>JABSTQ010011074.1:0-650862 GCA_013358835.2 Ixodes persulcatus | reverse complement strand
ATACTCCGCCCTCGGCGAGGCTCATGACGCCGCCGACGACCGTTAGGCTATTTATTTTGTTTCTTTAGACTTTTATCACGACCACTACTCCACCGTGCCATAACAATGTCTGAAACTCGGCGCGTGTCCCGTGCTTTGCCAACCCCAGCGCGTGGCTATGATCAACATTGGCGGCATATAATCGGCTCCAGATCACGTGGCCACTTGTTCTGGCTGCGAGTTAAGGGGGTGAACGCTGCTTGTTTTTCTTTAATTTTTTACTGGGTCTTCTATTGCGTGGGGTAAAAAACGAACGCGTGTTTCATAGGTCATTAACGTCAGGGATCTGACCCCTGACGTTAATGACCTAATGGCTTGAAGGCCGCCCGCTTCAAGTTATGGGAAATGCGGTGTATGTATGGCACAACAGCCGGTCGGCGTTCCTTGAAGTTATGTCTTGTTGGTCTTCCACTTGATGTAATCATGGATTCAGCGACATTAAAACTCTCACCAGCTGTATGTTCACAAAAGTTCTTGAGGGACGCACTTAAAGGGGCGGTGCAACGATATTCAATTGGGATGTTTTTCACTTTACACGAGCTTACTGGCACTAGTGGGACTCAAGGATACTCGCACGCAACGCCACTGACCAAGAAACTCCTTTGTTGCGCTGTAATTTCGAGGACAAAACCGAGAGTTTTCATTCAATCTCTCCTTCGCAAAACCTGATGACGTAGCTGGGCGGTAGCAGTACCGCCCAGTGACGATATTTGAATGCGGCTCATAGATTGGACCCGAGCATGGCGTGGACACTCGATTTGGGCTCGTGATAATTGATCGCTCGAGAAGCATTCGGGTAGTGGCCCGTGTCCAATCGCTGCAATGACGACAAAAGCCGAACCATAACAATGTCTGAAACTCAGCGCGTGTCCTGTGCCTTGCCAACCCCAGCGCATGGCTATGATCAACATTGGCGGCATATATTCGGCTCCAGATCACGTGGCCGCTTGTTCTGGCTGCGAGTTGAGGGGGTGAACGCTGCTCGTTTTTCTTTAATTTTTACTAGGACTCCTATTGCGTGGGGTGAAAAACGAACGAGTATTTCACAGGTCATTAACGTCAGGGATCCGTTCTAACCGGTATTTGCGCAAAATACAAAAATCGTTGCATCGCCCCTTTAAACAACTCCTTACGATCCCTCTCTTGATTAGCTTTGAATGAGCAGAGTCATATTGTAAGAACATGTAAGAGCATATGACTCTGCTCATTCAAAGCTAATCAAGAGAGGGATCGTAAGAAGTAGTTTAAGTGCGTCCCTCAAGAAATCCTGTGAACATACAGCCGGTGAGAGTTTTAATTATCAAATTCAACGACTCACCGCATCTGGATATCCTAATTCGATTCTATTCGATGTCGCTGAATCCATGATTGCATCAAGTGGAAGACCAACAAGACATAACTTCAAGGGACGCCGACCGGCTGTTGTGCCATACGTACACCGCATTTCCCATAACTTGAAGCGGGCGGCCTCCAAGTTTGATGTACAGGTTGTAATGTCAGCTCCTGATAAACTAAGGAGGCTCTGCCCAAAAATCAACAACCTGCAGGAACAAACTGCAGAATGTACTGTAAAGCATCAACACCAATATGTCACCTGCACGAGCGGTGTAGTGTATGAAATACCGTTTTCGTGTGGAAAGGGATATGTGGGACAATCCGGACGTTGTCTAAATGTCAGGGTGAGGCTTGGGGGGATCGGTGGCCGAGTGGGCTAGCGCACACCAGGGGGCTATGTTGCACGTTTTGGACTCCCAGGAGACTAGGGAGAAGGAAGTGACGTCAACAACGCTCTTTAGATGTTAATTGGTGGAGTCGCTGATGGCGGTATCTGCTGATACGTTCATTCACACCTACGTCACTTCCTTCTCCCTAGTCTCCTGGGAGTCCAAAACGTGCAACATAGCCCCCCAGCTCGGAGCACGTGGAGCGAAAGCTCGCGCTGCAGAACCCAGGGATCCTGGGGGGCTATGTTGCGCTTTTTGGACTCCCAGGAGACTAGGGAGAAGGAAGTGACGTCAACAACGAAGCAAATGCAGATTGGATGTTGATTTTGTTTTCTTCTGTCAACATCCAATCTGCGTTTGCTCTAGTCGTTGACGTCACTTCCCTCTTCCAAGTCTCCTGGGAGTCCAAAAAGCGCAACATAGCCCCCCTGGGTTCAATCCCCACCCCTGCCCGTTTCGATCTGGATGAGCATCGTACCGGCGTGCGGTCGTGTATCACTACTGCGTGACGCACGCTAAATACCCCAGGCTAGCGGTTGTACTGCACTGACTAAATTGCTCATCTACAGCTGGGAGACTCGTCGCCCGTTGAGGCAGACCAAGTTCTAGGCTGTATAAACATAGACACAACCCAATCAGGCTAAGGAAACATGCTTTAGCGCTAAGGTCATCTCCCGCGGGACATCTTGCGGTGCATGTAAGACACTGTCTGTGTACCCCACTCTTCGAGCACACGAAAGTACTCAAACGGTTTTCTGGTCAGAGGAGTAGAGAACTTTTCGAAGCACACGTCATACTATCCAAGGACGACGCCTGCATCAGTGCTCCTTCAGTATCCTTATCAGAAAAAGAACAGTTTTACCTGAGCCTTTATCCCTGAAGGTCCTACACATTATTTTGTCACTGAATTCTTTTTCTTCTTCTCTTTTCTTGTTTTCTTCTTCTTCCTTTTTCTTCTCCTTTTCTTTTATTTCATTATCTTTTTCAATTTTCGCCTCATAATATTTTGTATATAATTATAAAAATCATCCTTCTGTTTCCTATCTGATTTCTTTTTTTTTTTATCTTCCTTCTTCTTCCATCTTCCTTTTTTGTCTTTGAATTGCCTCACTTCGTTTCGTCTTTTCTCTTGTAAATAAAACGCCAGTTGTCAGTTAGCGCTCTTTTCTGTCTTCTCGTTGGGGGATCGGTGGCCGAGTGGGATAAAGCGCACACCCAGCTCGACCCGCGTGGAGCGAAAGCTCGCGCTGCAGAACCCAGGGATCCTGGGTTCGAGCCCCACCCCTGCCCGTTTTGATCTGGATGAGCATCGTACCGGCGTGCGGTCGTGTATCACTACTGCGTGGTGCACGTTAAAGACCCCAGGCTAGCGGTTGTACCGCACTGGCTAAATTGCTCATCTACAGCTGAGAGACCAGACGCCCACCGAGGCAGACTAACTTCCGGCTGTATAAACATACACACAACAATTTGTCTTCTCGTTCTCCCTTCCGTTGTCCTTGCGCTATTTTTAGGGGCGAAGCACCGCACGCCGTATGTCCGGCGTCCGGTGTAAAAAATGCAAAAAATGAAAAAAAGATGAAAAAAAAAATGAAAATATGTTTGCGCAGTCGACAGGATTCGAACCTGTGCGGGGAGACCCCAATGGATTTCTAGTCCATCGCCTTAACCACTGCGGGACGAGTAGGGGGCTCTGAGATGTGGTAGTAACTCAAGAGCTGGGGATGTCATGGATGAAACGTTGCATGTAGCCGCTCAACGTCTATACAAAAGAGGGCGCTGAGGTCAAATGCGTATAATAGTAGTAGTATAAAATGTTTATTTGAACCGCTAAGGGGGAGGGGGAGGGAAATGAGTCAATGGCATCGCGGCCTGGACTCGCGGTATGGGGGGAAGGGAATTATATATGTACTTCTATGCCAGCTTCGTGGATATAATCCAGAAGCGTGCGTAGAGTTTGGTATTGCTTATCTGGAGGGCCTGGGGGAAAGACCCAGTCTTCCATGGATGTCACCCCGTCCTTTAGGTGCTTCTTCCTTGTTTCCTCAAGGCCTTTGCAGCCCCATAACAGGTGAACGAGGTCGACCGCATGTTGGGGGTCCTTGCAGTAGCAGCATGTCGGTGGTGTACGTGCCTTTTCCCACGCTGCTTTTCTGTTCGGCGTGCAGGCGGTATTGGTTCTAATGGGCCTTAGGAGCACCCTCGTTCTCCGCCCAAAGCCTCGCGGCAGTGGGTCGGAGTAGGGAGCCTTCATGTGCGCTTTGCTAGCGAAGCGCACATGAAGGCACCCTAGGTCGGAGATGGGTGGAAGATGTTCCTTCAGCGCAGTACGGGACGAAAGTTTGATCAGCTGTTTAGCTTCGTCGGGGTCATAGTCGTCTTCGTCTTCGTCATCTTCGGGTGAGGAAGATGCGTAGCCGTGATCATGGAGGTGGCTAGGTGGCTTCTGCGTATATAATCGCGTTAAGGCTGCGGTCCCACGGCAGCCATCTTGAACAAGGCGTTAGTTCAACCAATAGATGGCGACACGCACCCGTGGGGTGGCCGAAACATTGGTTCACGGTGGGATGGCTCGAGCACCATCACGTTCCCCTCGTGGCCTTGCTCGCGCCGCTGCCAGCTGTGCTCAGCTGGCTCAATAGCGCGGCCCAGCAAACTCATGTATGCGAGACTGATATAGACCTTTCCAAAAAAGGGCACTTGGAAGGTTCCATTTTCAGTGTTCGTGCGTATGGCGCGTGATTTGCTCGGTTTCCGAAGCGACGAACGTGCGCGTTCTGGACTGTGATTTAACACGTGTGGACTGTGATTTTTGTAAACAGTGGAAACGTCTATAGGGACATGCGTTTCGGCGGTTGTCACGGGCTTTCGCAATAAATCTTACCAAGAAGGAATCAATTGTTGATTGACGTGTCAATATTCTATCAATGAAAACTTCTTCTGCAGGAATGCACGCTCAGTAGACTCAATCTTCCAAAACACCAGTGGAAGCGGACGTCTAGTAAACTGCTTCGCGATTTACGGTATTTACCTCGCCATTATAATGACGACTGAAAGGTGACGTCACGAAATATTGTGTTTCACGGGATCCGTAAGATGTTGTAAAGATTGTTACATTATATTTCCCAGAAAACAAACGCCGTTGCAATATTTTCGGAAGTACCGACACACATTATGTTGTAAGTACAGCTTAGGAAGAATATGATGAAAAGCATCAGTATAAATAGGAAGACGTTTATTTGCAATGAAGACGCTATGATTGAGCGGCGTTTAGCGACGGCAAGTGATGAGCGTTCGGGAATTTATAAGTTCACATGATTGCTAACTATGGACATGCGGACAATGAACACCTGTTTTGTCGGGAGATGGAGTTGCGGTGATGACCTGATATCGGACGACTCGTGGCAGACGTACAAGCAAGTTTCGTCTCAGCGAATCGGTAAGCGTCAAGTGTCAAGCACAGCACGTCGATACCGACGTTGTCGACGTTTCGAGCACTTACCGCTATCGACAAAAGTGTTGGCACCTGAGCTCAGCGGCGTAGACTTTCCATTTTCCCGGGGGAGTGGGGGGGGGGGGGGGGGCAGGTGACAAGCTCTCCGGAGGGGGGGGGGGGGGGGGGGGGGGTGCTTTTCCGCGCAATTTTTTTTACACCGGCAATTATCAGTAGTTTATTTAGGGGGTACATTTTACAGAGTATGTAATCGCCATGTGTACGTCGCTGTGTGCGTTATTTTGTTTACATGCCACTACTAGAAGCTCGTTACATGGCACGTAAACAGCGTCTCGGTAAAGATCATGGCCCAAGGGGGGGGGGGGGGGGGGGGGGGGGGGGGGAGGGGGGGGGGGCTCTGCCCCCCGGATCTCACCAGGGAGGCCACGAGCCCCGATGCCCCCCCCCCCCCCCCCCCCCCCCCCCGTAGTCTACGCCTATGCCTGAGCTAACTTTGCGGAAAGACTCGAAGTCTTCCTCGAGTCCAGCGCCATCATGAACAGTAACTGAAAACGATCCACCTATTCAGTCGGTGGGTGGCGAAACGTATCCGCATCTGCGGAGTCATGGTCGATGCGTACTGTAAGTGATTAAAAGTTTACACGATGCATGCCACGACGTCCAAACGGGTCATTGGCGTTCTACGCTCTGTTTTCGCTACTTTTGGCCTACCGAAAATACTTTTCTCTGATAACGCGCCGAATCTTCTTTCAAATAAAATAAACTAGTTTTTGAGAAAAATAAAAACGGCACCATTCTGGAACTAGCGGGCAAGCAGAACAGATGGTGTGTGAAACGAAGAAAGCCCTCTTGAAGCTTACGGAAGAAGCAGTTCAGTGACGAATCGCCAGGTTCTTGTTCCGGCAACACGCGACGGTCTCATCTTCCACGAGAAAAATACCCGCCGAAGCAATGTTCGGCGGACGAAGAGCCACACCCTTCGACCTCATGACACTATGGCCTACGAACGAAGAACGAGATTCCCAGATCGGGAGTAATGGCAGTTTATTCGATCGGACAACTCGTCTACGTGAGTAATTTCAGCGGAAGTCCGGCCTTTCATCTAAAACTTGAGTAGAAAAGGCTCTATGTTGTTTGACCAAATGGTGTCATCCCTCTGAATACGTTGGATATCAATGTCCTTGAGTGTAAATATAACGAAATCACAAAAAATCCCTTCGTGTATTGTGTAACTGCCCTTGTATTTGGTAGCAGAAGCTATGGTGGTGATTTGGACCTTTCACACACGGCTCCTTTTTTTATTTTTCGCCTCATACTTTTTTGCGGTTTCGGTACGCGGTATTTTTCGCCTCATAGGTTTTTGCGGTTTCTTTTGAAACGGGGACACTTTACCTCAACGAGGCCATTTGTTCCAACCAGTCCATCAGGGGATGCGGCTAGAAATCCGTCCTTCATATTAACGAATAAGCCGCGCTTTTGCACAGTGCAATTTTCCTGTTCCACGTACAGTTGTAAAGCAGCATCCTCATTGATTCTACCATATTCTGTTGCGAGGGAAGAAAAGTCTTTAGGTACACGATACTTGAAATAAGTCTGGCACTGTACGTTGTGGTTTGACACCCACTAATGTCGTCGTCCTTATCGAGCCTCATCAATTAATCATTACCTCGTCACATCATATTGCTCTTGATCAACAGTAGGTACAATAGGCTACGGCCATATTACAATGCATGAATTGAAAAATTGAGTCGTTCAGTCCTTCATTATGTTTATTATTTATATAATGTTATTACGTTACATTACCTCGAGACGATCGACGTCCATCGTCGATCTTCAAATGTACTACCTGTATATGAATTAGACGCACAATCACAAAGCAAACAGCGTGCCGCCTCTTTTCTTTGGATCGTCTTTTTGAAACCAGCGCAAGCTGGCGTTTTCTCTTCTGAGACGGTTATAACTGTCACATATAAAACCCGCGTATCTCCTACCCGGCCGCTTCCTCCTCTTATCATGTGTAGTTGGTTATAACTAAATAAGCTATAATAATGGTGTATTATTAATATTTAGTTTCAGTTTCAGTCAGGGGAAAGGAGGTTCGCGGGAACTAGAGCAGCTAAATGATCTGCCCTTAGAGTATCGGTACTCCGTTCCCCTACATTGTTGTGGGCGCCGCCATTTTGGTGCTTGTGCAGAGCAGACGCAACTGCCGATCGTCATGATTCAAAAGTGCGACTTCTTCAGTATTAGATTCGGGGTTAGGAGGCTCATGTAATATTGCTTTGCTTTGTCGCGAACTGTTTAAACATTTGTGGAGGACGCAAAAGCGTTTCCTGTGATTTCAGATAAAGCTTCAAATAACTGGCAACCATAATTTTAAGCCACAATATGGCCAAGTGTCGCTACTCTGAAGCGTAACTAATTTAGTGGCACTATCGGGAACAATGAGGAAGAGGCAGGCGTCAAAAGGTAGTGGCTTGTGGAACCCACGGGGCTTACGTCATGGCCCCTTCAGGTATTACAAGCTCCTTGAACAAGGGCATGAATAGTGTCATTAAATAAGCTACGCTTCAGAGTAACGACACTTGGACATATTGTGGCTTAAAATCATGGTTGCCAGTTATCTGAAGCTTTATCTAAAATCACAGGAAACCCTTTTCCGTCCTCCACAAATGTTTAAACAGTCCGCGACAGAGCAAAGCAATATTGCATCAGCTTCCTGACACCGAATCTAATGCTGAGGACGTCGCACTTTTGAATCATGACGATCGGCAGTTGCGTTTGCTCTGCACAGGACCCAAAATGGCGGCGCCCACAACAATGTAGGGGAACGGAGTGCCGATACTCTAAGCGTAGCTCATTTAATGACTCCCGTCCGAGCGCAGCCAAAGCTACGTGTGGCCGGAGCCAATCACACACGCGATCTCGCCTGCACTTTTGTATCACTCCGCTGCGCCGTCGTCCACGCCGCCCTCGCTCGCCGAGTATTTCGTCTGCTAAGGGTGAACCAACGGTATCGTCTGCTACAGGCTTGAAAAGTGCCCTTTCACGTTCTGAAATTTAGTCACATGGGATGTCAGTACGTAGGCTGGCCGCTGGCGTCTGTGTCCGAGCTTTCCACCCGTTCGGGATTTCGGCATAGTTTCGAGACGTAGCTACACAATGCAAGGTGCCCGATGACCCGGCCATTGGTGTTTTCTTGTATTGTCTGGATATACCAGGGCTCGAGGCGCAGTCCCTTCCACCAGCTTCTCGGCGTGCAATGTGATCGGCAGGTAAAGGGGTGCCCTGACTTCGCCGCGTATCAGTGAATTGTAGAGGCCCGGACGCTTTTCTTGTTTACAACGCATTCGCGGTACGACGTGGCCAGAGTCTTCTGCCGAATTTGAAAGTAGACATTCATCACCACCTTTCGCGCCTGACGCCCAAACGCGCTTTCGCGAAAGGACGTTTTGAAGCGACTCGGTGAGGAAAGCAATGAAGCACATGATTCGGCCATTACGGGAACGAAATCACACAGAAAAAATTCAAAATTACGCCCGGGGCCGCATATCGAGGTTCGCGGCCAGGATCCTCCGAGACTTCGTCTCGGAGGATCCTGGCCGTCTGGGCACCCGCCCACTCCTCTCTCCCAGGCAACGACTTTGCCCACAACACCGCCCGAGAACTTGCCTACCGGGCAGCGGGAGATAGGGAAAGTGGTTTGACCCTCCACAAGGATGTACTGACAACGTATCAGGAAATTACGCAGGCATACCGTCTCGCTCGCAAACGATACCCCGCCGGCCACAAATCCTTAAGCAAGGCCCAGGAACATACCTGGCGCCGATTGCAGACAAACACATATCCTCATCCCACAATATATTCGCACATTTATCCCGATAGGTACACGGGCATATGCAAATTCTGTCCTCAGCCAGCCAACCTCACCCACATGATGTGGGGGTGCCCAAACCTCCCGAAGAGATATGGAAACATCCAAACTATGGAGCAGTGGGACGCACTGATGTGTAGCTCAGATCCGGTCGTCCAAGCGGCGGCCTGTGAATGGGCTGCGGAGGCCGCCGGGGCTCAAGGGCTCCCGGTCGCCTGATCCCATCATTTTTCCCTTCTGAATGTACGAAGAATAAAGTTTTCCACACACCCACACACACACACAGAAAAAACGAACGCTGCAACCGCGTTGCCAGAGGATGCACGTTTTTTCACAAAACCACATGCATTTACATATATTCATAAAAACATAAACTTCAGATGTTTCATTACTTTAGTTGCAAATCATTCTCAGCAGTATACATCTGGAATACTGTGCAATATTCACGCACAAAACAGTTATTTAAAAAAAAAAAAAAAACTTTTGCGGACTATTTTGTGGTGCGTAGGAATGCTCTTCTCGATGTTGCGAACCGTCCCTCAGCCTTTGGCTGCGCTCGGACGGAAGCTGAAACGGAGTATAGACGCTTTCAGCGCGCGCCATATTGAGCCGCCATAGCCGCCCTTCTCTTGTCTTACCGAGATGCCGAGCCACTGAAGCGGGCGTTGAAGAGTCTCCACAACGGCCTATGCTGGGGAGAAGGACGCAGTAGAATCTAAAATGGCAATGACCTGACCTACTGTGATAATGATGAAGTGGAGCGAACGAAATAAGAGGGAACAAAAACTGAAGGTCGGTTATGGCGGCAACCATGCACAGCTGCCTGAAAGCGTCTATAGGTACGAAGTGAACTAAGGTGTATTCTTTTCCTTTTCGTCTTTATTGTTTATCAATTTCAATCATATCGAATAATGAACACATTATATCACACTACGCTTGTGTAATTATTCATCTTAGATTTATTAACCTGACCCAGTACTTAAATCATTCATTTGTCGATAGTAAATCTTCCAACATATTTTATAAATGTGAAGGTAAAAAGACACGGACATTGATGATGATACAGACGCCAACGCCGCCCTCAAAAATTTCTTGAACATTAGAAATCAGCAGTTTTGTCTGCCATCCGGCAGGTAGCGCAACAAAACACCCAAACAGTTTTAATTGTTTTTAAAATTAACTAAGCTCTACAACAATCAAAAAACCAAAGCAAGATCATTGTGAAAATCTAATACATCGCAATGTATATCTATTCCATACAATAAATGTAATTAGATGCCAATAAATCTGTTTGATGTCCATAAAAGATATGCGTCAAAAACAGGTAAGTTTGAAGGGCTCCTGGAGCGTTATGACTTTGAAAATGAAAAAACGCCATCGTCCACTTCTTGGGCAACCATTGTAGTTCTGAATGTTATCAAAGATTTTATCATAGTTTAATTATTTCCTCAGCGGCATTTGAAGCACCGTGACTCGAAGCACAAAAAGTGCTACGTTTGATATAACATATCTAAACAAAAAACATTTACACAACATTAATTTTTTTTCTGCATATTACCAATTATAAGCACTACGTCTGTAGCTAATTTCATTGCCCTAGCGCATTTCATTAAAAACATATTTGTGCTGAAAAATTACAATTTTCGGGCAATATTTGGAGAGATGAACAAAACAAAGTAGTGCAAATACCAAAAAAAGTATATCGTTACATTCTGCTCCAACATCATCTTAACAAAACTGCTCTATTGGAACCGTGTTATCTTTAATAGATTCTTCATGAAACATGAACCAGCGGAGCAAGTGTGGGTCCGCGCTATCATATTCGCAACGCAACAAATGCGCATGAGCAGTATAAACCAATACATACATAATATCAAATGAAAGAGGAATGCTTTGCCTTTCGAACGACATCAATCCAGGGGCGGATTTAGGGAGGGGGGCGGGGGGGGGGCGGCCGCCCCCCCCCGAGACGCCGAAAATAAAAATAATTCTGAAGTTTTTTTTTTTTTTAATATTTGGTTTTGGTGTAGCGATTATTTGGTCAGCAAACTAAATTTTTGCTGTCGAAGCAGGACAGTAGATTCGGCCATCTGTTTTTCCTTGGCAACGTCTTTGTTATTTAATAAAAAAAATGGAGAGAGATGAGTGGACAAGTTTACCAGACGCGAAATGTACCTGCGAAGGGAAAGCGGTGCTTGTTTAAAGTTCAGAACCTAAGATAGCAGCTTTGCGGCGCGGGCTCGTCCAAAGCGTCTCTCCACCCTGTACGGAGGCGGCGGCTTTGGTATCGAGGCTCCCTGCTCCCTCCGTCTCTCTGTGGAGCCATCCTGTGCCGCTGAATTGGCACCACTGGTTGAAAGGCGAAGAGAGGCGGGAAAAGTCCACTATGACCGCAAGACTCGGCTAAGGGGGTGGAGGGGAGGTTGTTAGGTGTCGACGCCCAGCCTTGTCTCTCGGGGAGCATGGTAATCTCGCTGGCGTCCAACCTTTCTCACGAACAACGCCCGAACCACTCAGTCGGGAAAACTTAACAGGTTTATTTCATAGCGAAATATGTGACCGAAGACGACCGTCTCTCGAACGGTCGGGATTTTTGTGGACACGCGAGGGAGAGGAGGATTCCGTGGGCGGTGCTTTTCCTGAAGCGACCGAGGGCAGTCGGACCAGCGGAGCTCTCCCCCAAGGGGAGCTTAACGTTTGGGAAAGGCGAGACGACGATTATCCCCCACTCTGGAATCCTACGAAGGGGGTGGGAAACAGTTCCAAGGTCTTCGAATTGGCTGATGAACGATCCCTGGATTGTTCCCCCGCAGACAGCCGGCGCCGTTTAATCCCCCCTCCCACCACCGTGGCAGAGAAGAATCGGGAAAGCTCGGAACACACACTGTCGCGTTCCGCCGCCTCGGCGCCAGCCGCAGGTAGAAGTCCGAAGGGTTGACACGTGACGTGAGGGAGGGGAGTCCTTGAGCGGCGCTTCCCCGGAAGCGACTGACGCCAGCCAGACTGGCAACGCCCCGAGCGTTCGGCTAAGCCTGGGCTAATCCTTCCCCCAAAGTGGTCCTAACGACTAGGAAAATACTTCGGTAAGCTTCCCACGCACTCACACACACATGGAGATGGGACGGGTCATAACAAGGTGTTGTTGAGATGGCGATAGCGAGGCGCGCATACCAAAACTCAACTGGTTTATTTTTGCTTCCCGTCTTGGGCGACGGGCGTTCCCCTCTCCTTGGCTACGTTCTCCCGAAGCGGGAGGGTGGGAAGAACCGGTCTATCGGGAGCGCAGCAAGGTCACGAGGCAGGGCGAGTTCTCTCGAGCGGTGAGCAACGTGGGTCACCACAGTGTACACGCGTGCGTGTGTGGGCTCTGAGTCATGCGCCGCCGGGCCTGAGCGAAGGTACCTCGGGAATGCCAGCGCTCACGTTTCACAAGTCAGGAACGGTCGGTCAGGCTACTTTGAAGGGGAGTCAGTCGGGTAGCTTAGAGCGCCGAGAACAGTGCAGCTTCAAGATCCGCGAGGGAAACCAAACGTGGACTTCTTTACTGTGTTGCACCATTCATCCCTTCTCCGTCGCGGATCGCTGTTTTTCAGTGACGATTGACTTGGAGCACGTGGTGACGCGCACGTTCGAGCTTAGTGGCGGCGCTTTCGACCTGTCGTTCACACGTTCACTCCTGGGCAAAACGGTGATTCGGGTAACGAGAAAGTGCTGTTGACCTCCAGAGACAAAGTGAGCCTAAGGCGGATGAAGTAACCGGGAGTCGAGTTCTGCAGCCTGTTAAGAATGGAACCTTCGGCGACCTTCTTCCGAGTTTCAACGCTGCGGAAACGAGTCACGATCTGTTCAGGACAGTCGCCCGCCTGTTGGAGCCTGCCCGAAACGAGTCACGATCTGTTCAGGACTGTCGCCCACCTGTCGAAGCCTGTCGAAGCCTGTCCAAAACGAGTCTCAACGCGTCCGTGACGTCAACGGGACGTGTGTGTGTGTGCGTGTGGGTTCGTGCGCTCCGGAAGGGGAGAGAGGCATGGCCTAACTGCGGAGAACCATGGCTACGACGCACTTCTGGCTACGACGCGGCGGACTTTGCTGCAACGCACTTGGCGGTTGCACCTGCTGCCCTGGCGGAGAGTGAGGGAGAAAACGGACCCTATATAAGGCGGAGCGTGAGGCTGCTCCGTGGTTCTCTCGGATTTGACGACTGTATCGCTACCATGTAATTAAACCGTTCGTTACGTTACCAATTCTCCCACCTCCACTGGACCCCTGGGTTCTTCACTTCGGGGAATGGTCGTCGTCACGAGCCAGGAAGCCTCCGGACGTGCGGCTTAAACCCCGCCTCGAACAAGCCGCTACAATGGTGAGTTGCACTTTAGTCCGTAAAATGACGTTGCTCTTTTGACAAATTATAACGAGGCATTTTCT
The DNA here is from genome assembly GCA_013358835.2 of Ixodes persulcatus. Taxonomy (NCBI): domain Eukaryota; kingdom Metazoa; phylum Arthropoda; class Arachnida; order Ixodida; family Ixodidae; genus Ixodes; species Ixodes persulcatus. The sequence continues at coordinate 637,346 of JABSTQ010011074.1, read as the reverse complement.
GCACTTCGCTCGCGTATGAGGTGGTTGGTAGCCGTGACGCATGCCGAAAAAGTAATTGACATAGATAGTAAGGAAAAGAAAAGCTAAATGGAACGTGTGAATTGTTCGTTTCTTTGCCACCATCCGCAGCGACATAAAAAAAAAAAAACATCGCGCTGCAGACATTAATTGTTTCCTCCTCTTTCTATGCATAAAAATTAGTCATAGACTGTGTGCGGCGTTTCTTTCGGTCGATGGATAATCAAAATATTTATGCGAAATTTGCTCACTAAATCTTTTTGTGGGGTGGAAGGACACTGATGGCTTAAGAACTCCCAGCCAACCAGCGTTTGGGACTTGGTATGTTATATTGAGCTAATTTTTGTAATAATTTTTCCTTTGTATTTGTGTACGCAGCCTTTACTACTTTCACCTTCCATTTACACTTCGGCTTGAGACGCATAAGATCGCACAGCTGATATTGGTAATTAGTGCTGAATCAGTCACTCGTGGTATTTATAAATTACGTCACTTATGAATGGGTTCTATCTGTTTAGTAAAACAAGTGTTTTTTACATAGAGTGAAGATGGTCCACCAAAGTCATCCAAGCGGAAAAGTACCACTCTGCATAACTTCTTCCAAGCTGTGCCCAAAAAGATTGTCACTGAGGCAGACATTGCAAGCAACGACTCGAAGCTCACTTTGAAGTCTGATGGCGTGGACGAACAACTCACGATTGAGGCTCTCCCGTCGCCCATGGTCGAGAATTCTGACGGAACTACCCCACTAGCCCCGGCCGTCCACACACTTCGGAATCCAGCAGCTGACTTTGGTTTGCAATATGACATTGGCAACTTCGTTGGGGCGAGGCCAGACGACCACACCGTGGTTGGCTTACTCGAATGCCATTGGATGCCACCGCAAGGTTACTCCTTCCCTTTCTCCGAACACAACAAGGGACAAACAGTCGAACGGAGGTACGTCAGAAGTGACCACCTACTGAAATATCCTTGGCTGGTTGTCTCGGATGCCAAGGCAGGTTTGTTCTGCAAATTTTGTCCTCTTTTTGCCACCGGGCACATTGGGGGGAAACACAAGACAGTTGCCCTTCAGGCTCTTGTAACGGAGCCTTTGAAAAAATTCGCGAAGCTTCTGGGGAAAGATGGAGCTTTGGAAACCCATTCCAAAGCTAGATATCACATCGAAGCAGTGGAAGCGGGCAAGGCTTTTCTGAAAACTTGTCGCGACCCAGCAAGGGTCGTGGCAAACCAGATCGATACACAGCGAATGCGGCAGGTGTCTGAAAACCGCGCGCGGCTTCTCTCGATTGTCGACAACGTTGTGTTCCTGGCCCGGCAGAATATTGCCTTCCGTGGACATCGGGATGACGGCCCAGTGGTCACTGGGAAGAACGGCAATGACAGTTCGGAGAATGGAGGAAACTTCAAGGAGCTGCTGCGCTTCAGAGTGAAATGTGGTGACCATGCCCTCGAAAAACATCTCTCCACAGCCACAGGAAGGAAGATGTTCACAAGCAAAACAACTCAAAATGCCCTTATTGAATGTTGCGGAGACGAAGTTCTGTCCGTGATCTTGGCACGAGTTCGACAGAGCAAATATTATGGCATTATGTTCGACGAGACAACCGACGTGGCTCACAAGTCTCAGCTATCTCTTGTTTTGAGGTATGAACATGATTTAAAGATCAGAGAAGATTTTGTGGGTTTCTTAGATCCTCGAGAACTCAAGCCTCAAGATTCAAATCAGAATCAGAATTCGTCCATGTCGGACAGCGGGTCCGACGAGGAAGAGCAAGACGAAGACGACGCACTGGAGCCAACACTGACTGGTACCAAGCTCGGAAAAATCGTGCTAAGTCTACTGAGGTCATTGTCTCTCGACCCCAAAGGCTGTGTAGGCATTGCAACAGACGGATGCTCAGTAATGACCTCCGAGCTCTGCGGTGCCATTCAGGAAATTCAAAAAGTAGCCGTGCATGCAGTTCGATGCCCCTGCTTCAACCACAGCTTGAACCTTTCTATATCCAAAACATCAACTGTGCAAAGTGTCCGAAACACCACCGGGACAATGCGGGAAGTCATTGCGTTTTTTACGGCCTCGCCCAAGCGTAACGCCGTTTTGAAACTCCAGCTTGGCAAACAGCTGACCAAGTTATGCGACACACGTTGGGTCGAACGTCACGACGCTGTTTTGCAGTTTAGAGAGAGCCTGGGAAGCATCGCAAAGGCGTTGGAAACGGTTTCGCAGTGGCGAGAACCAAGCTCGGCTGCCAAGGCGAGATCACTGCTTACATCAATCCTGGATGCCGAATTTGTAATCGCAACCCTAGCTCTCTACGATGTACTCTCAGTCACGCTTCCCCTAAGTCGGTTGCTCCAAAAGCCGGATCTGGAAATGAACAGTGCCTCGGACATCGTGAAAGACACAATCGTCGTCCTGAGCGAAAAGCGGAACCCATTAAACGTCGAGAAGACTTTCAAAGAAATTTTCGCGCATGCAGAAGAAATTGCCGAGAATATGGGAGCCCAACTAGATGTGCCTCGTCTAGTCCAACGACAAATGAACTGCGCAAAATTGCCTCCACAGACAGCCGAGTCATACTTCCGCGCACATGTATACATTCCTCTTGTGGAATCTGTCGTAGAAGATCTTAAGCAGCGTTTTCCGGAAGAGGTGCTGGAAGTGTACAGCCTCAACACACTTTTGCCTCGCCATGTGAATGAGAAGGGAGCTCCAGGAAAGCTCAGTATCCTGGCAGCAAAATACGGCGTGCTCCTCGGAATGGGAGATGTAGCTTTGCAGACCATCATCAGAGCCGAATTTTCACTGTGGGCGGCGAAATGGAGACGCGAACAAGAGAAGGGGCCTCTTCCATCGACAGCTGTGGAGACACTTCAAGAGTCGGAGCCAGAGCTCTACCCCAACATCAGGACTCTGCTGCGCGTTCTCGCCACACTGCCAGTTAGTGTTGCGACGGCTGAGCGGTCCTTTTCCACCCTTCGTCGAATTAAAACTTGGATTCGATCGCGGTGTGGCGAAAAGCGACTCAACGGTCTTGCCCTCCTCCACGTCCACCGAGATGTGAACGTCGACCAAGAGAAGGTGGTAGACCGCTACGCGCAGGGAGCACGACGAAGGAAGGCGATGTTCGTGCTCTGAAGAACCTTTAAGTTGATAACTTGTGTAAATAATTATGTCTGTATTCTGTCCTCCCCAATTGTAGGGTTTTTTTTTTTCTTCATCTCATCAGATAAACATGAATCTGTTTAATAAATAATTTTAATGTTGCTCCACGCAATTCGCCTAGGCACTGCGCTGAAGACCATTTGAGCTCGCATTTTTGTTTTCTATTGGTTTCACGGATCCACAAGACCATAAAGAATCGAACAGTTATTTTTGTTTGGCTGTTTCCCGTAAAATACCAAGTCATTGAGAGTAAAGTCGCTGAGAAATCCCACCCACTGTTTTTTTATTAGAGTTTAATTACTCCAACTAAATGCTCACTTTTCTCAAGAACTGTGCATTTTCGAGAGTGAGTCAATAAAATAACAATGAAAATAAGAAGGTATTTTGATCACGTTCTTCCAGGAATTAGAAATTCTCCATATTATTCGGCCGTCTTACATTTGTCTTGATAACAAATCCTTTCTTCTCCGGTCTTTGTGGTGTTTTTTTTTTTTTTGTCTAAATTGATGTATTTTGTGTGATCGAGTCCCTGCACAAACTCTTTCACGCCGCGTGCCTCAATTGCCTGTGTTGCTTAAATGGGGATAGTCACTGTTTAGACATAGAATATAGAACCATGCACACGTATGTCTCTCTCTATCTCTATTTTTTTTTTACCACTTATAGTGCAAATCTTTGAACCACTGAAGCAACAAGTGCGGGTTAATATAAAAGAACAAGAAACTAATACAAATTTGGTGGGAATATTTAGGCTGTAACAAACGTTAAAACACGATTAATAGTTGCTTTTTGTAGATGCCGCAAAAATCGCTAGCCCGCACAATTAAAAAAAAAAAATCACCACCGCCCCCCCAACCTTAGCCATAATCCGCCCTGCTCAACTTAGCCTAAAATACCAAACTGCCCTGTGACAACTTTCCCTCAACGTTTTAGACGGGTGGGTCAATGCAGCGATAAACAAACATCTCTTCCTACGGTCGTGGGGCCGCGGACAGCAACCACACGTAGTGCTGTGCCAAACGGCCGAAAAGTTTAGGGGTTACCACTAGCACAAGCATGAAAAACGGCAGATTTAGCTGCACAGCTACCAACCGTAGAATCCCCTTGTGAGGCATTTCAAATCGGAGGAATTTTTTGAACATCACGCTGAGCGTTGTGTACACGCGCAGTCTTAGTCGCTCAGCTGGTGCCGCTTTGTGCGCCCTACACTGCGTCATTTGCCGTTTGCCGCCGCGCCATGATCGGCGTACATGCTGTGACATCCCATGTGGGCAGGGGTTTAATTTCACTTTGAGCCCATCCTCCTCCCATTGTCACTAAACCTGACATCCCCTGCCCCCAGCAGATAAGACAGTTTAATTGTTTGGGAGGGAAACGAGGACTTTTCAGGAGAGGGACAAAAGCGGGTATACCCTCCCCTGAGGCATGTTTACAACCTTCCTGGTCTCTCCGATTTTCGCGTCCCACTAAGACGCGGCGCACTCCCCTTGCAGAGAACCGAGCGTCAGGGAGTTCAATTCAGGTAACCACAAGTCTTTCCACCGCCATCTGTTTGCTCAGAATCACACAAACGAAGGGCGGGGTTGCACCCTAAGCTGAGACTTTAGCCAATGCCACAAGCACGAGAGCTGGAGGTCACTGCATTAAAGCAATCTAACGGAGAGGGATCGGTAACTGAGTGGACTTAAAGTCACTGGACCCTGGAAAAGTAGCGCCATTGCCTTCCATGCCTGCGGGCCGAACACAAACAATACTAACACACGGAAACCAAAACCTCGCAATGAGATTGGCTAATCTCCGTTTTATGACATTTACCATTTCTGCCCCTTCAAATCTTTGATGCTTCGAGAGGGTCGTTCTAATCCAGTCGCACCAAGGTCACCATGGAGCATCATTGTACTAAAGGCGTTCCTCGCCAACATAAGCGTCTTTGGCACTGTGTATGCAATCAACTTACCAATGATGCCCATCTCCACGGGTCTCTTACAATTATTTCGTTCTTCTTGGGTATTAAAAACAGGAAAATTATTTTTCAATGTCTCCAAGCACCGACACCGCACGTGGTGGTGGTACGAAGATGTACGCTTGCTTTGCCGGTGTTTGGATAGCAAAATCTCGGTATACAAGGACTGTTTTTATGAAGCTACCCGTCACTAGCGAATTTAGATCGGCTCACCAAGAATGGAGAGGTCAAGGAGAACTTGCTCATTTCAAGGGCCAAAATGGCGACCATATGGGGAGCTTGGCGTTACTTTCCCACGATCCAGTTACTTTAGGTCACACCAGCTCGGAGCACGTGGAGCCAAAGCTCGCGCAGCAGAACCCAGGAATCCAGGGTTCAATCCCCACCCCTGCCCGTTTCGATCTGGATGAGCATCGTCGTGCGGTCGTGTATCACTACTGCGTGGTGCACGTTAAAGGCCCCAGGCTAGCGGTTGTACCCCACTAGCTAAATTGCTCATCTATAGTTGAGAGACAAGTCGTGCGTTGAGGCAGACTAACTTCAGGCTTTATAACCATACACAGACCCCAATTTTTTTTAACAGTTACTATACTCCGTTTTGTATTTAGTATGAAAGGAGCGTTCCCAGGATCTACCTTACACACACCAAAGCGTAGCGCATGCAAGCCTAAAAGTCTCGTCACTGTGACATCGAACAACAATACACCGAACTAACGTCTAGATGCTCAGGCTCCGCTTCGGTGCCTGTCGTCAAATTCTTCCTTCACCAGCCATCAAAAGGCCGCCATTAGCATGTACAGATGATACACACTTAGGTGATGATAGCTATCGAAGTGGCCAGACTGAATTTTGGAAAAAGGTCTATTTATGGCATGAGCAAGCTCTTCATAAATTTGATACACAAGAGAGTTATTTTCACCGAGACTGTTCATTGTCCTAATAGATTGTAAATCTGTCTTCACGTGACCTATACAGCCATTCAGTTTCTCCTCTAAATTTAGCGGGAAATTATACGTCACGGGATACACCAATTTCCCAACCAATTCTTTATAATGCATTTCATACATTATATGATTTTAAAAATAAATATCGCTGTAAAATATTTTTTTGACGAATTAGAAGTGCGATTGCAACTTACAAGTGCGCAAAGTGCGGCGCTATAGCAGCCGGCTTCGCTTGCGGTGCCACCGGAGGGAACAGGAATCGATATCACTGGCGCTCTTTGCGTGATTAGTTGCGGTTGAAGCCGAGTACAAGAGCGACATTTATCGTCGCGTAGTGTCCACTACAATTATTTGTTGTATAAAAAATTCTACACGGTTAGACCACATTGAAGTCCATCGTCGATTATGCCACCAGAAATATATATATATATATATTTCAACATTCGCCACTCTTTATATATATATATATATATATATAATATATATATATATATATATATATATATATATATATATATATATATATATATCTTTTACGTGAATGAAATGTTTTAGTTAAATTGATACATTTCGGCTTTTTTCTAGTTGTCGCTATGGTCACAAACTTGGCCCTGGGACAAAAGAAGAACAAAAAAGCAACCCTAATGCAAGTTTTTCTTTTCTTTTTTTAATTTTAAACAAATTAAAAAAAAATAAGAAAAAGACCGTTGTACATTGAAAACACGGAACCCCACTTACGAACTCCCTGGCCCTCCTTACTTCTCGCCTGAGGGTGGAGGTAAATGAGTTGGGCGAGCGGGGCACTCATGGGTGATTTTTGCGGAGCCGTGCCAAACAAAGCGGGTGTATTTAATCAAAGGAAGCTTGCCAGCCCCAGGCTGAGGTTAGCCGGCTCAAAACAGATCGCTGAACAAGCGGGCCGCGGGTTGCCGATCCCGGCACAAAGGCGCCATTCACGCTGTAGCGCTTAAAAGGCTGGATCCCAGCCTTTTAAGGCAACACTTATCACCATGCTCTTCTCCGCTGCTTCGATGGCCCGTGCGTTTCTTTTTCATAACACAATATTATTCGCGGTCGTCTATGGAAGCCATCGCAGAACAGTGCACACGGGGTGGGACATCACGCTCATGCCAGGCGACTGCGACCGTCGGCACAGAAACAACCAGGAACAAAGGCCATATAAAACCCGCGTGCACTCAGTCTATGAGACATCAATGCCGGCAATTTGTTTTTCGATGTGCCGTGCCAGTTACCGACAATTTATGTCCATTTCATAAAATAAAGCCAGCCAATAAAAAAAAATAGTCACACCAAGTTACGCGCTTCTACGGTGACCACTGAATTATGTCCTTTTTTTACACTTGCATCGCTCCGGTGCAGATTCTGTTATTTGACTGCACGAGTGCTCATGCAGTCTGACAAACTTTCGAGGTTATACACGCTGTCTTATCATGTTCACGCGAACGTTAAATGGGAGTTTAAAAGGAATGGTTTTTGGTCTTCCCTACAGACTCACCCTGGTGGTTTTGAGAAATATCAAGAACACAAAACAAGACCAAAGGAAACCAGCGCACACGGAACACAGATGACGCTTCAACAGACCATCGGTCGTTCCACGTCGGTTCACCAATGCAGAGTGAATGACGCCATCACCAAATTCGTTGTGAACGGACTCCAACCTCTTCGGATTGTGGAGACGGATTACTTCAAAGATTTTGTTTTGGCGCTTTGCCCGAATGCTAGTGTTGTGTGCCGAAAGACCCTTGGAGACAAGATTGAGAAACAATACAAAGTCATGATTTCGAACATCAAACGAGAGATGAGCAGTGCCTCAAGCATTTGCACGACTGCAGATATTTGGTCAACCAACCACAAAAGCTTCATGGGCATGACAGCTCATTGGTTGAGAGAAAACCTTCAGAGAGAATCCTGCGCCATTGCTTGTCGTCGCGTGACAGGCAGACACACATTTGACAAAATTGGTGAAATGATCTCGGAGATCCATGGAGAATTTGTTGGTTATGACCAGTGCTCCAAAATTGTATATACAGTAACAGACAACGCAAGCAACTTTGTAAAGTCGTTTAAGATGTTTGGTGTTGTAGAGGTACCTGAAGAGTTCCAGCGCGTTCCACCTGTGCAGGCTCAGGTAGGCGAGCCTGATTTGAGTTCTGGCTCTGACGATGGAGGCGATGGTGATGAGGTTTCTTTCTCTGACATTTGTGAAATCATGAACCAACGGAACGAGCCCCTGGTGTCACTTCCATCACACATGAGGTGCGCCGCTCACACATTAAACCTGATCGCAACCACTGACGTGACCAACGCTCTATCGAAACAAGGCGGTTCATATAAGAAGCTCTACCGTGGGGCAATGGCAAAATGCTCCAAACTGTGGTCAACTTTCAATCACAGCGATCTGGCAGCAAATGTGGTTCAGGATCTTACTGGCATGTCTCTTCGAACGCCAGGAGAAACGCGGTGGAACAGCACCTTCGATGCCGTTCGTAGGTTGACAGACGAAAGAGTGAAGGGCCATCTGCCAGCCTTTGCATTGAATTGCATTATAATTATAAAATTACCCCCGTTTTCCCGCAATGAAGTGGAATGCTTAGAGGAATACGTCATTGTGTTTTCGCCCTTGGCAGAAGCCCTCGACAGACTGCAAGGGGAAAAGCATTGTTTCCTGGGCGAACTGATGCCCACTGTCCAACAGACTGAAATCAATCCGTGTAGCTCAGCGAACTCTCAAACACTCTTCAGAGCTTGCTGAAGCCCTCCTTGCAGGGTTGCAAAAGAGATTTGGAGACATGATTAACTTCGCAGAAGGGAGTAAGGTCTTCGCGGTTGCGGCTGTTTGATCATCCCACCTTCAAGCTTCGTTGGGTTCCGAAAGAAAAGAAGGAGTGGGCAAGAAATTGCTTCACTGAAGCAGTAGTGAAGAACGCCAGTTTATGCGTAGGGGAAGCAAGCTCTCCAAGGCAAACATCAGGAAAACAAGACTCATTCTTCGATTTCGAGGAAGACTGTGCAGGCCCCGAAGTTGAGCACGATGAGTCTGTGCGGATGGAGTGCTTGCGATACTTAGAACAGCCCGCTGGTAATATCGAACAGCTAGAGCTGTGTCCTCGTGTTAAGGGTGTTTTTATCCAACTGAACTGCGTGTTACCTTCCTCTGCTCCGGTAGAGCGTCTTTTTTCCACCGGGGCTTTAGTTGAGACGCCACGACGGAACCGCTTGTCGGACTCCATGTTCCAGAAGCTGTTGCTTCTCAAAGCTAATGAGAAGTTTTGTAAGTAAATCGTTTTTCAATAAATGATTTCGGTTTATGCCTGTATGAGCAAGCTTCCACAGTACTTGTCTTTTTCGTTGTTTTCAGAAAACAATAACTATATACTCGGTCTCAGTCGGTGTGAAAAGCGCTGGGAAAGAAAAGGGGACGAGCGCCTTGATCTGGGCAGTGCCCAACTATTGTCCGAAGGCTCGGGGAAGTCGAAGCTCTTTCAACAACCACGCGCTCGCGTCCGAGGTTTTCCCAGTGCCGCACATAACTGTTGATGTGAAGTATAAGTTCGCGCTAACTTCGAACAACACAGTGGCGGATTGTCTTCATGTGAGAAGGCGCTATTTGTCTTTAGAGACCTCATCTGGTCATTTCCCTGAAGGAGGCGATGGTTGCTATAATTGATGGACGCAAATAAGCGCATTATAACTTTATTGTATGGAATAGATCGTCAGCGCGAGAGAGTCTACTGTGTGACCTCTTGATCATGTTCAATATTCGCTGCCATTCCCGCAAATAATTAATGTCCCCCTTTATTCGCTCAAGGACCCATGGGGCTACGCGTATAATAAACGATTGTGTAAAGAAGTACTTGTACTTTACTTACTTTGAAAGTACATTGTATTTAAAGTACTTTACTTCAAGTACATTGCCCCCGATGTACTTACTACTTTACTTGAAGTACATAACCTCTTGTCTACTTTGTACTTGACTTCAAGTACTTTTTTTTATGTACTTTACCCAACACTGAGTACTACGGCTACAGTGGCCTAGAGAGTTGTAGTAAGCTCACGGGACAGTTCGGCCTGACGCGTTTGATGTGGACGCGGCGGTGGCGCTGTTAGCGTTTCCTCCTGAAACTTTCCAGCGCGCATAGGCCAGACCAGGTCGGCTGGGCGGCTCTTACCAATCGCGGGCAGTGGGCGGGAGAAGTTTCAGGAGGAACCTACTGCTGCACCTCCGGCGTTTTCGACATCGACCGCTTCAGCGCAATACACGGAGGAGATAGGGCGGTGAGCCCACTACCCAACTTCTAGGACACTGCACTACGGCTTTATTAAAGTATTGCGCTGCGGCGCGCTGGAATGCGGGCGTGTTCAGTGGCCGCCCTGCCGTCGTAAGCGGTGCATGGGCTGTGATGTGTGTGCAGTTAAAACGATGAATGCGGTTCCATCAGCGAGTGATATGAATGCGGTTCCTTCCACGAGTGGTATGGATGTGGTTCTTTCCACGAGTGATAAGGATGACCGTATACAAGGGCGTCGACGTACTCTGACAGGCAGAGTACAAAAAAAGAGGGCAAAGCAAAAAAAAAAAAAAATAAAAAAATAAAAAAACAGTAAGATCCATTGGTGTATTCTTAGGGAATACGTTATAAATAACCCTTGGGAAACGCCACATACGTCCCCTTTTGGGAAAAGCTAACAGTGACCCCATAACGAAGCCAAAAAGTGGCAGCGAGAAATAAAGGACGCAAAAGTGAAAGCCAAAAGAGAAAAGCGAAGGGGTCAGCATTAGCGTTTCCCAAAAGGGGACGTGTGCGGCGTTTCCAAGGGTCATGCTAACGCATTCCCTAAAAATCCACCAATAAATCTACCCGTAACTAAAAAAAAAAAAAAAATATTTTCTTACGAGCCGCCGCTTTCGTCAAAAAGCATTTGCCCCGCTTTCGTCAAAAAAGGCATTTCGCTGCTGTCGCTGCGAGTGAGCGTATAAATTTTTTTTTTTTTTTCATCAGTCCCTTTGTCTTGTTTCTCTTGTTTCGCCTTTCTCTGTCTATTTTGTTGGACAAGGTATTTTTTTGCCCTCTGCAAGCTTGTTTTCTCTTTTATTGCTATTTCTTTTTGGCCTGAAATTGAGTTTTCCAAAATTTCTCGTATATTAGTGTTTACGAAGTGTTTGCAGTTCATTTTCTTGTTGCTCTTCAATCTGATTCATGGGTGATACCTGTCGATTTGCGCATGCACCCGCCATGGCGCATATATAAGGCGAGTGTACAAAATGTCCCCCAAAATAATTTAATTTTTTTTTCGGAAAAAATAAATTGCATTATTGAACGCTCATTTCCCGCTTAAATGTACGAACGAGATGTCCAAGTGGGGGATTGGTGGTCGCGTGGTCTAGCGCACACCAGCTCGGAGCACGTGGAGCGAAAGCTCGCGCTAAAGAACCCAGGATCCTGGGTTCGAGCCCCACCCCTGCCCGTTTCGATCTGGATGAACATCGTACCGGCGTGCGGTCGTGTATCACTACTGCCTGGTACACGTTAAAGATTCCAGGTTAGCGGTTGTATCGCACTGGCTAAATTGCTCATATACAGCTGAGACACCAGACGCCCACTGAGGCAGACTAACTTCCGTCTGTATAAACATACACAAAACAATTTGCTTGATGTTAAAGTTTCAGAACTAACCGTTATCTTATTAAAAAAATCATGTGACTTCGAAAATTTTCAATGGGAAAATGGGGCCGTTTCTGCCCGTTTTCGGTAACTGGCGCCATAGAGCTCAGCATATTATAAGGTTCATCGGCCGCCAATTTCCCGTCTACATTTTCAGAAAATCGCTCATAACTTTTGAACAGGATAACAGTTGGTGCTGTAACTTTGGCATCTGGTTCGGACCTCTACCGCTACATTTGGGTGGATAATGAGTGTTCGGTGATACATAGTTTATTTCTGCAATAAATAAAACCCTTTAATTTTTTTTTTTTTTTTTAAGGGGGAAGGCTTTTTTTTTTTTTTTTGCTTTTCTGAGGAGTTTGGGGGGGGGGGGGGGGGGTGGGGGGGGGGGGCTCTGCCTGTCCCGGGAAATTTCGGAGGGGGCTCGGTAGTCGGCGCCTATGGGCGCAAGCGAGCTGGACAAGAATAACGATAATAATCCCTGGGAAAGGGGAACAACTTTTTCTTTTAAGGGCACCGCCATTTTGAAATTTGTCGCACCGACGGCGCCTAACGGCGCCGTCTAGCGGCTTAAAGCATGAAATACCGGCTGGTTCTGGCAGCTCAGCTATCTAGGTAGGCAACGGTGTGGTTAGGGGGGGGGGGGGTACTTAGCTAGAGTTGAATATGGTGGGCTACAATAACTTGACCGGAACTTGGCCGGCTGAATCGAGCTGGATAATGACAGGTCATCACCATGCCTCCTCGAAAGAACGAGGACGACGACGGTTGGGTGCTTTGATTGAGTTTCCACTACGAATGTATATATGAGCAGCTTAATGTAGTCAATGCAGGTAAGCTCTCGGAATTTGATAGCTGCATCTTGAGTAATGGCACGTGGAGATTTTCATACCCTCCACATGCCATGCAGAAATAGCACACGTTGCAGTGATAACTTAATGGGAGCACCTGTTGCGCGACTGAAAAAATCCGCCTGGTCCTGGTATCGAACCAGGGACCTCTCCATTTCCAGTGGAGAGCTCTACCAACTGAGCTAACCAGGAGTTAGACGTCAGTAATGCAAACAGGTTTTAACAGCTCCTACCATGCATGCAGTAACACCAACGAGGGTGAACGGCCTGCATTTTAAGGTTATCATCATAACCTTAAAATTTGTTTTATATTCTTATCTAAAAACCATCGATAGATTTATATAAGGCTGAACACTAGCAAAAAGATATGCTCTTCTGAGCAAATCGGAGGGTGGAGCTGGATTTCTACATTCCACCTCGTTCGTCAGCTACGCAACGTCCTATTGCAACAAAATCGAAACGCAAAAGAAAGAACCGAATACTAGAAAAGTATATTGTATGGCATATTGCAATCAAGTCAGAACGGGGAAAAAAAATCAAATAAAGCTTTTTAACTAACCATAAAATTTTAGATTTTTTTGTTCTAGTATCAATAAAAATGTGTTCATTAAACTGTACTTTCCAGTAATTCTTTTTTCCACATTGTTATCATGCAGTGATTAGACGAAATTGATCAATCAATCTGCAATGTTAAAAAATACATCTAGAGTTAAAGAATCACTTTTTTCTAGCTACAGATATTTCAAGAAAATTAGTTTGATTTAAATAAAATACAACTAATTTACTTAACTAAAAAAAAAAACGATTTTTTTTATTCTGGGTACATCTTATCTGAAACGTATTCAAGCGACAGCTCAATGCTATCTGCAAGATGTTTCACCATATAGCTGCATCCTATCTTGTAATCATGTCTCAAGATCGACTCTTGAAATAGTAGGCTGTTTAATAAGAGAACTGGCAGATTATTTCACCACCTTTTTCAGTTCGTATTTGTAGGCAGCATACAAAGTGCTTTTTAAGATTTATACAGACTGTTTTTTTGTTGTTTATGCGGGAAAGACACTAATACGTATGTGCAGTCTTTTTTATAGCTTTAACATTTTTGTTTAGTGAAGATAAACTTATAAATCAGATCAGAAAATCGCGTAGTCTAGCAACCACTGAATCACTAATATTAGAGAGACATGGAGCTCGTGGAAAGCTCGGTAGGTGCATCCCAAGTCCTAAAAAGCACCTAAAAAAAAAAAAGAACACTGTATAACGATCCAATGCTATCCCAGTAATGCATTTGTTAAAAAAAAAACAAAAAAAAACATGCACAATAAAAACAACACATACAAAAAAACATTGCATCCATTATGGACGTCGCAAGAAGGCGGTGTCAACGGTTCCCAGAGGCCCCGGGGCCATAATTAAACTGGAGATTTGGAGAGGCTTTGCGCAAATCGGTGCGAGCGCTTTCGGTCCCAGAAAGCGGCGGGCGTGTGCGTGCGGGTTTCCGAGGATTCGTAAGTAAGCCGCCGATGGAAGCCGCGAAACCGATTTCTATCGATGGGGAGCGTACGGGCTCTAATCGCCCTGCAGACGGCCGTCTCACTTTCTGCTTCGCGGTGACCCACGTGTAGCGGTCACCGAGACGCAGCGCAGTTTCGAAAGGTACGTGCATGCGCGGTTGCTGTCTCACCGCGGGGGCCTCCACGGCGAACGATTCAATGACCCGCAATCAATAGCCCTGTTCTGCCCCGCAAGAAAGAGGCGAAAATAGACAAGGCCGATCGCCGCGGCGGTCGGGATGATGAACCCGGCCGTCGCAATGACCTTCCCATTAGTGTCGTCGGGGCTCGGGCGTTTACCGGACTGTAGAATCCGATGACAGGTTATTGCGTTTTCGTGGCTGGATACCGAGATATGATAAACTCGTGAAATAATGATAAGGTTCTTGTTATATAGCAACTAAACGTCTTTTTTTTTTTTTTAGAAAATTAGCTTACTGCATGAAGGTACCCGAAATATAGCAGATGTATAAAATGCTTGAACGTAGTTATTAAACTTTAAAGCTACGTACCGCCTCGTGTCCCTTACGTTTAAGGGCAACTCGAGTCAGTATTTTCGATTTTGGGATTGCCACTGTTTTCGGTTCAGACCGTGTTTCTGAATTAAAAAAAAATATAATTTTTTTCCCCCAATTATGTGGGTAGTTTTATAAATATCACGGCTCAAAGTTTGGTTTCGGGCTTCCACGGCAGAAGCAAGACTATCTGCTAGAGAGGGATGACAACACTGATATCAGCGGTACGCCCGCGACTTGGCGTCACGGTGGTGCTGTTGTACGCGGTACAACGTGCGGAATCAACCGCAGCACCGCCGCAACGTGACGTGACGGTTTTGCTGCGGTACGCGTTGCCCAGTGTTGCTTGACTAAAAGCTAACCCGCTTGCCACCTGCTAAAGAGCAGCTAGTTGCATCTTTAAAATCGGTTTTAGTGGGGTACGCGGCTTCACTCTGACGTAATATTTTGGCTGTGATGATATTTCCTGCCATAAAGCGATACTGCAGTCATTTATTTTGGTTTAGTTTTTGACTGGAGTAGCCCTTAAAAAGACACTGACACTCCTCAATTTTTTAAAAATGTTTTGCCAGGTGATTTAATAGCGAGTTTTAGAATAGGGGGCCCCACAGCTTTGGGTGCCCCAAACAGCTCGGGACATCGCAATAGGCATGCGCAGAAGTTCTGCGCATGCGCAGTGGGACGCCCCAAGCTGTTTGGGGCACCCAAAGCTGTGGGGCCCCCTATTCTAAAACTCGCTAATATGGTGTCAGAAGACTATCCAATTAATATTTTGCTACAGAGTCACGCGTATTTTTAATATAGCCAAAAAACGCCACTACTCGAAACCAAAACCGAAACTTGCGCACGGAGGTCGGAGAAATACAGAGGAGGAGAGAGTGCCGGAAGTCATGTGGCTGCACCCGACCGCGCGCTTTTCTTTTGCCCTCCGTTTTTTTTTTTTTTTTTTTGGCCGCGAGCAGCTGACGACGTGCGTTGCGGGGATCATTTGCTGTGCGATTGCTTTGCAGTTATGTTTGTTCCGCTCGCTGTTCTGCACTTCAAAATGAGTTGTTTTGTACATTGAAAAGTTGGAAATGAGTAGTGAATGCCCGTGCAGAATGCTTGTGATCGGCTCTTTCGTGAAGAGCTGCCTCACATATCCTGCGTCCGAACGGGGCATTGTGCGGCAGAGTCTGCACAAATTTCCGAAAGATTAACGGGATCGGGACCAATGGCTGGCTGCTATTCCTCAAAAACAGTTACGGGCACCTCGGAAAGCGGACGCTACCCGATTTATATGCTCCTTGCTTTTTGTGGGAAGTCACTACATTGAGCTCGCAGGTGTCAAAAAGGGAATCCCATACCATTTAGTTCAGTGGCGTTTCGTCCACAACATTTGTGTTTGTAAGTAATAATTGTAAAAAAAAAGAAGAAAAAGTGTAAATATCACAAAATGTCTGACAAAAAAATCCAGTGCGCTTACATTCTGGATTGAACCTGGGTCGACTGCATGTGAAGCGGACACTTTTCCACTGAGCTACTTGAGGAGCTCTTTCGTTCGTAGTAATGTAGCCGGTTGACTGTAGGTCGGAAAGTTTGCTGCTGATTTCCCTCGAGCAAAGACACCCATAGGCTCGATGTCGGGCAGCACCACGTATTGGCCACATTCGCACCTAGTAAAGAAATCGTAAGCGTGCATATTCAAATTGAAGTACGCACTTCGTGCTTGACGTCTGCGCGAGCGATGCCCTCAGCCACGAGAAGGGGCGACGGCTCGGCGACGTCTTCGTGCAAATCGGCTTGGTGGTTGGGCGTGTCGTACCGAATGAATCCCGATTCTTTTGATCGGTCCAAAATTTCTCTTTCGAAGGAAGACAGATTCGCCGGTACCGCGAACGACAGTTCTGAAGTAGAGGTGCCACGCCCTTCGTCCGCTGCCATCGCCGCTCAGCCCGCGAGCCCCACTGATACGCGATACGACGCCATGTTGAGAATTACGCAGTAAACGCACAGAATACTTCCGGTTCTCTGTGCAACTTTTTTTTTTTGTTTCATTCAGGCGTATTTGCAGCGTTTTAGAAGCCACAAAATATGGGTTTCATATTTTTTTCTATTTTTAATATTGAGTGCGTGCCTTCAATGACCAACGACTTCGACTAAATTTGGTAGTTGTGTCTAAACCTTAAAAAACGGCCCGTAACCACGGAGATGAGAGTGAGCGCGACTCAAACCAGCCAGTTCTCGATCGGCGGTTTTCGGGTGGAAAGAAACCGAATTTCGAGCCGCAAATTCTGTTCCGGGTAGTTGGACTCTGATATATCATGTTCAACTAAAACCCTCGGCGAGCATGAATACCCTGTCAGTGTCCGTTTAAAGGAACACTGAAACCTCTTAAAACATTTTTTTTTTATCCAGGCGATTCAATATGTTGTCAAGAGACTACCCAATCAATATTTAGCTAGTGTCACGTATGTTTTTAATAAAGCAAAAAAAAAAAAAAAAACCTCAACTGCTTGAAACCGAAACCGAAACATGAGCGCTGAAGCTCATGGCCGAGACACGTTCACGATGTGAACCGAGGATGAAGGAGAAATGTAGAGGGAAGAGATGGGGGCAGGAAGTGACGTGTTACACTTGAGCGTGTTTTCTTTTTTTTTCTCCACTTTTTTGGCGTTTGAATCGTACGTTGACGACGACGACGAAGTTGCGTGCACCGTTTGTCGTGCGATTGTTTCGCACTTATATTCCTTCCGCTCGATGTTCTGCGCTTGAAGATCGACTGGCCGGTATTACGAACAACAGTTCCGAAGTAGCGGCCCCACATCCGTCGCAACGTTGTAAAGCGCTGGATGAATTTGAATTTTATGAACAACAAGTACCGCCAAGCTGGTGCATGCTGGGACGCACTTGAGCCAAAAATTACAAAGCGTCGCCGCCAATCTAGTTTGTCGCGGCAGCGCGGCGCCGGCATCTACAGTTGACCAATGGGAGCGTGCTCGCGAACGGCTGCGCGTCATCAGCGGGCGCCGGCATCCAATAGAAGCGCCCGCGGCACGATTAAACGATAGTGGTACTTGGGTAGCTCAGGATATCCAACGCTTTAGCAACTTTGGCCCGTCGTGCGCAACCATCGCGTCGTCTAGCCGCGATATAACGGCATATTGAGAATGACGTGTACATGTATTTCCTGTGATTTGTGCAACATGTTTTTTTTATCAACATACTATTTGCAGTTTTTGGAGGCCTAAAATGAGGTTTATGTTCTTTTCTATTGGTAATGTTGAATGTGTGCCTTAGATGACCCACGACTTTGAATATATTTGATACACATAGTTTGAACACCACGTGACCATGGAAAAGAGAGTGAAGGCGTCTGAAGCCGGCCGATTCTCGACCGGCTGTTTTAAGGCGGAACGAAAACGAATTTTGAGTCGCAAATTGTGTTCTGGAGTTGAGCTCTTATTGGTCACGTTCAAATAAAAACCTCGGTGAGCATAAACACCCTGTCAGTGTCCCTTTAAGTGGCTGTTGATCCCCCACGCTGAGAAAGTGACGTTGAATGCAGCGCCAGGCCTTGTGGGAAACCTGTGCAACTCGAATGAATCGCAACTTTTAGCTATTCCGCCATTTTTGCGTAGTAAACCAAGAGCGGAAATTCCTCATAGGACGGTGACCTAGTATAGCCATATGAGTACAATTTATTTCAGGAAAATGTGTTAATCGTACAATCAGGACTAAAACATTTCCTCAATACTGACCGCTTCTTACGATTAGCGACGATGACAGCAGGGCGAACCTGGACGAAGCCATACCTTAGCTAATGTGAGGGAGCACGTGCAATATACCGATCTCACCATGGCCTCAAATATTCTTGGCGCACAAAGCTTTCCTCCGGCCCTTTGAAACGCTCGTTTGCCCAGCAAAAGGAGCGTAAAGCACAGCTTCTCCAGAGCTCTGCAAGACAGTGCTGATACCTGGGACAGATGCGAGGGGAGGCTTATACAGGCGTGAAAACTGTGAGTGGTCGGCCCATCGAGACGACGGGACGACTGCGGACACGGAGCCAAAGGAAAGCTCTAACCACAAGTGCAGGTTTTGGAGCTCAATGGAGCTACACTAATGACCCACCACACCACGATCGAACCCCTGGAGGTCCAGGTGAACCGTTTGACGGAATTCAGGTAGAGCTGAACGGGAACAAGATCGCCCAGCTGACACCGCGAGGGTGAACAACACTGCACGAGAGCTGAGAGAAGATGCGAAAGAACCGGCATCTCAAAGATTAAATGAGGCCAATGAGGTGAAGGGCGACCCTCCCGCTTCGCATTAACTGGACGAAGAAAAGAGTATTAGGAGGCCACCACGACCACAAAGACCTCCTCAAGGCGGTGTAAGGGAGGTTATGATTGCTGGGGACGGCAATGTGGCGCGGATTGCCAACCTTTTTGTAACTGATGTGAATAACAATAATGTGTTGAGGTATTATTCAACGGAAAGACATCAGCAGATCAAGTCTACGCAATGATTGACGAGTACGAGGACATGCCCAGACAATTCCACGCTACGACATCCTGCATGTGAGAATTAATGATCTGATGAGGGACGATCAACCAGGGTCTGGGGTGGAATGTCTCCGAAGGAGGTGGCGCTCGCGTAAACCTTCACTGACTATCTGCTCCGTCCCAGAGGTTGGAAACACAGGCAAGGGGGTACTCCGGCTGTTTTCTTTGTAGCCCCCGATTTGCATAGCATTTTGCTAAACACACAAAAAAAAAAAATCGCTGAAATAGTAACCCAAATATTGGGATAAAATTGACCTTCTCCGCGAAGTTATTGAGTTTAAAATTTTAGCCCTCGCTGTGTTTTTTAAATTGAAAGTCTCTACTGGAAACAATAAAAAAGTGACGTCAGGGGAAGGCGGGGGTTTACTTTTTGAACTGTAAACATTATTCCCAACTGATCACAAGCAGTTTCATGGTGTCAAATGAATGATTTAAAAACTCACTCCAGCACCCGCGCAGCTGCACGACATAAATGCTCGGCATAGCCCATTTTTAGACAGCCAGCTCGACCTGCAAGCCTGCTTTCACCTGACTTCACGCCACTGTGAAGCGCGGGTATATTTGAATGTTGGTTTTTGCATAACTTTTACTTGCCGATTTCAAAATAACTTTTCTGAATTTCTCAATACTAAATATTATACCGGATAGGACAAAGGCTGGTGAGTTTGAAAATATAGCTAGTTGATAGCGCAAAATATCGACCTTTAAGGCGACCGCGATGCTTCTCAATACCAAGCTAAAAGCTTTATGCAGGAAGATCCGTGCAGGGTATCTTCACTTGAGCGCGGAGCTGGCTGGTTACAGCACCATGGATAGTGACGGCACACACTACGGACGGAAGGTTGCCTACTTAGTGTCCCATCAAATAGTACAAGTGGCAAGGTGTTTTTAGAAAGAGGTGTAGACCAAAGCGCTGGCGGAACAGAAAAACAGTCGAGGAAAGCATCGGAGATGTAGTGGCAAGGCCACTGGATACCCGGACAGAAGCGAACAACTGGATTCAGCGATCCTCACTTCAAAGGACACCGGCGGACTGTTTCCTGCCTAATCGGGTCGTTGCGTTTTTTTTTCTAATTTGTTTATTGCACATATACGAAAGAGCAGAAATCGACAAAGGGAAAACTAGTACTGCTACCGAGTGTGCAGCCTGTGAAAGCAGATCTCCTGGGCACCTCTTTTCCACACCCCGAGGAGGCGGAGCAGAGACGACAAATGACCAGCCCTACTACAATGACCCGCACGCCAAAACGTGGACTAGGCCAGGAAGCTCGTTATGTAGATAAAGAAACACAAGTGGCAAGAACGAATCGACTTTCAGGATTCCTCCCAGTGATGTCCACACATGGTATGACAAACAATCAGGTAATCATGGGATCCCCTCCAGAGATGGGCTCATTCCACCTTCAACTCAAGCTCCTATTAAATGGAGGGATGCCGGTTGACTCCCCACAGTCTTGGACACTACCGGTGTCTGCGCGAGTCGCTCAAATATGCCTCCCTCTGCTACCTCTTCGATACGACCTGCACGCGATGGTTACAGTTATTGTGAGACAGCATCTGGGCTGCTAGAACCAGTGGCGCGGGAACTAACGAGGCCTCCAGGGAGTTAGACATGGGGAATGAAGGTTAGAGGTACTGGTGACAAATGGATGTAACTGAGACGCAGGAAACAGAAGCATAGATGGAGGCGGAAACAGAAGTGGGAAGTGTCCGATCAACCGGTGTCTGGGGTGGAATGGAATGCCGATGCTGATATACACGATACCACCGCCACCACCGACGCCAACCTAGGCGTATGCGCACCTGGCGCGGTCTCAACTGGTAAACGTTCAAAGCTACAACATGGGCAGGAAGAGGACGATGGGTCAGGAGCACGAACGTACGGATACCCTACCGAGAGGACTGAAGGCATCCTCCAGAATCAACGCCGCACACACCGATACAAGGTAGCATTCGTAGAAATCGTCGGCGAGGAAAGCGGAAAACGGCCATCCAGGTGGCGGGTGGTTACCTCAACATCCAGGAAGCACGGGGAAAGGCGAAACGGGAAGTGCTGCACGAGATTCTTGATACCGAAGAAATATCGCTGCTCGCAGTCGCAGAGACGTATCTGCGTGGATTGGAGGAGCCTCCGGCACACTCTAGAATTAGAGCGTGCTGGGCCGGTGGTAATCAGAATTGCGAACAGCGGAAAGGCAGGGGTGTTAGTTTTTGGTGGCGAGCTAACTCTGAATGGCAGCTGGAAACAGCATGCAGAGACCATCTCTGGATTGCCGGGGACCTTGTGCATTTGTCAGTGAATGTCTGCGCGGTCTACATGGCTGTTGAGAGAACTAGGCACGAGGACAACAGGCGAATGGTTGAATGCATACACTATGATGTCAAACGCATGGCTAGGAAATCGAAGTACTTATAATGGGAAGCTGTAAAAGGCATTTAGCGGAATTCGACGGGAAAGAACACTGCAATGGAAACCTTTTACGTCAGCTGGCAGATGACTTAAACCTCAAAGTAGTTAATTTGCGAGAGGCATGTATGGGTCAGTTTTACAAGTAAACGTTTGACAGAGATCTGTCTGGTTGGGAGTAATTAATTATTAAAAAACTCGTTTAGCCTTTCCACTCTCATGAAGAAGGAAGACCAGCGGAGCTGTGTGCTTCTTCTTCGTCGTCGTCTGTTTTTCGCGCTGTTTCCTACAATGCATTCCCACCAACGCGCCCAACTATCCATTATTCTATTATAGCTGGAAAGGTTGCCGCCATCTACGAGCGACGGCGGAGTTGTGTGCTTGCCGCCGTCACTTATAGATGGCGGTAGCTGTCCAGGCAGGTTTGTGTCGACATACACGGACACGATCCTGGGGAACCTAGCCCTTAACAGCTCCGCTGCAAAAACGTTCAGCCTTTCCACTCTGGTGAAGAAGGAAAACCAGCAGAGCTGTACAACGGAAAGTAATGGCTGGCCGCAAGTCGGCAAGCCAGAGTGGAAAGGCTGCCGCCATCTATGAGCGACGGCGGTAACCAGATACGTAGCTTGCCGCCGTTGCTCATAGTTGGCGGTAGGTGTCCAGAGTTCGGTGTCTTCATTTCTTTGCGGGGGACACGATCCTGGGGAACCTAGCCCTTAACAGCCCCGCTGCAAAAACGTTCAGCCTTTCCACTCTGGTGAAGAAGGAAAACCAGCAGAGCTGTACAACGGAAAGTAATGGCTGGCCGCAAGTCGGCAAGCCAGAGTGGAAAGGCTGCCGCCATCTATGAGCGACGGCGGTAACCAGATACGTAGCTTGCCGCCGTTGCTCATAGTTGGCGGTAGGTGTCCAGAGTTCGGTGTCTTCATTTCTTTGCGGGGGACACGATCCTGGGGAACCTAGCCCTTAACAGCTCCGCTGCAAAAACGTTCAGCCTTTCCACTCTGGTGAAGAAGGAAAACCAGCAGAGCTGTACAACGGAAAGTAATGGCTGGCCGCAAGTCGGCAAGCCAGAGTGGAAAGGCTGCCGCCATCTATGAGCGACGGCGGTAACCAGATACGTAGCTTGCCGCCGTTGCTCATAGTTGGCGGTAGGTGTCCGGAGTTCGGTGTCTTCATTTCTTTGCGGGGGACACGATCCTGGGGAAACTAGCACTTAACAGCTCTGCTGTAAAAAGTTCGAACACCAACCAAGCCCTTCTAAAGGGACCCTACTTTCGAGGCCAATTCGGCCTCTTCTTCAGGGGCGACTACGGCTATGGCCGTTGAGGAGCAGTTTCCTTTTCTTTTTCTTCTATGGTGTATGTATGGCCTTCTTCTTCTTCTACGGCTGTACCTTTTCAATAAAGTGACGAAGCCCGTTCACATATGCGGATGGCAAAGCTCCGAGAGACCGATTGATGTTCTGTGGCGTTATTTGAATATGCCAGGATTCGAGAAACAGTTTTTTCGGGGATTTGTCTCAATGTCAATGAATGCGTTGTCAAAATCAATAAGATGGTCCCTGACGCCACAGTGCTCAGCGGCCGCGCTGCGCTCATGATCCAACTTGCGTACTGTGGAGCGCGAAAAGGACGGCACCTTACCTTTCTTGGATGTGCTAGTAAAACGGCAAGGGCAAGAGCTAAACTTTTCTGTATATAAAAAACCGACACACATTGGACGCTGTACCTTCAGTTTGAATCCAGCCACCCAGCCAATCACAAGGCGTCGGTGGTCAGGACACTCCTAATAAGGGCAAAGACCATCTGCTCATCGGAAGAGGACAGAAGAAAGGAGGAACAAACCGTCATTGCTGACCTTAAAAAAAAAAAAAAAAAAAAAAAAAAAGAAAAACCGACTGCTGGTGGGCTACACGAGCAGCTTCATCCACCGCGTTGCCCGAGGTGTAGGCCGAAACCAATGACACGTGCAGCAACAGTCAAGTGCGAATTCCCGCCCAACCTCGCGCATCAGCGTTTTCTACTTAAACGGAACAAGCGAGGCACTGGCACGTGTCCTGGCTAAAGAGGGTATCCAAATGGCGCACAACCCTGTGTCTACCCTTGGACGACGACGACGACTTGGACGACTTGGACGACGACGACGTCCAAAAGATCGCCCTGCTAAAGAGAGAGCCCAAGGCTTTGTATATAAGATTCCTAGCGGGGTTTGCGCGTCCACATACATCGGCGAAATAAATAACTTTACGGAGAGAATCCGTCAACATAAAAACAACGTACGCAAGTTGGATCATGAGCGCAGCGCGGTCGCTGAGCACTGCGACGTCAGGGACCATCGTATTGACTTATACAACGCATGCATCATTGACGTTGAGACAAATCCCCGAAAGAGTCTGTTTCTCGAATCCTGGCATAATCATACAACGCCACAGAACATCAGACGGTCTCTCGGAGCTTTGCCATCCGTGTATGTGAACGGGCTTCGTCACTTTATTGAAAAGGTACAGCCGTAGAAGAAGTAGAAGACCATATATATACACCGTAGAAAAAAAAGATAAGGAAACTGCTCCTCAACGGCCATAGCCGTAGTCGCCCCTGAAGAAGAGGCCGAATTGGCCTCGAAACGTAGGGTCCCTTTAGAAGAGCTCGGTAGGTGTTCAAACTTTTTAATAATGGGTCAGCTTACATGGTGTGCACGAAATAGCAAAACGTGTACTGACTACGTGCTTACATCCTACACACTCGGAAGTCAACTACAGATCATGCACGTAGATGAGGCGGGAGTCTTCAGTTTAGGAAGTGACCCCCATCGTCAGAGGGTTTTTTACCCCTCAACGTGCAAACGATCACGCAAAGTACGGTGCAAGATTGTTGAACTTGTGCTACCTGCGAGCGGCCGTCGAAGTCCTGGCTTGGGAGTTTGGGGCTAGCAGGAGACGGCTCGCAGTGGCGGACTTCGGGGAATTCATTGGGAAACTCAAGCACCTCATTAAAGTGATCCCGAAGCGGAGGTCGACGTAAGAGCTGGTGGGATGCGGAAGCTATAGAACAGCGTGTGATGAGAGGAGGCAAGCCAACCAAGCTCATCAACGTGCAGTCAAAAGAGGAGACAGCGGGAAAGTGGAAGAGGCCTGGAAGCTGTACATTGCAGATAAACATATTGCAAGGCCTAATCCAAATCAAGTTTACAGGGGCCGACCTGCTCAAAATAAAATAATTTAGGGATAGCGGTAAAGCGGCAGCTGATTAATTCTGGCGATATGTCAAGACAATAGAGATAAATTACCCGATACCACCATTTATGGAGGAGCATACTGGAAAGGATGTGCAGGACATGACGGAACATTTATCGGAATAGGCCATATGCGAAATCCTTGCCAGCTATCATCATCATGCCATTAGGAGCCGCCATATTGGGGGGTTTATCACATCTTCAAGTTGTGGACGAGGCGCATCTGCATTTAACTCGGTTTTCATGATATTAGGGCAGTTTATTTGTACACTCAATGGGTTGCTGGTTAGTTTCGGATCAAAGAAGAAAAGAAAGACGGCCGCAAAATTCAGGAAAGGGAATTGTCAGCAACGAGGTCGCAAGACTCGTCACTCAAGCAGTGAACTGGGCCATCCAGGTCAATGAACGGTATTTCTCGAAGACGTCCTGTGAAGGTTTCGTACTGGACTTGCAGCAGGTGATCATATTTTAGTTCTACGACTTACACTTTGCCGGGACTATTGTTTTTCGGGCGAAACCGTCGGTACGGGAACCCCCCAATATGGAGGAAATCTGATCATTGATCATGAATTCACTAGATGGCGCTTCTTTTTGCATATGGTCTATACCTGACCATTCTATTGGTGAAGAGATCGGAACAAACGAGTAGACGACCCATCGTAAGTGGTATCATCAGGGCAGTTAGACCACTTCACCAAACCAGAAGCACTCGCGCCCACTCACCGCGACCAGTGACCGTGGCAAGCGACATCTACATGTTGTTTGCACATATATGTGATCAAGAAATGGATGTGTGCATTGGCGGGAAGGAACGGCAAACTGACTGAGCTTCAAAACGGCTTTCGAAAAGACCGCAGACTTGAGGATAACCTGTATGTCTAAACGCAGATCATAGAGATTGCCAGGAAGGAAGGCAGTGATCTGATATGCTGTTTATGGCTGTAGCCAAGGTTTATGATAATGTACCCTACGAGTCCTTACTCTATTGCCTTAGGAGATTCGATATGTTCGAGTAGTGGACGGACTTGATAGGCAGGCTATAGGATGAGGGTGTTGTTACAGCCGAGTTTGGAGGCGCAGTGTCCCCAAGAGTCAGCGTGAAGCGAGTCACCGGTACATCTGTGCTTCGTATGAAGCGTGGAATCCAATTCAAGGAATCATTTTGGCACGCGATATAAGCAGCAGAGATGTCCTGGTTTCTCGCAGCCGCAACGCAGTCAAAGCAGTCAAACGCAACTGTCTGAACCAGGTTTACTGTTATACTCCGCAGAGCTTGAACGACAACTACTTTTGTACGGTTTTGATTTTTCACTCCCACACGCAGAAGATGGATGCCTGACTCTGCCGACCATACCGGGCCTCGCATACGCTGATTATCTTGTCCTCGTGGCGGGTAAAATTAACATATACAAAAGCAAACACACATTTGTAAGGAGCAAGTGTCACTGCTCGGACTTAAAGGGGCTATGCAACAATTTTTTTACTTTGCGCAAATACCGCTTAGAACGGATCCCTGACGTTAAAGACCTATGAAACACGCCTTCGTTTTTCACCCGACGCATTAGAAGTCCCAGAAAAAAATTAAAAAAACAACGAGCAGCGTTCACGCCCTCAACTCGCAGCCAGAACAAGCGGCCACGTGATCTGGAGCCGATTATATGCCGCCAATGTTGATCATAGCCACGCGCTGGGGTTGGCAAAGCACAGGACACGCGCTGAGTTCCAGACATTGTTATGGCTCGGCTATTGTCGTCGTTGCAGCGATTGGACACGGGCCACTACTCGAATGCTTCTCGAGCTATCAATTATCACGAGCCTAAATCGAGTGCCCACGCAATGCTCGGGTCCAATCTATGAACCGCATTCAAATATCGTCATACGGGTGTACTGCGATCCCCGCGTTACGTCATCGAATTTTGCAAGGGAGAGATTGAATGAAAATGATCGCTTTTGTCCTTGAAATTACACCGCAACAAAGGAGTTTCTTGGCCAGTGGCATTGCATGCGAGTATCCTTGAGTCCCACTAGTGCCAGTAAGCTCGTGTAAAGTGAAAAACATTCCAATTGAATATCGTTGCACAGCTCCTTTAAATTCAATGTTTAGAAGTCAGCAATTATAGAGTCCTCTGAGCATGCACCGGAAGCAAGGTGTTGCACCTGCAGAATGAAGACGTCATGGTAACAGAAAAGTATAAATACCTGGGGATCACACTAACCAAAGCGCCCAACTACTACGACGAGCATCGAATCCACCTTCGACAAGTGGCCAATAGAGGGTCAAGCATTTTACGCCGGCGAATTCGGTTGAGCTGCAACAAATATTTGATGTTGAGAGAGATCTGAAAGGCAGTTCACGTGCCCGGGATCACGTTCACCAATGAGGTCACATGTGCCTCAGCTGACACACGATCCTGGATAGAACGCAGGCAGAGGGATGAAGGTCTCCAAGCGCTGGGTTGTCCCGGCAACGTGGCGATAGAGGCTATACAGGGTGACTTTAGGTGGTCGACGTTTGAGGCACGGTAGGCGTCAAGTAAACTAGTTTATCGGGGATGACATCTACACGTGCAGAAAACTCACATGGTCAAGCAGGTCTTCGACTACGACAGCCAGAACTCCCTCCAGACAAGGTGGATGAAGCGTGTATACCAGCTCCGGAAGAAGGATAGTTTTTTCACTCGCCCAATCCAGGAGCCGAGACAGAGCAAGTGCGCAAGGGAGGTGAGAAAGTGGGTGAAATAAGCGGGGACTATGCACTGGGTCGAGCAGGGAAGTAAGAAGTCGAACACTGCAACTATACAGAGCCAAAAAATATAGTATAGGAGCGGATACCTGCTATGACAACAGCTATAGGCACCTTTTGTTTGGAGCTCGAGCAAGGGCGCTGCAGACATATGACACGAGAAAATAATATAATTTCAAATTTTATCTTATTTTAATAAATACATTTTTTGTAAAGTTCATTGCTTACTTTTTTTTAATTAATTATATCTCACAGACCGTTCACATGAATTATTGTAGACGCTGGAACGTTATAAGTCGAGAAAAAAAAGTTTCATCTCTGATATAGTGGGTGATTAGAAGTGAATAAATTAGGGGTGTGCGAATAGTGAAACTTAGTCTCGAATCGAATTCAAATCGAATAGTGCCAAATAGTGGCGAAAAAAGTCGAATGCCGAATCGAACACGAATATTTATTCGCAATGTTCAGAAGACTCAAACGGGTCTATGTTTTGCATTGTTTCGATGGCGACGAAATGCGATAGCATTGTTTGGCTTCTAGGAAGGTTGTATTCCGCTGCTTGAATGGTGACGACCCGTAGCGCTTATAACCAATCATCAAATGTGTGTACACATGCATGTAACAAAGAGAGTCATCCTTAGCACGTCGCCGCTTCGGTTCAGCTGTTTCCTCTTTAGTCCGCTCGATCCTCTTGCGAAGCATTCTGAAGACTGCGGCCCACCCAGTGAGCCCCTCTCCTCGCCTTTGGACCCGCGCATGCACGCGATAAGGAAAGGAGAACGGCACATTATAACTATCAGTTCACAAGTCCCCCCCCCCCCCCCCCCTTTCTTGGTACAGTGGTTCAACGTCGTGCTCAAACTCTTGAGGTTCCAGGCTCAATTCTTCTTGGGAGACGTTAGGGATGTCGTTTATTCTTTTCAGTTCATTATCTTATCGTTCCCCAGCGCATGCACACGCTTTTCGTGTTATGAATAAAAAAAAATTACGGGGGAGGCCGAGGAAAAAACAAATGCTATCGTATTAAAAAAAACGCATAGATGAAAAAACAACAACAAAACAACCCAACAACAACGTGTCTATTTTTCTGCAGGGCAAATGGAACGACGAGAGGGTAGCACGAATAAAAATTGTGTTAATGACCACATTTACACGACCAACTTAAGACACAGCTGATGGATGCGTCCACCCATCCACGTGTCTATACGCAACGTGCAAGATGAATGGACGGATAAGACTGAACTTTTCGAATCGGGCGACGCTTGCGCCACCTATGACGCGAGGAATAGCGCGCGTGCACAGCATTCATCGGCGTTCATGCACGCACCCTCGTACCTTGGACTGCACAGTCGCAGAAAGTTGTCCGCGAGTATCATGCGCTATTCGTAACTCGTTACTTTTTACAGTAATAAGGTAATGGCTAGCTTTTTACAAAGAGTAACCCTGTTTGACAATTGAGGAACAGTATACTCGGCTACTTTGTTTACTAATGTGTGCACATCTGCTGCCCACTGAAATGGACTGTACGCGGTTGCAAGGATGGCCTCCTAAATCGTGTTCCTCATGTGCAATCAGGCAACTCTAGAAAGTTTCACATCGTGCGGTGGTCGCAGCGACTTGTTTGCCGTTATGTTTAGTTGTTCGCATACGGTTCACCAACGCGCTGCACCAGTGTAGGAATGCTCAACATGCGCGGCCGTTTTGCCATTCCATAGTCACGGCCCGTGTCCACAGCATACACTAGTTTTGTTTGTTGTATACAGAACGTTTAACAAATCACACTCAAGAATAGGTTTGTTGTATAGCATTGATATCGCGCTCGATCTCGGTCGCCTGCTCGATGACTAAATCAATAAACAAGTTTCAAGCAGTTTTCCCTCAGTTTTCCACGTGAACGGTGAGTGCGTGGGTCCCGGGGGCGTGCACGGTCCGACAGAAATAGTATCTCGTCGATCCTCTCGACTCTAAGGCACCCGGTAAAACCATTAAGGACCCCTTGGCCAATAGAGGAGCCGAACTCAAGAGAGTGGAGTTGTGTAACCCGTTGAATGACACAAAAAACTTGTTGATGCACGTACCGAGGGGTCGTGGGTTCTTCTTGGCGTGCGCTAATCAAGGCACGGTAACAGGGACTGGATGGGAGGTAAGTCGGCTCGTCTTGACTGTTTTGATATTTGAATTCTGATAGTAAAACAATAATAAATATAATAATAGTCTTTATTTTATGTTTCCACAAACAGCGCAGGGCCTTTTGTGTGTATACACAGCAAATTCCGACAAGATAAAAGTATAAGCACTGAGAAAACATACACAAGAAAGCACTCACAAAACAAACGTAGAACAAATAGCTTTATCTGACAAGCAAGATAAGGTAAAAGAAGAAGAGGCACTGAAAATACAATTGCAGCAACCCCAAAAATGCAAAAAACGCTCAAAATTGCAAACCACTGGGATCATGCAAACAATATACTCTCTAGATTACGCCGAAAAGTTGACTTGTCACTGAATATTTCTAGGAGCGAACAATCCAACTTATTAAAATCATGCTGCATTCGTATTAGGGGAGACGTGTGAAAAAACGTAGGTGGATAGAAAAAGTTGCGATTACGGTTCGAACGGGGTGGGGCGTGAAAACATACAGCGCTTAACAAGACAGGACAGTCGAGAAGACCACTGACAAGTTCGTGTAAAAACAAGATATCCCGACAACGCCGTGTGTCAAACAGAGCACATAAACCAAGTCTCTTGAGCAGCCGGTCGTGATTATAATAAAACTTACGTAAAAAAAAAAAAAGATAAAAAACGATGCGAATAAAACGTTTCTGTACACGCTCGATAGAGCAAGATGCTGTATCATTTATAAACTTCCGCACTATAAATGCAAACTCGAGTTTTGAGAGAATTAGACAACAGAATAAACGAACGACAAATGCCGACCTCAACAAGCAATCAATGCTTTTTTGTTTATCCTTCTTTTTGAAAGGGGAACGAAAGCTTTTATAGATAGTTCTTAATCAAGTACACCACTTAACAATTCTAGAAATTTCGAATTTAAAGAAACTCACCATACGCGCTGGGAGTAGTATTTATTGTATTAAGGGTTATACAGCGCGGGAGACAGACATGTACAAGTTACTAAACAAAAGTAATTAAGTTGAGCTATTGAGTATTGGCCTCAAAAGTAATTTGAGTAAAGTAAAAATTACTAAAATGTAAATTAATTGAGTAAATTACTAAATGTCGCAATAAAGTAGCAAATTACTTTTGAAGTTACTTTTTTTTTTTTGGGGGGGGGGGGGGGGGGAGGCGGGAGGGCTAGCCGAAACTCGGTTAGCCAAATATAAGGCGGCTTGCGTTTTCACAGGAATGTTTCAATAGCTGGTGCTGCTTTTGCGTGCCTAATTGTTTTGTACTGTTTTGTCTTTTGGTCAATGATGTACTGCGATTGTATGATTTCTGCTTTGAAGTTTAGCACTGCCTGAGCTTGATTTTGCAGACAATGTTTGCCTGTTTACAGCATCGCGTTAAGTACATCCAAAAAGTACTTGAAGTAAAGTACAAAGTAAATTAGAGGTTATTTACTTGAAGTAAAGTAGGAAGTACACCTGGTGTAATGTACTTGAAGAAGTAAAGTAAAATATATGTCCTTTCATAGTAATGTACAGTGCGCCTCAAACTTAGCGCCGCCACAGGGTTCCCGAACACTGAGCTCGTGTCAGGATATTTTCTGTTAAATTTGTCACCACAAAGGCCGGGATGCCTTCCCAGGATAGGGTAGAAATCGGGAACCCAAACATTCTTCAGATAGTTCAATCGGCCGCTGCAGGGACTGTCAGAAACGGCAAATGCCGTGGCGGCGTTAAAGGGGCTATGCAACAATAATTGTACTTTGCGCAAATACCGCTTAGAACGGATCCCTGACGTTAATGACCTATGAAACTCGCGTTCGTTTTTCACCCCACGCAATAGAAGTCCCAGAAAAAAAATTAAAGAAAAACGAGCAGCGTTCACTCCCTCAACTCGCAGCCAGAGCAAGCGGCCACGTGATCTGGAGCCGATTATATGCCGCCAATGTTGATCATAGCCACGCGCTGGGGCTGGCAAAGCACAGGACACGCGCTGAGTTCCAGACATTGCTATGGCTCGGCTATTGTTGTCGTTGCAGCGATTGGACACGAGCCACTACCCGAATGCTTCTCGAGCTAGTAATTATCACGAGCCCAAATCGAGTGCCCACGGAATGCTCGGGTCCAATCTATGAACCGCATTCAAATATCGTCATTGGGGTGTACTGCGATCCCCACGTTACGTCATCAAAATTTGCAAAGGAGAGATTGAATGAGAATGATCGCTTTTCTCTCCGAAATTACACCGCAACAAAGGAGTTTATTGGCCAGTGGCGTTGCGTGCGACGATCCTTGAGTCCCACTAGAGCCAGTAAGCTCGTGTAAAGTGAAAAACATTCCAATTGAATATCGTTGCACCGCTCCTTTACGTTTGAGGCGCACTGTACAAGTAGTTTTACATAATCTTTCATGATGCCATTTAATCCCCTATAGTATTTTTTTATTAACTGGTATGAATTTCTCCAGTCGTAATTGGTGGTGCATCAGTGTTTTTCGGAAATGACAGCAAATATTGAATAAAATAAAATCGCCAAAGAGTAGTTGTTTTGCTCTCGCTGACGAACTATTGAACACAATAAACTTATAAGGCACTTATTTGTATCGGTCTTATAGTCGCCATTACTTGACTCAGAGAAATGGCCTGATGACATCTTGAAAGACGATAGTGAGTTTTCACATGACGATGCGCTAGTTTTTTGTTTTCAAATTTGGTGAATGTATTTTGAAGTTGGGAATTGTACTTTCCTCGGAAGGTACCAGAAAAAATACTTTACTAAAGTACAAGTGCATGCTCAGAGTATATACTTCAAGTAAAATACGTTTTCTCAACCTACTTAAAGTAGTACTTTAAGTGTCATGTACTTAAAGTACTTCCTAACACTGATTGTTTATACTAATATTTTTATGTAAAAATGTTGGGGTAATTACTAAGGTTTCTCTAGCGATCTTCGAATCTTTGAAGACCTGCATATAATAAGTTTTGGGACGAAAGGCGTTGCCCTTTACGTTCACACTTACGTTGCCCTTTAGCACGCATCTTCAGGTACAGCACAAACTACGGGAGCACCAAACGAGCTTCAGAACGGGTGCTACATTTTGTTGACTTTTGTGAGTGAGAATGCAGAGTGTGCCCCTCCTGTTGTGGGAGAGAGTTCTTACCTTGGAGAGAAACTGGGGCAAGCCCTTTCTTCAAATACGTCAAGTACCCTTGAGCTTCGGGACACAAAGAAACGCCATTCTTCGGCGCAAATCCTGCAGTTTTATTCGGCCTCACTTGCGACGTGTCTGTCCGCTCCCCGCGCCTCGTAGCAGGGTTGTTGCAGTGGGGGGCTCTTTGAAAATTTTAGAAAGTTTCGGACCCTCTATACCCCCCCCCCCCCTTTTGCCTTCGCCACATGCTTTGCCCTTTGTGCAAATATCAGCTCATCTTCCAACATTTTATCTTTTTTTTCTGCAGGAATGTTTGTTGATAAGGAAACCTACCACTAAAATTCAAAGTGATAATGTAGTTTAAGTAGGAGTTATTCGGAAAAAGTAATTAAACTACTAATTAACAAAATAGACACGTAATTAAAAGTTACTAAACTACTAAAAAAGTAGTTAAACTACAATAACTTGAGAAGAGTAGTTGAACTATGTACAAGTCTGGCGGGAGGTTAGTCTAAAGTCAAAGGGTTGTCTTCGATGTTGTAGGGAGATTCTGTCAATTCACGCACAATGGCTGCTAATCTGGAGTCTTTAAGAGATATAGCGCAGCAGACAGCAGACGATGCCGGGTATTCTGCCGGTGTGACAAACTTGGCGAGTCTGGGCAATATTTAATCATCATGAAATATTTCGAAGCTTGTAGAACCGCTCAAGATTTCGTTAAGTCCGCTTCCCCCGTTACGTGGCTGCATCGCAGAGAAGTAACACTCGCGCCATTGGTCTTGCGATTTCTTTTGCAGCGCCTAAAAGGCCAATCAGGGGCCGAGAATCATCGTACCGTGTTACGATGTTTTTTAACGCATCTTCGGGCTTGTTCTTTGTGCGCTGATTAACGATAACCGTATACAACTCTCTTTTCTACGTCGAAGCAATACCCGCCAAATTTAACTTTTTGTAACAAAAACGTTGATGGCCATTTGTTCAAAATTTATTGAGACAACTGTGTCGAGGAATACACTTATCTGGGGGCCGTAACAAAAGGCATCAACATGCTTGACAAGGCGACAGCCCCGCACCTCTTCATGGCCAGGCCATCCAGCATGCCCAGACAAAATGAATGTCTGATAGAGGACGAAAAACTACTTGAACAAGACAAATCAAACATAAAAAGCCCATAGGCAGTAAAAAACACTGCACACAAAGACAAAACCATAGAAATAAATCCCGATTGTCCCCAACGCCATAACAAACAAAAATGACGACGCACATTATATATTTTTTTGAAGTCTGCACAAATACGGCAAACAAGGCGGCCACACGCAACAACATAGCAGAGATAAATGACGTAAGTAAGATGTAAATCAACCAGCCATCTCTACAGGAAACAATTCTTGAAGCCTGCAGATAAATGCTGTAAAAAAAGACATCACCCGCGCACGAAAAGAAAGATAACTAAAACAACAGCACTTCTCAGTTTTGAAGTGACAAAAGATACACATTTATGTTTTATTTAAAACTTGCACAGACATATTTGCCTGAATAATGGCCGTAAGATCAGGTTGGTCATTTAGAAGTCAGGGTATTTGATAATATAATATATGTATGCCATAGTTTATGCGAATGTTTTGCCTTGTGTAGCTCGTGTGCCGAAAATTGTATGAATAATCTTTCCAAAGATACTTATCGAGAAAGGCACTTGTTTCTAATTTGACCTGATTATAAATTAATAAAGATAACTTCTTCTTTATAACATTTTTTATAGTTAATATTCGGTGCTTTTTAAAAAGCGGAGCAGAGTGACTCCGGCATGGGGCATTTTCGACTAAGCGCGAGGCCTTTTCTGGAGTATGTGCAGGGTTTCAATATTTGTTTTTGTTGTGGTCCCACATACAAGAAGACTGTAGTGAAGACGTGATTGAACTAAGGTATAATATAGCAGCTTTTTTACCCATCGAGGCCGTACATTTTTAACTCTATAGATAATCCCGATACATCGTGAGATTTCCGTTCTTACTGTCTGCACATGGAAATAACAATTTGGAGTTCCATGAAGCAGAACACCTAAAAACTTATGTGATATTACACGTTCAATGATTTCGCTGTAAAATTGAACTTGAATCTCCCGCCGAATACATTGATTCCGTCGTCGAAATATAGCTGCGTTCAATTTACCTGCACGTCCTGCACCGGTGCAGAAAACTATAAGGCGGTGTACTTCCGGTCGTATCTCCATACACATACCGGAAGTTAAACTGTACACATACCGGAAGTACTTTCTTCTGCACCGGTGCAGAAGGTGCAGATTAATTGAACGCAGCTAATATACTTTGTTTTTTTTTCGTGTTTAAAGTTGGTTTACTCTGAGCCGCGATTATACATTTTTTTAAGCCTTGCGTTGGTTTATGAGCTGTGCGATTTCTGCAGCAGCTGCAATTTGTGTCGTTGGTTGTCATTCCGCGAAAACTCCAAAATGAGGGAGGGCGTGATGGACGCTGCTCGAGGGTTGGTATGCATGAGACATGTACGCCAGTTGCGGCGTGCGAAAGTTTGTTGCGTCGTTACACTTTCGCGTGTCGCTGAAAACCCGTGGTGCGATCCCCAAAAAACGTATTATACGTTAAGAATCCTCAGCCGAACTTTGATCTGTCGGTCAAGCCGTCATATGCAGGATTCCGTTCTATGAGGAAAGCAACCGATGCGAACGTCCAGTCTCGTGTTGGCCTTTATAACACGCGCCGCCGTGTTGCATCGTCGTTGCAGGACGTTGCATCGTCCTGCTTTCCTAACACTTTCGCGTCTTGGTTTCTAAAGTTTTGGGCAGCTGGCCAAGCTTTTCAAAGCGTCACGGCATCGCCTCGTCCTCTTCCCCCGTCTTTCCTGTTTCCACCTTTTGTTGTAGTTTCGGGAGGCTTTTGGCAGCCGGCCAACTCAGTGCTTGCCACATAACCACGCGACGGGCGTAGCAGACGCTCGGTAAGATTCTAGCTAGCTTCAGAAACAAATAATATTCTCAATTAAAACTGCTGCTCTATGCTGTGTTAACCGCGCAACGAGTGCTGCTCAAGAGTGCACCGCGTCGCATAGCAAGTGATGGTGCGATTTGTGTTTGCTGTCAGACAAAATCGAAGCAAAAGCAAAAAAAAAAATATATATATATATATATGTTAGATGTTTAGAGAATGTTAGGTCGGTCTGCCCACGTACGGCGACTCTGGTTTGTGCAGTAGGTGATAAATTAAAAGGGTCCATGAAATTATTCAAAAATGAAATGAGAAATCACGTGGTCGTGACGTGATTGGGCACTGGTGCGATGACTCCAAGCTTCCACCGTACTTTTTAAGCACACCATAGAACTTGTCATCTGGAAGTGATGATAAGTTCCGTCAGGGCACTCATTGGCCACGAACGCGAATCCAAATATTCGTAGACGGATTGACTGTTGATGAGCGCATACGTCCGAGTGACGCAGTTCTCGTGTCCAATACGTGAGCTGGTGTCGGCTGAGTTGCTTTGGGTAGCGCGGATGTATCACAGTGGAAAGTCAGAGAGCATTCGAGGAAAATGAGGTACGAAATATTCCGCTGAAAACTTTCGTACCGAAAAGCAGGCTTTTGACTCTCTACCCTCTTTCTTTTAGCCCAATCAACGGTATGCGATTAGGAAAAGAATCTAAAATCATTTATACCATCTCAAAATTCATTTCATGGCGCCTTTCGGTGGATTCCTTCTTCCATGCTCTGATCGACAAGGGGGCTCACTCGTCCTTGTTTTGTTGTAATGCCTCACAAAAAAAAAAAAAACATAAAAAGAAAAGGAAAAGATAAATAAATGGCAGCGATTCTTATTTAAAAGTTTTATAACGCGTGGAATAGATTACTTATTTAGAGATCGATTGGTAAATCTGTTTAAAGGAGGGATGCAACAATTTTTGCACTTTGCGCAAATACCGCTTGGAACGGATCCCTGACATTAATGACCTATGAAACACGCGTTCGTTTTTCACCCCACGCAATAGAAGTCCCAGAAAAAAAATTAAAGAAAAACGAGCAGCGTTCACCCCCTCAACTCGCAGCCAGAACAAGCGGCCACGTGATCTGGAGCCGATTATATGCCGCCAATGTTGATCATAGCCACGCGCTGGGGTTGGCAAAGCACAGGACACGCGCTGAGTTCCAGACATTGTTATGGCTCGGCTATTGTCGTCGTTGCAGCAATTGGACACGGGCCACTACCCGAATGCTTCTCCAGCTAGTAATTATCACGAGCCCAAATCGAGTGCCACGCAATGATCGGGTCCAATCTATGAACAGCATTCAAATATCGTCATATGGGTGTACTGCGATCCCCACCTTACGTCATCAAATTTCGCAAAGGAGAGATTGAATGAAAATGATCGCTTTTGTCCTTGAAATTACACCGCAACAAAGGAGTTTTTTGGCCAGTGGTGTTGCGTGCGAGTATCCTTGAGTCCCACTACTGCCAGTAAGCTCGTGTAAAGTGAAAAACATTCCAATTGAATATCGTTGCACCGCTCCTTTAAAGACATGAAACAGTCGTTTCGGGGTGTAAACAAACATATTGATACTTTTCCTTTTAAACTTTTGTGGCGAAAATGACGTCACGTGACTCGTCGTCATGTCACACGGGACGTCATAGTATTGCGTGACACCACGATTTTCCAGCGTGACGTCGTGTAACGTCATTTTCCCCTTAATTTACAGAGAAATACAAGTCATGTGACCCGCCGCCATAGTGTCAAGTTGTGACGGTGCGTGATCTGATGTCACGCGACTTGGTCACGCGACGCAACGTCACGAAGTAAATCAATAGTGCGAACCCGACTTTGCAGTCCATAGAAACGGATGCAGTACTCCTCCCAGAATCCGCTTTGCCACGTTTTGTGTCCGAGCCTGTGGGGATCGGGGATGCGATTTTGGTCGTGCACGACAGAAGCTGCGTTCAGTTTGGGACAGCCCTCTAGGCGACGGTTCATTCCTGAAAAGTGGGCATGTCGGGGAGACAGCCTGACGCGGCAGGCTGTCTCCCCGACATTGTTAAACTTTCAACTGAATGCACGTTGTCCGTTTGTACCCCCTACATTTGAGCTAAAGATTGCCCTGAGTGAGAAAAAACTTGTCCGCGTCTCCTTCTTTGCGTCCATCCATCTTGCAACTTTTCCTGGCCATCAAGCACAAACTAGTCCAACAACCAGTCTCGTTAGACAGAATAAGACGACCAATCCAACGTGATGCCCTCGAAAAGCGTTCGGGACGCAACTCTCCAACGCAGGCTGCCTGACCAGTTCGCGGCGCGTGGGTACGGGTGGCTACGGCGTCGGCTGCACCAGCGAGTGCCGGGACTCAGTGGGCTTCCGGTCTCCTCTGGAGGCCATGTCGGGCCCCCGAGAGACGATGCTCTGGCTGCCCTGCGTGGTTCCCGGAGGCCAGAGGCCCGACTACCTGGCCACCGTCTGCGTTGACGCCAACTCGCCGGACTTCTGCAAGGCGAGTCCTGCTCTTTTTGAAGGCCACGGTCCCAGTGAACCAATCAGCGCTCCGGAGAGAGCCACGTCAATGTACTGTATCTCACTAGTTGCCTGCAGTGCTGTCATAGCCACGGGCGGGAGAGGGTGGAAGGCCGTTTCGATGCAAATTTTGACGACGATCTAATATTCTAGGGGAAGAAAAGAGGCGTCTGATGTGACACAAAAGAGGGTTCGGGTAAGAGAAGTGTCCTTCCGTTCCCTCTTCTTCGACTTCTTGGGTTACGCTGTCGCACCTGTACCTTTGGTAAGGGCTGTAACGTGCTTCGCTTCTGTCGCTCTGATTGGATCGAACCGGCCGTAACGTTCGTTCTTATCTTGGCAGAGGCTGCCAAGCGGAGGAGAACATGGTTCCACCTCAAGGTTTTCGGATCTGGCAAACCGCGTAACAACGTTCATTTTGTCTTTTTGATAAACGTTGTGGGGATTGTGATCCCTCAACATTCTGTCGCGTCAGTGTTTTGGCGCGCCGTGGCGGCCGCGCTGACGTAGCGAGAGGTGGCGCTGCTTACCACTGTGAGTGGCTTCCTCCTCTCCCCCTTTTGGGGCGATTTCCGTAACGAACCCCCGCACAAAGGAGATCGACGTGTCGCTCATTGATTGGCCACTTCGCCCCCGCTGTTATCTTAAAACCAGCGGACAGCGGGAGCTGGCTTCTCTTCTTCCTGGGATTTCGGCGGCGGCGACAACGGGGAACCGTCCGGCGCACCGGTGAGCGTTTACCCCGTCCTTTGTATCTTTGTGAACGACCGCTCGGCCGTGGGCGACCTCCACACCGACGGCGTTCACCAGCTGATTGCCGCTGTCTTTTTGTTATTTGTTTTGGATTGTAAATAAACAGAGTTTATCACCGTTACCAACGTGACTGGTGTCTCATTGCGCTCGACGAGCAGCATGCCACGCGAGCACGAACCCGCTTCGCGGTAGAGCGTCTCGCCGCGACCGTGGTACTCCCAAAGGCAGTGGCCCTAAGGAGATCCACAACGTTCATGCGCCCTCTTTTACTGTACCAATGTACCACTGTTCTGAGGCGAGATCCACGAAGAGCTTCTTAGGTTACGACAACCTAGCTAGGAAGTTCGTAAGTTAAAGGGACACTGACACCTCCCAATGTTTTTTTTTTTTTTTATGTATTGCCAGGCGATTTATTTAGGTGTCAGAAGATTACCCAATCAATATTTTTTCTAAGGCGTCACATAATCGAAACCGAAATTAGACTGGGGAGGAAGAAGAAAAGTTACCAAACTATGCAACTTTTTTTTTCGATCAACGTATTTGCAGTTTTTTAGAGGCTACAAAAAATGGGTATCATATTTTTGTATATTTTGAGTATTGAGTGTGTGCTTCAATGACCCGCGACAATGAATACCTTTGGTGGTTGTGTCTAAACCATAAAAACAGCACGTGACCACGGAGAAGACAGTGAGCGCAACTCAAAACGGCCAGTTCTCGATCGGTGGTTTTCAGGCGGAAAGAAAACGAATTTCGAGCCCCAAATTGTGTTCTGGGTAGTTAAGATCTCATATATCATGTACAAAATAAATAAATAAATAAATAAATTAAGGACATTTAAGCTTTTCTCATGAGTTGTGAATGCGAAATCATGAATGTCGTTCTTCCGCTCAGTTCGTCTGCGGCGTGTTGGCGTGGACGGCCATGTTTCGCTACTACCGAGGTTGCGGCCGACGGCCGAGCGCGCGCTCTAGTGAAGTGGCCACGCCGCACTGAGCTCGGCCGTGCAGCCTCTCCGAAGTCTGCCCGGGCGGGCTCGGCTGTCTCTGCGGCCAGCCGCTCTCTTTAGGGAGTTTTCGTAGACCGCGTTCTCCCCTCCGCTAAGCCCTCCGCAACGAAGAAGCCGCTACTGCGCCTACGCGCCAATGGCCTTGACTGTAGAAACCCGGATCTCGTAGCGGGTTGCGGAGAGCGTTGCGGGACAGCGGAAACGATCTACGAAAACTCCCTTTTGTCTCTTACCGGCGGCCGGGCCGCTGCGCTGTCATGGAAAGGGATTCTCTGTGGGTTGGCGTTCCTTGGAACCAATCCGCGCAGCAGCCAATGGGAGCCTCGTTCCTTGAAACTATGACGTCGCGCCAGCCAATGGGAGCCTATCTATCAAATCGCTGCTACAGACGACAGGCTTCGCTTCATTGGGACTGGGGAGTTTAGATGCCGTTTGGCGCGACTTCAAAAGCTGATAACGCCGGTTCGCTCCATGGGACAGTTAATGATTTCGCATAAAAACCTTGGCGAGCATAAATACCCTGTCAGTGTCCCTCTAAAAGCATCGTAAGAAGAGGAGAAATCTGTATTCACGAACGCATTCTTAAGTGAGAGGAGGAAAGCGACGTTCTCGCAAGGAAAACGGCTCTCTAACCCGGTCATAGAAGAACATGGAAGGGACAACTACTGAGCATCTCGCTTGATTTTAGTTCGCAACACTGATGGCGGGGACTTGCAAGAACGAAAAAGAAGCGCGAGGAAACTTCATGAGTTGTGATCCTGGGCCGGCTTGCTAGAACAGCGTCTCAGCTGAAGCTGGGCGAAAGAAAGCACTGCAAAGGCTGGGGCGCGCGAGCACCCTCAAGCGCGACTTGAGTCCGATTTACCTTGTGGGTTTCCCCTTTGGGGGTACCCCTTAGAAACATAGTAGGTTCCTTCGGTCCAGATAATGACGTGTTTATTTCATGACAACGCCACACGTTTGCCCGAGGGTCAACAATGGTGGAGATAACGGCGCTGTCTCTTTTGACAGGATCGCCAGTCGGAGTCCGCGCTGCCGCTATTGACAGTATCATGGAGGGGGAGGATCGGTAGAAGAAAGGAAGGCTCCGTCGAGCAGAGCCTTCCCCAGCGAGAGTCCTGCCCGTTGGATTAGGGCCGTCTTACATAGCCTGCGGGAATGGACGCGCCCGGGGTGGGTCGGATGTAGGTTGGCTCCCCGGAGGGGTGGACGCTTCCAAGTCATGATCCCGAGGGGTGTGCCTTCGGCAAATCACCCGAGAAGGGCGAGGGAAAGCCGTCCACAAGGGAATACGGCTTCGCCCTCGCATCCGGGACGCGCCCCCACTTGGCGACGTCCCACGGCCTGCCTGAGCTAAGCCTAGATAGGGATACGGGGGAGACGTGGTTCCCACAATCCCGTGCAATGGCTTTGGCAGCGCTTGCTTTCCTCCAGTCTCAGCTGAGGCGCTGTTTCCTGCTAAAATCGCTGGATTCTGAGAAAGTAGCGCCATTACCTTCCCTACTTGCTATCCGGACTCAAACAGATACTAACATACAGATGACCAAAACCTCGTAAGGCGATTGGCTAATCTGTCTACGTTGCCATGGAAATCGCTATCTCGGTCCATTCAAATCTTCGAAGCTTCCAGAGGGTCGTTCTAAACCAGTCGCTCCAAGATCACCATGTAGCATCATCGTACTGGACGCGTTCCTCGCCTATAAGAGTCTTTGGGACTGTGTATGCAACAGTCTTGTACGCGTTACTAAAAAAAGTAATCGATTACAATTACTATTACTCTTGGCTAAAACAGTATTCGATTAGATTACTTGATTACTCGACAGCAAAAGTAATTGGACATTACTTTAAGAAGTAACCGTTAATTTTCCGATTACTTTATTGTGTGAAGACTTACATATTTAGCGCTCATAACAATGAACTACTTTCAACCTATATTTCACATTTTCACAAGTATTAAAAGAAAAAAACGGGTTCCCTCTTAGTGGTTGTTGCACCTTCACAATGCGGACAGAAGCATAGAATTCGTTTGAAGAAGTTTAATGAATTGGGCTTTCGCCAGTTTGGGGGGGGGAGGGAGGGAGCGGATGGGGTTCTAGATCTTGTTAAGCTTATTAAGCAAGGGTTGTCGCTCAAAGTTGGCGTCGCTCATTTTATTATTCACATGTGGATGAACTCGATAATGTGGAAGCTTGGGCAAGTTGGTGATTCATGCTTGAATGGAACAGCGCGGATGAACAGTCACACTCACATGCACACAGGAAGAAAACAGACTCGCAGCGCTGACTTTAAACTCAGTTCTATATTTCGTCTTCCTCAAATCTTCAACTTCTTCACCTTTGCCGTTAATGAGAACCATTTAAATTTTTACACACCAGAGACCAAATAGCCAATACACATTAAAAATAACTAATAATTAAATAAAGCATGGAAAGGCAACTAAAGAAATAATAATATAAACTAAAAATTTAAAGCGAAAAATTTCTCATCCCTATTGGTGCTTTGATGATATCTCTAGATAATCCAATTCTTTCTTTGACAAAGCTACGAATGATACACTAACACATTGTTTGTCCAACCTGGCTATTTTTTCAGCTTCGATGATCTCTCGTGTCAGCTGATTACCACTTCTGGCTATGACAGTGCAATGTACCTCTTGGCGAATATGTGCTGCCACCTAGACACACGAATCGGTTCGAGACTAGGTGACTGGAAAACAACGCGCGCCCAAGGCCTCTCCCACCCGTTCCACACCTTCAAAACGTCAGCTACATCCTGTTCACCCATTGAGGCGATGTGACCTAGATACGGCTCCCCCAAGCTCACCTTTGTCCCCATCGTGCGTAATCTTCCGCCCCGAGGTCGACACAACGAAACCGCTCAAAGGCGAGAAATGCAAGATGGCGGATTGTTTTGGAACTAGATACTCTCGAACCCAGGCGCATGAAATACTCCGCGCATGCGCACCGCGTATTTCTGCAAAAGGTCCATTACTCAGGTCCGCTGAACACCCGCAATCCCGGCAATGGATACCTAGATTCCCTGATATTACTCTATTTATATTATAATGATGCTCTCGTAACCGGTCATTGAGACACCTCAAACGCCTTTGTAGTCTGTTTGCTTCCTGTGTGCATGTGAGTGTGACTGTTCATCCGCGCTGTTCCATCCAAGCATGAATCACCAACTTGCCCAAGCTTCCACATTATCAAGCTTCATTTCTAGTACATCGGGCCCATTTAAGAGTTCTTCCTTGAATCCTAGCTTCCTTGTCATCCTGATCGCCATATCAATCTGTCAAGCGCGGACCTACGGTTACTGCGCTCGTGTCAAGCTGTTACCACCGGAAGTTCTGGCCCTGTTTGGTGGCTTCGCTCCATCGTTGGGCCATGGAAAAAGGATATGCAAGATCCTGCAATCCGAGTGGCACAGACAGACCCGACATTACAAGGAATGCCTCTACCTTCAATTGTGTGAAAACGTGAGTTCCTCCTATTGGTAGAAGAAGATAGCGTGAGTTTTCGACCACCGCAAAAAGATCAACTGAGACTTTGTGGGATCTCACGTTGCGCCACCTCCGTTCGATTACTCCCAAAAAAGGGTAATCCTGTCGCAACCCAGTGCACGTGGTAGGAGACGTCGATCTGCCGGAGTATGTGCGTCAGGTCCTCAGCCTTGGACCAAAGGTTGCAGTTGAACCAACGAAGTCGGCACCG
The DNA here is from genome assembly GCA_013358835.2 of Ixodes persulcatus. Classification (NCBI taxonomy): domain Eukaryota; kingdom Metazoa; phylum Arthropoda; class Arachnida; order Ixodida; family Ixodidae; genus Ixodes; species Ixodes persulcatus. The sequence goes on along the minus strand of JABSTQ010011074.1, from coordinate 593,452 downwards.
GAACTCCTCTCTTTGGTAAGGCAAGTGTCCAGGCGGGCGCCAGAAGCAGAAAGTGAGCGTTGTATATCTGAAGGCATTGACCTACTCACTAGATGCAGACAGCCAGGCTCAACTATGCCAATTAAGAAAGTCGGGACCTACTTGAAAGAAAAGTCGATGTCCATCCTACCGGCAGACAAAGAAGGAGGTTTCGTGATTATGCATAAGGCTACATTTGGAGAAAGAGCCTTAGCTGCGATCGACTCTGTATTCACCCGCCACGTTGACGTTTCGTTAGTTAGAGTAAAAAGTGAGGCCAAGAAAATATGTCAGAAGCTCGACTTAAAGAAGCTTTGCTCCACCATCGACCGAAGCAAGAATTTGAGTCTACAAATTATGTTCAGTGCGAAAACACACAAAACTGACTGTCCCTTAAGAGTAATAGTGTCGGAAAGGGGGACCTGGCAGAAGACTGTTGCCCTCTTTTTACAAGAGAAGCTAAACTGGCTGACAGTTGACGACCCTTTCTTGTTAAACAACTCAGATGAAGTCATTAGGTTCTTAAATGTACACAACAACAATGACTTACAGGCCTTCTCCATTGACATAAAGGACTTGTATTATGCTATACCCCAAGAAAGACTTTTAATGTGCATTGAAACCTGCATTGACTCTTTCGGCATTATAGCCTTCCAAAATGCTTCAGGAATGTCCCAAAGCGGTTTTCTTGAATTGCTTACAGTCTACTTGAAATCTACTTTCACCACGTGGGATGGACACATCTACCGACAAACGAAAGGTGTTTGCATTGGATCCTGCATTGCGCCTCGTCTTAGTGACCTTTACCTAGCACATCAGGACAACATCCTACAAAGGCGTTTGGACACTTCAAAAGTTGTGAAAGTGTTCCGCTACGTAGATGATTTTTTTTATTTTCTTGGCCCCTGATGGCAACGACATTTCAAGTACTGTGTCTAATGTCCTCTCGATATTTAAGAACTCTTTGGATCCTTTGGACATAACCCATGAACTTCCGGTTGAAGAGTCCCTAAGGTTCTTAGACCTCAGACTGTGTTTTCTTTCTCATCATACTTCTTGGACATACGCTCCGAGGGGGAAAAAGCCACTCCTCCATTATCAATCGGCCCACTCCAAATTAGTTAAGAGGGGTGTAGTTAACCTATGCCTTAAAAATGCCATCACAAAGTCATGCCCGCATACTGTAAAAACCTGCTTTGACGCGCAGATAACTAGGCTACGGTCAGGGGGGTACCCTAATCACGTATTAATATCTGTCGCAGAAAAACTCCTTCAGAAAATCAAAAATCCCAATTTAATCCAATGTAAGAAGAGGGACAGAAACCAAAGGCCAGCGGTTGTGCCTTATATTCACCATATTTCTCATGGTCTTAAAAAGATAGGCAACCGCGTAAACGTTAACGTAGTATTTTCTGCTCCATGCAAGCTCTCTCGTTTATGTAAAAAAGTCAATTTTTCCTCCGATAGGAACTTAGGTTGTACCAAAAAGCACTACTCCCGTTTTGTTCCATGCTCTGAAGGGGTGGTTTATGCCATTCCCCTCTCATGCGGAAAACAGTATATCGGGCAGACCGGGAGGTGTCTCAATGACCGGTTACGAGAGCATCATTATAACATAAACAGAGTAATATCAGGGAATCTAGGTATCCATTGCCGGGATTGCGGGTGTTCAGCGGATCTGAGTAATTGCACTGTCATAGCCAGAAGTGGTAATCAGCTGACACGAGAGATCATCGAAGCTGAAAAAATAGCCAGGTTGGACAAACAATGTGTTAGTGTATCATCCGTAGCTTTGTCAAAGAAAGAATTGGATTATCTAGAGATATCATCAAAGCACCAATAGGGATGAGAAATTTTTCGCTTTAAATTTTTAGTTTTTAATATTATTTCTTTAGTTGCCTTTGCATGATTTATTTAATTATTAGTTATTTTTAATGTGTATTGGCTATTTGGTCTCTGGTGTGTAAAAATTTAAATGGTTCTCATTAACGGCAAAGGTGAAGAGGTTGAAGATTTGAGGAAGACGAAATATAGAACTGAGTTGAAAGTCAGCGCTGCGAGTCTGTTTGCTTCCTGTGTGCATGTGAGTGTGACTGTTCATCCGCACTGTTCCATCCAAGCGTGGATGAACTCGCATGTTATACAAAAGAGCAGCAGCTCCAGGATTTGAAACGGATCATGTGTAGTATCCATTAGCGGAAGAGATCGCCCCGACCACTTCTCAACTCGAAACCTTGCTTGTCACAAAGACCATGTAGGGGAAATAGGGAAATATTTGAACTGGCTTTGTTATATTTTGCATCCGCTTTAGACATTCTTCGGTCCTGGTTCTCCTACGGGCTGCGAGTAGGTACCGTAAGCAGGATTGTTTTCTTTTTATTTCTTTGTGAGTGTGCGTGAGGGGGCTAGTTTGAATGAAGGACTTACAAAGCTACATTCTGCTCCCTCAAACTTCGCCCTGAATGGCCTTTGTCACGCACTGGGGCTTCCCTGGGGCTTCCCACTCCCAGTATCAGATCGAGAAAAAAAAAACGAACATTCCACAGAAACTGTACATACTAAGGGGATCCGGCCAACTCGTCGAAAGCCAACTCGTCGATGGCCAACTTGTCGACGGCCAATTCGTTGAATAGGCCAACTTGTCGACGGCCAATTCGTCGTATAGGCCAATTCGTAATAGGGCAATTCGTCGAAGGGCAAATTGTCAAAAGGGGCAATCTGTCGAAGGGCGATTCGTCGAATGGGTTGAATGACGGTCCGAGGTAAAAGTTCATGGTTCCCTGTTATCTTTTGTCCTAAATTTGTATTTGTGTTTAGACTAGAGACAGCGCCCTTCTTAGGTTACAAGACGGAAATAAAAATCAGAAGAGATCGAAGACAGGACAGTAACCTGAGACAAGTTGAGAAATGTTCACTTCGGGATCGACCTTTTATTTGTTTTCTTTTACTTTTTATAATGATCCGCCGCAGACAGTCGCCGGGAAGCGGCTTGAACGGGTGAGCCGGGTAGGTTAACATGCGCCGCAATGATAGACGGGCGACGTAGTGATCGTCCCCCCACTGCACCGTGAAAGCCGTTTACAACTCCCTGTAACGCCGAGTTAGAGCGCAGCTCTTGAGGAGGAGGAGGGGAAGGGTACTGAGGTGAAGGTAAATTCTTCCTCCCTCCTCCTCACTCCTCATCCTGTCTGCTACTCCTCCCTCGGAGCGGCGTCGCCGTCGCCGTCGCCTCACGAGGGTCCCGTGACCTCATGGGGGTCACGTGACCCCTATGAGGTCACGTGACGATGACGATAACGTCACCAGTGACGTCACTGATGACGTCACCATCATTAGTGACGTCATGAGTGACGATGGCGATGACGATGCGGATGCCGATGACGTCATCAATGACGATGACGATGCTGATGCCAATGACGTCATCAGTGACGTCACTGATGATGTCATCAGGGACGATGACAATGCGGATGCCGATGACGTCATTAGTGACGATGCCGATGACGTCACTGGAGACGTCATCAGTGACGTCACGCGTCCCATAATGCACCGCGCGGTTACGGCGACGCCGACGGCGACGGCGACGCCGACGCCGACGCCGCTCAAGCCGGAAACGGGCGCCTAAGAGCTGCGCTCTAAAAAGAAGCAAATTTTATTTTTGTCATTTCAGAAAAAAAGTTGTGTCCAAGGGGGGGGGGGGGGGGTGTCCCGTGGAAAAATAGTAACGGTTAGAAGTAATTTTTATTACTTCAAAAAGTAATCAGATTACTCTTGTAATTACTGCCTGATAAAAGTAATCAACTGATTACAAAATTACTCAAAAAATAATCGATTACAAGTAATTTGATTACTTGTAATGCGTACGGTACAAGTCTGGTATGCAATCAACTTATCAATCATGCCCATCTCTACGGATCTCTTACAATTATATTGTTCTTCTTGCGTATTTTAAAACAGTAAACCTATGTTTCACTGCCTGCAAGCACCGACACAGCATGTGATGGTGGTACGAAAATGTACACTTGTTTCGCCGGTGTGTGGATAGCAAAATCTCGGTATACAAGAAACGTCTCCATAAAACTACCCGTCACAAGCGAATTGAGACCGGCTCACCAAGAACGGAGGGGTGAAGGAGAAATTGCTCATTTCACGGATTAAAATGGCGATTATACGGGGAGCTCGGCGCTACTTTCCCAGGATCCAGTGACTTTATTTCTAGCAAGTCGACCCTGGCTGCTTATCATTGGTTGCAAAGGACAAGATTCATGGTGGGTGTAAAGCGCAAAGTGGAAGCGTGGAGTCGTTGCATTATAAACCAATACCGTGAAAGTTGATCGTCTGACATTAATCTTAATGTGATAAATGAAATAAAAATTAATGCAAAGAGAGACGGTCTAGGAAAGGGTTCGCAACTCTCTTGATGCCGCACTTTATGAGAAAGGTTTATTAGACCCTTTTCCTGATCGTCAGGTTTGAGCCACGATGACTGACTTTATGTTGCCTTACCGTGAGGCTCAGTCACTGCGTTTTGGACATAACACTCTTCGTAAGTTGTCTACGAGTAGAGTAACGTTGAACTCGAAGATTCGATTCCCTGCACGATGGCGGACAGAACAGAACCCGCGCGGTTAGAATGCTGGGACCTTAAAAATGTATAATTGTTTATGCCATGGAGTGAAAGGAACGAACTTTCACTTCGTCGTCGCTTTCATATGTAATTCAGCATTTGTAGCTTTCGTGGTGTCGGAACATGGCGGCAGCATTCTTATGTTGTACCGCAGCGAAGGCTAGAAGCGCGAGCTCATAGCGTTGGCAGCAGCCCTTAGTGCACGAGAGCTTGTGCCGCCGAGACGTGCCCTAGAGCAAGGAGCTCGCGCTTGTAGCCTTTCCTGCGGTGCATCATAAGGTGAAACAGAGTATAGGTGTTCTCGAGCACTTGCTCGTGACCCTTCTGACGCTCTTCTCGTTTGTGTTTTTTCCGCAAGACTAATGGTATATTCGGCTGGTCACTTTTCAGCCTCTTGGAGCGCTCTGAAAAGCCGGTGTGCATTCGGCTGGTCGATGCCAGGCGCTCCAAGTATATTCGGCTTGTTCTTTCGGAGCGCTCTCGAAGCTCCGACTCTCGCCGTCCTCCGAATCGGAGCGGTTTGAGGCGCTCTGACTTTAAAGTGGGAGCGCGCGAGAGATCTGGCTACCGACCGGTCACGTGACTCCAGCCATTCCGCCATTTTGCTTTTGTGTTGGAAGCGGACGGCGAGAACGCGGCTACTCCTCAGAAAGAGGGCTGCAAAAAACAGCCGTCAGTCTCGACGCCGTCACCGTTGTGTTGTGCTCCCCGAATTGAGGTGAAATGTCGTTGAAACGAAGACGTTTAATGTTAGGGGTGGCACCGTCAGTGCTGCTGGCGAAGCTAGCAGACAGCGACAACACCAGCAGCTCGGACGACGACGACGAGGGTCGTGTTTACGAAGCGAAGTCTGCCGAGTTGTTTGATGCACCTTGTACGGTGCCCAAGGTCAAGGCTTATGTTTCTATAGTGCGAACCTACTCGGACAAAGCGGTAAGAACAAAAATACGAGAGTTTTCAAGCTGTAATGATGTGAAACTTAGTTACGACACTTATAAATCGTATAAAAAAAACACTTTCTGAATAAATATAAAAAATGGGAGTGTAAAAATTAACAAAAACAAAACGTAAGTACAGAACCAAACGAGTTCTTTATCGATTCATTAAAAAAATAAGAACGCGACTTGGATGCATTACAAGTTTAGAAACCTGGAATGCTTAGAGTCATGTCTTTAAAAATATCAAAACTTGCACGTTTTTTTTTATTGTGCGTTAAGTTTTGACAAATGCTTGTCACATTCTGCATTCTGCACTGAGACACTGATGATGAATTGGCCATTTACTATTTGATAAAAGAACGAAATACATGGCACGCGCACAGACGCGACATTTGCGCCGCAAACAGGAGCGTAAGCACAGCTGCCACCGATATTATGGTTGGGGCCGTGGGACCTCCGCCTAAACACAGAAGAATGCGTCTAAGAACGTTATCTGGTACAGTCTCGTGCCACGCGTTTGAACATGATCAGTCATGTTCTCAACACGAGCACTCGTCATCTACATGCAACCAGTGGCGTAGCCGGGGTATTATTTAAAGACCCCCCCTCTCACGAAAAAATAAATTCTGGCTACACCACTGCTTACGATGCGGCACGTTCAGTTATTCATTGTTTTTGTCTAGTCATGCAGTCTCAACAGCGTTTATAGACCAACACGCGGCCCTGACGTCACGCGGCTGTGGTGGCGCTGTTGACGGCACTGCGCATGCGCAGACGCTTCACTTCACGTGAATTCTGTATCTGCGCACGCGTAGTGCCCACACTTGGTGTGGGCAAACGCGGGCTTGTTTGTAAACAGCGTGTCGGTCTATAGCCAAGACCCCAAGTGGAGATACGCGAACAACGCTACATCTCCCGAATGATGCCTAGCATTTTCGAACTCCTTCACTGCGCACTGTCCCCGAAACCAAATTACTGTGTTACTCCGAAAAGCAAGAATAAAATTTTCGCTCGTATTTCTTTTTTCATCTTCTTTGTATTAAAGTGGGAGATTACGGGATCATCGATCTGTTTACCTTCAAAATACCCTTGGCACGGTTCCTGTTGTTTTACAGCGCACAAGGAGGAACCCTGAGGCCCGGGGTTTTAAGGAACGAAGATACAGCGAGGAACCCATCGATAAGAGCGCCAGAACGCCGTGCTCTATACAGCCCTCTTGAGACTTAGACAAAGAAAGTTGCCAGTGCAACTTTTCTCGATCTTTTTTTTTTGTTATTTATTTCTCGCTATTTTAAAGAAAGGAAGAAAAAAGGTATTGGTCGAGTAGCTCCACTGAAAAAGAAAGGAAGAAGGTCTCAGCTCTAAAATTCAATTTCGTTTTTGCTGATGTGTTGGTTTCGTTTTCGCTTTAGTGGTCGATGTTGGCGTATGTTTGGAGGCGTTATCGATCTTCGAGGCCTAGAATCCATGTTCAAATTGAGAGGTCTGACCATGGACCGCGGGCTAGACACGCGGAGCTCCCAATTGCCTTCTGCTCCGTTTTTGTCCCATTTTGAAAAAAAAAAAAAAAAATAAATAAGATTTTAGGAAAAAAAAAAAGAGACTATGTAAACAGAAATATAAAAAAAAAACGTGAAAAATAGACTAAGATAAGACTCCCTTTCAATCCAGAAAAAAGAAAGAAAGAAAGATAGGACGAGAGTGATACGCCAGGACGAAGTGCGTTTCTGCAAGGAGAATTGTGTGCATGCTGCTACAATGTTGACAATGTTCTTTTTATGTAATGACATACAATTCTCGCCCCTTTGCATTTAATTGCATTATAACCATACATTTCGTTTGCATTGTTTTATGCGAGTCTTGCTTTATTTTTATTTTTTGCTTAATGCGAGTATATATATATATATATATATATATATATATATATATATATATATATATATATATATATATATAAATGGGTAATCTGTAGTGACTTTCAAGTGGCCCTCACATCCATACAATCAATTAACTGGAAAAGTAACAACGGCGGATACATTTACAAAGTTCCTGTTTAAGTGACCGCAGAAATGGAGGCAGGGCACGACATTGCACTTCAGCGGGTTCCAGGTCACTGTGACCTCACGGGTAATGAACCGCAGACTGCCTCGCTAAGAAGATACTTACACTGGGACGGGCAGCATCAACGTGTTCCCATTTCCCGTGGAGACACTCGGGAGATCTTAAGGACGGTTCTACGCCAGAAATCGTAGTTTTACTTGGTTTGAGGAACACTCTAAACGCTCCATTCTCTACGAAGGCCAGTCTCAGATAAAATTGCGCGTACCCATTTCTCTCGCACGCGATTGCATTGAAACTACCGCACTGGCTTGGTCTCGATGTCGCTTACACAGCTAACATTTTAGACCGTATCGATTGTGTGGATTCTCCAGCATGTGCACGTAGAAACTCAGTCGAAGATGAAACTCACCTCCTACTAGAATGCTCGAGATGTGAAAAGTGTCGAAAAGAGGTCAATTTATGGCTCATGGCACTTGACGACCGCCCCTTGTCACTAGAGAAAATGCTAGTACCTTAGCCTACCCCAGTTCTACACAAGAGGTTCTTTTTGCCTTACGTGATTTCATCTTGGAAACTAAAATAACTTACATTTATTGAGAGAAATAGATCACCAAGAGCAACACAGGCACGACACAAAAGTACAAATATTATTTCATGATAAATTGACACTATATACATTCTTCAAATATGAAATTCAGTATTCAATACTCGTACCTTGGTTGTATATTATCGTGCTGTAATTAGTTATAATGTAAAACGTGTTTGGGTAATCTAATGTGCATTTCGACCCCTTTAGCGTATATTGTACGGTACACAATGCATAGTCGCGTGTGAGTGTATGAAATATTTTACGTAGATAGCATAACAATCATTGCGCCTTATTAAATAGCGTACTTTTATACTTGGGAGTTTATTGCAGGGTGTTCTGTGCAGTGCTTAGTTTATGTGACAGTTGTGAACTCTCAATTCAGTGAACACCATTCACTCGAGTTCAGAAAGGAGTAGCCGGCGCCGCTATAGCAGCAGCCAATGTATACATTTTATTTATTTTTATCAGTTATTAAAGGAAAATATATATTTTACGGCACACTTTATTATACCGGCATACGACGACTGTCTTGTGCTAAAGCAGGAACAGACAACCGCGAACTATATTCGAGCCCTGGATAGCTCACAACCAAATTATTAATTTAAAAGTACTTAGAACCGAAAACGACGGATGGGCGAGAGAAAAAAAGAACAGCACATAACACGTTGTGTTATATTTTATATTTCACGTATATTTTCACTTTTTTTTATTTTACTCAACATAAGGGCACCTTTCATTTCTACAAATGTAGATGCCTCAACTAATAGGTAAATGAATCCCAAATTCAATCTATTGAGCGAGGAAATGTGTAAATTCTTTGTACTGAATGTTTGAGCACCACTTTTTTTTTTAACGTAAGGGCTTTTACAATGGGTCATTCAGACAGCCTTACTCTGTGCGCGCTTCGAAACGACACCATGGGACAATCTGCAAACTGAATTTAAATTTGATAAAGGTTCTCGTATCTATTTTTGTCAGGAATCTACGTAGTCAAGATTAATTTTATTTATAAAAAAATCATCGACGTTTTTTGGTGCTTATCTTGAGTGGCTGGGACGACATAAAACTCACAGACGACGTCACGCGCGCGCGCGCACACACACACAGACACACACACACACACGGACAAACACACACACACACACACGCACACACACACACACACACACACGCACACACACACACACACACACACACACACACACACACACACACACACACACACACACACACGCACGCACGAACGCACGTGGGAAAGCCCAGCATAAAAGCGAAGGGAGGTACCATACTTGATCGAAAACAAACATCGATTTGTTGCTGAATTATTTCCGTGTGCACATCCGGAAGTGCGTAAGTAAAAGGGCACGAAACCTGACGACGCATTCAGAAAAGTCGACTGTCTGTACCTTCGCTGGATGTTTGGATATTTGAGCTTTTCCCATTCACATGCCGTAAAGACGTTTTTGTTTTTTTTTCAATATCCTCTGGCCATCTCATCACCGTTCATATCCCGTTTCTTACCTAGTTTGATCTTGTCAATTTAATTCCTCTTCTCTCCCTCCCATTGCAGTACGCTCGGCTAGAGCCTCGTGCGCTCTTGCTCCTTCGATCACCCTTTCCCCTTCATTCTGTCTTTTCAGTATGCACAACAGCGTACCAGAAATTCATTCAAACTGAACATCATTCAATCATATTTTGGTCTTCCTCTTTCAGAAATAACAAGCTATCTACTTAAAGGGGCCCTGCAAGGACTTTTTTACTGGTTTTTAATTTGCACCGAACCTGAGCGCACTGAACGTAGTAACTTAGTGAAACTTTTCTTTTCTCGAAATTCGCTTTATATTAAAATTTATAGGCAAATTAAGATTACAAAAACAAGCAAACAATAACCTTCTTCATGACGTCCTTGGTTGCTTGAGTGGCCGTGAACATAGAGGAGGGGTAGTGGGCTCATCGCGAGCGCTCACGGCTGCCGCACTCCGTGTCGACGGCGCGAGAGGGCGCCACTAAAGCATGTTTTGGATAGGTTGTATGCAGCGTGCAGCCGGAGCGGCTCTCATTGAATTTGCTGCGCGATTAAACACTAATTCGGCATGACACTTCATTGGCCACAAACGACAGCAAATACGGGGTAAAGATCAGTTCAGAATGGCCACCACTTCGCGCTGCCATACCGCGAAACGGCCAAACCCCAAGAAAAAGCTTCTCGCCGAAAGCCTTCGGAACGCTCGGAGCCGGTCGGATCATCCTGTCCACACGACCGCAGCGCCGCCGCGTACATCCGGGACCTTTCCGTGTCGGCGCCTAATCCCACTACTCCTTTCTAGTATGCGCCGCCTTTTCCACCGCTTGGTGGCGGGTATGTCGACGGGTCATTTCTTGTTTCCGTACTTTATAAACTGCATTCGTTTCTTTTCTGATCTAAAATACTGAACAAAAACTACTTTTATAAATAATTGAAACGGTTCGCGCCACTTATATTTTGTATTTCGACTAAAAAGAAGCTTTCAGCGGCTCTGACCAGTAGTAAGCCCAGGACCAAAGACGTCACAATTAGCGCCCTTTCGGTACCACGGGTCGCCCTCGTCGGTGGAGGAGGTTTCCGCGTCGTCCGGTTAAAATATGACGCACTGATATTTAGTTACTCTTTCCGTGCCCGCTGGCTTGCCTGAACTTCAAGAGACGTGGAAACCGCAAAAAAAGGTAGACGCTTAAATATGATTGCAGGGCCCCTTTAAACCGAAAGGTTAATGAAATAAAAACGCTGCAATAGAAAGATTTAACGGAATTCCACGCCTTCTATCAAATAAGCGGGAAAAAAAAAAAAACAACCTTTAACACTTATTAGCTTGCCGTTAGTTTTGAGGCGTTCTTCAGAGAGTGGCTTCAATCGGGGACTGTATACTTATACAATGCGGAGGGCAAGTTCGTCTGCTTCTCGCGCAGGGGGTACCGGTGACGTCAGAACGCCGTGCCCTGATTGGCTGATCGCGGCCCCCCTATCTGAGCGTCGTCTGCTCCTTTGCAACGTCGTCTGCGTCTGTCTTACCTTTCCTGCGACTTTCGGAAGTGCAGAGGCCAGATTCACAAAACCATGTTACGCCGAAAGAGTGCGTAAGACAAAACGTGAGAACAAATTCGTATTCACGAAACGAAATTATCGTAAGTTTTGCTCAGGTTACGACGGAATCCTACGACGATCAACTCAGCATGGCCGACAGCGTCGCTCAGTTACTTGGTCGCGACGACCAACGGACGTTTATTTTTGTACGTGCTCTTCTCACGCGTCACGACTACAAGCAGCAAGAAAAAAAGTAAAAAGCACTTGAAATAAACCACGACGAACAAGAACGCTGGATCCACAAACACCCGGGAAATGCTCCAACGGCCACGATTCCACTGACCCCGTCCAAGCGAGCTCGGCAGATAGGCCTAGCAGCGGCGCAGCGGTGCTCCGACGGTCCTTGGCCAAGACCGTCTGCCCACGACCGGCTGGCGTGCTGAATGGAATATGCCCGCGCGACCCTTGTGAACCCTTCAATCTCTTCCTCTTGTCATCGCCTCGTTTTCCGAGGCAGCGGCGACTCTCGCCGGTGAAAAAGCGGTGAATCTCCGACAGACGCAGGAAAGGTAAAGCAGCCATCGCTTTGACTAGCAGACGTAAAGCAGACGACGTTAACTGCATCAACCCGCCGACGCTGTTTAAGAGTGAGGAGTCTCGCCGCACACGCAAGGAGGGAAAAAGTATTTGGGAGGGAACTTGCGGACACTCTCGCTTCTTAGCAGACAAACCTCGGCGCCTCGGGACACCTCGCCAGCGAGTCCCTTGACTTCCCCCCTTGATGCACGTCTGCTAGTTGTTCGACAAAAACAACGTACCGCTCGAGTTATTTCGTCTCCCTTCTCTGAAAGGAGAAGTCGAGCCGCTCGTAAAGACCTGCACTTCCGAAAGTCGCAGGAAAGGTAAGACAGACGCAGACGACGTTGCGAGCAGACGACGTTGCAAAGGAGCAGACGACGCTCAGATAGGGGGGTCGCGATCAGCCAATCAGGGTTCGGCATTCTGACGTCACCACTACCTCCTTTCTCATGCGCAGAAGACGAAAATGAGCCCACTTGCGAGGCGTATAGGTATGATACTGCTACACGGGACAACAGGCCGTATCAGACAGTGGCCTCATTTCTGGCGTTGGTTCAGCGCCATGAGCGCCATGAGAATCAATGGAGTCTAGCGCGTAATTCACGAACGCTCCGTCGACGGACGCGACAGGTGATCCACCGTCTGCCGATGCCTCACACGGGCGACGAGCTTCACCACATGAACTGGAACACGTGCAGCAGTTGCTACGGCAACCCGAGCAAGCGGAGGGACAAGCTGGTGCTGCCCTGCCTCAACAGCGACCGCATCTACGTCGTGGACGTTGGCCAGGACCCCAGGGCGCCCAGGCTGTTCAAGGTGACGCCATGCCTCGGCTAAACTCACTCACGAGTGTACTCGCTCAACTCACTCATCCTCACCCTTAGACGCAAGGTGAAGGTGAGTGAGTTTGTAAGCCCCGAAGGCTCAGGAGTTTCATGAATTTAGTGACCGGGGTATGGGATTTCAATGACTTCACAAATTCGGGAGTGAAAGGTCGAAGGGGATTGTGAGAGAGAGTTAGTTTTCAATTTGATTATAGACGTAGATAAGTAAAGTGTCTGCTACAGCCTAGACGTAAGCTTGTGGGTGAGGGAACGGCTACTTTGATTTTGAGCCAATTATGAACTTGAATGAGTTCAACCTAAAATGCCGACCTCTGGCGTTGTGCACGACGACTTCGGTTCTGGAAACATTCGTGTCAGATCGCTTTTGGTGGCCGCGATATCAGTTCGAGCGATCGCGTCGAAGTAAGCTGAACTGCTTGACGGTGGCGGAAATGGGTGGGGAGAGAGGTGTCGGGGATTTTAGTTAGAACTTGAACTTAATTGAGACGACCGTTTATAGGTATGCGAGATTAAGCAATTAACCTAACGATGAATCTCTTCGCGCATGAGTCGCCGACTAATTTCTCATCCGATTATTTTTTCAAAATTAGACCCAGGGCTGTTACGAATTTTCCGTGCTCCTGCCACTTTTGTGCCGTGTGAAAGTGAGTTTTGCGTTGCATGATCTTTAACAAACTAAAAATATCTTCCCTGTTTTCGGCAAGCGTATATACACCTTTTTGTTTACGCAGCTGGCAGTATCAAATGTAAGCGAATTGGCAGTTGAAAGTAATGTCCTTCTTGTTTGTACACTTATTACTTGTAATCGTGGGGAACTCCAGTTAATTATAGTTAATTTGGCGTATTGTCCAGTCTTCTCTGTAAAACCTTTTTATTACTTTGCTTTCTTCGAAGGATAGTACCTAAATGAAAGTTGTACTGCCAAAAATATAAATAAGTTTCCCTAAATGATATGATATGATATCTGCTTGAATTCCTTTTGGGGAATATTAATCTTTGTTAGCGTTATTTTCCGAATCTCACACGTTTTACTTGCTTCAATCGTACTTAATAACGGACCGTGTGATGTCAGTAAAAAAAAAAAACAAAAAAAAACAACGTATATATATATATATTTTATTTTTTATCTTCTGTAATCAGTCTATGCCAAACGTACTGCTTCCTGCATCGTGACAGGACTATTCGAATCGTAGCAATTGCGTTTCCGAAATATATATACATTTAATTATAATTTCGAAGTACGTTAACAATTATACCGGGCTCCACGTTCTACCGATTAACCGATCGATTAATTAATCAAAGGTCTCCGATATATTGCTTAGAATTTCTTAGCCAGTGCACGGTCCTAGTTAATTACATTAGTGGGTGAAAAAAATTGAATTTGGGTGCAGCTTGTACAAACATCAAGCTAGAACCTGCGTGCCCCCGAAGCAAACAATTGCCACAATGTTATTGGCACTGGCTACACTTTTGTGACCGAGAGAGCAGCAAAAGGTTTTCAATTCTTCGTCGGCAGGAGTTGGCCTACATAGAATCGGTAAAATGTTCCACTCTTGACGACTGAAGCGTTCGGCAGATGCCAGATATCGGGAAGCTTCAGCATTTTGTGTTCTTGTAGATCTACTGTATATGTGGATCGGAATCTTTCACTGCCGCCTCAAGGCACGTCTTGAGGCGCGCGGCCGAAGTAGTATCGGGCCTTCGAAGACGATTCGTAAAAAAATCCCCTTTTCAGCTCAAGCAGCCAGAAGTCTACGCTGGCCAATAAAACAAAATGCGATGCAAAACGTACCTTAGATATGTTGCAAGGTTCATATATAAAATCCTGTAAACTTTTGAAGCTCCTATTTTGTTTATGAGAAACCTGCGAAACTGATTGATTGCTTTTATTCTTTCCACATTTTGTTAACCGTGCAAAGAAAAATGTCAGACGCGTTGGCTGCAACAGAGTTTATCAATTTTGCCGAGTGTTTTGTTTTGGAAATGGCAAATATTCAGCGCAAACGATGTAAACTTTTTACAGCGGAATTGTTAAGGGCTAGTTTCCACAAGATTGTGTCCGGTACCAAACAAATGTCGACACCCGTTGTCGACACAACACTACAGTTGCCGCCGTCGCTCATAGATGGCGGTAGCTGTCCAGAGTGTTGTGTTTGCCGTTTGTCTGCTTGCCGCCGTCGCTCATTGATCGCGGTAACCTTTCCAGCCTCAGGCAACCAGACAACTGGTTGCTGCCGTCGCTCATGGATGGCGGAAACGTTTCTTCGGAGGAAGAACAGCGGGAACGGGACGAGCGGCGATGTGCGCAGCAGCGCGAATGGTTCCGCAACCGCCGCGATGCCGCTATCGCCTAAAGTTCCACTGCGTCGAGCGCTTCAGATTCCCTCGCGAAATAAGAGCAGATCGCTCGCTTGGAAAGCCACCACCGAGAACAGAAGCTACAGCTCCGCTGCTCTTCCTTCTTGACCAAAGTGGAAAGGCTGAACGTCTTTAACTATGAAAAAGTTTCTTTTAGAGCGCAGCTCTTAGGCGCCCGTTTCCGGCTTGAGCGGCGTCGCCGTCGCCGTCGGCGTCGGCGTAACCAAGGTCATCCCAAGGTCACGTGACCCCCCAAGGGCACCCCAAGGTCACGTGACCCCCAAGGTCACGTGACCCTCCAAGGTCACGTGACCCCCCAAGGTCACGGGACCCCTCCCAAGGTCACCTCAAGGTCGCATGACCCCCAAGGTGACCCCCACGTGACTGGGTGGGTCACGTGACCCCTCAGGTCACGTGACCCCCCGGGTCACGTGACCTCGGGGGAGGAGGGGGGGTCACGTGACCTGCGGGGAGGGGGGGGTCACGTGACCTCGGGGGAGGAGGGGGAGGGGGTCACGTGATCTGGGGGGCCACGTGACCCCCCCTCCCCCTCCTCCCCCAGGTCACGTGACCCCCCCCCCCCCGGAGGAGATTGAAGAATGAGGGGAGGAGGAGGAGGAGGGGTATACGCTCCCCTGATTACCCTTCCTTCCTCCTCCTCAAGAGCTGCGCTCCAATTCGGCGTTACAGGGAGTTGTAAACGGCTTTCACATTTTTTTAAGTAATTTGTTGTTCGTTCATATAACACGAAATTTGAAATAATAGACCTTTTCGAAAGCCCATCAGACAACATTGGCGGTCGCGATTGCTTGAACAAGAAGCCCGTGATTGGATCCGAGTCGTCGCCGAACGTTGACGTCACTCTCGTGTCCAATACAAGCTCGGAGTACGTGATCAAACATTAGCGGACAGGTGATGGCGCGAACTTTTGAAAAGGGTCTATTGCTTTGCCTACTCCAGCGCTGTGTGAATGAGAAATAGCGTGGGAAAAAAGTTTCCCAGATAATGTTCTGCCCTTGTGGAGTCAACAACATTGTAGAAGCCACAGGGTGACACCAGCCCTCATATTCTCGCTAAAAATCTCGTGCACCGCCCACGAGATTTCAACATAGCTGAATAAAACAGCAGCTAAAAAAATAAAAAAAGTAAATAGTACGAAACTAAGCGCAAATGATGGTCGCCTGCATAATGGATGTTGCTTGACGCAGGTGATCGAACCCGAGGAAGTCCACAGCTACGGGGTTGGGGCGCCTCATACGCCCCACTGCCTCCCCAGCGGAGAGGTGATGTTGAGCACCATGGGTGACGCTGACGGAAATGCCAAAGGTGAGCCCATGAATAGGCGAACAACGATTCGGTCTATCATAATATACGGCTTTCTATCCGCTGGGAAAAAATTCTTCTGCGTCATCTGTTCTACGGGGCACTCTGAGAGTCAGTCGCTGCAGTGTATAAAAAGAATTCGCCAAATTACGAAGAAACAAAATTCCAACGTTGACCTAGAAGTGAAGTCTTCGGCGTGACAGTGAGCATGGCTTGGAGCATGATCTGCCACTGCCAGCATCAGTGACGTCTTATATTCGCGTAGATGGATGGATGGATATAAATGAACCCTTTGAGTCGGGCGGTGGCCAGAGTCACCTAGCCAGCGTTATAGACTTCCAAAGATAATGTTTACTACCCTGACACGCCTTGAAGAATATCGAGAGAAGCTCGTGTCAACCTCCCATGCAAAATAAAGAAACTCTTTATTACATGTTTGCTAAATTATGGGAACGAAATCGCCCGCATTTAGCCGACTTCCGAGCTCAAGAAAGCTCATAAATAATGTCTCCCGACGTTATCCCCAGGACTAAGGTGTTTTTTTTTTATTTTGCTGTCTTTAAACTTTATAAATCAGTGCATCAAGTGTTCAGCCGTGCCCTCCTCCTCCTCTTCGCACGCCCCACACACTGCATCTATAATCTGATGTTTATCTTCGTACATTCCAGTTCACCGAGATGTACGAATAATCGGTCTCCGCGGTTGATTTAGTTTGCATACCCGAACTTCATATTTACCTCTCCGCTACTTTCAAACAATGCTTAGCTGCTACTGTTTGATCCCAGTTTCTACTATTGCCCAAATATTTTCGGTTCGAGTTTTCTAGTTCGCGTCCTCGATCTTGTTTTGACGCTTAATCCTCAGACAAAGATAATGAATAATAATAAAAAAAGATCACTACGTGGACATCGTTCTTCGTCAATTTCACTCACCCTTTTTTCAAATTCTACCTTACTATAAGGTAGAATATTTCTACACTAGCTTCCTGCCTTAAAAAAATAAATATAACCGCCCATTCGACGAGAGGTCGGTGTCTCGTTGCTTAAATGAGCAATTTAGCCAGCGCGGTACGACAGCCATTACACGGCCAAACGTCGTCACTGATGCCAACCGACACCAAAGCGCGAAGGGGCGCGTTTCATTTGCATCGTACGCAGATTAGCGCTGCAGAGTTATAGACGCTTTAAAGGGACAATGAAGACGATTTTATTTAATTTTTTTAAATGGTGTTTTTAGGCTTTTTGGGAACCTGGCATACTGCCCAATTTTTTATAGACATTTGTGAGGCGTATTTCTGTACCTACGAAAGAATTGAAGAAACCGAAACTGAACTATCTGCAGTCTAATTTTTGGGACTCCAAAAACGGAGGTGACGTAGGAGCGACGTCAGATGTGAATAGTCGGTACCGGTTGCATTTAGGGCATCAAGACTCTGGTTACCGCGGTGGGTTATAGCAGCGCGGTGGCGCGGTCGTTTCGTCGGACCAACATGGACGGCAATGCCGCTCTCGCGAGCGAATTCGGGCTCCCGTTCAGTGACCTGACACCAACAGAACGGGAGATGCTCCTGAGGACGCGGAACTCTGGAATGCTTCTTTACGAGGACGCCCCAGAATTGCCGCCGACCGAGAGTAATTCGTCGCCGCCCAGCTCGCCTACGCCACCACAACGTCGTTACGGTAACACCAAATGGTAAGGACGTAGTTTGTGTTCGTATGTAGACTTCGCTGGGTGTCCCATTTTTAGATCGTCTTCTAATCGTTTTGAATAATAAGCATAGTTGCCGAATCAACACGGCACCAACATCTGAAACCAGAACCAAAAGTCTCGCGCGTGTTCCGCGCTGTGTTCTTTATTTCATATATTTTGTTTGCCCATAGTTGCTCGTTACCCGTTTCGCGTGCAGTGTAGCAAAGAGAAAAAAAAAATGGTGTTCTATTTACGGTTTAGTTATCATTTTCGGTTCGATTTATATTTTTCATGGTTATTCAAGTGGAATTAGAACAGTGTTCATAAACACCACAAACTAAAGCGTGACCGAGGGCACGTTTCTCGTTTCGACCAATCGCTGACGCGTCTCTTGTGACGTCACGCTTCCAGGCCCCGCAGGGTCACGTGACCTCCGCTTCTGCTGGTTTCTCCCGCAACGCTCGGGGCGTCGCCTTGATCAATCCCGGTACGATTATTACCGCGACTGTTTAATTGATTTGCGCGGCACACAAGCACCGGTTTCGGCTGAAATTTGGGCAACGTGGCCTGAGACGTGCCGGGAACCCAGTTCAATCGCCAAAAAAATATCAGAAATTGCCTTCATTGTCCCTTTAAACACGCGTTCGACTCGCGCTAGAGTGAGCCGCCATTGCCGACCTTCTCCTGTCTTACCGAGATTCCTAGCCACTGAAGCGGGCGTTGACGAGCCTCCACAAAGGCATATGCTGGGGAGAAGGACGCAGTAGCAGCTAAAGTGGCAATAACCTGTCCTGCTGTGGTAATGATGATGTGAAGCGAACGAAATAAGAGGAAACAAAAACTGAAGGTCGGTTATGGCGGCGCCCATGCACAGCTGCCTGAAAGCGTCTATAGTATCCCGGGGATCTGCATGCAGCGCGACCTTTCGGTGCGTCAACACTATCAGCCCCCGATGCCCCCCCCCCCCCCCAAGACGAAGTCACGAAGTCGTGAACGTGTTAGGGTGGATTTTTTAAATGCGATATAGCGTTTCTTTCGAAATACTGTAAAAGACTAAATTGTCGCGAGGACCTAATTTTCGCGAATTTCGCGAATCGCCTACAATTCGCGAAAAATACGTCCCGCGAACAATTAGGGCAATATGTGAACGCTACGGAAGCTACACTCGATTCGCGAAAATTAGAACCCGCGAATAATTTCAAATTTTCAGCTTTGGCCCGATTCGCGAAAATTTGAGCCCGCGAAAATTAAGTAGTTTACAGTATGTCTCGTTTTTATGGGATATGCCTTAAAGTCGATTAAACAATTTGTTTTGTCAAAATAAACGCGACCTTTCAAATTCAGATATGGTGTGTGTTTGTAAGACGTTTAGCACTTGCTACGTGAATGTCAGAACACGAGAGCTTGGTGTTCTAACATCCCCGCGAGCTCTGGTCTCGTCTTCCTTCTCCGTTTCGGCCCGTATTGCCAAGATGGCGAATTTTTGTTACTATTATTTTAACTTCTTTGAGTATAGCTATCTTACGCATGTAAGCGAGCTTGCACCAGAGAGATTTTTAGGGTGCTGGCGATCCTCGTTTTAAAACCTCCTTAGCGCACAAATAAAATATCGCTATATTACTAAAATATGCGAGAATACGTCGCAATTACTTCTAGTTGCCGGCCTTAATGTAGGTTCAAGCTATTTTTGTCGGCGCAAAAAATTCAGAGTTTTGGGAATGCGGTAAACGTTTCAGAACGTCACAGGCCTATAGTATTGTTTTGCGAAGAATCCAACTTCTATACTTTGTTTCTAACAAGTAGAAAATTTTCCACAGTAGCTGTTCTACCTACCTTTAGTTCTCCCCAGACGCTGTACAAAGTATGTTTGGAAGTGATAACTTTCGAAGGCAAAAACCGAGAAACGTGAACTCACTCGACGATACCAACCCAGGAAACTGTGAGCTCGCGCTGGCTGTTCTTTTTTCCTTTGAGAAGTGCTTGTATTCCCTCCTAACGAAGTCGAGTTTGTTCATCTTTATGAAGTGTTCCTCCCCACCCAGGCAGCTTCTTGGTACTGGAAGAGCGCACGTTTTCTCTGCGTGGGACTTGGCAACCGGAGCTGTACTTTTCCGACTTCGGGTACGACTTCTGGTACCAGCCTCGCCACAACGTGATGGTGAGCAGCCAATGGGGGGCGCCCTCGGCATTCCGGACGGGCTTCAACATGGCCGACGTCAAGCAAGGTGAGGCGCCCTCACGCAACACCTCCTGAAGTAATTGTGTTTTGTGTCCGTTTATAGACAGCGGGAAGCTGGTCAATGGTCTGGTGTCTCTACTGTAGATGACGAATTTATCCGGGGCAGTACGACCACTAGCCTGAGGTCTTTCACGTGCACCACGCGGCAGGGAAACACGACAGCACGCCGAGACGATGCACGGATTAGACGGGAGTGCTTCGTCAAGCATTCGGGATCGAGTTTAATCAGTGACCCGCTCTAGGGTAATAAGAGGGATCAATTCTAACCCCATCTGCGCAACATAAATCCATATTTTGTTTGTATAGGAATTTAAAGTAATTTAATATATTCAGATACCCGAATGTTAACAGTTTAATCATTTTGAACAACTGATAATAAAATACGGTTTTGTGGATTTGGGTTAGTCGATCTAATAATAACTATACTCGTTCTCACCTGAAGAAAAAATGAAGTTTTGCGCATTGTGCATACGCCGCGCGAAGTAGTTCTTACAAGATTTTGTTGTCGGAGGAAGAAGCGATGCTCTTGGCGTTTGAAACGTGTACGCCTTGAGAAGATGACATATATCAAATCTAAACTGCACCTACATACATTTTTTTTGGTGAAATTAGATTCCAAAAAGTTTTGGAATCTAGTTTCACCAAAAAGCAACAACCGCATAGTTCAATTGATTGATCGATGAGATGAGAGCGGAAACCCAGTTGATGAACAACTATGCTCGAAGGTAATGAACAAATGTTTCACTTCCATCTTTAGAAATGTTTTTTTTTTTTTAGCTATACCTGAGTTATCAACTTCCCGCTATGAGCCTATGCCCCCTATCAGTGTTTCAGCAGCCTGTATTGCCACCCTTATTGAAGGGCTAAAGCTTTTATCGTCCTCAAGACCCGATAACGTATTATCCAAAATACTAAAGAACACCTCGGCTATATCTATTGGCGACGTGAGCGACCGAAAGCGTCGCTGTGGTCGGCCTTCCACGATTGGCCGAATGCTGGCCATGACGTCAGCAAAGGGTTTCTCATCGACGGAAATAAGAGTAATCTAAGATCTTCAATTTTGACGGTGTTGGCAAAGTTGGTTTTAAAGCGCTATGATTTCAACCTTCCAACATGCTCATTACAAACACCATCGAACATGTTGTTCGCAAGGTCATGACGTCACGAGAGGAAACCATACGAGGGCGCCACCGTAACATCTCGCCGCTAATACTCCTGCGAGAACCTTTCTTGGCAATGGAGCGGAAGGTACAGGCACGCGTTCCCTCTCCCATTTTGAGCGCTGAATACAGCTGTGCGCGGGCTCTCCTCTTCTCCCCGGAAATGCCAAGAAAAGTTGCCGCGGAGTATAGTTCCATATTACGCTTGATATTCGAGCAGTCACCGTCCGAAGCTGCCTCCCGTCTGATTGGAAAGTGGGCAAGATTGTTCCGGTCCACAAAAGTGACGATCGCTCCATGCCCTCGAAAATTTGTCCTATCTCACTAACCTCTGTCCCATCGAAGCTTCTCAAACATATTATCTACTCCTATTTAATGTCTCATCTAGACAGCACCGACCTTTTCTACAAACACCAGCATGGATTTCTCAGGGGATATTCCTGCGAAACACAACTTTTTGAATTTACTCATGACCTCCACCGTAACCTTTGGTCTCGCAATGACACAGATACTATATTTTCAGATTTTTCAAAGCATTTGACCGTGTTCCTCATCTTCGTTTAATTTCAAAGCTTTTCCGACTTCATCTAGATCCTCAAGTCCTCAAATGGATACGCCCCTTTCTTACCTCGCGAGTCCAGTACACTGTCTTAAAGGGATACTGAACCATAGAATTTAGTGTCCATAATAAGTGGCGCACGTTCTTTCCACGAGCCAGCAGCCGCCGGTGTGCGCGAGCACTCGCAACGAAAATGACGTCAAAGACCTCCATTCGCGCTTGAGGACAGTGAAATGCATGGGCTTCGGGCCAAAGGAGAATAAAGACAGGCTTTTCATCTCTACAAGTGAAAGCTACATGCTTGTTAGACCAATTAATCGCTTACCTTTTACACCAGACACCTCTGTATAGATGAAAAACTTGTCTTTATTCTCCTTTGGCCCGAAGCCCATGCATTTCACTGCCATCTTAACCGCGAATGGAGATCTTTGACGTCATTTTTGTTGCGTGTGCTCGCGCACACCGGCGGCTGCTGGCTCGTGGAAAGAACGTGCGCCACTTATTATGGACACTAAATTCTATGGTTCGGTATCCCTTTAAACGAGCATGAATCTAACCCTACTAATATCACATCCAGTGTGCCTCAAGAAACAGTCCTTGGTCCTCTTCTTTTCCTAATATTTATTACTGATCTTCCGGACCATATCGCCTCTAACATACGCATTTTCGCAGATGACTGCGCACTCTATCGCGAAATAACCTCACCTAGTGACCAGGCTCTACTTCAAAAGGAACTGCTTCATGTCACCCGGTGGTGTAGCAACTGGCCAATGTCATTTAACAAATCAAAGTGCAAACTAATCCGCTTTTCTCAAAAGAGAGAGTCCTTTCCTCGTTTCAGTGCAAGCTAGATAACGAGATCATTGAGAAAGTCATCAAACGCAAGTATCTTGGTGTGGTTCTAACTTCCGACATGTCATTGATCAACCACATTGACCCCATCTCATCGGACGCAGCAAAGACCCTTGGCTACATCCGGCGCTGCCTGAGTGCTGCTACCCCAAAACTCAGGAAACTTGCGTACGAAACTTTCATTCGACCAAAATTAGAATACGGCGCTGCAATTTGAAATCCCCACCAAAATTATTTGATCACTCAACTTAAAGCAGTACAAAACCGAGCAGCTCCGCTACATCTTATCAAATTACGATCATACAGCTAGTGTGTCTACAATAAAAGCAAACTTTAATTTATTTACCCTCTAATCACGCCGCAAGGTTTCCACAAACTTTATCATATTCCTTACTACTCCCCAAACTTTATCATTATCATCCCGCTATTAGTAGTTTGTCCCTGCACACTCCCGCACGGTGGTTGCGTCGCCTAAAGGACTCCCATAACTTTCAGCGCATAGCCGGATCAAATAACACATTTAACAAATCGTTTCTATCTCTCACAATTGTGGATAGAAACGATCTTCCAGAGTCTCTCGTATCAGTCACGGACCCAGTTATTTTTATGGATTCCATCATCTTAGATTTCGCAATGTAGTTTCCTCTGTTGTCTTTTTACTCTTTCGTTACCGAACTAGTCTGTGTATCCCTTTTCATCGTTGTTTTGTTCTTTTTGAATTTTATATAACTTACTGTACTTGCCCCCCACCCTCCCTATGTAATGCCTTAGAAAGAGAGCATTTAAGGAATAATACATGAAATGAAATGAAATTCAACACATGAAGGAGGAAGTTTACTATGGTTCTTGAGGTGAAAACAAGTATATAGCTGGATTTTCTCTTATGGTGTATTGTCTTACCTTTTGTACCAAGAAAGATGCGATTTCGTTTTCTTGTTTAATGGGGGCTTTGGAAAATCATTTTTATTGCAAATATAAACGAATTCTGTTAAATTGCCTTAAGAAATACCCCCAATACTACGTAAAAGTCACAATGACGCAGAATGCGTCTTTGCTCGGTCCGCGTGTACTAAATGCCTGCGTGAGCACACATATGTACGAACCTAAGATAAAACTAACAAACATATAAAATATTTTCTCAATATATTATGCTTCCCGCTACATTATGCTGGGGTTTAACGCGTTTTGTTTTATTATATAAAGCTCGAAATGCCGAAACCAGTTTGATCAGAGATTCCGCGTTAAAACGAAGGAGACTGCTGAGCCTACAAAAACGTGAGATGTATAGTAGCGATTATCACCTCATAAACCTCGTGGGATTCCGTTCACCTGGCCTGATTTCGCAGGGCTGTACGGCTCGAGCCTGGTCGTCTGGGACTGGATGTACCGACAAAAGCTGCAGACACTGGACCTGGGCGAGGAGGGTCTGCTCCCCCTGGAAGTTCGCTTCCTGCACGATCCCGACGCCGCCGAGGGCTACGTGGGCTGTGCACTCGGCGGAACCGTGTTTCGTTTCTTCAAAAACGACGTGAGAGACTTCTCCAACTTTTGGTGTTGTGCGATGAGAACTCTATTTTCAGATATCAATTATTTAAAGATAATTTGGCGTTAAAATATAAAACCGGTTTCAGTTTTGCTCCTAAACTCCGTCAACTGCGCTGTTTAGAAACTGTATTACCTTAGACACTGCGGCTAAAGTGATACTTGATAAACGTATTGGGCACCGCGATACACTTGGTTATGCAATTATGGATTGTGTGCTAACTCGTTATTTCTCAACTTTGAAGAATCCCGCTTTTTTTCTAAATCTTAGCTTTTGGTGCAATAAACAAATATTGCGTATGCCTAAAAAAAAAAAAAAGAAAGAAAGCGACGGTTCTTTTACAACGGTAACAAAAGTGAAATTCATTGCCAATAACCGCTGTCACCCGTTCGCCCATGTTTTTTTTTTATTTTCTTGTTTCAAATCGGCCAAAAATATATTCAAGTTTTAATGCGCGTTCGTATTTTTATCTAAATGTCGGGATTGATTTTGTTTTCCGTGATTCTTGATTCGTTTCGTCGACGGGTACTAGGTTGTTGTTCTCCGGCGCGGATGATGACCCAGCATCCTAACCACACCGAAAATAGTTTGCCTGCATGGCAATGCAGCAGGGCGCTGCTGAGAGTTTTGGACTTTTGCGATGTCACTTTTGTTTCTTGCGTGTATACCACTCCTTCTATACAGCCTCGACGAGGTGAGCAGTACCTGTAAATAAATAAACTATAATCGGCTGTCATTCCAGTCAAGCAACTGATATGATTTCGTACAATTTAAGAACATTCCCCAGCGAGGGGTCAAGAAAACCCCGACCGCCAATAAGACAGCGTTATGCGAACACGGGCAGGGCTGTAAGAGGAAGATCAGCGGAGTGTCCTGCAAGAGGCCAGTGTGACGTAAGGGCTGACTTAGTAAAAGGTTAATGCCGCAGAAATTGTTTGCGGACAGCGACAGACGGCAAGCATTTGTCTGTGTCCCCTTCTTTGTGTTCGTCTCAATTTGCGCATATAAATTTCTTCAGCGTCACGGCAATGCTGCAATGGTAAACCGTTGGAGCCCCTGCCGTGATACTAACCCGTCACTATCAAATCTGTCGAAGACGCTTTTATACGTTATTCTTAAAGGGGCCCTGCAATCATATTTAAGCGTCTACCTTTTTTGCGGTTTCCACGTCTCTTGGGGTTCGGGCAAGCCAGCGGGCACGGAGAGAGTAACTAAATATCAGTGCGTCATATTTTAACCGGCCGACGCGGAAACCTCCTGCACCTACGGGGGCGACCCGCGTCGCCGAAAGCGCGCGAAGTGTGACGTCTTTGGTCCTGGGCTTACTACTGGTCAGAGCCGCTAAAAGCTTATTTTTAGTCGAAATACAAAATATAAGTGGCGCGAGCCGTTTCAATTATTGATAAAAATAGTTCTTGTTCAGCATTTTAGATAAAAAAGAAACTAATGCAGTTTATAAAGTACGGAAACAAGAAATCACCCGTCGACATACCCGCCACCAATCGGTGGAAAAGGCAGCGCATACTGGAAAGGTGTAGTGGGATCAGGTACCAACGGGCGGCGAGCGTAGAAAGGTTCCGGATGTACGCGGCGGCGCTGCAGTCGAGGATCCGACCGGTTCCGAGCGTTCCGAAGGCCTTCGGCGAGCCGCTTTGGCCCTTTGGCGGTATGGCAGCCAGCGCGAAGTGACTCCCGTTCTGAACTGATCCTTACTCCGTGTTTGCTGTTGTTTGTGGCCAATGAAGTGTCATGCCGAATTAGTGTTTAATCACACAGTAAATGCAATGCGAGCCGCCCTGGCTGACCACTTCATACAGCCTATCCAGAATATGCTTTAGTGGCGCCCCCTCGAGCCGTCGACACGGAGTGCGGCAGCCGTGAGCGCTCGCTGAGCTCACTACCCCTCCTCTAGTTCACAGCCACTCAAGCAACCAAGGACGTCATGAAGGAGGTTATTTTTTGCTTGTTTTTGTAATTTTAATTTGCCTATAACTTTTAAAATAAAGCGAAATTCGATAAAAGAAAAGTTTCATTAAGTTACTACGTTCAGCGCGCTCATGTTCGGTGCAAATTAAAAACTAGTAAAAAAAGTCCTTGCAGGGCCCCTTTAAAGTTTGGCGTCGAAAGAAGGAACACATATACTTTATTTACATATAGTTGTAAATAAATATGCATCCATTGTATGGCGATGGGTATTTGGCCTCTTGGAACTTTGTTAATATGAAATGACATTCTGCCATTGTGCACTAGGGGGGTATGGTGGGCTTAAATGATAAATAAATATTTGACTGGGAAGCTGTCTTTATGCCTGCCCGCCGACAGGAGAAATGCTGGGAAGCTGAGAAAGTAATCTCGGTGCCTCCGAAGAAAGTCAAGGGATGGGCAATGGAAATGATGCCAGGTGAGTCCCGCTTGTTAGTCGCGGTTGTCCGGGCTTTGCCAAATTACCTAGAGTATTTGAATCCTTTTGAAAAAGGCATGACACACAGCCGCAAGGGATGTTAATCAGCACTTTCCAAAGTTCAAACGTGACACCTTTGGAAAATCAGGGCCGGCTTGCATTAGTATGGACTATTGTTAGCCGCGCGTGCTAAAAACACGAGATAGTTGCTTCGAATGAAGCCTCGGCGGCTGCACGAGCGCTCGTGCAGCAAGTGCTCCAGTCAAGGCAGTCAAGGCTAGCCGCTCGCGCTAGCACAGCATTCGCGGTTAGTCCATGCTAAGGTAAGACGAAGTATAGAACAAGCTTCTCAGCTGAGACTGGGTAAAAGAAAGCACTGCCAAAGCCAGCGCACGAGCTGAGCGGGACTCAAGCTGCGTCTCAAGACGCTCGCCCGCCCCAGCCTTTGCAGTGCTTTCTTTAACCCAGTCTCAGCTGAGACGCTGTTCTAGCAAGCCGGCTCAGGTCTCTGATAGTTTTCTCGCTGGCCGTGAGTTTTGATTAAGGAAATTTTGAGAGACTACATGCTCGCGGCCATTCAGAAAATACGGGTGCGTATCACAGGTTCGGGTTTCAGGCGAAATTGACAAAATCTTGCCATTATATACCGTAGTTATCAAATGTGTCCCAAGCTTCCTGGGAAGTCTACGGGTCGGGCCTTGTGACGTGTGCTGGAAGTGCAGGTGTGTAGCTAAAATGTAAGAGCGTTACGTCATGACTAGCCTCTGAAATAATAAAAATAAAGTCCAGCCACCTCGTTTTACTTTTTTTTTTTGCCGCTTTAACACTTTAAAGTATGTCGTTGACGCTAGAGGAAGTTCTGTCCTCTTTATATTTGCGAGTGCCTTTCATTCATCCTGCGTCCTTTATGGTTTTGTGTTGTTTCGTTTATTCTTATCATGCACCAACTGGCCCGACTACAAACCTTACTATAGTCTATCTGCCCGATGTTCACAGGAATACCTTCTGAGTGAATATTTCTTACCCCGAGCAGCGGTGATCACAGACATCCTGATTTCGCTGGACGACCGTTTCCTGTACATCGCCTGTTGGATCCACGGTGACGTCCGTCAGTACGACATCTCGGACACGAGGCACCCGAAGCTCGTCGGGCAGGTGGGTAGAGCTTCTTCTCGGGCCCGCATGAAATCCAAAGCCCTCAGGCATCTCGTGAACTCCGAACACGTTTAGGATGTTTCCATTCGGTTGTGAGCTTAATCGCAACAGAAAAATCAGATTTATGACGCCAGGAATGTAACCGCCCCCTAATCACACCCCTATAGGCTAGAACACACCCAGGCTGAGTTCAACCCCCCTCCCCAGAATCGTCTAAACAAAGTACACAAACCTTTGGTATACACACGCCGGATCCCCTCCCAGGAATTGGCTACATCCTTCCAGATCGTCAAGGCCTCTATCAACCCCTGCGTGATACTGAGGCGTAATCTCCGGGCACATGTTCCTTCGCATTGACTGCTGACACATGCGTATTACTAAACTCTTCCCTGACCGCGCCCGTAGACAAACCATCGATCACCGGTGATCGATGGTTTCCAAGCGCCGTCAAGAAATTAAATTTAGTGCGGAGAATCATGTTCTACAACCTCGT
This sequence comes from Ixodes persulcatus, assembly GCA_013358835.2. Taxonomy (NCBI): domain Eukaryota; kingdom Metazoa; phylum Arthropoda; class Arachnida; order Ixodida; family Ixodidae; genus Ixodes; species Ixodes persulcatus. Next base: position 564,965 of record JABSTQ010011074.1, on the reverse strand, counting down.
GGATAGCTGAATAACTGTAGTTTTGGTTTCAACGTGGGTTTGAGCTTCATAACAAACATGGTTTGAGCTTCATCACAAACATGTTCTCAAGAAAGCGGACAAAAATGCTAAATGTGAAAAAACTGCAATCAAGGCTATGACAAATCCACGTAGAACAGAATGAAAGCGTTCTGCAGGTGATGTGAGGTGTACTATCTGTGTTTCACGACTATAAGCATTCCTTCGTTGAAAAGCGCACGTGTTCCGGAGGCTAATCTCTCGGGCGTACCAAAAATAGACAACGTCAGTTAGAGTATACTAACTTTCAGAGGTAATAGCCGTGGGTGTGGGGTACCTTGTATATATTCAGAATTTTTCCCTTTATTTGTCGTTTAATTTAAATAGCTGTAGAAGTGTCTTTGTTTATACGTCTTCCGCACGTACATTGTCTTTTCAAACAATGCGTTTTAAGACCTTTGTCCCACATTATACCAACCTCACTTTCTTTGGAAAGAACAACTAATTGGCCACATTCTAATGTGTCACATTATTCCCTAGGCAAATTAGTTAGGAAGAGGGGTTTTCCCAGGAATTGAAATTATGGGGGTGTCTAAATTTTTAGTGTGTGTGTGTGTGGGGGGGGGGGGGGGGAGGGGGGAGGGGTAGAAGGGGCATTGAGAATAGAGGAGTCGTTTCTACTTAAGGGGGTGCCATCAGAAAAATAAGGGGGGGGGGGGTGTACTTCCCCCTAGGGGGTATGTAGGGAAATCACTGGTTAGGAAAATGAAAGCGTTCGCACGGATCCTTTGAAAATTGCTACTTTTCTTGTGGAGAGTAAAGTGAGCGAGGATTGAAACGGCTTAAAGCCCAAATGTAGAGCGTGACGCTATAATGTCAAAAGAATTTCTACTTGGCGCGGACAAGACAAAACTATATAGTCTTCAATTTCTATGTTCTGTATATAGTAATGCACAAGTCCTGAAGCTGTATGGGTGGAAACGAATGAAATAATAAAGCCAAAAAATGCTTTGTGTTGATTTTGGTTTGTATATAAAAAAAGAAAAACACGAATGCCGGTGTTTATTCGGGAATGTATGGTTTCAGATGTTTAGAATGGCTTCCTTTACTAAAATTAATAGGGGACAGCGAAATTTTATTGAATTGTGCCGACATGCACGTATGGAGTGTTCTGCTGCAGGGCTGGTAAGTGCATACCACACGGAGAGGAACGAGCAACAAGCAATGGCTAGATAAATTACCAGAACATGCAATGTACATTTGAAAACAGCGCCACCTATTTGTAATCAAAGAGCCGTTCAAAAGTGCACAAGAGTAGGCAATAGACCGATCTCACCAGCTAGTTTGAGCACGCCACCGCTGCCGCCATGCATCTTGGGAGCTCTAGTCTTTCTGCACGCGCGACAACCCCGATGAAGGTCTGCGCGAGCAGAGCAGGAGGCGGCATGAGCTGTCTCGTGAACTGGCGTCTGCCTCCTATGAACTACAGTTATGGCGGCGTCACGCATGCGTGGAACGATTGATGAGATCGGTCTATTCAGACAGTGCACTGTCGCTCGCGGTTCAAGAATGCCAGAACATCACCGGAAGGCGAAGAGATGGAGGGCAGCCTTCTCCGACCTATCTTCGTCTCCCAGTGTATCTCCCAGTGATGTTTTGTCACTCTTGAAGCGTGAGCGGCACTCGAAGCACCTCACGCTATACTCGCTGTTTTGTTCGCCACGAGCCTACCGAATCATTTCAAAGGTCTGTGCTCTAAATGTGCCGAGTTTGACTAAGAATTGGTGGTCGCTCTCCCTCTGGTTTGCAGCTCAAGCTGAAATCGCTACTGTCCTCATGCACGTAGTCACAAAAACTCGTGTAAGGGAGCTCCAAATGCAAACCAAAACGACGCCTTTTCTCACAATGACACATGGAGACACAGCGCCCTGTCTGTGTGTTTCTTCGACCTCGTCCTACGTCTTTTTTGCGCTGTTCCCACCAAACAGTGAGGTCTCTGCCTTTCACTGCAGCAAGTGCATTATCGTGCCGCCCTCCTTTTGTGCGCTACAAAATTAGTTGAAGATAGAGTGAGTAGACAGGCAAGCTGGCTTACGTAACAGATTTTTGAAAATCCGGAGACATCTGACTAATAATGTTATCCCCTTTTTCGTCAACTTTGTCCGTTGTCTCCGTTTTCACAAAATTAGTCTCTGAACTTTTAGATTGAACCTCGTATTTGCATCGATAGGTACAAACACAATTTTCTCGAAGTCAATTGAGCGTTAAATTATTTTTTTTTTTAAGTAAGAAAGACTGTACTATGGGTTGTTTTGGCTTTTAATAATAATAAAAAAAGTCAGAAATAATAAGGAACTTAAATAACTTTGACATCAAGCTTCTCTTAAGGAATATTTTATTTGCAACGTTTGACTCGGTTTAGCTAATTTTTCGATGCTTCAGGCAATAGCGGGTATCTAGTCGCGCGTGTCTCGTAACTTGCAGCAGCGTCGCATAATACACGACAGATATTTTCGCGATCCGTTCAAAGTGCGTATACAATCCCCCTGTGACTCGAGGCTTGTCGGCGGCAACCTACGACATCCAACTTTACTGGTTAACTCTTCAGCTCCATCTTTTTATACTCCACTTCACGGTAAGTTCGACCGCAGCCCGATGGAGCCAATCACCGATGGAGCCAATCACCGATTGAGCCAATCCGATTGAACCAATCAACTAGCGTTAAAAGTGTATCGTCACGGCGTCTTTGCGCCTTTGCTATCAATCGCCTAAACCGATCGCGCCCAGAAGAAAAAAAAAAGCACGGGAGCACGGGACGTTTATTACTGTGCCTGATTGGTTCAGTCGGGGATTGCGGACGCACAAAGACGACGAACGCCGTGACGTTGCACTTTTGGCACTGCTTATTGATTGGCTCCATGGAATCCGGCTACGGTCGAACTTAATGCGAATTGGAGTATAAAAGACCATGGTACACCCAAGAGAACTCCCGTGACACTCCAGTGGACTATTTGCGGAGCTCCCCCGACGCCCCTACACAGAGCCGGATTCGGCCAATGTCCTCTGTTCTTTCTCTCTCTTACACACACACACATACACCGAACGAACGAACGAACGAACGAGTGGTGTGTGTTTGTGTTGAAAATACTTTGCTAGGAAGTTAAGCTCACGCGTCGGGATTCTCGATGTTCCAGGACCCCTGGGAATTTCGTAACTGGTTTCGAGCGTTGGCAGGGATTAGAAGTAGGCAGATCCGTACGCGTTATATCCCAGACTCGGGTGGAGGAAGGCGAAAACAGAAGTCGTGCACACGACGACGCCGGTTACAAAAAAAGACTGGAAACTGTTGCCCTCCTTATCCAGTTTTATGTATCTGTCTCTGCGAAGTGGAAGAAAGCTCTTTTCCAGACACTAGTGAGTAATCGTGTCAAAAGTGGAGGAGTTATTACGAGCGGCAATTAGTCAATACTCTCATTATATATATATATATATATATATATATATTATTACCCTCAAGGGAAAATTAGAGATTACAATTCCTTGCTGTTGCATGGTTTTGGTACCTTAGCTTGAGTGCGCACGTTAAATATTGCATTATGAAGCGTAATTTTCAGCTCCCCATGAAAGCAAAGTTATGATACGACCCTCTAGAGGACACTTTTTTGCCAAAATCAAAGAAAATCAGATTAATTAACCAAGAAAAGTTCGCCGCCAAACCTAAAATCAGGCTAAAGTAATAAAAAAAAAAAGGAAGTAACAGCGGATCTAACAAAGGGGACGCATATTTCTGGTGTATGCCTAATTAAACACCAAGCTTTTATTTACTTTTATTGCTGCTAGCACGAAACCATGAAAGCGAATCGTAATTTATTAAACAAATAGAACGAAGACAAACAACAACCAATATTCTACTCATCCTGGCATTATTGCGCGGTGCCGCGAGGATGAATGGGCGACGAGAGAAAGTTCGAATAAACACAAAACGTTTTTATTTTCAGTCTAGACCTGCCGAAAAAGAAAGGCTACCTCGACGCGCTCATTGCTTATTCATCGCGCTTGTGTTTACGGAGGATCGCACACCGCGATTAAACCAACACACAGAGAACCTCGTGAATTGCTAATCCCCTCGAGTGCTTCCATCAACACGGTTCTTTCTTGTGGACCGAGGAACCTCCCGGCAAACTCCCCGGGGTTTGCGGTGGGCGGTCTTCTTTTGTTTAACGAGGGAACAGAGCTTTAAAACGAGTGCCTTAAAAACGCCGTTCAAAAATGTGCGTTTCGCAGGCATCCGATCTTTTTTTTTTCTTCTTTTCTTAGGTAGTTAATTCTCTCTGAGACCGTGTCCGGGCTCTCGCAGCGTTTTTAAACGAGGAGAAAGGGGAACATATATAGATATATTTCATGAGCCGCCATTGTCGTGCGTTTCAAGGATAAAATATTCGACTGCTGCGAGTTTTATTTATGTTGAAAACCTTTTTATTGTTCAATACTCTGTAAGAGATGGAAATGCGAAACAAATGGAGACTCAGATAGAGACGTAAAGTTATGCCATTTTTTTCAATAACAGTTTTGCTTTTGTTTTTTACTGACGTTGACAGTTGAAGGAACCTTCGTCAATTTATTTATTCGATAATTTGCGTCGTCATACGGGTCGATGGAGTCGCATGTAGGGAGAAGAAGGCCACACCTAGTTTCGGAATGAAGTGCCATCAAGAACCGCTTTCAGATGAAAACTGGCGGTATACGCTTACTTTTCAACAACAACGTTTATATGAAAAGTTTTTGCAGTTTGTGGAGTTACTTTATTTTGTGCACTAGACGTGACCAGCACAATGCGGATCATGTAATTTTATATGCGGTGAAGAATAACGTTACTTTTTGACATTTTAAATTTTATTGATATTTTATGTGTCACTGGATCATACCTGAAAAAAAAATCACATTTAGTTTCGAGATAAGAGGAAAAAATGTTGAAATGTAATCACATTGTACAGGGAGCTACTTTAGATTATAAAACGGAAGGAATTCGTGCGTTAATGTCTAAGAACCTAGTTATAGCTTTAAAAACAATGCCGCTTTCTAAGTTAATATAATTTTCGTGCTGGTCATTTAACCAGTATTTAGATCGTCCACTTCATTCAATTGTTTATTTTGGAATATTTAGTAGATTGCAATATGATTCGAGATTAGCATTACCGCTTCAAGAAATTTTCCAGTGTTTAAAGTTGTTTTACGGCCTTATGGTCCGAGTTGTTATAAAAATGAATGGTTATTGTCTGCGTTTCCATTCATTTTCAACTCTGCGGTACGATTGAACATAACAATCAGGACTTAAGTTATTTCGGTATTTATAGTTACTGCAACTATGTGCTCATTTTGAACAGTTTGTTCATCTTGAAGTTTGGAAGTGTCGAAAATGACTGTCGGACACACAAGCAAGCTGTCCAATACAGAGTTACTACCGTGAATTTGACAGCCGTTTTAGTTCGAAAGAGAAATGAGCTTCTTGTTCGCCTTGGGACTCTGTGTCCCCAACAATATGTCCTTCAGTGAGCTACGCGTCACCAAGGAGTAGAAATCAATATACTGTGAGAAGTTATTGAAAAATGCAGTTTTTCATGACCAAGAATTTTAATTATATATATATATATATATATATATATATATATATATATATATATATATATATATATATATATATATATATCTAAAAGGCATATGTTTCTGCCAATAACACGACTGGATTGTGTGGCGTGGAGTGGAACAAGAACCTTTCCAAAAGCGCGCGCCTTCTGCTAGCCGCTCCGCCAGTTACCTGAGACTGCCATTGTTTAGGCGCGCACTCTGAGCATGTACTGTGTCATCGTTCGGCGATGACTCGGATCCAGTCACGCGTATCGGGCCCAAGGAATGGGAACCGCCAATGGAATTTCGAAATTTGTCTATTATGACAGTTTCGTAGGGCGGCTAATTGTAAACTATGTCCGATTTACGCTTTTGGATTTTCTTTAATAACGTTTAACAAAACGTTCGGAGCAAAAATATAAAGAAAGTTGCAAACATTTTTTAAATTTGTTTTATCTGCGTTTAGCTTTTTGTTTTGTTTTAACATCGCTCGAATTATTTTTTTTTATCACAGAGAAAATGATCCATTTGTTTTGATGTTATCCACTTTGTGTCGCCATTCAGAGCGCATTTCTATTTCTTACAGGTATTCACGGGAGGCTGTATTTACAAGAATGGACCCGTGAAGGTCATCCATGACGAAGAATTGAAGGTTTGAGCTGCTTTCTCTGGTCTTGCCTTATCTTGTCCATAATCCGATAAAAATTGTTTCTTCGAGCTTACATTTTTTTTTTACCGGCTAAAAAAACGATGTGTTGGTACGTGGTCACTAAGCTCAGATACCACTACGCCTGAGTTCAAATAATCACACTTGTAACGTGGTCAAGGATTGCCTCAAAACCTGAGGTAATTGTAGTTGATACATCAATTATGTGTGCGTAACCGTACAACTTAAATAACTATTAACATCTTAAGTAAAATACAGTAAACGACTTAATTTTCGCGGGCTCAAATTTTCGCGAATCGGGCAAAAGCTGAAAATTCGAAATTATTCGCGGGTTCTAATTTTCGCGAATCGAGTGTAGCTTCCGTAGCGTTCACATATTGCCCGAATTGTTCGTGGGACCTATTTTTCGCGAATTGAGCCGATTCGCGAAATTCGCGAAAATTAGGTCCCCGCGAAAATTTTGTCGTCTACAGTATATATTTCTAAGGGGTATCATTTACGTTGAAGTCACCCACAAAAGCCTTCTGCAACTTCGAGCTCAAAACTCAATTCGAGTAACCTTTCTGAAAACCGCGGAAAGTCACAGAGCTGTTTCGGATGGACTATAGGGCACACGAGAGAAAACAAGGTCATAACACTGAACAGCAATTCGCTGAAAGTTATCGTTGATAATGTTTGACTGGGGAAATAGTCCATATAATTATATCTCTCTGAACTCCCTGAATGACTGTAGACTACCTACAATCAAACAGCTTTAGTTTCGCAAAACTCCCTCGCGTTGGCCGAACCGCTCAAATGAAATAAGGCACCGCCGCTCGTGACGGCGAACCGACCTGTTCGTCCTCATTCGGAGCTAGAATTGAATGGCAGAGCTTTAAGCTGGCGTGTCGGATTATCGGATTAGCTCTGCGCGTCCGGATTACCTCGGCTGTTTGTCACGGTCACTTGCTGCGACTGCTACCAGTGTCCGATTAAATTCTAGCGGGAAGACACTCGAAACTGGGGAGTCAAGATGCACGCGTGGCCCTGACAAATGCGAGCACTTCCGGGCTCTCGACAGGAAAGGAGGTCGGTTGTCTCATCATTGGAAAGAAGAGCGAAGCTTGTAGTTTCAGTTCGCATTTAGCGATGAATGCTCGTGAACATAGAGTCTTCCTCAAGCAGACCTTTCCGGAAAATCCCGCAAGGCGTCTCGTCCATTTCACGTTGATCGGCGCGGCTCGGGGAATTGTGGGATCGTTCTGATGAACGCCCGGCCCGGCTTGTATACTCTCCGTACACCGTGGAAGCGGCTCGATTTCTCCCCCTTTACCACTGCAAGTCCAGAACAAAAAGAAAACAAAGAGAATACATCACACATACGATAAGTGCCCTGTCTTGTTATCGTCCTGCTTTCTTTGCGTTCTTAAATTGCAAAATGCTAAGTAATCAAGAATGAACCGTACATGGGATGGCCTCAGTGCGTCGACAGGACGATGAGAGGCGCTGCGTATTTCCCGAATTGTCTATTGCACACACAGTATACGTCCGAGAATGGACGTCAGAAATCAGTGTAACAGGCGCAGCAACCAGTATTATTTTTTATAACAATACATGAGACTAAAGGCTATAGTGAAGATGCTGCATGTCTAGTTATAAAATTGAAGACAGCAACAACTTCGGAGGCAGTTAGGTTCTAGTAGTTGTAATTTTATTTTACTTACCGTATTCACCCAAATCTAAGACGACTTTATGATGAACAAAGCCCGCATTGCAGGGTGTTACTCATAATAAAACCAATTGAATTGAATTGAATTGATATTGATTGTTGCTCTTTGAGCAAGGAGAGCGAATCTAACTTTATGACAAGGGCAACGTTATTCTTTGATAAAACTTGTACAGTCACAAAGAAAGGAGATTAGAAGGTTGGTGGAGAATATCTACGGAAGTGTGAAATTTGGAACTGGATGAACGGGCTAGACGGTTTAACGGGAAACAAAAGTTTAGGTCTAAACTCTAAAAGCAGGGGTAGAAGGGTTTCTAGGGTAGGTGGCGCAAGGTACCGCCCGATATACAAGGTACAACCACTAGCATCCATCTATCCGTCCAGCCATCTAGTCTTGAGATAGATACTGTTGAATGACTTGCAAATAGAGCCTATGCTAGAAATTTGAGCACATGGACCTTGTGCCTATAGCTTTATTATGTTTTATCGAAACGTTATCGAGGGTTCATTAAACGCTTGGACCTTTGTTAATCGATATGATTGGATCCGTATGTTGTCTTGGGGAAAACTAAATCGACTTAATTTCCAGTAAATGTACACACAAAAAGAAAGATGTTACTGCCATTCTAAAGGATGTCCAAAAAAAAAAAAGAAAGAAAACTCGTACTGTGTTTTTTGTTTTCGCGAAAATAAATAACGCATTGCCAAACGCTCATTATCCGCCCAAATGTAGCACAAGTGTTCCGGACCAGATGCCAACGTTTTATGACTAACCGTTAGCTCATTCAAAAGTTATAAGTGATTTTCTGAAATTTTCTTTGGGAAACGGCGGCCGATATGCAGTTGAATCCTTTATTGAAATTTTCAGAAGATCGCCTATTACTAGAGTCCTGCGTGTCCGCAGATTTACCGCGGATATCCACAGTAAACTGGGGGACGCGGGTAAAAATTCATAAGATTTAGTGGACTGCGGATCGGATGCGGATATCCGTGGGTTCAGATCTACATTTTTACCGAGGCTGCCTATAAACGTGTACGAGCGCACAGCGTAGAGTGAATAAGTGAGTGATCGTTTGAAGGTGCCTCACCGAATGCATTGCGGGAGCAAACTACTCTCTAAGATAAAGGTGGCAATTGGGGAGAATATTGTCTTTACGTCAAGGAAGATTTGATTCTCACCAAAGATCGCTTTAGAACGTTCTGTCTCTCCAAAAATGCGGTCCCTGGAAGAAGTAAAGAATGCAGGAGCATCAGTCGTCCCGGAAAAGCGTGTTCTTGTTTGACAGGAAAAAAGCGGAAAACGTTATTTTGGGCAAAGAAAACCCCAAACGTAATGGCCTCAAGAAAGTACAAGAAGCTTGCAAGTTGCTTCTTCGCCTACAAGTAGATTGAGGAGACTGAATTCGATCCTCAGAAGTGGCGGAACTTGCGCGGGTTTCCACACCTCATTCTTGTAGCGCATTTCGTGCATGCCATCCTAGCATCAAGCGCATGGATAAACGGAGATAGACTTCTCATTCGCTGGTATTAAATTAAGAGAGGCGAATCAGTGTGAATCTGTCCATGTTGAGAAGGATCGGTGGCCCAATGGGTTAGCGCACACCAGCTCGGAGCACGTAAAGCGAAAGCTCGCTCTGCAGAACCTAAGGATCCTGGGTTCAATCCCCACCCCTGCCCGTTTCGATCTGGATGAGCATCGTACCGGCGTGCGGTCGTGTGTCGCTACTGCGTGGTGCACGTTAAGGACCCCGGGCTAGTGGTTTGTACTGCACTGGCTAAATTGCTCATCCACAGCGAGTGACTCGTCACAACTTTGAAAGGGCAGACCAATTATACGCGGTATACCTACAAAACCCCAATTATTATTGTCCATTTTGACGATATTGTTTCTTTTACACTACAAAAAAAGTCTGTGCGTCTACTTTCACGCACAACACTTGGAGAGCCAATCACCGCAACTTACGGAGGCAGCTCAGCGAATGACGATGCGGAAACATATGTTTGGACCAAAAAACCGCAGTCTGAGTTGTGACATTAAGCAATGCAAGCGTGACGTTTTGCATTTTAATGTCACAACTCAGACTGCGTTTTTTTGGTCCAAACATATGTTTCCGCATCGTCATTCGCTGAGCTGCCTCCGTAAGTTGCGGTGATTGGCTCTCCGAGTGTTGTGCGTGAAAGTAGACGCACAGACATCTTTTAGAGTGTACAGACCACGGTTTAAGATAATACTCTTCAGGTGAGGACTGCGCGCTCCTCGCGCAGTGCAGATAAAGGTTCGCTTTTCACTCTCTCCCTTTCTCTTTCTCACTATGGTTTCAAGCGGCGCCGGCAGATGACTCGTCGACCCGTGGGCACGGCACAAGACGGCTCGTGCCGCCTCATGCTCCACACGCGCAGAGCTCCAGCGAGGTTGTCGCTCGTGCAGAAAGACCACGGTGTACCGGGGTGTCATGGCAACGAGATAATTTTTTTCGCTCTCACACAGTTTCGCCGTTTGGCCGCCGGCGACACTGTCAGCCGCGGGCACGTAGAGTGCCTTCATACACACGCGGGCACGGGGGCCGCGGAATAATGCAGCCTTTCGGATGCCCGTCGAACGAACACTATCTGATTCCTCGCGCCGCGCGTTCAGCCCCGCCGTGTCCTCACCTAAAGAGTGTATCTTACACGGTGGTACAGACCAACTTCGACAAGTAAAACGTTGCGTGTGTGTGCGTTTTCTTCTGCTCGACAGCTGGCACTGCATTGTTTTTAAGTACATGGTTCCGGGGATGCCGTTTAGGGCGTGCTCAAAACTGAAACATATAGGACGTGTTGCCTTTATTGAAAATTTTGATATTTTCTCAATGGTGCACTCGTGCCTTACTACATATACACGAGTACTTTAATTGCTGCGGTAAGTGAGCGCCTTTCCTCTCCCACTTTTTTGTTGTTTTGCATAAAAAAACGACGCAATTTTATTAGTCTGTGCCTTGTTAATTTTTATGTTTATAAAAAACACGTCTGCTTGAAGTTTTTTTAGAAAAAAAAATGTTTAAAATTTCTTCATTTTGAGCGCATCCTCCTCTGTAATGCCTTCGGGCCTCGGGGAAATAATAAATGAAATCTTCTGGACAAAGTGTCAGCTTCACGGGCTTCCAAGATGATCTCATAACTGCGATCATCCTTCCGGCGATGCGAAGTGTCTCTGGAAGGATGATCGCATATTCTATAAAAACGATAAAACAGAATATGTTGAAATGACTCTCCCCGTAATTTGAGTTTTCTGTATAAAGTTAAGCAATCGACTTAAAGAAAACCATCCAGATGCTTCTTTTAATTTTCGTTCATGCTCGATTTTATAATGAAAAATTAATGAACGGATAGAGGGTCGGATGCGGTTCCAAATTTTGCGGATGCGGTTCGGATGCGAATACGAAGCCTGCGGATGCAGATTGGGTGCGGAGACGATTATTAATGCGATAGCATTCTTTAGGTACTTCACCAGGTTTTCGCGATACGCTATCTGGCCTTGAATCTGTCGTGCGCATGCGCGGCGCGCGTATGCGGAGGCGTTTTGCGGCGGCGCGGCGCCTCCACACACGCAGGGTGTCCGCATTCGCAAGCGCCGCGCGTATATGGACGTCTTCCTAGAGGTCGTCCTAAACGTCGTATTTGATGTCGCCCTCTAGGACGTCGTCCTCGACGTCACCCTAGAAGTCATTCTTGAGGTCGTCCTTGAGGTCGTCCTAGAGGTCGCCCTAGAAATCGTTCTAGACATTGCGTTCGACGTCTTCCTCGACGTCGTCCTAGACGTTTTACTTGAGGTCGTTCTAGAGGCTGTCCTTAAAATCATCCTAGAGGTCGTCCCGTCATCTTTTGACGTCGTTCTCTGGATGTCGTCCTCGACGCCGCCCTAGCAAGCAGATAAACCCGCGCCGCGCATACGCGGAGCACACATTCACATTTGTGCCCGAGCTACGAAGCAGTTTTCGGTTTAAGTTGAGCTAGTTGGTACATGATAAATGATGGTGGGGAAGCAGCTTGAACATTAAACGATTACACAGAGACAGAAGGTTAAACGATTACACAGACACAAAGCAATCACTCCATTTCGAAGCAGAGCGCTGCAGTCGCGCCGTCGATAATTGTGTCGTAAACAATCCATAAAATAAATAATTCTCTCAAACTTTGCGTCGTCGTACTCATAGTGAGCTGCGTCGTGAATCTGATGACGAATGCTATCGCAATTCATAGGCATCCAACAATAGGGATTTCTGCAGCCAATTTTTAATGCGGTAACATTAGGGAGCTCATATGTCGCAGAAAAGCCGGCGTCGGCGTCGCCAGGACGGGAAAATCCTGATTGGTCGATAAGGTCGTGACATCACAGCCACATGACTTCGCGAGTGAATTTTAAACAACCCACGACGTTCACGTAAAACGTGACGTCACGCGTGGAATGAAAGTGATTAGAAATGAAAGACGTTTACATTCCCTGCAATGCCGAATTAGAGCGCAGCTCTTGAGGAGGAGGAGGGGAGGGTACGGAGGGGATGGTATGCCCCTCCTCCTCATCCTCCCCCTCTCCTCCTCCCTCCTCCTCTACTCCTCTCGTTCTCCTCGCCTCCTCCCCCTCTTCCTCCTCCCGCTTATCTAACCAGGTGTGCGTGACTTTTATTTATAACCAGTGACTTTTATTTATATAGTTATTAGTTATATTTCAATGTGTATTCATCGTATCGTATTGTCGTTGTCAAGACGATATAGTCCGAATACAAAAGGTTTATTAGAACTGGTCACCAGCGACCGGCTTGTTTATAAAGTCTTTAATATTTTTTGTTGCGTTCAGTAACAGCCGAAGACTAAATGCTGGTACACACAAACACACTCTTGAAACAATTTAAGGCAACAAAATGTACAAACACAGACACAAAAAAGCCCTGACCTTAATATAGCTGAATGCTTAGGCTATATTTAAATGAGCGTTCACTATCAAAAATATCGACCTCCGCGCAAGTGTAGTGAAACTATACTTCGAACATGGAAGATGGGGGAAAGTGAACATAGGTCTATCACATAGAAAATGTTGGGGTTGCGATTACTCACGCGTGGAACAGATAAAGAGAACAGAGACACAACTTCAGGACAACTTAATGTTTAGTGTACGGTTTTGTGTAAAAATACATAGTCTCAAAAATTTTGCCGACCTACTAATGTCTTAAAATTCATCCACTGTAACATTAAATCGTGACAAAAAAAAAAAAAAAAAAAATCCGGCGACCGTAATAACGGTCGTACACAATGTGTGCCAACTTCCTCTGAACATGTTCTAACCTCTCCGAGCCTGCCACTCAGAGACTTTCAGACCATGGAGCCGAACTCATGTTTTGAACGTACACTAGAGGTATAAAGCATAACAAGACACGACGGCTTCTTGAAATCGCGGGTTATTCTCAAAAACAAACCTAAAGGTAGCAAGCATAAAAAAAGCCTGTAGCTCGTGAGTTGTTTGTCCGCGCTCAGACGAGACGTGCTCTGGTAAAAGGAGTCTTCATATACTTAGGTGCGCGAGTACACAGTGATGGGGCTCTTTTTTTTTTTTATGGCGTCTCTGTTCTCTTTACCTGCGGACTGTCGTTCATTTCAATATTATCACGCTTTTCTGTTTCTTCTTGCGTTATTCCTCTTGGCAATCTATAACCCGCTTCAACGCCTTTGGTTTCGTGTTTTTCCTACCCACCATAAAAAAGAACAATAGAAAGAAGCCCCATCACCGTGTCCTTTTCCTATCGATAACAAGTCTTCTGGGCCACCGCGTGCTTCTCTTCTCCATGATTGTGTACCTAACGTACGGTGACACGCGCCCGTGGCGACTCGGCCGTCTCGTCACCCCGTCGCCTAATTACTATACTCTGTTTCTCTTCTATACAATCCCATCCACGCGGGAGGTCGGACACTTGAGGCTGCACCTAATCCTGTAGGGATCCTCATCTCGACGTTCCCGCCGTCTCAATCAGGGAGCCTGCACCTGCAGACAAGCCCGTTCAACTGTTTCCTCTCATTCGGCTTAAGGCCGCTGCAGACTGTCTGGCCGGAGGTCATCGATGTCGTCTCTTTGTGTTCTTTTCTCCTCTTCTATATTGGGAGAACGATTAGGCTTTGCTTCACATGCGTGCAAGGAAATCGATTGCAGAGGAGGAAAGAGCAGAGCAGCTATTCTCCGCGCAACTCTTTGGTCAACAGCTGGCGTAGTTTCCACAGCGGTGCTGTCCGCAATGCTGCAGAAAAAGGGCGAAGGCGGTTGAGGGCGTTACACAGCTTCCAAACAAGCAAAACATTGGGCAAAAACAAAACACACACAAAGACTTAAAGCCCTAGACAGCTAGATCGAGAACTGACTCTATACTGCACATCTAATAAAAAGAAACCAACAACAACAATAAACGAACCAGTCATAATCAGTCACCGCTTGTCAAAAGAAAAGAAAACGAAACGATATCTTTCAATTTTTCCTCTTCAGCTGACGCAAAAGCTAGTTAGAGAATAGAGAAGCGAAGATAACAAATTGTGTTTGTAGCTCCCTTTTCGTTAACTATTATTTAATCGATACCTTTCGTAAATCATTACAAAAACTTCGCCTGATGTTTAGACAAAAACGTTGCCACAACCTGAAGAAAGAGGCGTACTAAGTTGAGTAACAAATTAAACGAGTGGTACAACTTCTAAAAAATTTGTAGGCAGTCACCGATGCATCAAGCACCGCTTTCGAACACGCCTTCTGAAGGCACATAAGGCATCCTACAGATGATTATTAACGATTAAAAAGCGTAATTAAATGACGTGATTACTATACACACACAGAAGAAAAAAAAAGTTGCTCGGGCACACTTTGCTTCTGGCGCAGACGCAGCCTCCCCGCTGCACGCTGAAGGACAAGCCCGTACGCGGAGCCGCCCAGATGCTTCAACTGAGCCTGGATGGAAAGAGGTTGTACGCCACGACGTCCCTCTACAGCGCCTGGGACAGCCAGTTTTATCCGGAGATGATTGAGTGAGTGCCTTTAGAGATATTGGGGAGTTTTAGTGGATCGTTCCGATACCTCCGATAACGATACCCGAGTGCGATACAATGCAAGGCAAGAGGGGTCGGCGGAGTAACGGGTATCGTTATCGGAGTTACCCGGACGATCCACTAAAACTCTCCAGTGTTCCCTTACCGCTTACCGCGAGTGTTAACGCAAAAGACTCAGTCAGCACGCACCGTGTCTGTGAAATAGGGCACGCGGTCGATGCTTAGGCCGCGAGGACGTAGCAAAAACTGCCCGCCCTTTTCATTGTTTGTATCGCGATAAAGCAATCTTTTTATGTTTTTTGTTTTATTTCGCCCCGACCATTGTGTAGAAACAGAAACACGTGAAGTGAATGATTGCGCGGCAGAATCCATAGGTTCGAATCCAGGTTTGCGGTCGTACTGCACTCGCCAAATCGTCCCTCGGTGGAGACATCGGACGCCATTCTAAAGACGTGCTCACACTGCTCCTACGCCATTCAAAAGACACGGTGTTGTTTGCAGACATGATGGCAGAGTTGTCTGCTCAAGCATCTTAGAAGCATGTTTGCTTAGTACATGGTTCGAACATGTCTGTAGAAAGTTTTTTTGTATGACCAGTCTGACAGGACCACCATGCAAGGAAGACACATGCCTCAGACAGTGTCTCTAAAGACTGTCTTATCGGCGTGACCGCGGCTTCGAGACAGGCTAGTGTTTTCCCCGTCTAAGTCTGCACAGGCCAGACCTGACTTTTGTGTACCAAGCGTCGGTTCTGAACAGCGTTCGGTAGCGAAATGCTTTGCATTTGTCTTGCAGGGGCGGCGCCATGATGATGCGCATCAACGTGGACACGGCCAAAGGCGGTCTGTCCATGGATCCCGACTTCCTGGTGGACTTCGGCGAAGAGCCCGAGGGGCCCGTCCTGGCGCACGAAATCCGTTTTCCCGGGGGGGACTCCACGTCCGACATCTGGCTCTGAGCCGGGTTCCCGCTCCGGTTCTGCTTCCGCCCTAACACGGAAGAGCACTGGAGCCCCCGGAGCGAGAGTTCAGTCGTTGTCGGCTCTATAGAGAAGAGAAGAGGCGAAAAACAGGATCGTGACGCTCGGTCTTAGTGTCACGCCAGATGTCTTGGGGAAAAAAAAAAATAAAAGGACTCATTAGTCGTGCCGCGAATACGTGATGGGGCAGAGAACAAGAGACGAACGAATGCGAGACGAACCAACGAACAACAATAAAAAAGAAAAGAAAGCCTCGTATTGGGATTTGCAGAACATTTACTTGTTCGGGCTGGGAATACACACTGAAAAGTGTTACACCCTTGGTAACGTAAATGAGCTTGTCACAGGACTAACCCCCCCCCCCCCCCTCCCCAAAGGCGCCATCATAATAATAATACATGATAAAACAAAAATTGGCAGCGACCTTTACTTTTAATGTTCTTAATGTATGACATGCATTATAGGACATTGGTGTGTTCCAACTTCCGTGACATTTATTTTCGCGCTAAATTTAGCGGTGAAACTGAACGGTAGTATAGGTAACGTTACGTCAGTTCACGTGATTTCGATTTCATTCGCTAAATTTAGCGGGGAAACTGGATTGGTGTCTAGGTCACAAGACGTGATTTTTCCCCGCTAACTTTAGCGGGTAACTGAATTGGCGTATAGGTCACGTGAAGTCAATTTCCCGCTAAACTTAGCGGAGAAACTGAACGTGTTTTGGTCGCAAAACGTGAATTTTCCCGCTAAATTTAGAGGGGAAACAGAGTTGACGTATAGGTCACGCGTGCCATCAATTTTTCCAAGGCGTATAGGTCACGTGACGTCAGGTGGCGTCACGTGACACCACTTTCTCGTCAAATTTAGCGGGTAAACTGGATTGGTGTCTAGGTCACAAGACGTGATTTTTCCCCGCTAACTTTAGCGGGTAACTGAATTGGCGTATAGGTCACGTGAAGTCAATTTCCCGCTAAACTTAGCGGAGAAACTGAACGTGTTTTGGTCGCAAAACGTGAATTTTCCCGCTAAATTTAGAGGGGAAACAGAGTTGACGTATAGGTCACGCGTGCCATCAATTTTTCCAAGGCGTATAGGTCACGTGACGTCAGGTGGCGTCACGTGACACCACTTTCTCGTCAAATTTAGCGGGTAAACTGGATTGGTGTCTAGGTCACAAGACGTGATTTTTCCCCGCTAACTTTAGCGGGTAACTGAATTGGCGTATAGGTCACGTGAAGTCAATTTCCCGCTAAACTTAGCGGAGAAACTGAACGTGTTTTGGTCGCAAAACGTGAATTTTCCCGCTAAATTTAGAGGGGAAACAGAGTTGACGTATAGGTCACGCGTGCCATCAATTTTTCCAAGGCGTATAGGTCACGTGACGTCAGGTGGCGTCACGTGACACCACTTTCTCGTCAAATTTAGCGGGTAAACTGGATTGGTGTCTAGGTCACAAGACGTGATTTTTCCCCGCTAACTTTAGCGGGTAACTGAATTGGCGTATAGGTCACGTGAAGTCAATTTCCCGCTAAACTTAGCGGAGAAACTGAACGTGTTTTGGTCGCAAAACGTGAATTTTCCCGCTAAATTTAGAGGGGAAACAGAGTTGACGTATAGGTCACGCGTGCCATCAATTTTTCCAAGGCGTATAGGTCACGTGACGTCAGGTGGCGTCACGTGACACCACTTTCTCGTCAAATTTAGCGGGTAAACTGGATTGGTGTCTAGGTCACAAGACGTGATTTTTCCCCGCTAACTTTAGCGGGTAACTGAATTGGCGTATAGGTCACGTGACGTCAATTTCCCGCTAAACTTAGCGGAGAAACTGAACGTGTTTTGGTCGCAAAACGTGAATTTTCCCGCTAAATTTAGAGGGGAAACAGAGTTGACGTATAGGTCACGCGTGCCATCAATTTTTCTAAGGCGTATCGGTCACGTGACGTCAGGTGGCGTCACTTGACACCACTTTCTCGTCAAATTTAGCGGGGAAACTGAATTGGTGTATGGGTCTGGTGATATCAATTTTTCCCGCTAAATTTGGCGGGAAATGTACGGACGGACGGACGGACGGACACAATTTTGGGATTGAGGGTGGCGTTAAAAAACGTTGATTTCGTGCTTTAATACAGTCTCCCGATATTGTTTGAAGCGTGTTTCTTCCTCCTATTACGGTTCCGTCAGATTGGTCATAAAAAGAACGGTCTGCAGGAATGGTACGAAGCAGACATTAATGTAAAAAGTAATCATGCTCCGAACTTGCTCATGAGGCTTGTCCACAGATACTTCTTTCCTCATGTAAGCTGCCAACACCGTGTCCTCGTTATGAGGTGTGAGCGGTGTGACCGCGCGGATTTAAAAACTGCAAAAAAATGCAAAAACAACAACAACAACATTCTAGAAATTGTTTCATTTTTATTTTTTTTACAAGCACCAAGTTTATACGCAACACGCAGGATATACGATTATCACATGCAAAGAAACAGCAAGTAGAGACGCAATGAGGGACGTGCGACATCGGTAACACAACCCTGCAGCCTAATTCACCGCCTTCTACACTCGACAGTTTAAAGATACTCGTTCGCGAGTGACCGCCTCTGCTATTACCGACGTTACAATCATTTGTTCTTGTCAAGATTTTACATAAAAAGTAGTATCTCGAAGTTCGAGGAATGTATCTCCAAGTTAAAAAGCATTGGTATAGGCATTAATAGTTGATCTAGTCGCTACAACAACCTCCGCCAAAGTTGAAGGAAGCGAGTTTTTGAAGGGCGTGGACAAGACTATCGCAGCATCTGTTCCGCATAATTTCTGCACCCTTAATAAATGAAGGGCGTTCCACACAACATCACCCTATATTGCGATAAGAAGGGGTGTATCGTTCCACATAAGGGAGCTGAAAATGTGTTGAATTTGCGTTAGTCACTGGAACAGCCTTTTTACACCCTGAAGCTTTGTAAACATGTTAGGGAGCACGGACCAGGAATGGTTTTTTTACGCTTGTTCTTGGAAAACAATCATTGTCACACCAACTCGAGGTAAAACAAATTATAACGTATATTCTTGCCGATCTGTTGCGTACTGTTTGAACGCGCCGAAAAACAAAATCACCACGGGAGATTGTGGTCGCAGGATTAAATTGAGAGAACAACGGTTCGTGTCGCTTTAGTGTCAGCAATGCCTGTAGGTTGAATCATCCTGATTCTGTGGAGACATTAGCACACACCCTATTACGCATTCAAGCTCACATGCCTCCACGTCTCACCATATTGTCGATAGACCTATTCCAAAACTCGAAGCGCCTCATCGCGGCGTGATTCCCATTGTGGGAATCAGTGGGAAGCAAAGTTCATACGCGCTCCGCTCCCGCCCTACAGGTTCCCAGAATGCAACGCGAGCGGTAACGGATTTGTGAAAGTAGTATATTGCTTTCTTTAGAGTACCCCCCACTTTATATACTCTATGCTTCGTCTCAGAAGATGCATGCAGCACTGTTAAAGGCACAGGCGCACCGCTGTAACCTTGTCAGCTGTTTTTGTTTGCACGAGAACTCGAACAAAGGGGCTGCTTTAGCGATACGCAAGGCTCTTGAGGTGAAGTTTTGACGTTTTCAGCACGATCCAGATTACAGCGCCCTGAAGCTCGCCTCTGAAACTAACAGTGACTATACCAGACAAAGCCTATAGGTTGGTGACAGGAACACTCTGATCATCCTGAAAAGCAATAAGCTTTTATGCAACCACAGTGTTCAATAGAAGCGATAAAACAAAAACAGAAAAATAAAAATCAACGCCCGTTCTGGTTGCATTTATACAATTCTGCCTAAAAGCGTCTTCAGTGATACAGCGGGGAAGAGCACGAACGCACGAACATTTTTAAACGAATTCCGTTCACGTGATCTAGTCTTGCAGGTTAATAAAAACAGGACAAGCAAAAAGCCCTCCAGTCCTTTCACTTAAGCAGAGCGAATGCTGGTGAAGAGGCGAGCAAGTATACACTCGTCTCCTCTCAAGGGTTGGCTTTAATAGTGGAAAGAGAGAACTTAAATAGTAACCGCATCACGTGATTACTACACTGGCGACGAGGATGGGATGTGCAATTTTCTGTCGTCGATAAGTGTGAACTTTGAACCAACGAAACCTGCACTTTTACGGGTGTTCCTTGGATAGTGCATGACAAATTTGCCATCTGGTTTTTGAGTTACGAAAGGTTTGGTGATAGTTTCATCTTTGTGGAGAGAAGCTTGTCCTGCTTAACCTCCAACAGACTATAGTATTTTTATAAAGTTTCTATAAAAGTAAAAAAAAATATATGACGAACTGAGAAACGCCCATATGGGTTTTTGCATGTTCACTGTTAAAACAACTAATGCTAATTCAACGTCGGACGAAACTGCATATATCCTGGTTTCGTATCCCGTATACCCATGAAAGCACAACAAGTTGTGCAGCTGGGCTTTTATTCTGCGCGTCTGACAGGACCCTACAGTTTTTGTAAAATCAAGCATAGAAGACATCTCATGCACCCGCAAACGTGTTACCGATATACATCTGCAAGCAATTGCTTCACATTTCTGTTCCGTGTCACGGGTAGCCGCGTTAGAACGGCATAGAAGCAATTGGATTAGACTAGGTTGGATCTGAGGACTTACCCCTTTGTATCGGGAGATATCAGGGTATTTGCACAGGGACAATTGTTGCCAACTACGCAGCCGCTGCGGTAGTCACTGACCAAATAAGGGTTATCTTAACTTTGTGTAAACACGTGCTCGAGTCATTCCGACACATCCTGTCTACCTAGAAGTACGACTCACCAAACCATTATGATATACCTGCTGACGCTCAATAGTACTCGAGTGTTTTGTTATTCTAATGGTGCCCGCGGGTCTGATGTAGAATATTTACATATTGCACATGCATGACGATGAGTCAAACAGGGTTTTTAAACCGGGTAGCGGGGTTTTTCTGATGACGAAAGATGATGTCACAACGACAACATAATAATACGCACCAAGTCAGGCCTATTATGATAGTTTTTTTTGTTTTTTACAATTGTTCTTTTAGCTTTGAGGGCAGAAACTTTTATACCTTTCGTTGTTTGTTTTAAATTTTATATCGGAGTCTCGTTTACCCTGATTAAATTTGCTTGGATTTTCATACTGTCGACGCAGGATATTTTATCTCCGAGGTTATCTATACAGCAGGCTTTTAAAATATACTTTTTTGCCAAAACGAAAAAAAATAAAAAAAATATTTGCTTGGACAGCAAAACTAAATTTGATAAATCAGCGACTGCGGGAAAGCTTTGGTGATTGACTTATATTTGATTATGCACTTATCCTGACCAGAAACATACCGGTGAGTATGTATCACAAATGTCAGAAGTAATCACTTCTAATCAACCACGTTTTGCAACCTCTTTACGTTTACTTTATTAATTTTGATAGTTAGTAATCACGTAAGAAGTTGAATTACTTTTCAAGTACAAAATCGCTGCGCTGGAGACATTGTGCATCATTTGGAGAAAAAATACCGACACACCATAAATCAGTCCATAAAACTAAATTGTAAAATTTACTGGTCTGTTAGTATAACATCAATTATATTTTGTTTACTACACTCTCATACATCTTTTTTTTTAAACAAAAAACCTATTACTATCACTACTGCTGTTTGAATGAACTACCTGCTGACAACGCTGTTTCAGACCAGCGTAACCAACAGATAGTCTTCAATGTTTTATCTATAAATATAAAGTGTTGGGATCGCCTCTGTGAAATGTTTGCAGCTCCTTAAATTATCAATACAGTACGTCTGAGTCAACTGCATTGTTTCGTGTCATGTCATATAACTACTCGGAGCTGTACCACCGTCGTCACCAGTGTTTAATTTCTCCGGCTTCATTTTAGGTGCAGGACACATATCCTTACTGTTTAACTATTTAATTGCGTCTTATTCTTATCCCTTACGAATTTCAAGAATCATAAGATAAAAGGTCGTTGAAGCATCGGCGAATCAGTAGAACGGGCAAAGACGGGATTGAGAGCTGACCAGTGCCCACCCAACACATGGCTAAAAAAGTTTTTTTTTTTTTTTAGAGGAATGCCAATTTTCTCAAAAGCAAGGGTTGCGTAAGATTTATCTATAAAAATCGTTGATGCTTATTTTTTATTTATTTAAAATACTCTTTGCCCTTTAAGCCAAACCAGGACAGAGGCAAATTTCGGGAGTTTTATGTGCCAAACCAACAAAAGGGCGTCTGACACGCAATTTCGACCACCTGGGGATCTTTTGATCTTGCAACTGCAACCTCGGTTATATGGCGACTTCTCCGCAAGAAACCTCCGTTAGATTACGGGCACCGCTGTGCCACAATTCGAACCCTCCAAATGGGGATCCGTAAGCCTAGCGCCTTGCCTCAGACTCAGAGCCACCGAAATGGCGGGTCACCCCAGGGAGAAATGTTTTATGCAGTAACAGCACTATACAGTTTAACGTCTTTATAAGCACATTAGAGAGTTTTTGGAAGAGGCGAAAACTTTCTATTTTCAGGACATCAACATCAATCTCAAATTAAAAGGTACAAAGAAAAGAAAAAAACAGACAACAAAGTGGGGTTTAAATGCACATGTGCAAAGCAAGAAAAAACAATGTAGAAAAATTTGCACGCCTGTTTTGCTCTAAAATAAAAAGAGGGATGTAAGCATTATGCTTAATATGTATGGTTGTGAGTGGTAAGCAAAATCGGAATATCGCATTTAAAAATAAAAAAAAGCCAAAATATTTTTTTTTTCTTTTTTCGCATGTCTGTAACGTTAGCACTATTGCTTGAACTGAGACAATATGTTTGAAATAAGACATACCGTTTTAATAAAGACATTTTTTCTTACAATTAATGCAAGTGCTTTTATGCTGGCATCTACATTCTAAAAGTAGCATGAATGGATTTCTGTGGCGCTCTGGCAGATGGGTGTTCTTTATAGCTAATGGGTCAGATGAACACTAGTACCGCCCATGAGAAGCAGGCATGCTGCCAAAACTTTGTTAGCTAAAATTATAAATTAAATTTATCTGCCCTTTTACACATTTCGCTAAATCGGGATATGCGATTAAAGATTACAGCCGCCAAAACTGCAAAATAAAAAAAAGGAAAAAAGTTCGTTTTTAACTTGGTAAATAAAAAAAAGGAGGAACTTGTGTTTAACCTTTTAACCCTGTAGCCGAGCTGCTGACCTAGGGTGCCTCAATGTTTTTCTGTTTAAGGTGTTGCCACCCTTTGTAGTACCCGATGCCGACAGCACGCGCTTACGGGTAAAATACAAAGAAATCGACGAAGACAAAAGATCGCCATAGCACAGTGAGCGCCACAAACGCGTGTAGGGACACGCTCTTTCAGGCGCTTCTGAACAAAAAAGAAAAATAAACGTGGGAGACAAAATGGCCGGATGTCTCCACCCTAAGCAAGGCGCACATGAAGGCACCGTAGATAGCGCCTTTTCAAAATATAGTCCACTCTTGTGGCAGTTTACTATTTTCAACAGTATAATCTCGATCAAAAGGGGGAAAAAAAAGAAGTCATTTTTTTTATTTGAACAAGAACGGGATGTCTGAAGGTTAAAGCTAAAGACAAAGAATCGTCCTAACAAGTTTTCTCCCCCTCCCCTGTCTTTCCTTCGGTAATCATTAAAGCCACAAGGAAAAAAGACGATAATCATAGCGTGCCAATAGCCCATTCCACTAATCGCCTTCTTGTGTGAGGCAATCTTTTCTATTGGGCTGTCGGTCGCTTTCTGGGCGTCTCCTAAGTACAGCTGTCTTCCGCGAAATATCAGATGCTTCGCATGCGCTGCCCACAGCCCATCGACTCGACATTTTTCGGCCGGGGAGGTATTGCTAAAATTGCACTGTACAAATATTAAAGTCCGTTTTAATCTTCTGATTGAAACCACATACTAACAACTGTAAAGCTATGAGAGTTTCTCGTCCTAGCACGTTCCTATCGTCATACTCAATTCGTAAAATACAACTGCAATGTGTGACATCTTACAAATATGTTGGTGCTCACATGACTTGTAACGTGTCATGGAAAACTCATACGGATCACATTATTGCTAACGCTAATTTTATGCTTGGATATCTGAAACGAAATTCTACCCCTATGTCATCAAAACTACTTTTGTATAAAAACTCTAATTCGATCAAAGCTTGAATATGCAGCATCGATCTTGGACCCCGGCCACACAATACTGGGGACTCCGAAGTTCTGCGAAATCGCGGCGCGCGTTTTGTATGTGGTAACTCTCACCTCACCGCTAGTGTCTCGTTTATGAAAGCAACATTATCCCTTCCTTTCTTTTTCTTACGCCGTAAAATATCTAGGTTATATCTTTTCTATAAAAATGAATATTTTAACGCTTCACTAAAAAGCAGATTGTTCATTTCTGCACGATTTGATCATAATTTTAAACTCGGCATACCTAAGTGTCAAACGTGAGCATACATCGACTCCTTCATACCTAGAATGTCATCTGATTGGAACCGCCTTCCAGCACCTCCGGTAAACATATCATCAACTGAACTATTTAAAGAGGCATCAACTAACCACTTCTGCTAACACGCCGGACTCATTATTTACTAATAGGGTGCAGACTTTCGAAAGGGTATCCGGTAAGTTAGAATTTGTTTCTGCATGGCCGTATTTGATTAAGGCCCGTTCACACTCTTGCGACCTCGGGCTCCTTGAAACCTCTTACAACGAGAGGACACACTGGCGCCATCTATTGGGTAGCAGTGTAAACTTGGCGGTCCGGCATATTTTCCATTTCTCTCGCGCATCATCTTTTTTTTTTTTTTTCTTGGCTCAAAAAACTTTTGTCAACGCTATAAACGAGCCTTTCTTATAGGTATTACGCACATTTGACGTCGGAAATACCGCAAAACCTTCGCTCTTGTGAAATAAAGTTCCATTGTCACTGCATAGATGGCGCCAGCGTGCCAGTGTGTTCTCTCGTTCTAAGAAATTTTAAGAGGTTTTAACAAGTCCCGTCTCTCTCGGTCGTACTCGGTTGCAAAAGTGGGAACGGGCCTTCAGTGTCACTTTCTGGCAAAATCTGGCGGCGTCCGTACGCCAAAACCTGCGTGGTCGCGGGGCGCGCGCCGCGCAATCGCCACCGCGCTATCAAAAATCAATCTCTCCAAATCGGTGTCGCCCCTTGCACAACCACGTCATTTATGGCAAGACGCACTTTCGCTCACTCACGAGCGCTCTCGTGCACCGCAGCTGTTTCCTCTGAACAGGATCCAGTGCCTTTACTGGGAACTAGAGTTATGGGGGGAGTCACGCATGCGTGGAACGCTTCGAAATATCTGTCTAGCTGACGAAAATTCTATAGAACCTTCAAAAAAAGGGATCCTGGCCGGTTCCTTTTTCAGTGTTCATTTCGTATGGCGCGTGAGTTTCGCGCTTCGCGAAGCGACGAACAGGCGCGTGCTGGGTTCAGGACTTGCAAATATTGGAATGGTGTATAGACCTTTCCAAAAAGGAGCTTGTGGCCGGTGCCATTTTGAGCGTTCGGGCGTATGGCGCGTGCTTTGCTCGCTTTCCGAAGCGACGAACACGCACGTGCTGGGCTGTGAAGATCGCACGCTGGACTGTGATTTTGTAAACATTGGAAAGGTCTATAAACCGTTCCGATGTTTACAAAATACCAGCCCAGTGTGCAAACTCCGCTGCCCAGCACGCGCACGTTCATCGTTTCGGAAAGCGAGAAAAGCACCGGCTCGAACGCCATCCGCGGCGAGAAGCTCGCTAAGGATGTCTCTGTTTTCCTCACTCAGGGTAGTGCACGCGCTACCCACGCAGTTATGTTTTAATTTTCGTAGTGCATAAAGGCTTGTCATTGCACGTGCTTGCACCAGCAGAGGAAGTTGAAGTATCTTCACTCTGGGTTATTAAAGATTTCCATCAGGCGGCGATGCCGACATTTCTCACCGCGAATAGACCTTTTTTTAAAAAAGAGCGTGTGGCCGGTGCCATCTTGACTGTTCGTGCGTATGGCATGTGCTTTCCTCGCTTTCCGAAGCGAGGAACACGCACGGGCTGGGCTGCGAAGTTCGACGCTGGACTGTGATTTTTTTAAACATTGGAAAGGTATACATACTCCGTTCACCCTAAAGCTGAGACTAGAAGCTCCGCCTTCAGCGCGAGCTCGCTGACTTTCGGAGTGCTTTGGTTCTGCGTGCCTGTGCGCGAACACTTGTGTTAGTAAAGGCAAAAAGTTGGCGCTGAAGGCGGAGCGTAAAGTCTCAGCTGAAGGGTAAACGGAGTATAGAAACTGCACTGGCGAGTTCTAGTCCTTGTTTGGAATGGTCTATACTCTGTTTCACCTTATGATGTACCGCAGGAAAAGCTACAAGCACGAGCTCCTTGCTCTGGGGCATATCTCGGCGGCACAAACTCTCGTGACTTAAGAGCAGCTGCCAACGCTATGAGCTCGCGTTTCTAGCCTTCGCTGCGGTACAACATAACAGCTCTCAAGTTTCGGTAGCGCCATAGAGTTATAAAGTACGCCGGAGGTTCAACTGGCGCTAATGTCTATGAGACTTTCGGTTTCGACTTGTAGCAGACAGCCACTAATCCACTTTCCCGGTGCTCATGTGCATTCCTGTGGCAAAACGCGCATGCATTTTCTCACTTCGCCGGAGAGTAACAGGAACCACCTTTGTTACTTGGGTCGGAGCGAATACTAGGGAACTTTATTAACATTATAAAAGTGCAATCAATATTTTTCTAACCAGTGAGCGATATTTAGCTTCCCTGTTATTCTGACCCCAATCCAATGCGCCAAGAAACTTAGAAAGAAGAGGGGTCGAGAGCGCGGGGGGGGGGGGGGGGGGACTTAGGAACGCCGAGCTCTGGTTGGAATGATTAGTGGGTAAACCTAAAGCTACCTGCTTTTGTCTCCACTGCACTCGGCGAACGCGTTAGAACACGGGAATCCGGCGCCCGGTGTTTGGCATTCTGCGTTTTAACGCGTTCGACGAGTGCAGTGGAGACAAAGGCAGCCTTTGTCTTCGCTGCAGTCGTCGAACGCGTTAAAACCCAGAATGCCGGCGTCCGGCGCTTGGCTTTCAAATTTCAACGCTTTTTCGCGTTGCTCGATGACCCTATGGTGCGTTTACACTTGCGAATGCGAGTGCAGATGCGCGCCGGCTGTGAGTGGACTTTGGAGCCGGCCGACAAAATCTGCTCTCCGCTGGAGGAAAATCTGGATCAGTCCGGGACCCATATTCAGATTTTCCGACAACGACGAGTCAATTTCGTCAACCGGCTCTACATTCCGCTCGCCGCCGGCATAGATCCTGGCCCGCATTCGCGAGTGTAAACGATCCATAAGCTGGAATAATTTTATTGATAAATCTAAACCTAAAAAAAAGAAGCTCAAATAAGCATTCTTGTAATTTCTTTATGGCACTGAAAACGTGAGCTGCGCTTTTTCTCTCGTTTATTTAAGCTTTTGTTTAGCTCTTTCAGACTCTCCGTTTCCGCGCGTAGACAGATGCTGACGCGCACTTGTAAATGACCATGGCTTGTGTATGATCGAAGGCTGCATTGTCCCTTCATGTTCGAAGCAAGCATTACATAGTCGCGTCTTACGGACTCGCTCGCGCCTCCTAGCGGAGAGAAACTGGCCTGTGCGGAGCGCAAGTTCGTCTGCTTCTTGCACAAGTTTTGCGATAATGTCAGAACGCTGAGCTCTCATTGGCTGATTGAAAAACAAAGATGGTGGGTAGACCTCAAGGCATCTAGCAATGAGGTCTACCCCTTATCTTTTCAATCAAAGCTCATCAGAACTCGGCGTCTCTCTCAAGTCACCGCAGCTCCTCTGCAAGAAGCCTGCCAAAGTTAAATTCCCGAGCACGTTGCACGGTGCTGCGCTAAAACACCCGCACGAACGACGGTTGTTGTTGTTGTTGGAAACATCTTTTATTTTTTTAAAAAGAAGGGGATAGGGTTCATTGCCTATTTTACATGCATCGTATTTGTAGGGTCAACTCTTAGCGCTTTCGTGTCCGAGTTTGGGATGTAACCTGCACGCTACCGCGTGCAGTTGGTGACTTTCTGTTGGTGCGGGGAACCTCCTTCGGTGTGCGCTCGACGGCAGCAAAGAAAGCTACACGTAATTCGAAGGCTCGAAGGCTTTGCCACCAGAACGGTGCACAAGCAACGATGACGGGCAAAGCAGGCTGAAGCGGGGGGGCGCGAAAGACGCGGCTGCAAAATGAGAGCGCCGCCG
Source organism: Ixodes persulcatus (assembly GCA_013358835.2). Classification (NCBI taxonomy): domain Eukaryota; kingdom Metazoa; phylum Arthropoda; class Arachnida; order Ixodida; family Ixodidae; genus Ixodes; species Ixodes persulcatus. Next base: position 536,644 of record JABSTQ010011074.1, on the reverse strand, counting down.
GGTCAAGCAGCGGCAGGAAGCCAGTCGCATTATACGCAGCTGCCGACCGGCTGGCTGGCTGTTCAGGCGCGAGTGCACGGGCAATCCGTTCAGTCCGGTGTGCAAAATGTGTGACAGACCGTGTTTTTCTGCGGACGTGAGCAAAGGTGTTCTAAATTGTATGCATTTAGAACGCCTTTGGGAAATGCTAAAGCTTAAAGGGACAGGCAATAGACCCTTTTCGAAAGTCCATTAAGCAACATTGGCCGTCGCCATCGCTTGGTCTTTTTAGACTTAGGCTAGGTGGCGCAAGCCACCGCCCGTTACAAAGGGTATAGCCATTAACATCCATCCATCCATTCATCCAGGGACAGGAAGCGCGTGATTGGATCCGAGTCCTCGCCGAACGCTGACGTCACACTCGTTTTCAGTATACGAGCTCAGCCGAGTCCACACCGAGTGCTGATTCACTCCTCGTGTCCAATACATGCTAAGAGAATGTGATCAAGTAATGGCGGACAGGCGTTGGTGCGAACTTTTGAAAAGGGTCTATTGTGTTAAACAAAAAAACAAAAACGGCAACAAAGCAACGGCGTAATTTTTTAAAAATCTTTGTTTTACCTTTTTAAAATAATCTGCTAATAAATAGGAGCAAAACTAAAGTTACTCTTTTTAGCCCCAAGAATAAAAATCCTGACCTTCCAAGTAATATTATTCGAGATACCTCCTCTATCAAAGTGGTCAGCACGTCTAAAACTTTGGGAGTTGAATTTTCAAAGAACACAGGGACTGAACACGTAGTCTATACATTATTTTGCAAACTCGCTTCTGTCACTAAATTGCTACATAGACATCGGCTTATTTCTTTACCTAGTGTAACATTGCTCTTATATAACTCATTATTTTTATCTCATTTGAATTATTGCCACTTAGTCTGGGGAACAACTACAAAACCTAATCTACGCAGAATATTTTTATTACGTAAAATAGTGCTAAGGATCGTGTGTAACATGCCGTGATTTTCACACCTTAATCAGCTTTTTGAGCAACTTGAGGTATTAAAATATATGAACATAGTATAGACAGTGAAACATGTAAACAGGACCAACACGAGACAAATGGCTTTGTTATCATTAGCATCAATCGGAGTAAAAGTTCCAACATATTCCATCCGTCACCCAGACTTTTAAGTATTAGAAACCTCGCGTTCAGAGTATGGCCTTCTAATGATTAAACGGACCTTACCAACTTTATTAAACACGCTAATGCATTCAGATATAGATATCAGATTATGTAGTGCTCGTAAACTTCAGTTTGTATTTCAAAATAAACAGTTATAACGAAGTTTTCTTGTTCTGTACATGTATCACTGCATTACATGACTGTTATATAACTTGCGTTACCACTCTTGAGATTTTGCATTTATATTGTGTTCTTATAAGTATTTTGCCATTGTATTTATGTTCGTGAGTATGTGTTTTATTTTGTGTTTCCCTGCTATAATGCTTCGGCGCTGCAGGTTGTTTCTGTAAATAAATAAAGAATCATATAATTTCTTGTATATGTAATCTTTGCAATTGATGTGTGGCTCTAAGGGGGCCGAGGACCCGTTAATCTGCTTAAACAGCTTTTTTCCTCAGCTCCCACCATACTTATATGGTAAATAAAGCTTATTATTATTATTATTTTGGCAGCGATAACTACACAGCGTGTGGTTCAGGGTACGTCAGAAGTTCCCCGAGCTTTGGAAAGCCTGTGCGAATCTGCAGCTTCGTCAGGCGGTGCGTCGGGGAAAATACGGAACCGACTCCATTGAGCCGTGACTGCGCGCATTCAGATACGCTCCGCTGGCTCCACGCAAAAGCCATGCGAAAACAAAACAAGAAAAAAAAAAAAACACGACCCCAGTCTACTTGCAAAGCGAAATCTAATAAACCATTCGCGGAAAACAGAAAAAAAAAAGAAAATGAACTTTGACAAGATAAAGTGCCTTGTCTGAGGACCAGAAAAAAGAAACACGGTTTGCTCGACGCGAAATTAAGCCACGAAATAAAGCGCACAACGACCGTAAATAATTTGCTGCGGTTGCACTGGTTCTCTCTTCGCGGTTTTTCACACTACCTTCTTACTGTCACACCGAGTTGTGCATAGTGCCGAGCCGCCGAGCGCAATCAACGAGTGGCCGTAAGTATCCAATCAGAAGTACACGAATGCACGAGCTCCTCAACCCTACAGCAAACTGCTTTGTTTTGTGCAAGCGTTCGCACAATGCAAGCACTGTAGTCCTACGATCGCGCCATTTCTTGCCACAAAGCTACCTGAAGTCGGGGGCGTTCCCCTTGGCTGAGGGCGAGACTTTTCGTAGATCGTCCGCTGCAGATTGCGGGTACTGAGGGCGTGTGCTCAATCCGTGCTCGGAAGGTATACGGGGCGAGCTACCGCTCAACACAAAGCTCTTGCGCATGATCTCCGAAACGTCGTTCGCGCACGCATGTTGCAGCGATCACAGCCAAGCATGCGCATGTTTTTGGCTTTGGAAGACAAGCAAAGCACGCGCCATACGCACCTATGCTGAAAATGGCACCGTCCACAAGCCGTTGCCAGGAAGCAGCGCATGCTCTCCTTTTTTTTTTGTCATTTACTTCTTTCCGAGCATATCACAAAGAACCCATTGCTTCTTTCGCGTACTTCTCATACTCCGTTCACCTAAAAGCTCCGCCTTCAGCGCGAGCTCGTTGGCTTCCGCAGTGCTTTGGTTGCGCGTGCCTGCGCGTTCACACTTGTGTTAGCAAGGACTGAAAGCTAGCGCTGAAGCGGAGCTCTTAGTCTCAGCCAGAGCAATATATAATTATGGCCTAGGCGTAAGGGTGAACGGAGTATACATGCAGCTCCGAAAAAGCTGTGCCGATGGGCGCCAGCTGCGAATGGAAACGTCAGGAAACGGCTGCGGCGGCGGTGGCGCAGGAAGCCAACGATCGCCAACGACGGGCGCTCCCGCGCTTGAGTACGCATGAGCAGTAGCGAGCGGCATCCGTCGGCCGAAATGAATGCCGTAACAAAAGGGCGGCCTTGGTTGCCTGCGGTGGAAGGGTGAGCGCCCTCTCGCGGCTACGCCCCTCCTTACGATTGCCACTTGCCGCCTATATTATCGCTTGCAAGGACGGCCCATCTCTCAGAACGCTCGTAGCTGCCGCCGATAGCTGATACCGGACGCACTTGTGATTCTCGACGCCTGCTTTTTTACGACCTCCGGAAGGACAGCTGGTAGGACGCCATGGGAGGTAAGTGTGGGATATCTGGCGCGTCCAGCGACCGAGTTTGAAAGCTGGTTGTTGCGAAGCGGCGTTGTAGTATGCCCGTAGTCGTGCAACAAGGCGTTTCCTTTTGAAAGCTTGCTTGCAGGGGGGGCGGATCTTTCCTCGCATGTTGCAGAGCGGCGTTCGTTATGGTGGAACACGTTGAAACTGCAGGCTTGTCGGCTGAGTGGACAGGGTTTTCACCTTTGCCATTTACGTCCACGGGAGAGATGAGACCCGAATGCAGAATGGTTGTAGAAAGTAAAAGCGCTCGACTTCCTGGTGGTTGCTTTCGACGGACGACAGGCTGTTGACACCGTGTGAGCAAGTTGGTTTCATCGACGAGGATAAAACGGGGAGAAATTGTCTCGTATACTTCTATTCGCTTTGTCCTCATCTTCTTCTGTGCTGTTTATTCGTATATTGACGAGTTTTCTTCCCCACAGCTCCTCTGATAGGCACGTGTATTGTGTCCACATAAACAACCCAACTCCTTACGCGCGTGGTCGCTTTAGAAAGCATGCGAGGTCCTCGCGATTCGTACGAACGAATACTGGAAATGACTCTCCATCACCCTTTATTACATTGTAGGCGCAATAAGTTCAACTGTTCTAAATATAAACCGCGCGAGCAGCGGCCGGAAGGATAGCTTGCCAGCATGCTAGCGTAGCCTTGCAGCTCTAAGGTGTCTGCAGTGGAGAATGCCGCTGTTAATTTCTAGTTTTGCGCTCAGTTTCATAGCGGTGACTTATGTTGCTTTGCGAAACGTAAAAGAACGGTCGCTCGACTGCGGGTTTGCTTTGCATGAATTTGCGATTTATCAGCCAGTTTCCATCGTCGTATAACAGCAAAGCAAATTTCAGCTTGAATAGGGTATATGATGACGTCAATTTCGTTGCGTGTGCTCGCGCACACCGGCGGCTGCTGACTCATGGAAAGATAGTGCGCCACTTATTATAGACACCAAAATGTTTGGTTCAGCATCCCTTTAAAGTGGTACGGAGACATTTCCACATTTCTTTGTTTAGATGAGGCCCATGTTGTGCCGGCCTTCCAGAAACACTAGCCTACTAGTGTTTCTGGGCTCCAGGCAGAGGAGTCAAGAAAACGAATTTTAAAAACGAATGAACGGATTTCAAAATTGCGGCTTGTGGTTCCGTTGGAATATGCTGTCGTGTCAAGAGTTCCTGAGAAGCAGCGCCAGTTCGCGGCAGTATGGCTCTCTTGTGGAGTTGCTTGGTCCTGAATGTGACTTGGCGGAGAACGCACGCAAGCTGAGAATGCAGCCAAAGCTACGAGTGCGAGCTAGCCCGCGCTCTTGGCTTTGAGGAATGCATTTCTTGCGCGGGCTTTCGATCGTTCTGCAGAACAACTCTTCAAAGCAGCGACCTCGAGCTCTCGTGATTGTGGAAGTAGCTGCAGTCTCAAGCTCCAGTGCTTCTGCAACGTGCATTCCACACCATCGTGATTGCCTGCTTTGCAGACGTTAGGTAGGAGCTCTATCTGATCTGGGGACCCTTACTGTCAAGCGAACCATAACCATGACTACTGACTGTTCTGTACTTGCTGGTTTTCTCGAGCCACTTCTGCGGTGCGAAACTAACACGGTGAAAGGAACGCTCCTGGCACATTAAATACCGTCATGGCCGCAAATGATGTTACGGGCAAGCTATGTATTGGCCATACGGCGTATAGTCCTCCGATATTGCGAATAGGCGAGATTGTTAATGCCCCTTCATGTTTTAAAAGTACCGCAAGGTGCGTCGATGCAAGTGACACGTGCAGCCCTTGGGAAGATCATGGCGGCGCAGCGCAGCACTGAAATACATTTCAGACATGTTCTTCCCAGAAGCGGCGCGTGTCTCGAGCACTTCCCCAACAATGAATGGCGCCACTTTTCCCAGGATAGAGGGGCTTTAGAGATTGCCACGCGTTGACGCCACCAAGCGGGAAGGCTCGAAACTGCAGTACCCTTGACCGTGGGGGAACTATGCGCGATACGCATTGAGCTTCTTGCTGGTGGACTTGGAAGCGAGAGGTAGAGAGCTCGCACTCGCGTCATTTCGCTTCCGAACCACTTTGAAAGTCGCTGGATCCTGAGAGAGTAGCGCCATTGCCTACCCTGCCTGTTAGCCGGACGCAAACTAGATACTAACATAGACTACCAAACCCGTAAGGCGATTGGTTGATCGGTCTTCCTTGTCATGGAAATCGCCACGGTCCATTCAAAGCTTCGAAAGGGGGCGTTCTGAACCAGTCGCGCCTTGATCGCTACAGAGCATTGCACTGAAAGCGTTCCTGCAATAGCAGAGTCTTTCACACTGTTCACGCAATCAACTTGTAATTCATGCTTGTCTCCATCGTCTACAATGGTGTTAGTGCGTATTTCGAGACGGGATAATTGTTTTTCAATGCAGCCAGGCCCAGACGCCGCATGTCGTAACTGTGCGAAAATGTGCGCGTGTTTCGCCGGTGTGTGGATAACAATATCTCTGTATACGAAAAATGTCTTTAAAGCAAACTGTCGCCGGAAATCCGGATTCGCTCACGAAGAATGAGAGGTCAAAAAGTAACTGCTCATTCTACGAACCAAAATGGCGGCCATAGAGGAAGCTTGGCAGGAAAGTCCCTTGATAAAATTTACGCTTACTTGTACCGCCAACCGTTGTTGTGGAAACGTGCAAGATGCGTACCAGAAACGGGTCCTCCACCGCCATTTGCTTCCAAGGGCCTCTCGCGACGCGGACGTCGTGCACTGGCGCATTTCACGCTACTTTGTCACAACGAGCCCATACTCGATATAGGTAGAAACTTCAAGATATGAAATCACACGGGGACGTCGGGCCACCGAGTTTCCATTGGAATGATTAGTGGGTATTAGCGGCGAGAAGTTGTGGTGGCGCCCTCCTGTGGTTCCCCCTTGTGACGTCATTACCTTGCAAACAACAAGTTCGATGGTGTTTGTGATTAGCATGGTGGAAGCTTGAAATCATTGCGCTCTCAAAGGAACACTGCCAACACCGTCAAAATTAAAGTTCTTTCATTCCTCTTATTTCCGTCGATGATAAATCCCCTTTCCGACGTCATAGTCAGCGTTCGGCCAATCGTGGAAGGCCGACCACAGCGACGCTTTCGGTCGCGCACGGGGCTAATAACTCAAATCTGCCTTTGTCTCCACTCACTCTTCGAACGTCGACGTTCGCCTTTGATCGCGTTTGACCTTTGAACAATGGGTCGAAGCAAAGGAAACTATACTTGGTTTCAGTTCAAGTCCAAACGCAACCGATGCTGCAAGCTAATGAGGCCAATGGCGCAGCGTCAAAAGCGCAAGTCACTGGGCTTTTTCTGTTTGATTGGTTCAGCAATGATTGAACACGTACAGAAACATAACGAGCAGCACAATGATGCGCCTTTGATGATTGATCCTATCGGCTCGTAGCGTCGACTGCGTCTAGACTAATGGCTGGTTCACACATTTGCAACGGTTGCGTTCGCATGCAACTGAAACGATCAAACACTGCAACAACCATGACTCGCGGATTGATTTGCGAAGCTACCCCTTGAATCGCTTGCTATGCTGTGTACGGCGAACACTTGTACCAATGACTTTTATGGTCGTTTCGGCTGCATGCGAACGCAACCACCGCAGATGTGTGAACCGGCCTTTAAAGGGGCGATGCAATGATATTCAATTGGAATGTTTTTAACTTTACACGAGCTTACTGGAACTAGTCGGACTCAAGGATACTCGCACGCAACACCACTGGCCAGGAAACTCATTTGTTGCGGTGTTATTTCAAGGACAAAAGCGATCATTTTGATTCAATCTCTCCTTTGCAACATTTTATGACGTAACGTGGGGATCGCAGTACACCCATATGACGATATTAGAATGCTATTCATAGATTGGACCCGAGCATTTCGCGGGCACTCGATTTGGGCTCGTGATAATTACTAGCTCGAGTTTAACGCAAAACGTCTTCACGGTGGTCGAGCACCTCTGGCTGCTTTCGGGAAATCGCTGGCTGCAATCCTTTCACGGATCCTGAACGGTGGGGCAGGTGCTGCCTTGCCTAAGCCAGCGGGCTCGATTTTTCTATGCGAGATGACGACGACGACGTTGAGAGGATGACACACCGGGCGACGGTGGTGCCTTAGTCTGAGCCCCTGGGCCTCGGTTCCTCGGAGGCGGCAGCTTCTACTTTGGCTGGGCTACCTCCTTGAAGCCTGATGCTTTGACCCCAGTGGACCCCAGTGAGCAACGGTGCCATCATGTTCCTGGGGCTCCTTCATGCACCGATCGAACGGCGTGCCAGATCCCCATGGCTCCCTGCTCTCCCGCCCAACCCGCCTCCACGAAATCTGGACTTCTGCGAATCGGACTGCCATCCTCCCATTGCAACAACCCATGTCGTCGTCATCTTGCATGTACATACTCATCACATTATCATGTTTCGTAGACGCGGCACCGCGGACCTCCATGGTACGGGCTCCTGCCTTTCCGCGGTGCCACGTCTCTTCAGAGCCAAAAAATAAAGACTAAAGACTAAAGACTAAAGCAGTCGGCAAACGGACAGATATTTCGTTAGGTTGCTTTAGGCAGCAAGACAGTGCAAATTAGCGAAAGTGAGTGCTCCATTTATATCTCTATATTTTTTTGTTTTCCCAATGGAATGAGTTTTTTCTTCGTATGCTTCGGTTTGTGATAGGGTACCTTGGTGTTTCTGTACACTGCACGACATTGTTACCGGGAACAATCAATATCCTGTTTTTATTTTTCACCTTAAATACGAGGGGCTGACATCAACCTATTGGTGTGGAATAAAGCGCTCGTTTGGGGCACTAATCTGAGCGACAAACTTTCAGCTCTCTCAACAGCTGTCAAAGAAATAAACTGCAAATAAAAGCGATTTTATCGTGTTCGTATTAACAGGGGCGCAGTGTATGTATCTGCCTTGGGGGATGAGATGAAACCATTTTGCTTGGATACACTTTTCATTTCTTTTTTGTGTTTTGGAAATTGCGTTTTTCGGCTTAAGCTCCTGCCTAGTTTCAGCCTCACCTGTGCTACGGTGTTTTCTTGCAATAGAAGGCCACGCAACACAGGCTACTTTTACAATGCTGAAGTCAACAGAAACACTGTAATTTGATTAGATGCAATATTCACACGCACATCTGAGAAGTAAAATGGGAGTCGTTAGTAAATGTATTTTTATTAAAATATTTCTAGACGCCTTTCAGCCTAGTTGGACAAGTATTTCGCTCAGTACAACAGCTTGGATATGATCATTCACTGTGATCAGTTTACGCACTCTAATATTTAAAAAAAAAAGAAACATGCCCATGGTCTTCGTAGGCTTCGTCCAGCTGACAAATTGTGCCGTCTGCGCACATCACTGCCTGGTGCTTCACGACGACTACCCTCCTGTGACCAGAAACGTATGGCTTCTGATTCTTTGATGGACGGCATGGGCGTGCTGTGCGGTCAACAAAACCCCAACAGTTGTCCAGGGGTGCTCCCTTGTCTTTGGCGGCCTAATAAAAAGAAGAAAAAGGCACTCTTACAACACGGCAGTATTTAAACACTACCAAAACATGTGATATGGGACTTGTTACTTATATCAGATAAAGAGTATTTCCATGGTAGGGTTGCAAAAAAATGTGTATCGTAAATTTAAAAAGAAAGTTTTTTCTTAATTTCGCTAAGCTCTGAGGCCGTCAAACTGTGCATTCAAAACGAAACTTCTGAAACGCGTTCTAGTCTACCGCTATTGCTTAGAAGTCCAGTGTTGTGTTTGATAAATTTTGAATTGTTTATGCCTGTCTGGTTTTCGCCAGACAAAAACTTGACATGGAATATTCTTTCGACCGTTTTTGGTAACTCTTTTCAAAACACCGCCGGGTAACATATTCGGCCGTTATATTTTGGGCATCGCTTTTAGTGCGAGACTTGTGACTGAACCGAGTTCATATTCAGCATTAACGCAGCATTCGTGCCTAATACATTTAGACTCGCATCCGCGACAAACAATGACGCAGCTCTCTCGCTCCCTAGACGCTTGACCAAAATAAGGCGGCCTTGAAGAATAGGTGCAACATGGCATGCACTTTTAAAAAGGCTGCATTCAAGTCTCTATTATTTTCTAAATCTACCAAGGAAATCCAAGGCGAACAGTTCCGGAGGAAAGTTAAACAATTCAAAAATTGCGAGCGAATATGAATAAATAAAGTTGAGAGGAATGGTTTTTTTGGTGCGGCTAGCGAGCGCTATGCTCGTGGTCAACTTTCAGTGTCATTTTCGACAGGAGGACGCGTGTACAGGTATAATTGGCGTTCAAGCACGCGCTCCCGTACATCTGATTGCATAGCCATAGAAGGCTCACAAAAACGCGACGACTTTACCGACACCGTGTTGGTTGCAAAGTGATACTCGTTCACTTCGTTTGACTATGTTCTTTTGTGTTACATAAAACTCAAATAGAATGGTTTACTTTTCACGCGTGGGACGTACGTTTTACTTCTTGATTCGGCCTCTTTCAAGCTGAGCTCAAGGTGAAAAACATCGACGCGTACTGAGCAAGTGCAGGCATCTTGAGATCTAAGCGATCCCGCTAAGAACGCTGAGGGAAGTCCGCTCTGCAACTTGTAAAGCGGAGCGCACGCTCACTCCGCTAACTATATGCTCAAACTCCGAGCGGGCTACGCATGCGCGGTGGGGGCGATGCTTCTTCCAGAGCGTAAAGTAGAGCACAGAGGGCTCATAAATGTGGCCTACTAAAACTCACAGATTAAAAGCGCGCTCGTCGTGACTTGTCCTGACACTACCCATGTACACCTTGTTTTTTTTGTACCGAAACAAAAGTAAATACGTAAATTATTGGCGTTTCAAAAAGAGTAACGTTTTACTATACAGAGCAGCTGTGCTAAAAACAATGGAAACACGAAATTTACACAAACCATGCAGGGTCTCACCTGCGAGCACAGCTCCAGTTTCGCCAGGGTCAACCCCCTATGTTTGTTCATGTCAGCGAGCAGGTGGCCGAACCTCTCGTTGATGTGAACCACGATGAGGTTCTCAATACTGAAGAACACCGACAAGTTCCGTCCAAGCGCTCATCCAACTTCGAACAGACGGTTGCGATAGGCCAGTCGACAAAGATCCATGCAAAGCGTCTGGCCAGATTGGCAACACCCTGCGTCGATCTGTCGGGTGCTGGGATTTGGAGGCCCACTTGCACAGCAGCCTGCCTTCTTTAAGCGGGATTGCCTCCTAAAGGGTTTCTCTTCTACGTTGGCAGTATCCAGCAAACCGCCTTCGGAAAGGAAGCTTCGGCGCTTCATGGCATGAGGGATACAAATCATTGATTCGATGTCTCGCCAGCGTAATCTCGTTAGTAGAAGTCTCCTTCATTGAGAACCGCGGGGATTCATCGTGCAGGTGTCTTGCAAGCCTTGAGCAACACTGTACTCGTACTTCGCAAAAGGGTGTACTCGGAATGCGCAAACTTCGTCCTTTTCTTTCATTTTTCTACTTCGAATACGTAAATCTGTTTCAGTTTTAATTCGAGTGGAGCAGAAGCTACAAGAGCGAGTGCCGACCTTTCAGTGTCCTTGACCAGCACGCGCGCTCGTGCAGTGCAAGTGCCGTTTAGAGCAACATGCTCATTGTTATACCTTCGGCTTCACTCGCACACAGGGTGGAACGATTACATTTATATTTTATAGCGTAATATGCTTCGGGTGTGTGCCTACTCTTTTGTGTTCATTATTCTCGCCTTCGTTTTTACTACCTTTACAAACACGCTCCCTTTCACTTTCTTCGTGTTAACGTTTAGTTTTTCTGTCTTACTAGTACTATAAACGTTCACTTGTGGGGCTACGTAAGCGATTTTTTCGAACGCTCTCAAAACGCTCTTACGCTGAAGCAAAACGGTCTACTAAAACGCGTTTTTGGACCTCCGCTTTCCATTCCGCTGAAGCAGGCCGCGCATGCGCAGTTTGGCACCTTCAGAGCGGAGCGGAAAATGGAAACGGTCTACTAAAACTCTCTATTATCTCTGTATACGAAAAATGTCTTTAAAGCAAACTGTCGCCGGGAATCCGGATTCGCTCACGAAGAATGAGAGGTCAAAAAGTAACTGCTCATTCTACGAACCAAAATGGCGGCCATAGAGGAAGCTTGGCAGGAAAGTCCCTTGATGAAATTTACGCTTACTTGTACCGCCAACCGTTGTTGTGGAAACGCGCAAGACGCGTACCAGAAACGGGTCCTCCACCGCCATTTGCTTCCAAGGGCCTCTCGCGACGCGGACGTCGTGCACTGGCGCATTTCACGCTACTTTGTCAGAACGAGCCCATACTCGATATAGGTAGAAACTGAAAGATATGAAATCACACGGGGACGTCGGGCCACCGAGTTTCGATTGGAATGATTAGTGGGTATAACTCAAATCTGCCTTTGTCTCCACTCACTCTTCGAACGTCGACGTTCGCCTTTGATCGCGTTTGACCTTTGAACAATGGGTCGAAGCAAAGGAAACTATACTTGGTTTCAGTTCAAGTCCAAACGCAACCGATGCTGCAAGCTAATGAGACCAATGGCGCAGCGTCAAAAGCGCAAGTCACTGGGCGTTTTCCGTTTGATTGGTTCAGCAATGATTGAACACGTACAGAAACATAACGAGCAGCACAATGATGCGCCTTTGATGATTGATCCCATCGGCTCGTAGCGTCGACTGCGTCTAGACTAATGGCTGGTTCACACATTTGCAACGGTTGCGTTCGCATGCAACTGAAACGATCAAACACTGCACAAACCATGACTCGCGGATTGATTTGCGAAGCTACCCCTTGAATCGCTTGCTATGCTGTATACGGCGAACACTTGTACCAATGACTTTTATGGTCGTTTCGGCTGCATGCGAACGCAACCAACGCAGATGTGTGAACCGGCCTTGAAAGGGGCGATGCAATGATATTCAATTGGAATGTTTTTCACTTTACACGAGCTTACTGGAACTAGTCGGACTCAAGGATACTCGCACGCAACGCCACTGGATTTGTTGCGGTGATATCTCAAGGACAAAAGCGATTATTTTCATTCAACCTCTCCTTTGCAACATTTTATGACGTAACGTGGGGATCGCAGTACACCCATATGACGATATTAGAATGCTATTCATAGATTGGACCCGAGCATTTGGCGGGCACTCGATTTGGGCTCGTGATAATTACTAGCTCGAGAAGCATTCGGGTAGTGACCCGTGTCCAATCGCTGGAATGTCACTAGCCGAGCAATGAATGTCTGGAACTCAGCACGTGTCTTCTGCTTTGCCAACCCCACGCAGCGCGTGGCTATGATCAGCATTGGCGGCATATAGACCTTTTCTTTAACGGCGCCGCCATCTTGAGAATTGCGGCGCCGACGACGCCGTCTAGCGGCTTAGAAAAAGAAATACCGGCTAGGTCTGGCAGCACAGCTATCTGGGTAGGCAACGGTGTGGGTATGGGGGGGAACTTGGCTAGACTTGGCTATGGTGGGCTGCAATAACTTGGTTGGAGCTTGTCCGGTTGAATCCAGCTGGATACTCGCAGGCCATCACCTTGCCTCCTCGAGAGAACGAGGGCGAAGACGGTGGGGTGTTTTGAGTTTCCACAGCGAAGTATATATGAGCAGTTTAATGTAGTCTATGCTGGTAAGCTCTCGGCATTTGATAGCTCCATCTTGGGTGATGGCATGTAGACTTTTTCATACCTTTCACATACCATGGGGCTTGCAGTGATAACCTAATTGGACCACCTGCACCGGGAATTAAAAGCGGTCCTCTTCTCGTAGACGAAGTGGTCGTAAGCTTAAACGTGACGTTGAGTCTGATACGAATCTCTCGCGATTCAAGCTCGCAATCGACTGACTTCATAAATAAAGATTCTTGGGGAAAATGCGAAGCTCGATAACATTGCAGCCACACTCGCACTGCAGCTTCTTGTGCTCGTGGCACACTTTCTGCTATTGCTCTTATGCTTTTTAAAATTATTTATCCATCCCACGACCACGCAGTGGTAGCCAGACAACCGTAGATTTTCGGAAATTGCAGCACGCTAAAAAAAGGAGCACTCGGAACTAACTCATGCACGAAGTCCGTTTTTAAGCCTTTTCGCCCATACCCTTGGCGGTTGCATACCCTGTGTCAGCGGGCAATCCAAAAATGAACCAGGTCGAGGGTACGTCAGTTACTGGCTGGTTTGAGGTTACGCGAAAAAGGTCTATAGGGAGTATTCACTGGCGGCCATAGCTGTGTGCTCGGCTGCGGAGCGCGTGCTGAACGCGAGCTTCCACAGTTCTTTCTCCACGTGCATTCCGCACCACCAAGATTGCCGGTCTTGGCAGCCTATTAATGCGAGCTCGTTCTGAGCATGCGCTCTAAACAGTGACCTCAAATATGGCGGCCAGTGAATACCTCCTATAGACCTTTCCAAAAACGAGCTTTCGGCCCGTGCCATTTTGAGCGTTCGTGCGTATGGCGCGTGCTTTGCTCGCTTTCCGAAGCGACGAACACGCACGTGCTGGGCTGTGAAGACCGCACGCTGGACTGTGATTTTGTAAACATTGGAAAGGTCTATAGTTGGCTCCGGATCACGTGGCCGCTTGTTCTGGCTGCGAGTTGAGGGGGTGAACGCTGCTCGTTTTTCTTTTTATTTTTTTTCTGGGACTTCTATTGCGTGGGGTGAAAAACGAACGCGTGTTTCATAGGTCATTAACGTCAGGGATCCGTTCTTAAAGGGGTCATGAAACGATCTTCCTACTTCTTCCTCCTTAGCTTTAATCCTCAACTCAAATCCGAATTGTGAAATCACGTCGTCGTGACATTCTTCGGCACCAGTGCGATGATTCCTAGCTTCCACCGTGCTTTTTATGCACACCGTAGAACTTGTCATTCCCCAGTGAGGATAAGTTCCGTCAGGGCACTCATTGGCCAGGAACGCCAATCCGAATATTCGTCGACGGATTGATTGTTGGCAAGCGCATACGTCCGAGTGACGCAGTTCTCGTGTTTAATGGGTGAGCTGGGCTCGGCTGACGTCAGGTTGGCACCGCCGACGCGCTTTGGGAACAAGGATGTATCCCAGTGAAAAGGCGGAGAGCTTTCGAAGGGAAGAAGGTACAAAATAGTCCGCTATATTCAAATGTTCGTACCGAAAAGCTGGCAGTTGACTTTCTACCCTCTTTCTTTTGGCCAACTAAACGATATGCGGTAAAGTCCCAATTTAAAATCATTTATCCCAGCCCAAAATTCGTTTCATGGCCCCTTCAACGGTATTTGCGCAAAGTACAAAAATTGTTGCATTGCCCCTTTAAGCTACCAGAGCTTGTTGCTCGGACGTCCCCGCACGTTCTCATCTCCTCTCAGTGATTGGCAATCTTGGTGTTGAATGCAGGTTACAAAATCGCAGTGAAAACTCCGTTGTAGCAGCTACGCACTCAGCCAAGGCCGCCAATGAATATCCCCCATAGATGGATCTCATCGAGCGTTCGACACCTGCGCGACACCGCCATGACTTTAATGTACCTTTTGCTAAATTACCCAAACACCAAGGAGCATGCTGCGACTTCTTACGTGCGCTGCACGTGCTGGCGTCTGCAGCAGTAATTGTTATAAAGCCAAAGCCTGAAACAACTGGCATTTCGCACTGTTTGTCAACGCCTTATTTTATTTACTTGGAATCTTTCATGCGGACAAGGCGGGCGCGTGTGGCACGTGTAACTACATTCTCAACATTCTCTTTGTGGTAATTTAGCGATAGGTCTGTTCGCGGGAGTACAGGTGGCACTGCCGGAAACTGCTCGTGCCGTCTCGTGCTTGCATGCGAGTCGCAGCGAGATAGTCGCAAAAGTTTCTCTATGCATCACGGCACCTGCGGCGTAGCTCAACTGGCTGGTGAGATCGTCTTCTATTCAACTTATTTCAAACCCTGTCTGCGGGGCTTCTGGAATAAGAAACATGTTTCAACTCTTGAGCGATCATGAGTCTTTCCAGCGAGGGTTTTGCGCTGGCGCATGATGCGGTACAATCATGTTCTGCCCAAACATTGTAAACCATTGATTTGAAAAATGAATTGTATCCGAGTGGATAGTCTACAGCAAAGTAGAAATTTGGGCCAGTTGGTTCATCATCGGGATATAAAGCTCCAAAGAAACGCCTCGCCTCGTCCTGTTTTCTCTCCTTTTTGTCCTGTGTTTCTTTGGCGCTTTATATCCCGAGGATAGTCTACGGTAAGGGCATTATAACTGCCGCTTTACTTCTACAGAGAAGTGGTCACGATCGCACATGAAGAGTGAAACTCGGATAAATATTGTTTAAAACCTTGCTACAGACGCCAGCATTGGTGTGGCCAAGAGCCTCAAAATGCTTGGTGTGGCCAAGAAACTCAAAAGTTGTAGTACATTAACCATGTTGACATGACGTGCTTGCGAACCGTGCATTGGCGACGTGCACGCCCAAAATTGTCGCTCCTGCGGACCTTCCACGACACCGAGCTCGCTATTTTGCTTTCGTCGACGGAAATGAAGTCGTTGTCAGAAAGTGCTGCAGCCGAGCATGTGCTGACCACAAGCAATTCTCTTGTGGTCCTTGCGCGCCACACACACCGTTGAACTTGTACTTCCACAGCTCGCGACATTATTGCGAGGCAAATCCTGGCCATGACGTCACGAATGGGAAGCACAAGGGGGCGCAACCGAAAACTCTCCCCGCTAATAGTATAATGCATGTATCGCGTCTCCGGCTGGTGTCTCACCGCGTCCAGAAACTGGTCCCTCAATTTCCGCCCGATGACGTCATAAGTGTCATGTTATCGCCGGCCGCCATTCTGGCGGCGTCACAGAAGCAGCAGCAGAAGCAGCAGCAGCAGCGGTGGTGGATGTGGCAGACGCCTGTTCTGCTGCAGGTCTCTCATGATTGACAGTCCACAAACGTTCTTCAGCCGGGTCGGCTCCGTGACGACAGCGGCACTCGCGTCGGCTCCTTTTTGCCGGGACTACTACGACCCACCACCAGGATCGCGACATCCGACAGCATGACACTTCGGCCTTTCTCGCGTCATTTTTCCCCGCTTTTGCATCTTTTAATCATTAGGCCGAATAGGACGCTATACACCTTATTCGTTTAGCCTCGTACCCAGCCACGTTGTCCCCATATCCGGTATGCGTTCCGAAAAAAAGCAAGCGAATTCAACGCGGAAAAAGAAAAAAAGTATGGAAAGGGCATAACAAGAAGAAATGACGGTTGCAATTAAAATGTTAACATGCTACTGGTGAGGCGAGAGGAAAGCGATGTTTTCACGCATACCGGAAGTTCCTGAATTGAAGATGGCGGCGCCCACGCAGAAAAGGTGTATAGGAAGTATTCACTGGCGGCCATAGCTGTGTGCACGACTGCTGAGCGCGTGCTGATGCCGAGCTTCCACAGTTCTTTTCCAACGTGCATTTCGCACCCTCAACATTGCCGGTCTTAGCAGCCTATTAATGTGGGCTCGTTCAGAGCATGCGCTCTAGACATCACCCACGAATATGGCGCCCAGTGAATACTCCCTATGCCCATGTCCCACTAGAGCGACAGACAGAAACAAACGACAGCGACAAGCCTCAAACCAGAGCCTTTCGCGATTTGAGAGGCTTTGCAGATTAAAGGAGGCTATGCTCAAACACGAGCATCATGCACATGAGGGTATCTTTGGAAGGCTTGCAATCTCTCGTGCTTGCTTCACGAGCACCGAACGACTAAACGCCGGCCAAAGGCACCATCGCGAGCATGATGCATGGGTTTGAGGCTTGCCGCTGTCTTTTGTCTCTGTCTGCCGCTCTAGTGGGACACGGGCATTATAGGATTGTGTAAGTAGGGAGGGGGGGGGGGGGGCTGGCCGCCGCCATGCTTCTGCTTGTGCGAACACACCCGTTCAATTGCATGCTTGTCAGAGCTACGCTTACACGCACGCTTCCCGTGCTTTTACGCATGGGGCAACAGTTGGGGCTCTATGGTTGCAGTTGTCTCTATTAAATACCAGTTGAAGACGCGTTCCAGACACCATACTATCGGAACTATACTTCGTTTTAAGCTTAGACGCAGCCGACGCTCCGAGCTCATGGGGCACTGCGTCAACAACTCACCATCATGGTGTTCGTGTTCTATCGTCGTTGAACCAATCGTAAACAGAAGGCCCAGTGACTTCCTTTTTTGACGCTGTTTTTATATCCGCCGTTTCTCAGTTCTAATGGTTTGTTTCACAACCTTCTTCCGATGTTCCGTTACACACCGAGCGACCTTAAATCTTTTTGCATCCGGCATCGTATATTCGGCTCTCCTGTACACTACCGCCCTTTTCAGTTAATTTCTTCCCCTATCGTTTCGGCCTCTCACTGCTCCGTTGCTTGTTTTACACAATGTCCACTGCTTGAAACCACCTTGCTTCTGATTAGAAGACTGGGTACGTCCTGAAGTATTGCCGCTGGTGCATTACGCGTGCAGCATTTATCGGGAAGATTTTCACTGTTCATACATCATCACATCTAAGCGGAGACGCCAGAGGCTTATATGGGTTGAAAAACTTTCCGCTGTTTCAACTAAGCGTGACACAATGCAGCCGCTCTTCCTTGTTATATCCACCCCACTACAGCCGTTGGCGTTTTACTTCACCCGTCTTTTGGGTGCAACTGTTTTCCTCTTTCAGACTTCGAGGACGAATGCCCCGTCGGTTACCCGACGCCGCTGGATGCTATGACTAAGAGCCCAAAGGAGAAAATTATCTACGTTCCCTGCATCGTACCATCCAAAGATCGGCCAGACTACCTAGCCGTCATCTCTGTGGACCCGAAATGCTCAGACTGCTGCAAGGTATGGCTCATCCGTAGTCTTCAAAAGGTTTTAACTACGCCGCTAACAGCAATGTTTAGTTACTTTTTGGAGGCCTAGCACGTTTTAATTTTAGTGTTTAGGTCAATTTATTTTGTCCATCTGGTGTACAGCTGTGGTCCTACATCTGTCCGAAATTCTTCAGTTCTTTTTCTTTTTTAATGTACTTCTGCATTTGTTCTGCTGGCACAACGTGGCCGATTGTCTTAAAGGAGCTGTGCAACGATATTCAATTGGAATGTTTTTCACTTTACACGAGCTTACTGGCACTAGTGGGACTCAAGGATACTCGCATGCAATGCCACTGGCCAAGAAACTCCTTTGTTGCGGTGTAATTTCAAGGACAAAAGCGATCATTTTCATTCAATCTCTCCCTTGCAAAATTCGATGACGTAACGCGGGGATCGCAGTACACCCGTATGACGATATTTGAATGCGGTTCATAGATTGGACCCGAGCATTGCGTGGGCACTCGATTTAGGCTCGTGATAATTGATAGCTCGAGAAGCATTCGAGTAGTGGCCCGTGTCCAATCGCTGCAACGACGACAATAGCCGAGCCATAACAATGTCTGGAACTCAGCGCGTGTCCTGTGCTTTGCCAACCCCAGCGCGTGGCTATGATCAACATTGGCGGCATATAATCGGCTCCAGATCACGTGGCCGCTTGTTCTGGCTGCGAGTTGAGGGCGTGAACGCTGCTCGTTGTTTTTTAATTTTTTTCTGGGACTTCTAATGCGTCGGGTGAAAAACGAAGGCGTGTTTCATAGGTCATTAACGTCAGGGATCCGTTCTAAGCGGTATTTGCGCAAAGTAAAAAAATTGTTGCATAGCCCCTTTAAAGACTGGTGCCGGTCTAGGTCTTTATGGAGATAACCTCGCTTTCTCACTCTTCAGCTTTTGACTAGGTTTGAAAATGTAGTGAGTTGGGCGCCGAATGATACTCTACGTCGCTGGTACTCTCTGTGAGTGGTGTTAGGCGATTGTAGCGTTCTCTTTGCCATCTTGGTTTGTTCGCATTGTTGACAAGCCAGTCCAGCTGAGCTTGCATAAGTGGTCGCAGTTTGTTTAAAACAATGACCTGCATATTATGGCCTTTTGTAAATATTCTTTTTTACAACTTGGTATTCAAGGCTTGGTCTCAAAAACTAAAAATTCCGATTGAAACGACTACTTAGGTGTTTCTTTGATACGTTCTACAATTCAGAAACCTCCAAGGAGTGCCTCTGGTTTCACCGAGGATGCTTCACTTTTCAGGTCATCTACCGGCTGCCGATGCCCCACAAAGGCGATGAGCTTCACCACATGAACTGGAACACGTGCAGCAGCTGCCTGGGTTGTCCCAACAAGCGCAGGGACAAGCTGATCCTCCCAGCTCTGAACAGCGACCGCGTCTACGTTGTTGACCTCAAGGATGACATCAGAAAGCCAAAGCTTCAGAAGGTACGCGCATTCGTTCAGATTTGTTCGGTTGAGCAGGGGAATGTCAGACTCGTAACACGAGGCGCTACGTTGCGGTGACTGTCAAACGTGATTATATATCCAATATCGATGCCCAGCTCGGAGTGTGGCCGGTATTTTGAGTGCATTTTATTTTTTGACTCTAATGGGTGAGCGATCAACTGCATTTCAATTTCATCCACACCTCACCGAAATGACATCGGCATAATATATTGTATTGCGAATTTCGTCAACTGCTCGAAATAGTACCACGGTCCTTACTGGTCTTCCAAACTTTGACGGCTTTTGCCGTACTAAGTACTGTCACCACAAGCGGCGATTATCCATGTAGGATTAAAAAAAGTAGAGAGAAATCTTCAAACCATTTTTATAAAGCAGATACACCATTCTTCGCGTGGCGTTTCAATTGTTACAAAGTATGACCCTGCAGGACCGGTTCATCTTTGCATTCATGGATGTATGCGACTGAACCCTTTGAATCGGGCGGCGACTTGCGCCACCTAGCCAGTGTTTTCCATTTCTTTTTCCTTAACATTTATCATAGCTATACAGGGTGTTTTAAGCTCTGCTTATTTGTTTCAAAAAGCCGTGATAGTTAAACTTGGGCGGTTTGTGCAGGTGTTCTACGGCCAGGGAGACATAGTATAGGGGGCTAATCTTAACGATTAGTTCGTTAATTAAGCAAAGTTTGTTCAATTAGTGAGAAATACACATGGTTCCAATTAGAAACTTGCTGAGCGTCATCCGAAGCCACTTAATAAACTTTTTAATACGACATGACTCGTGGGGAAACTCGGGGGTGCACCAAAATTACCACTCGTGCAGCCGGCACAAAGCGAGCAGTCGCGGACCGTTGATTATCATCGCGTTCCGCCACTGCTCGCTTTGCGCCTACTACACGAGTGGTAACTTCGGTGCGCCCCCGAGTTTCCTACGCCGATTTATCGCCAATGTTTGTACCACGCGTAATGTGCGCCGGGCCGTATAGCTAGGGTTTTGCGTTTTCGCTGTTTATTTTTTTCTTTTAATTGGGTGTTTTTTCGGGGGGGGGGGGGGGGTCTACTTTTTTCCCAGAGATTCGGTGTTTATGACTTAACCAATTTACACAAACACCAAATCTGCCGGAGAAAATTAATCGACGGAAAACAAAATATCCCCATTTTCGAAAAACGCCACATAAGTGTAGCCTTCACGCCTTTTAACAAATTTCTAAACCTTAAACACCCTGTATCTACAGAAATCCTTAAAACCTGTATACGATCCGTATACGACCGAGGCGACTCTAGGCAAGGGGGTGCCCACAACTTCCGCTCTACAGGTCGCCCGGAAGGGAATAAAAAAATATTCATCATTCTGTCGACCTGTGCCACCAGTCGGATGATCTCTTCTTGGTTATCTCCACCTTCCCCGTGTTTATTTTCCCCTCACGATCTTTAAATCCCAGTGCGTTTGTTAGAGTGGTCTCCTCCTCAGATACTAGAGGGTGATCTCCTTACGGTAAAGTATCGAGTGCTCACCAGTCTCCTCCTCTCCACTAGATCCACATACCGTATCTACTTCCTGGTGTCTAGTTGTATGCCTTAGTCGGAAACACTCCCTTCCACGCCTTGAACAACATGGAGGTCCCTCTAGAATGTTAAAAATGCCCTTCCCATCCACCTCCCTGCTATTACCCATATAAAGTTTTCTTGTGCGCTTTCTCCATTTTGTATTGACGCTTCTCGTTCGTAAATAGCTGAAAACTCCTCCGTGCCCATCGTTGTACCTTTATTTCTCTTAGCCTATCCTCGGCGTTTGATCTTGCTGCTGGCTTCCTTGCCATTATCTCCCTACTCCACGTTGCTTCATTTCTAGCCTTGTCTAACAGCGTTTGCTGTCGGGCTCGGAACCATAACACCTCAGATCTCCCTCACCACCTCATACCTTGTATGAGTTGCGCAGTGTTCTATTTTGTATTCCAGCTGCATTTCTGTTCTTACCAGTTACACATTTTGCATGTGCGTTCTATACCCTCGTTAATCCGTACTCCTGGAAACCAGAGCAATCTTTCTTTCTCTGCCCCCTCAGTATACTGTTGAGTGCATTGTCCTCCAACCTTTCTTTTCAGAACCCAGTTTGTAGCTCTCCTATAGTATGCTGCAGGTTAAGGTAGGGAGAGGGAAAGGAAGGCGAGGGGGGGGGGGGGGGGGGGAGCGGACGCAACGCAACCAGGAGACTGGGTTTCCCCCTCCCCTCGCCAGCGTTGCACCTAAGGAATATGTTCCCAACTACTCCTGCCGCGTCCCTCCTTGGTTTCCAGTTCCCAGTATGGCAGAGTGGCAGTGCACTTACGGAGCAACCAGGCCTATCTTATTCAGGAGCAACCCGGGGGTCGTGGATGTTTTGTTCCATACGCAAACAAACCTGCTTGTTCTTTGTTAGCTTGTCAACTGTTAATTTCTGCACATCGCAGTATTTTTTTAACCTATCTTATATATTTCTGTCCTAATTATTCGACCCTAAATGTTCTCGGTTGGCGAATTGGTTATGTACTTCTCGCCGGATGACCTGGTTCGTTGACCATTTGGTTCTACGTCTCGACCAGATCCTGGAGCCCGAGGAAATGCACAAGCTAGGCCTCGCCACCCCTCACACGCCGCACTGTCTGGCAAATGGAAACATCATGATCAGCACAATGGGAGACCCCCAAGGCAATGGCAAAGGTAAGCCACACAGTTCAGGCCCTCCGTAGTTAGCAAGACATTGCTAGAGCACCGATCCCCGATTTTGAACAGGTTACTTGACCTAAACAAAATGTCGCCGTACCCTTGGTCTCGAGACAAGCACTCGAGAGGACAAGGTCGTCCTTGTACGCGTTCCAGGTTTTCATTTTTAAAATGAAGGCTTGCCCTTGATAAATTGTTTTGATGGCCAGCTTCGTGTAGGATAAGAATATGTATTGATCAAGATGCGCATCTGTTTGTGAACACAATTGTCATTTTTCTTTTCGAGTTGCCATTGAGGTAGCAGTCACGTTCATAACCTTTCCTTCGGCAGTACGCTATCAATGACGTGATTTCCTGTTAAGTGGCACTTTCCGTTTTATTGTTTGTGCCACGTCAGCATAGCGGTTTTGTTGACAAGCACTCGTCTCTTCATGCGAACCTCTCCTTTCTCGCTTCATAGGTGGCTTCTTTATCTTGGAGGGCGGCACATTCAAGATGCTGCCCGCGGTCTACAAGAGCGAGTGCCAATACGCAGACTTCGGCTACGACTACTGGTACCAACCCAGGCACAACGTGATGATCAGCAGCCAATGGGGTGCCCCGTCCGCCTTCAAGAAGGGATTCGATGTAAAGGACATAGCAGCCGGTGAGAATTTTGTTCAGCAGCCGCTCCGACTAAATAGATGTTCCTGCTTTTGGTTTCTACAGTTCAAAATTACTGCGCTGTGTTCTGGTAATTTTAATGTGTGGGCAGGTTGATAGGACGCGCTATGTACTGATGCAATTCAGACTCTCAGGTTTTTCGTTTTTTCGCTGGTTCCTCTTATTTTAGTTACAATGCAGCCTGCATAAAAAGTTGCGCTCTCGAAGGGCTCTTCGTGTCGGCAACGAGGAATGTTTCGTGTGTACTTGAATTTTCTTGTTTGATGCGCGCCTGCTTGTAGAAATGCGCAAGTGCATTTTTTTCCCTGTTTGAATTTCTGGAAACATCAAGGAGCGTCTGTTCGCATTAGTTATTCATGAATGCGGCTGTCTGTATTTCCTCTAAGATACGCTCGTGGTGCATAAACGCCTCGTAAAAGCTCGACGTATTACCCCTTAGTTTTTGCCTTCCATAAACCTCCTTGCGCATTTTATTGTCTATTGATCGGTCGAAGAACAGTCGGCAGCACTCGAGTCGTGGAGTTTTAAACACGGCTCGGGGTAGGTTCCGAGCCTCCCATTTAATCGCTTTCTTCACGGCTTTGAGTCGTCGGGATTGTTTCGGCCCTACAAGTTTCCAGGTATTGCTTCAATCGGAAACTCACCTGAATTGAGGTCACGCGCATTTCAAAGGGGCAGGGTAGTTGTTTTAGTGGGGAGCCATACGAATTTTCTTATTTCTAAGGCTGTACTAGGTACTCGGTGTGAATTGGGTAGACTCGTATCTTATGATAATCGTAATGTACACATTTCAAATAATGTACACATTTCAAACTATGGTGCCTTGTTCTGCTAAAGTTGGCGACTGTGCGGCAATTTCTTCGGGACGCTCTTTTAAGGCTTTACGCCATATAACATCTTCCGTGTTACAAACGTATTTACTCACCTGTCATTATAAAGCTGGGTGAACATGAAGATACTCTTGACTCTCCGCACTAACAATCCAACCAAAATGCAATCCCTCGCGTGAAAGGTGCAGATTTCTCAGGTGAAGACCGCAAGCTTGACTCTTCTGAATACGTTCGTTTACTCAAATGTATAGCGCTTCAAAGGGAAGCTGAAGAGGTTCTTAAGAGTTGGCAAGTTTTTTCGTGCCAATTTGGATATCACGTTTTTCGAAGATTTAACTGAGAACATGAAAACCAGTCGTTACGTCGTACGCAGATCTTTTGGCCGCCAAGCGCGTGTCCCTCGTGTGGGCAGGGCGTGTAATTGCAAGGTTGCCAGATTTTCCTTAGCACTGACACCACTGAAGATGCTCGGAGAGCGGAGGTTCCGAGAACTCTGTATATGACGTCACGCTCCGGAAAAGAGCTGCTTCAACGGTGCTTTAAAGAAAACTGCAGCCTTCCTGTACCAAATTGAAAAATCTCTATTCATGATCCTGAAGGCAAAATGCGAATTTATGCGTTCTTTTTCCCCTGAAATAGAGGCCCTCTTCTGCTCGCCTTTAAGCTGCTGAACCACTTAACCAAAGCAAATATGTTACTCCTGCTTGCAAAATATATATCGGCGTTGCAAAAATATAACCCAATGTTTTTCTTTGTGTGTCGCTTTCGGCAGGCATTGTGCCCGCATTCAGCAAAGCCGCCGTGATTTTCGTGTTAGTGGAATGCCGTTGTCGGTTGCCTCAGACTTGTTTCCGTCGCTTCATTTGTCTTTCCTCCGTCTCAAAGGCAAATACGGGACGAGCCTGGTCGTCTGGGATTGGCCCAAGTTGAGCATCCAGAAGACGATAGATCTCGGCATGGAGGGCCTGATGCCCCTGGAGGTTCGCTTCCTGCACAATCCCGCGGCTTCCGAGGGTTTCGTCGGCTGCGCCATTGGCAGCACGGTCTGGCGCTTCTTCAAAACCGCGGTGAGTCTCCTAGAAGAAACGGATGCTAGTACGAAAAAGCGTTAACGCTGGGCTTCCTTATATTTATGCCAAATACTAGAAAACGTGCATCTCTCCGCGCCTCCAATTTCCCTCTGAACTGGGAGGTGTCACTGCCGCAGTCTATCGTCGTGGATGGTCTTCCGAGACGGCGGGGACAGCAGTTTCCGCTGCCTCGGCGAATTCGGTATCTCGTTGCAGCCTTCTCCCGGCTCGGCGTAGCGTGACAGCGTAAAGGGCCCAATGCGCATGCGTTTTCTAGGGCACGGGGTTTCCACTTCGATAGAGATTTGGGCTCTGCAAGTGTGCTGTTTGTTTATACTCCGTTTCACACTAAGCTTTTAACGATACGATTCACCGGAGCCGATCAAGCAGCGTTCTAAGTGCATGATGTGTGCCATCACTGGCCCAACCAGGCACAGAAGAAACAAGACCATGACACATTCACTTTGCGTGACTGCGCTTCGTAGATCACCGTAACGATGACTTTTGAAGCTGCTTGCTCGACTGCCGTAGAGTTTCTGTATAGGCTCCCTACGTGAGCCAGAGTTCCGCGTTCATCCCCGTAGCGCAGTCTTTTCTCCACGGCATTTGGAGCCTGCTCCTCACGCGACTGAATTCGGCGAATAGCGGCGCCGTGCGTTCGAGGCGCGCGGCGCGCTCAAAAGCAGGGCAACGTACGCCGGGGCAAGTGCAAAGTCTACTTTCCTGCACGGCATTTGAGTCTGTTCCTCACGCGATCGGATCTCTGCGAATAGCGGCGCGGCGGCATGTGGAAAACAGACGCGCAACTCTAGGCTCCCGTAGCGTCGGCTGCGCTCGCAGTTAATGGGGAAACGGGAGTTCCATGTAGTATCATTTGGTTCCTGTTAGAGTATCGCTTGAAAAATCGACGTTGGATTGAAGGCTCGATTCTTTTCTGACCACGGGAAAGGTATCCATTTTCAAAAGGATCTGTGAAACTGCTTTTATTTTCCCAACTAATTTCCGTATTGAGAAATAGGACTCGTCAAAATGCAGGCCAATTATTTGTCCTTTCAAAAGAAACTTGTGTTTGTGTACTGTAATGAAGATTTTATTTCTTTTTCAAAATACTCTGTACGTGTTGAGGGCGCGCCGAAACTTCTACAGTGTGTCAAAAAGAGTAAAAAATTCAGAATATACAAAATGTGCTCCACACGCACGGCTACTTAGTTTGTGTACTCTAACTGACATTGTGTATTTTTTGGTCGTCGGAGAGTTAGCCTCCGTAACAGGTGTGCTTTTCTGCGAAGGAATGGTTGTATCTGTGAAACGCAGATGGTGCACCTCGCATCCCCAGCAGAATGCTTTCTTTGTGTTTTACTTAGGTTTTGCCATAGCCTCCAGTGTAATTCCTTCATATTTAGCGTTTTTGTCCACCTTGTTGGGAACCTAAAACGTGCACGCCGGCGCGGGACAGCATTGGAAATTATAGGTATGATTACCGAGAGCCATCTCTTAAGCGACGCCTATAACGTAATTCAAGTGTTAAACCCTTGAGGTCTAAAAATAAGCTACAATACAGCTGATTTAAATCAATGCCATCTTCGTTACGAAGACTGGTGCAAGGAGTTAGACACGTGCAACCAGTACTATGTTCGACAGTATAACGGCTTGCGATTATGCTCAAACCTACTTTGAAACCGAAAGTACGGTTCTTCAACTATCCACGACTTTGCAACATAACTCTCCGCATTAAGTTTAATTTCTTGATGGCGCTTGGAATCCATCGACCGCCAGTGGTCGATGTCGATGCGCAAACTCGGGTCGCTTGCACCGCAAGTGTGATTTTCTGTAATCAACGGGACTTGTCAAAAGCGCTCGTTGTCCGAATAACGCACTGCTGCGGTGTCTTAACACCGAAATCTCTTTATTGATTTTGCATGATTTTTTACTTCTGAACACAATTTAGAGGGTTTTATCTGCACGTACTGGGCGATCGTTTTAGGAGGGCCTTATTAAAGTTAATGGGTCAAGGTTGCGCTCTCCGCCGGGAGGAACAACTTTGTCTAGCCATCGCACACCCCCAACAACCTCTTCACCTAAAAACGGCCGTTTTAGATTTAGGTTAATCGCATTTCTCAATGACTTGGCAATTCCGAGACCTAAAAGCTTAATTCAAAACGGACAGTTTTGCTGTCTTTTCATAACCCAAAGTTGCTGGTTCCACCCTAAACAACACGCTGGCAGCTTTTAATTTTTTTATTCTTCTTTAAGAACATTGTATCGTTTTCTGCCACTTTAAAAATGTCAGACTTTAGTAACTAGTTCGTTTTTCCCTCTTCGTAAGCATTATGCCCATGTTCCTTTTTGTTTTCACCTAGGATGGATGTTGGGACGCCGAGAAGGTTATCACGATTCCCCCAAAGAAGGTGCAAGGTTGGCTTTTGGACGAGATGCCCGGTAAGCCCAAGACGGAATTTTTCCCCCTTCTCGGTGCCCGGATCTTATTTCAGATGGCAGAGACAATCTGTGTTTGCCTCCTGCGACTGCGGGGTCGCTGTGACTAATGCGTTCAAATTGGTTGTAGATTTTGTCTTATATTACTGTTTTTGTCCCAATTTTCTTGTGATCATATGTTGCGCAACTTCATCACTCTAAAGAGGGTCATTCTAATATTTTCTGCCCTTTCCTCATCCTCCACCACTAACTGCAATGCAAAGCTTGGTAAGCCTCGCTCGCTGTCAAATTTGCCTGCTTCGATCGGAAGTAGCAAGGGGTCTAACAACCGGTACATTCGCTTGCTGTCGTGGCGGTACATCTAGGGGAATATAGCGCGTTTTTCTTTCTGCTTCTCAAAACCCCTAATGTCACGCAGCCAAAATTTAGATGCTATGACAAAGACATTCACTACTTATGATCGATTTTATATATGGCATTCACTGGACTGCACGCATTTGAGGGCGCTGTTTGCAGCGTGTGCTTAAAGCCTCTTCAGGTTTCAAAAGTAGCGCAAAGTGCGTCGATGCACGTGCAACGTGCAGCCCTTGGGAAGATCATGGCGGCACAGCGCAACACGGAGCTGGATTTCAGACGCTATGAATTTCCCAGAATTGGCGCGCGGCACGTGCCTCGAGCATGTCTACAACAATGAATGGCGCCACTTTTCCCAGGATAGAGGGGCTTTACGTGTGCTCGAACGAGCTTACATTAATAGGCCGCTAAGACAGACAATCTTGACGGTATCGAGTGCACGTTGCAATAGAAGTAGATGCAGCTCGCCGTCGGCACTTTCGCGACTCACACACAGCTATGGCCACCGGAGAATACTCCTATGTGCGTGCGTACTCAAATAGATTGGATTCATTCCACTCGTTCCTCCCTCGCCACCAGCCGTAATCACGGACATCCTGATTTCCCTGGACGACCGTTTTCTGTACATCGCCTGTTGGATCCATGGTGATGTGCGCCAGTACGACATCTCCGACACCAGACACCCCAAGCTCGTCGGACAGGTAAGTAGTTGCCGTTGTGCTTCGTCACGTAGAGCTAAGGAACGGCCAACATTGTGTGACCATTTTCTTATTTAAGAAAAACCGGCGTAGCCTCGCTGTTCTGGTTTGTTTTTGACAAGATGCCCGTCAATTCAATGAAAATTAGTATCTTTCTTAATTTATTTTCTTAAATACAACAAAGTAGTATTTGCCGATTTATACTTGACATGGCAGCTACTTAATTGGCCACTTTGTCTGCGTGCGTAATGGTCGTGGTTCTGCCACGCGCCTCCGTGACTCTTTGTCCGGCCCACAGGCACGTAACATTATTGCTCATCACATAAAGGCAATAGGACTTCTACTTAAAAGTTATCAGGAACACGTCAGCTTCAAAATCGGAAATTCAAAGGCGTCCCAAACCACTTATACACGTGCCTATCTACGACAAGAACGTCGGAAAACATTTGCTGCAAGTCTTTCAGATAACTTCGGGGTGTACTTATGATCCATGCCTTTTAAGGTGATTGACCCTTTGTTTTCAAATCTTGTCATTAGTTTTATTATGTGTCTATTATTTGAAAATGTAATTTTTTGTCCCCTCTCTGTCAGTGTGAAACACCGGGTCGCGCTGTATGCGAAAACGACCGTAGTGCTTACATGGTGGATTCTGAAGGCAAATTCACTAAATGTGCACAAAAAAGAAAGGGCATCATGCTTTTGCGAAATGCTGCCTCGGGAGGCTAGTGTTATATTTTTAATAAAACGTAAAGCAGCGCCAAAAAACGGAGGGCAAAGGTCTTTTTTTTTTCCAACATGTACCACCAACTCGCCCAACTTTCTACTATACTGCTAATGTTGTATTAGATTTTACGTGCACTCTTCTTGCTCCCTCGCTGTGCTTTATCGGTCATGCGCTTTACCATTTTGGAGGTTGCCATATATCATCGCGAGACTGTTATATACACTGGACGATACAATTTGGACGCCTACTTTTGCTAGCGTTGTGAACATCGCATTTCACCAGAAAATAACTTCAATATAGTTTGCACGTGATTTCATTGCGCTGTATTCTGGTGGTCATTGCGATTTGTTGTTGCTGACAAAATAAAATCTGGTGGTGCAAAAGGTCCGCGCTGCAAAAGGTCCGCGCTCAGTGCTCAGTGGGGGGGTTAAATCGACAATTGTGTCACTTCCTAACAGGAACTTTTTTTGTTTTATTAAAGACCTAAAAACTATTTAGCACCTAAAGATGTGAAACTAAAACCAGCTGCCAACGTTCGGCTGTCACTTTGGGGCCACTGGGATATTTCTTTTCAGGTATCGCTCCCGTACACACTTCTAGTTCTATGTAACCTCAGATTTATAAACCACATTTAGCCTTTTCAATCCTTCTACTCTCGGTGAAAACTTTTCCGAGGCAGTTCAGCAGCAACGAAAACGTGTTTAGGTGCCTCAGAAAATTATTGCACTGCGAATTTTACATATTCAAATGTACATGTAAAATGCGTCGTGCGAGAATTTTTGTTCTTTCACAAAATACCGCTAAGTATTAATCTCTGCCGCTGATAGCTTGCAAAAACACCCCTTAGTTTCCCTCTCCGCGCAATTGCCGACGCATAAAAATAAAGGATATAAACGTGCTTCCCCTTTCTTCACTCCCAATCGAAACAAGCGGCCAGTCGTGCGCTTGGGTTGGCAAAGCATAAAGCATGGGCCGAACTTTACGACATTGTTAAGAGTTCGGCCATTCTTGTCTCTGATTGAACGAGCCATCATCCGAATGCTTGGCGATGCTGCTTCTCGTGAAGCCGAGTACTCGCCTCGAGATCAAGACAATCGGTACGCCACGATGTCACGTGACTCGCGGTGCGAAGTCTTCTTTCATGTGATGTCACGGTGTCAACAACGCTAATGAATCTAGAGACATTCTCGATTTATATCGACTTCACGCAGCGAGTCACAAGACTACGTAAGGTGGCATTACTTGACACGATTTTCTTGACACCGTGACGTCACGTCATGATTAATCGTACTGCCGATACAAAAGCTCCACGAAAACCCCCTTTTTTTTGATGCATTGCAATTCTGCATATTACGATTTGATCTAAATGTAGAAATGCATTTGCCCATTTTTTATTCAAATATTTCGTGGTACTCCAAAAGAGAAAGTGCCGTGAACAGTTTTAAGCTTTAAACCTTACCGTTAGTTTTACGGTTTAGTTCCGGTTCGGCTAAGAATAACGGTTTGGCTCCGGTGTTCAGTTCGATTCCAGTTTGACACTCCGGTTTTGTACGTTACTTTCTATGGTTGGCACACATTGAAGACTGCGCCTCGTTACAGGTGTTCACCGGCGGGTCCATCTACAAGGGAGGTCCAGTCACGGTGATCCACGATGACGAACTCTCGGTATGTTTGATCGGATGGACTGTCGTTGTTAATCGCCGTCGTAAGTTGTTCTCCGAGGCTAGTTAGTTCTCGTTTAATTTAGTAATAACGCGGTGACCGTTTGATGGCTTCAATTGCACTAGAACTTCCCTTACAAAGCTTTCGGCGAACTGATTGGTACAGATGCGTTAGGAAGGACCGCACGATTGTGTTGTGAAACTAGTATTTTCCATCAGTTGACCAAGCCGCATATGTATTTAAGCTCTCACCTGGCATTCGGCGGTGTTTCGGCCGAACGCATTGTTTTACCCAATGACCGGACGCGACCAGATCTGGCCGAAACGGGACTCAATCTGGCGAGTGCTCGGTTCGAACGGTCGTGTGGTCGTTTCGACAACAGCCCTACACTTCCATCGGATGCTATTCCGCACTGTCATTCATCGGGCACTCGCCCGCGCGAAAGGCAGGCAGGAACCGCTGAACTTCGTTTCGATCACGTTCTCGGGAGAAGTATTTACCTTGCGCTCTCTTCCTAGTTCCTGGGGCGTCGCACATTAAGGCAGCGTTGCCAGTTATATCTAGTATTGTTTCATACTGTCGCTTCGTTCTGTTGGCACCATCACGTTTGTATAACTGAACCGTTCATCGACTTCACTAAAGATGAAACAAGGGTGCCAAAGGTTCGACTTGGAGCTGCAACCAAGAGTTGCGAAATGTGAGGACCTGTGTAAGTCCTTTGAAAGACAGTCATCACTACCGACCTGCAGTGCTCACCAGCTGTTCAGGCCTTTCGCTAGCTTGCTCGTAACCACTCGTTAATTTCCCGTAAGTACTTTGAAAACTGTCTCTATTGTGAGGACGTTTCAGTTCACCGCGATTGTCGGGCCTCAAAGTTTCCAAGTTGTCTTGCGTTCATAAATTTGGTGGGACCCCTGTTGTGCCCGATTCACTTTCTGCGATTTCACTTACGCTTTCCAATTTGCAATGTCGCCCCTGCAGCGAAAACGGAAAATTGTGGCACAAGCTGCGGTGCTCGGCATCGCAACTGCGAAATCGCAAACGGAATCTCTGTGCATAATCGGGCTTAAAAGGTAATAGGGACGTGAACGACCAAAAAGCGTCGCTCTGGTTCGCTTTCCACGATTGGCCAAACCACGGGTATAAGATCATTGTTAGACTCAACTTCGAAGGTGTTTCGTAAACGCACTTGTTCCTAGCTTCGGCTGTGCTTCTTTTGAACGCTCCATTGAACTTCTCGTAACTCGTGACGTCATGGCGAGGCAAAGCCTGGTCGGGACATCAAGATAGAAGCCAAGAAAAAGCACCACCGACTCATCTCGAAACTAAGTCGATGCCAAAACAAAGCCCACGGCGTCGTTTCTTCTTTTAATCGTGCTTTGTGAGTGCACGCTCGAACGACACGCCAAGGTGTTGCAACTGATAGGTCGCCCTGCTGTTCTGGTGACTACGGTATGCCGGATTTTGCTTAAAATGTTCCAGTAGTTCACTCTTTTTGCTCATTACAGTGAAGCATGATTAAAATGAGCAAGCGAGCGTGACGAAGTTCTTCCTTTCAACCTTAAGGTTTCAAATTCTCGTTATTTTGGTATTGTATACGCTGCGCAATTGCTTGCACATGGTGTGTGCTCCGCACGTGAAAGTCGTACACGGCGCACCTTAAAGAATGCCCGCTTTATGAATGCAAAACAAGACTCGTATAGCATCTGTCATTCAGAAATTCTGCCTCGTCTTATAATAGCATATTTTCAATTCATTTCTGGTCCGCACCTTCAGTTTGTACCGCTTAAATTTTCAACTTAACTTGTATAGTTTACGGACTGTGGCCCGGAAAATTCGGTATGTGCCTCCCCCCCTTCCCCCGCGGGAGGTTTCAGATAGAAGAGGTACAGTTTTTCGGTGTGTGTGTGCGCCAGATTGTTCTTTTGCCTCCCATGTCCTTCAGGAGCAGCCCCCGCGTCGCGTAATCAAGGGCCAGCCCGTACGTGGTTCCGCCCAAATGCTGCAGCTCAGCCTGGACGGGAAGAGGCTGTACGCCACCACTTCGCTGTACAGCGCCTGGGACAAGCAGTTCTACCCGGAGCTCTACGAGTGAGTGAAAACTGCAGCCCGCTTCCTGTTCGCCACTCGTCAGTTATTTCAAAAGTTTGCGTGTGCCACGCTTTGGTGGGTGCTCAAGATGTGCGAGCGCACGTGCGCCCATAGCGTTGACTGCACAGCCACATAACGTTGTACAAGAGTAGTGTGGCTGAGTGTGAGTCAGCATAGCTGTAGTTAAGTGTGCCAGTGTATCTAGGGTAAATGACCTCGGTCACACATGTTATATTAATCCGCCTTTTCCTAACCAAAATCTGTCGAAGATGTTTACTTTTAACATAGGTTCTGCGTTTCTTTTGAAGAGTATCTAGTTTTGCAACTGTTATCTTGTTATATTAATCTCGCTGGAAACAAAGCTCGCCTAATATAGAATTTTACCTTTAGGTTCCTCACATGGAAAATTAATTTCTGGTTATTGAAGCAAGTTGTATGCGGTGCCAGGGTTTTCAGCCCTTGCATCATAGAAAAATGGCTTTTTTATACTCTTTAGTAGGCTATATGCCAGACTGTATTAATTGAGCTTTCTTCCTCTGTGTACACTTGATACCAGCGTGGGGAGCCAGGTCGGGGGGACAGGACACATCCGTCTGATTGGTAAACCCCGTGTGCATAAATTACTTTTCAAACTTGTGACAAGTCGTTGTGTCCCTAGTTTTAATTTGCAGCATGGCACGCAGCTTCCCCCTTAATTTGTTTTAATTTATTGATCCCTTTCATTTTTCGGCAAGCGCAGATTTGTAGATTAATCTTAAAACGAGCTGATCGAAATCAAACCTAGATTGTATACTTGGTAATTGTGAGGAAACTAACTGAATATTGCTTGCAGGGCGTGGCGTAGCACTATCACCAGTTCCCCTCCCCGTTTTCTTTCTGAAGGACTGTGCCTGTATGCGAGCATCAACCACGCTTGCAGAACTTGTTGCTTTAGCCTTGCATCAAAAACTTGCCTTGTCTTTAGACCAAGCTGTGGTTTGTATCGGCTTCCTAATCCCAGTATCCTTCGTAATCCTTCACGGCGCAGTTTACTTGGAGCGTAAAGGACCACCAGCAAGCCCTATTCCAAGCAGTGTTGCCAATGTCGTTTACACTTCAAGCCTGGGCTTCGTGGCGCGCAACGAGCGACGAATTTCGCACGCCCGCCTTCCCTCTGCTCGTGCGTCAGAACAGTGGTTGTTGCACCGCACGTGAAGTGAACAGCCGGGCGACGTTCGTAGTTTAATTCGCCGCATAATCGCTCCATAGAGTTAAGCATTAACTATGTTGTGCCATTTGCCTCTTCTCCGCTACAACATCCCCTCTTCTTTTACAGCTGGTGAAGCCAAAATTGTTCTCCTGCTTTCGTGTGGCTAGGACTCTTTTTTAACTGCACCGTTGTTTTCCCAGGAACGGCGCCATGATGCTGCGAATCGACGTGGACAACAAAGTGGGTGGTTTGACCGTCGACGAGCATTTCCTGGTCGACTTCGGACAAGAGCCCGAGGGGCCCGTGCTCGCGCACGAGCTCAGGTTCCCCGGTGGCGACTCCACGTCAGACATCTGGACCTGAACTCAGTCTCGAATCGGATGTGCAAATGTTTTGTCGCCTGCCTTTTAAGCAGGCAGCTACGGATACGTTTCTTGTACGTTAAGTTTGGTAATAAATGTTCTTTTGCGATATTTGGAATGTTCGATTATATCGGATTATCCCATTCGTTTTCGGATTAAGCAGAGAAAGACGGATTGCTGGAGGGGGAGGCACTTTGCCCGTTCGCTCTTTTCTGTCTTGTTTCGTGATTCCGGGCTGGTTGAGGGGAAACGGAAGTGTTGTCGTAATACTAGCACAGGTTTAGACGACCCTGCGCTCCCAATGGTCCAGAAAACTTGTTTTGTTTTTTCCTCGGAAAGAACATGCTTCAAATTAAAAATAATCAAATTTTATTTCATATTAGCCAAATTACGTGCCGTAAAGAGGGTAAAAAAATATTGTCTTGACTGGGTTCATGCCCTGACAAATTTACATGACAATATTACAGCATCATTCACTCGGAAACAAAACAAGTCTTAGTTGCATTATCTAAATTACTTCGTAGAGAACTGAAATTTTATTTTATTTACACGCTCGACCACGGAGCGGATGATACCGCAACGGAGTCCTCAGCTAATCGCTCTTGCCACAAAAAAGACTTCGAGCTCTGATTGAGGTCATATTTTTGTGGCACCAGGGTGCGTAAACAAATAAGCTAAACCACGCGCAACCGTAACTGAAGCCCCATACAAATGAGGACACAAAAATATCACTGACAGAGGGTGTGTACACGTATAGGTACCTCTTTGTATAAGTAAGTTTTCTTGGTATCGTTGTTTAGATGCGTTTGCCATCTCGCCTGCGCTCTCATCAATCTTATTCTACATGGCGGGGCATCTTGAAATTCCCTCCATTAGACGGAATTTAAAAACTCTGAACATATACCCTGACGAATCGGGACCAGGTCGGATTGTGCTTGAGTTCCGGGAAGAACCCGCCTCGTTTATATACACGCGCAGATGTGCGGAGCTTTGGTGACGTCAGATGGCGGGACGTAATACATCGCAGTTAGTGATGTTATCGAAGGTCTATTTGGCAGAATCTAGTTTTAAACTGCACATCTAAATATTTGTACAAAGTTTGGGATTAGGAAAGCATTGCGCGCTGTGAATCGCTCAATTCCATACGGAAAAAATCTCGCTCTTTCTCTCGCAGCTCTCCGGCTTCTGTAGACGTTCACCTTTTTTGCCTCTGGACAGAAAAGGGCCAATGACTGGTGCCACGTGACGAACTTCTACCTTATAATTTGCTGGCAGACAACATAAACATCCGACAATCCCTCATCGACCACTGCAAACCAGGGTGTCGGAACTAAACTTTGTTTGCTCTGGTTTCAATTTTGTTCTTTAGAAAGGCGTCGCATTCACATTCTACTCCGAAACAAAGCAAAAAAAAAAAAAAAAAAAAGCTCGCGTGCAAAGAAAATTTACTACTAAAATCAAAGACGAAAACGAAACGCTTATGTATATCAAAAGGTAGGTAATTAAAAAGTTGGAGTAAGTATGCTCTCATTGCAACGATAGAAAATGAGAGAATCGGGCTACTAGGCACCACGAAGAAAAACGGCCCGAGGTACTGAGCTTGATCTCGGAAGCAACACATCCTCATGTACGAATGCGAGACCCGTTCCGATAAAATAAACTTGAGCGTCGACAATAGCCGCTTTACGCTGACCTGCATGGATGACATACCAAGGGCTTCTTGCGCTAAAGTGTACAGTTCCGATTGGCGTTCCTTGGCTCTTTATCCAGCATTTTGAGCTATGTCCAGTGGGCCTAGCTAGATTGTAACTAATTAGGGTTGTGGGAATATTTATACAGCGAGTCGTTGGTCAGCCATTTTTAATGTTGCGACGAGTCACTCGCTGTAGATGAGCAATTTAGCCAGTGCAGTACAACCGCTAGCCTGGGGTCATTATAACGTGCACCACGCAGTAGTGATACACGACCGCACGCCGCTACGATGCTCATCCAGATCGAAACGGGCAGGGGTGGGGATTGAACCCAGGATCCCTGGGTTCTGCAGCGCGAGCTTTCGCTCCACGTGCTCCGAGCTGGTGTGCTCTAGCCCACTCGGCCACCGATCCCCCCTACTAGAAAGGACGAGTGGGGCCACCGGAGTGCTATTTTGGTACCTCCGTATGTTGAAAAAAACAGCTAATCCGCTTTTTATGAAAAACGAGTTTCGTTCCAACGCCAAGCTCGACCGGCACACTAGTCAAGGTCATAGAAACGATAGAACGCCGGACTACATTTTTTATACAACCTAGACGTCAGGCGTCACGTACATAAAGTCACCGCGACCTGACTTGTCGTCACAACGCCATGCGACATCAGGACGACGCCCTGACGTCAACGTCGTCATCGACGTGGACAACGTGCGTTACACGACATCAAGACTGCGTTCTGACGTCATATTGCGTTGACAACGACGACGATGTCAACGTTGACGTTGATGACGACAACGTCACGGGACATCAAGATGACGGCGTCCTTGTCAATGCAATGTCATAAGGACGCTTGGTGTCAGTTCGTTGACGTCGTTGTCCACATGACGCAACTCGACGTCACGAAGACGTCCCGACAGCTTCACGACGTTGACGTCATTGTCGACGACGTTACACGACGTCAAGACTTTGTCGTGACTGCGCGTCAACGTTGATTCTGGCGAAGGCGTCGACGTTAAACGCCGCCAAGTCTTCGTCGTGACGTTGACGTTCACGAGGACGTCAGGACGACGTTAACGTGACGTCATAGCGACGTTTGACGTTGCGTGGGGTGCCGACGTCAACGTCGGCATCGACGACCACGTCCACGTTCTCCTCAATGTGGCGCGCGAAGTCATGAAAGCGTTGCAACGGCGACTTGATGTCGCGTAACGGCGTCGTCCTCAACGCGACGCGATGTCACGACCGCGTCACAACGGCGACTTGATGTCGCGTAACGGCGTCGTCCTCAACGCGACGTCACGACCGCGTTACATCGGCGACTTGATGTCGCCAAACGGCGTCGTCCTCGACGCGACGCGATGTCACGACGGCCTTACGACAGCATCTTGGCGTTGCGTAACGTCGTCGACGATGACGTCGTGGCGTTGTCGGGTCGTGGTGCTCTGACGTTACCTCTGACGCCAAAGTCATAACAAATACAATATAGCCCCTAAGGGGCTATATTGCCCATATAATGCCTGTCACATGAGCGCTTTTCCACGGATCATGCCCTTTCCTGTTACCCTCTCCCATTCGCCCCAGTCACTGTTGGAGCGATGTGTGGTCGGGCTGTGGCGCCACGTAGCGGGAAGCGAGAGAAGCGGGGCGTCCGCCGATACCCATTGCTAAGCGCATGATCTGACAGGCATTAATTACCCCATATGACCTTGACCTGTGCCGTTGCTTGATCGCAGCAAAGGTGGCGCTGCGATCAAAGCAGCTTGGTTCCAGCTGATCGCTTTCGACATTTTGATGCGCAACTGAAAGCATGAGCGGAGCCTACAGCTCGTCGACCTCGAACCTTATAGTACACTCTAGCCTAGCTCATTTGTCAAATGAGGGTGCGCGCCAGCCTCAGTTTCTTCTTTCTTGAAGAACACTTCGATGGCATCTTCTGGTTCCTCTGGGGACCAGAAGATACTGAAATACCTGAGCTTTCCTGCCGAATACTAATAAGAAAATA
Source organism: Ixodes persulcatus (assembly GCA_013358835.2). NCBI lineage: Eukaryota > Metazoa > Arthropoda > Arachnida > Ixodida > Ixodidae > Ixodes > Ixodes persulcatus. The sequence continues at coordinate 498,529 of JABSTQ010011074.1, read as the reverse complement.
TTTTCGGTTTCACTCCGGAACAAAATATTAAATAACGTTTCGATCACGTTTTCGCTCCGCCTAAAATATCGTCATTTTCTGTTTTTGGGTTTTGTTTACGTTCTGCTCCGACACCATGCTACAAACATTTGCTCACCGCCACTGCGGCGCGAGTAGTGTTGGGACTGGAGCGGCCATAGAGTTATTACAATAAACGCTAGAGGCTCAGCTGGCGCTAGTGTGCTGTTGCATTTTGAAGCAGACAGCAAGCAGTCAGAAATTGACTTCCGGTAATGCATTTCTATGGGAAAAAGCGAGTGCATTTTCTCTCTGAGCTCGATTATAAGAGCAAATATAACGAATAATTTGCACGTACTAGGCACATTGGAACATTTCTCAGTCACGCAGACGAAATAATTGGTCAGTTACAGCATTTTTATTTGAAATTCGTGGCATGAAAAACGGTGTTAAAACCACTTCGTACGTGTATTTATGTGCACTGTCGGACACTGTTAGCGCGAACACGGCGTCGGCGCTTTCCAGCATGGGGGATATACGTGCCAAACGAACGAAGGACATGTGGAAAACCAAGAGAGACGGCAAGAACTACGCAGTAACACTGGATAAGTAACTCCTTGTGCATGCAGTCGATCAAAATAAATTGAAAGTCACGTAATATACTTCGATTTGCAATAAATAAGTACTGCTTTATTCTTTCTGATCGTGAATATGTGCGAAGATGCTTGTTCTGGGTTAAAATCATCACCCGCACGCTCCAAATCTTTGCAAATAGGGAGAAGCCAGAGAACAGGTGCCCGACATAGGAAATAATAAGAAAATACACCTTTAGTAGCCCACGTACTTTATTCTTTACGTTTCGAACGTGTTTTTAACCACTCGTAAAGATGCACGACGGGGTCATTTTCATATAGTGACAATATGGGCATATTAACAATATATAAGCACCAACGGAATGCTGGCGAACTTTGAACACACTCTACATTCCTTTCGATCGTTATTTTGCTTAGAATCGTCGCTCGTTTCTACACACCTGCCATGGAACAGAGGTTTGGGGCTGAAATATAGCGAAGTTTAACATCGTTCAGTGGTAAAGAAAAAATGCCGTAACTAAAGCAATTACACTTTCACCATATTAATAAAGATACATACTATCCGGTACAACCGAAATAACAAAAGTTATTCATGTTATTTTCCGGCGAAGAGACAAAATTCACGCGCGTTTTCCCATAGGAATACACAGGAAGACTGGAAAAGTAGACTGCATGCTGTCTGCTTCAATTTGCAACCGGAAGTCCCGTAGACACTAGCGCCAGCTGAGCCTCTAGCGTTTATTGTAATAACTCTATGGGAGCGGCTCGCGTGAGACGTGTGGTGCAGGTGTGGTGTAGATCGCGATAGGTGTTGACACCGGCGCATCGGCAGTAGGGTCAGTATGGTTATATGCTGGTGGTTGTGCGCGTGCACCGCGTTCACGCGCACGTGCGGTGGCACGTGCAGACTGCAGCGACTTTCTGCTGCCCTGTCGACTGTAGCGCCGCGATTGTTGTCTACACGCGCTGCATCACAAGTTCCCACCGTCGAATCACGCCGGTTCAAAAACTACTCTTAAAAAAAAGGGTATCACCTTACACCCTTTTGTCCCATATAATGCACCCCAAAACTTCAGTTCGACCAGGGTGTAAGATAGACAGGTGGGGAAACGAGAGCCAAATGAGCGACCCGATTGTGTCCCTTTCGGGTTTCTCTTTTTTTGTGGCGCCATCTATGTGGAGCACCGCGAACTCTCACTCCAGGTGGGCGACCGGTGGCGACCAGCTAAACCGACGGAGATTTTTTTCTTCTCGCCGCAGCGCCATCTGTCGCAAATCGGGGGTACCCGCAAGCAGACGAGTACACAATCCGGTCACGGCATTGCTGTAGGCCTCTATGGGCCGTTTCCCCACCTGTCTATCTTACACCCTGAGTTCGACGTACAGCGCACTATAGTCGAACAGACGGCCCCTAATTTTACGAGAGGCTTGATAACGATGTGATGTACCTTAACTAATAGCTAAAGTACGCATCAAAGACCACAGAAAGAAAACAATGAGGTTTTGCAGTAGGGCCAAGAAAAGTCCGATATTGTATTTTGTAGTGAGTAACACGTTTATTATCTATTTTATTAAGTTGTACCACACGGCTATCAAGGCTCTCTTGAAATTTGGTACCGTCCGTTCGATGTCAGTTAGCTGTACGTCGAACTGGAGTTTTGGGGTGTCTTATATGCGACAAAGGGTGTAAGAATACACCCTTTTTTCAGAGTGTGCCCCTATTTCAGTACACTGTAGCCATGCCGGGACTACTTGGACCAGAGTGTGCGAACCCTGAGCAATCAAGACGACTGCAGCTCAAGAAATGCAAAAGAACAAAGAGCGACTCAAGGCACGGGCGTAGCCAGGGAAGGGGCTTATGGGACCATCGATCTATATTGTAGTAGGCTGGATCGCGGATCGGGAGCCCGTCGGTGGCTCCACCGGCGGCCATAGCTTGACACCAGGCAATACACGCAAATCTATGGGAGAAACACACACATGTAGGAATATCGAAGCTTCTACGCGGTGCTCGAAGGCGGCGAGTATTTTATGATGTGCTGCGATCATTATACCGGGAGTTTGGAGATGGAATCGGTTATTGTCAAGCGTTCGAGCGCCGATTTAAAAACAAATCAAATGTGTTGGAGCACCACCGACTGTGCCGTCGTCGCTTGCTTCAATTGCTAAATAAATGACACGTTGAACAAATGAACGACACGCTCCGAGTTTTAGTTCGTCACAGAAGCCCTCACTGCAGGTCAAATCAAAAGCTTGCACCAGGAGTACTCTGTAAAAACGCTCGAAACGATGTGAGAACTCACAGTAAATGCATTCTAACTTATCGTTTGCTAAGCTCTAACTTCGAGATCACAAATGACTTTATGTCACGCCCGTTGAGGAAAGAGGAAGAAAACTACCACCTGAATTGCGGAAATGAGAAATAAGTTATATTATATAAAGGCGCGAAAGAATTGGTATCAGAAAAAAACATGTTAACCGTCGGAAAAGAAGAACATTAGCGAAGGAGAAAGTACAATAAAGAAATCCCAGCACGCGTCTCAGCACTAATTAATGTTCGGTCAGGTCATAGACACATGAGGTGGCGTGTCCTCGTAAGGCAGTTACCTTCGCCTCGATGGTTGGAGGTCGTAGCGCAGGCTTCGCTAGGAGCTGTGCATGGCAGCCCCACGTGTTGGAGTCCGGCGAAGGTTCCGTCGACCAGACCGCTGGACTCAGCGCTTCGCTGACCGTGGCAGTTGTTCAGCGATCTGCAGGCCAACCGGTGCGGTCCGTGCTCAGCTTCCGATTGCCCACTCGGTCGCATGCTCCCCACCTCGTCCTCCTAGTAATCTTCCTCATCTTTGATTGCGGCCGCAGCGCCATCATTGTCACGCGGAAACGGGCGCCTAAAGGCTGAACTCCATAGAGCGAATTATGTGACGAATAACTGGCGAACGCCGCCCGACGGCACGCTCGTTTTGCGCGCGACGTAGCAGCCACTCTGTTGATTCCACGCGCAGAGCGAAAACCGCCGGCCAAAATTCGTCGGTTATTCGCAGCTTATTCGTCCCATGGAGTTCAGCCTTAAGAGTGGCGCTCTAAAAAAAAGTAAAGAGCAGGGGGGCTATGTTCGACAAATGTTTCATTTCTCCTAAAAAGAAACGGAAGTGACGTAAGTGACGATATCTCGTCTGATTGGTTAGAGGCTCAAATGACGAAAATTCCCTCTTTCATTTGAGCCTCTAACCAATCAGACGCGATATCGTCACTTCCGTCACTTCCGTTTCTTTTTAGGAGAAACGAAACATTTGTCGAACATAACCCCCCAGGGTCACTTTTTTTGTTGTTGTTGTTATGGAAAGTAAGTTGTTAACTAATCTGGCTCAAGCCTGAAGAACTCATGAAGGCCATGAGTAATTGAGGGCAGACATGTACAAATTACTCAAAAAAGGTAGTTAAGTTAAGTTACTGAGTATCGACGCCAAAAGTAATTAGAGTAGAGTAGAAATTACGCATTTGTAATATTAATTGAGTAAACTACTAACTACTATAAAAAGTAGCGAGTTACTTTAAAGTTACTTTCGAAGTTACTTTTTATATTGTTGTGGTAGCAAAATGAACAGCAGTTTTGAACCGTGAAATGCCCTGCGAGCCTAAAATAGATGCAGTCATTTTATGGATTGCGTTTTCACCAAAATAGTTTATTCGCTCGCAGAAGCAATTGACTTTCAAAGCTCTTGATAGGAGACTTTTCCCCTTTTCCTCCTAAAGCCAAGCTAAAAAGACGTTCCACCGACGCGCTGGATGAAACGGCAGCGTTGAATTTCAGAAACAGGTTGTGCAGGGTGGGGTACGCGAATGTCGGCATCTTAGGTGTCCATGACAAAACATGTGAGGTTTGCCTCGGCTAGAGGGTCTTGTATAACAAACTCTCCTCCTTTTTTCTTCGGCAAGTTGAGATTGTTATGACTGGCCTCTCTTTATTCCCACGACGTTCGGAAAGTACGCTGAGCAAGTGCACCTGACCGTCAAGGGTTCAAATCTCGCGCCACGGCGATGAGATCATCCGGACGACTGCGCGTTTCGTTGCAGTGCTATCGCTACGTAGAGTGCCTTCATGTTCGCTGCGGGACATGAAGGCACCCTAGTGCTACGCTACTGAAAAACAATTGTTTTGGTTTCAAAGAAGACGAAACGAAGTATACTTCGCCCCTGGCGCCGGGTCCAACAAAAGGATCTCCCAGGGGTGACTAGAAATCCTCGTAGCCGACTACGGTATCCTGACGCGCCTGACACGCCTGGCAAGTAAATCGTTTTCAACAAAGATGGGGTCTCCCTTGCGTGGAAGTTCGGAAGGACTCGAAGGATTACGTGAACAAGCATCGTCGCTCGTACAGTTGCAGCTGGAAGCGGGAACGTGCTCCCATGAACGGATTATCCGGGTCTGCGTTTGTGCGCGGGCGAATCCGGCTTTGCAAGGGAGTCTGCGCTGACGACGAGGAGACCATGGGAACAGGCGCCTTGCTGCGAGGTCATTCGGGAATCCCACTTCCACTGCCGACGTCTTAAGGCCCGTTCACACTCTTGCAACCGAGTACGACCGAGAGAGACGAGACCTGTTGAAACCTCTTAAAATTTCTTAGGACGAGGGAACACACTGGCGCTCTGACGCCATCTTTGCGGTGACCCTGGAACTGCATTTTCCAAAAGCGAAGGGTTTTCGGGATTTCCGAGGTCAAATGTGAGTAATACCTATAAAACAGGCTCGTTTATAACGTTGACAAAAGTTTTTCGAGCCAAGAAAGAAAGGATAATGCGTGAGAGAAATATAAAATATGCCGGACCGTCACGTTTACACTGCTACCCAAAAGATGGCGTCAGTGTGTCCTCTCGTTTAAGAGGTTTCAAGGCAACCAGTTCTAAGAGGTCGCAAGAGTGTGAACGGGTCTTTATTTATTTCTGCGCTCAAACTTTTGTGATGAGCAAAATTAGCTCTAGATTTCGAAAGTAGTTAGTAATTTGAGTAAAAGTTACCTGAAAAAAGTAGTTAAAGTAAATTACTAATTAACTCAATAAAGTTTTAATTGAAAGTTACCAAGTTACTCGGAAAAGTAGTTAAACTACAGTAGTTTGAGTAGAGTAGTTGAACTACGTCCAAGTCTGATTAAGGGCGATCTGCATTGTTCTTTCTTCACATGAACGTCCGCTCTATGCTATCAAAAGTTGATGATATCGAAATTCTTCATGTCGCTTTGCGTTTCTCTTTTATTATTTTCACGCTTTATGAAACATGGTAACTTCTGACTCAAATGACTTTGTTTTGCTTAATTACAAGCATTTTTCTTTATGAAAAAAATTATAAGGAGGGGGGGGGGGAGCCGTTTCCATGCTTGTTAATCAGTCTCTCTATTGTTGTGTTAATCAAGATTTTACAGAACTGAATGAGTCTTTTAAATTATTGTCAGTACACCGCTGTAACTAGGTTTTTCGTCTACTCCATCCTCCATCTGGAAATGTCAGCGGCATGATTTTTGTACTTGATAGGTTTAGGTTGCTTAGTTATGTTAGCTGGAATAACTATACTCTTTTTTGGGGGGAGGAGATTTTAATATATACTTGTTAAAAACATCAAATATGCGTGATGAGCTATTTGCTTATTATCGAAACGAGTGGTTTTGAATGTGTTACTACGGGAGCTACAATAATAACGGATCAGGCCTCCACTTTACTGGATTAATTTGTAACAAATTGTGCCCAGGAAGATAATAATAATAATAATATTTTTATTTCCATCACACTCGATGGTGGCGACCAAGGGAAAAAGCTGCATACACAGCTTGACGAGCCCTTGACCGCCTACAGTGCACGGCGACGGAACACAACAGGAAAAACAAAAAAACAACAACAAAAAAACATACATACACACAGAGGTTGCAACACGGAAAAATTCACCATGGCAGATAAAGCAATATAATGAAATACGAGAACAGTGATTTTAACTAGTTATCATGACCACCCATATTATATAATGAACGGATTTCCCCTATTGACATTTTATTCCAGTCCAAGTTTTTCGATTCGTAAAGATTTAGTAAATTAGGATACCGCAGTGATATTAGGGACCATTCACATTAGGGACCTTACCAACCTTAATTAGCAGTGATATTAGGGACCATTCATATTAGGGACCTTTCCAACACGCACGTCTCGACTCAACCTCGAAAACAAATATGGGAAAGCTTTTGCGGTACGCGCTATTATACCACAAAGACTGCAGTGATTCAGGAACTCCATCGAAACCACTAACTGGAGCACAGTATACGCTAATGATTCAGCCGATGCAGCGTACGATACAGTTCTGGGGACATTCGACGAAATTTATAGTAATAGACGCTTTCAGGCAGCTGTGCATGGGCGCCGCCATAACCGACCTTCAGTTTTTGTTCCCTCTTATTCCGTTCGCTTCACTCCGTCATTGCGACAGCAGGACAGGTTAGTGCCATTTGAAGTGTATACTGTGTCCTCCCCTCCAGCATAGTTCTTTGTGGAGGCTCGTCAACGCCCGCTTCAGTGACTCGGCATCTCGGTAAGACAAGAGAAGGTCGGCTATGGCGGCTCAATCTTGCGCGCGCTGAAAGCGTCTATAGCTCTCCGTACGAGTTCATCAAGCCTGGTAAGAGGTCGAAAAAAACATTGAGTTTCACATGATCTGTTGAACAAAATTGACATAAAAATAATTTAACGCATTGGGGAAAAAAAACAAAACTTGAATATATTACAAAACCGTTTAATAATATCCAGGAAAATAAGCCAGGTAAATTATGAAAAATATTAACCATGTCTTGAAACTTCACGAAAACAAAGCCATGTTAACTGAAATTCGACACTGTGAAGAAAAGGTGTCTGGTACGCCGCTTGCATATACTTTCAGTGACCACTTGGTCAGCGTAGCCAACAACACTTCGAGTGTAACAAACAAAGAAGACGCATGTGGCTATATTTATGAACATATGCAATCTTTTTTTCCTGTCCAACTGATGAAAATAAATTACTATCAGCGTTTCGAAGCATAAATAATAACAAAGAAGATCTAAATGACCTGAATATAGAACCAATCAAATCTGTTATTGACTTGTTAGCTGCACCATTAACGTTCATATTCAATCTGTCGATTTCTTTGGGTGAATTTCCTAAACTTATCCAAATTGCTAAGGTTCCTTTAAAAATTAAGGGTGGCGATATTAGCTTGTTAGAAAACTATAGTCAAATATTAATGCTATCCATTTTTTCCAAAGGCTTCGAGAAAATACTTCATGATAAACATGTCGGCATATTTAGTGCGTTTCTTTTTATTAACGGGCTGCCAGCACGGTTTCAGAAAAGGAAGATCTACTGAATCCGCTCTACTGTCCCAGAAAGAAGTAATCATAATTAATATCGAAAAAACACCATTGACATTAGCGATATATGTAAATTTTTCTAAGACATTTGACCTAGTAAATCACAAAATACTTTAAAATAAACTGCAGTGTTAAGGTATACGGGGTCATGAACTCAATTTATTTAAATCATACCTGTCTGAGGGAAGACAATTTCTTCGAACCAATGATTCAGTATCCTCCACAAGAACAGTAATTACAGATAAACCTCAGGGAAGTGTCTTAGGTTCCTTATTATTTCTTCTTTCTACTAATGATACAGATCATTGTATTCCCGAATGTTCAGTTCTAACCTATGCCGATGACTCTACATTATTTTTCAAAGGCAATACATCCGATGAGATTGAAAAGAAGGAGTATCGTATGCTCTCTCAACTACACCCATGGACAGAAATAAATAGATTAAGAATTAACGCAAACAAAACAAAATGCATGCTATTCCGGGCTAAGAGCATTGCAATTTAGTTTAACTTAAATATCATTTTAGGGGAGGCGGTGTAATCGTGGTAGTAGAGTACTTCAAGATATTAGGTGTTATTTTTATAGTCAACTTATTATGAAATGAACACGTCGACTATATTCATAAAAAGCGAGAACGGTTGTGGGTGCATTGTCCAGATACCGCACAATTTTCACCCCATCAGTCAAGGTAACAATTTTCAATGGCCTTGTGCAATCATGTTTTTTTGTATTTTCACATCCTATGGGATACCATTACCCTGAAAAATATCAACAGTATTCTAACTCTGCAAAAACAACAACAACAACAACAACAACAACAACAACAACAACAACAACAACAACAACAACAACAACAACAACAACAACAAAGATTGGTGGCGAATGTGTCATACTTTTATCACGCAGATGCTCTGTTCTACTCAATTTAAGGTTGTTAGAGCTAAGAATTTACATTATTACCGGCCACTCTTATCGTACTAAACAGCACTAAAAATAAACCCAGCTGTCTTTTTTTTTTTTTTTTTCTTAAAGATCAAACTTAACTAAAAAAACTTCCAGCCTTTCCACTCTGGTGAAGAATGAAGAGCAGCGGAGCTGTAGCTTCTGCTCTCGGCGGTGGCTTTCCAGGCGAGCGATCTGCTCTTCTTTCGCAAGGGAGTCTGAAGCGCTCAACGCACGCGGCGGTTGCGGACCCATTCGCGCTGCTGCGTACGTCGCCGCTCCTTTCGCACACGGTCTTCTTTCCCCGAAAAAAGGGCACGCGGCCGACCCATCGCGAGTTTAAACCGAAGCTGATATGAGCATAGAAAACAGCGCGCAAAACAGACGAGGACGAAGAAGAAACACACGTGACGCGCGCTGCTGTCATCACGTGTGTTTCTTCCTCGTCCTCCTCTGTTTTTCGTGCCTGTTTCCTACTATGAATACCTACCAACTCATCCAACTATCCATTTGCCTATGATAGGTGCAGAGCCGTGTATTGGGAGAGTTTGGCCAATAGGTGGAGCAAAGGCCGCCGCCAGCGCCGAATATTCCCCCCACGCTTAGAGCGTAAACTAAATTTGTGACACAGCGTCGACCAATCAGGAGACCTCTACTCCATCTCACAAATGTCAGGAGTGAAGACAAAGGCACAGGCGCGTGAGCCTAGCTCAGCGAAACGCTTTTGTTTGTACGAGACCTCGTGCATAGGAGGCACTTTCCAAAGCCACGCGCTCGTGCCCATGCCTTTGTCTGCACTGCTAGAACAGCGTCCTGAGACTGGCTGAAAGAAAGCAGTGCAAAGGGTGGGGTGCGCGAGCGTCTTGAGACGCGGAGTTCCGCTCGGCACGGCTCACATTATACTTCGTTTCACTTTATCTGTGAGCGAAGCCAAAGCTAGAAGCGCGAGACCAGCGCTTTTTGCATTTCTCCCCAGCTCGCGCGCTCGAGCAGAGCCTGAACGCACGGAGCTTCCGTGGTCGCGCTTCCAGTTTTGCCTTCGCTCGCACATAAGGTGAAACGAAGTATAGTCGTGTCACAAATTTAGAGCACACGACCACCGCTAGGGTCTGTTTCGCGGCCTGTGGTTGGCCCCGAGATGCTCGCCTATTCAAACCAATGTATGGCCAAACTCTCTCAATAAACGGTTCTGGATAGGTGGAGAGGTTGCCGCCATCTATGAGCGACAACAGCAACCAGACTAGTTGCCTGGTTGCCGCCGTCGCTTATAGATGGCGGTAGCTGTGCAGATGTTCGTGTAGGTTTGTGTCGACATTTCTTTGGTACCGGGCACGATCTTGGGGAACCTAGCCCTTAACAGCTCCGCTGTAAAACACCATCACTTGTCACACACGACTCTGTGAAGAGTGGCATGTACCTCCCCCTCCCCCCGCACAATGGTATCGCATTCGTCAAATTCATTCTATACTTCGTTTCAGCTCAAGACCAGACACAACCGTCGCTACGAGCTAATGGGACAATCAAACAGCTTCAAATGCGCACGTCACTGGGCCTTTTCTGTTTATGATTGGTTCAGCGATAATAGAAGACGTACAGAAACATGACGAAAACCATGATGGTTTCGACTCCGTCTGATTGATCCCTGCAGCTCTCAGCGTCGGCTGCCTCTGGACTTAAGGTTAAACGAAGTGTACCATCTTTATTAAACACGACGAATCATAGATATTTCAGCCATAATTGACCATTTGATGACTTCATGATTATATTATCTACCTTATAAAATGTATTATATATATATATATATATATATATATATATATATATATATATATATATATATATATATACAGGGTGTTTTTTTTTAAGCTTAACAGATTTGTTTAAAAAAAGCCGTGAAAGTTACACTTATGCCGCTTGTGGAGGTGAGTTATACGGCCAGGGGGACATATTATAGGGGGCTAATCGCAATGATCAGTCGGCTAATTAATTAAAATTCGTTAATTAACTTTTTAATTAATGAAAATAGACATATGGTTCCAATTAGAAACTTGCTCAGCGTCATCGAAAACCCCTAAATAAGTCATTTTCAGAAAGACTTTGAGCGCGTGAGAAGCGTAGTAGTGCACTAAAGTTACCACTCGTGGAGCAGGTACAAGGCTGGGGCTAGATAAGAGACAGAAAAATCGCGCGGGCGCCTTATCGCAACCTCTAGCTTTGTACCTGCTCCACGAGCGGTAACTTCAGTTCACTACTACGCTTCTCACGCGCTCAAAGTCTTTCTGAAAATGTCTGATTTAGGGGTTTTCAATGACGCTGAGCAAGTTTCTAATTGGAACCATATGTCTATTTTTATTAATTAAAAAGTTAATTAACGAATTTTAATTAATTAGCCGACTGATCATTACGATTAGCCCCCTATAATATGTCCCCCTAGCCGTATAACTCACCTCCACAAGCGGCACAAGTGTAACTTTCACGGCTTTTTTTAAACAAATCTGTTAAGCTTAAAAAAAAACACCCTGTATATATATATATATATATATATATATATATATATATATATATGGGTGGTTTCATCTCAAATCGTGCAGACAAAAAGGGTCGAATTTTTAATTTCGCTGAAAAAAATATATGTTATGGCGTATTCTCTAAAAACGCAGTAGCCACAAACCGCAAGTTCGTCGGATTTTTTGTTCTCGACTTACGAATTTTAAAAGAGGCCGCGGCGGAAAACAGTGTTTTTCACATCCGTCGTGGGTCGGATGTTTCGCTCGATCTCCCGTCGTGGATTTTCAGTCCACATTATATTAACATTTTTCAAGCACTCTGTTGGCACAGGTAAAACGCTCTAATACCATGAAATAATTTTAGGCGTTTTGCTTTTTTTCTGTAAAAATGTCGAAAACGCCCCCTCGGTTAATTGTTGACGAACTTTGACAATTAAATACTGGCGATCTACTTGGGTTACATCAATATATTTTATGTCTATGGAGAGCCCAAAACACGCTCTTTATAGATATCATAAAATGATATAGCTGTATTAAATATCCTTTGCGGGACATTTACGTTAATGTTATTCGAAAACCAAAAATCACCAATTTTAAGATCAATTTTCTAAAAAAAAAAAAACATTTTTTATTTTTTTATTTTTTGTTGAAATGTAGATATGATAGTTGTCTACTCGAAAAGCAAGTCTATAAAGTGTGTATTTTGTTTGTATGTTCTATATTTAAGCCTCAATATCGGAAAAAAGACGTCTTCGTTTTGTAAGACCTAAGTCAGACAAAAAAAAAAAAACGTGCGCTTCTATGAATTGTAAAAAAGTTTTCTTGAATTTCTGTCTGCGTTTTGTAATCAATTATAAACGCATTTTGTGGTATTGAATAGTTATTTATGTTTTGAAAAGAGCGGAAAACCACGAGAAACATATATAATCAAATCAGCAGGCCTAGTAGACCTTCCATATCGAAGAGGCACAGACGTTGTATTTTTTCGATTTATAAAACTTTCACTGTAAACTAGCATGACTAGCTATTAGCTGTCATATTACTAAGACATAAAAAGTCACCACATCATTGATCTATTATATACAATTCTTTCCGAAACCAAACGCTAGGGTTTGTTCACCGCACATCGCACAGATCACCAGGGAATGGCCTTTCACTTCCGTAATACACAAAAGTGATGACACAGAAACGATCCGAAACACACGGAGAGATTCTCACGGAGAAGGGTAGAGAATAAAAATAAATAAATAAGAACAAAATTACCCAACTCCGATCTTAACGAAAATTGCGGTAAAAAAATAAAAGATTTAGGTTCGAGCGGTGGCAAGGCGATAGGTGCACGCCTGGTGGAGAGTCAGACAAAGAAGTCAACGACACGTAAAGAAAAAAAAAAAAAAATTAATGAAGAAAGAAAAACTCAGCCGCACATGGCAAGAACAAAAACCAACTCCTCCGGGCATTCCCTAAACGGGACACAACCCAAATGCGTGCGAACACGCTCTCTACAGCACCGTCAGGCCGCTACGCCATGGAGAAATAAAGCCAACAAGTAAACAATGCTAACAGACAGTTAGTAACGAAACATAAAAAAAAGTTCAGCAGAACCGCACCCGAGAAACAAAGTTCAGCGGGGCGAAGAAACACACACGAAATAAAAAAAACAAAGTCTCAACTGACCGACGCCGAGTCCAGTCCCACGACACTGAAGCCTGGCAGGATGATGTCGTCCAGATGATGCTCGAATCTATTCTTCACTCTGTTCCGCACATCCGTCGTGGCAGTGCGGAACAAAGTGAAGAATAGTTTCGAGCAGCGGTGCGCGAGAAGGTAACCGAGACGTAACATGCCTCGAGCTTCATATCGGGAGAGGACTTTTCGAGGCAGTTACTACAAGCAGTTACTCAAACTTTCTCTTTCCCCTTCCCTTTTTCAAAAGAACACGTCAGCCGGCGCTAACTTTTCATCTCGGGAGAAGACCACTCTTCACAAACGGTTATAGTTGACAAGGAGGCTGATTTCGACCCAACTAGTCTCCGGGCACAATAGACACAAGTATATTTACCAACACGCTCGTTTTTGATGCTAGTCTCCGGGCTTTGCTGTTTCCAAAAGAGATAACCCTTCGGTGCTATCGGATTTCCGCGGAGGGAGATGGAGTACATAAAATTGAAAGAATAAAACACGGAGGACAAGCACAGGACAACCACTTTGCAGAGCACGGCCATTTCTAGGATAGGACGTTCGAAGCTTGGGCAAATACGCGGCATCATTTCACGCGTGCACGGATGGCTGGTTTCAAAATTTTCCCACATCCCTAACGAAAACGGCCCATCTTCGTGTGCGTGCGCGATTTTCGTCCCGCGCCGCCGGTTTTAGCTCGCACGCGGCGTTGTTTTGGCAGGCAGAACTGTTGTTGACCGTCGATATTGTAAGGCCGTGGTGTTCTCATCCTCCCAGGCAAAAGTTACTTTGCTTTTCCTTCTGCAATACTCTGACTGACTGACTCCTCCTGGGTGGCCGTCACTGTTCGCCGCGTTAACGACACATTCGTACCATTTCACTCCTCGTGACACAGGGTGCGCTGCTCGCTTAAAGGCCCGTTCACACACTTGCGTTCGGAGCGACCACTATGCTTACGAACGAATGCAACCGCTGCGACTTCAACGACAACTGTGCGCGACGTGTACACACACATGCACACATGCATGCAACCGCGTGGAACCACACGAATCAACAGCCAATAAGAAACGAGCTTCAGCTCTTGCTCCTAGCCAATAGTAAGCATCCCAGCTACGCTTACAAACATGGCGGACGGTTCCGTCGTTCCGTGCCCGACGCGGGGTTCTCACCGGAGCAGCCCGAGGCGCCCGAGGTTTCGGCTACGGCGTACGGTCACGAAGATCTGCTGTGCGCCTAGAATAGCTTTGTAAAGGCTGGTTCCGACATCTGAAACGAACCCGTTATACACGACTGCGTCCGTTGTGACCGGAGCGACAGGAACGAACGCTCCACGCCGCGCGTACACTCTCTGCTACCACTGCAACAAGCGCAGCGGGTCGGCAGCACGGCGACCGCCTCTCCGTTGCCGTCAGCTGTTTCAGCGGTGCCTCTAAAAAGAAGGGGACGCGCAGCCACTCACTTGCGTAACAGAAAATAGACAGACCGTCTTCTATGACCTCAAGCTTTATTATTTTTTTTCAGGATACGTTTGCAGGGTATAGTGCATTAAAAAAAGAAAAAGGATGCAGTACGCCGTCTTGCACGATCACGACTTTAATACACGACCTTGCCAACAGTACAAATCTCGCCACACGCCTTTTCTACGATTATAAAAGACGATGTAATCTTAGCAGCGATATAGCAACGTAGAAATATAATTTGACAGACGTTGCGAGCGTTCAGGATTGCTAACACTAATCACCTTCTTCGGGTGATGAAAACGCGTGAAAATTCGCATCCTTTATACGGTACGCACCAGTAATACCTTGAACTTGAGCACACGCATGGAATGCGCCAAAAAAAGAAATCCGGGTGATGTTCGAGGACACAAATGCTAAGAAAGCACCACTGTAGTCGAAGTAAACAAACACGACGGCACGGGCGTTCCTGCTGTCTTGAGAGTGCCGCCACGAGATCGCCGCACGAGTAGGTGGATCTTCCCTTCTAGTACGTGCTGGGTTATCATGACGACACACAACGAAAATTCCCATTCAAGGATAGCGCTTTTACGAGGAACGATGACTTTCCACCACGCCGTCCACGTCGACGATCATCACGACGCCATGTTTGAAAATAAAAGGAGCCCGGCACGACCGGCATGCAACGCGCGCGACCGAGCTCTCCTCGACCTGTGATTGGTCTGTCGCTCCCGTCGTTCCCGAACGTAACGAAAAAGTTCAGCCCGGCTCAACTCCTTGCGTTGCGAACGAACACGAACGAAACGACCGTTTGGCGCTTCGTTGCTATGGTAACTCGTCGTTCCAACCGGTTGCATTCGTTCGTAAGCGTAGTGGTCGCTCCGAACGCAACTGTGTGAACGGGCCTTTACTGTCACGGGCCGTCCTATCTAACACAACGAGCGCGAAAGGTCGTGGTCGTCTGCTGGTTCCGAAAGGGCGGGACGTTCATATAGGCCAATCAAGGCCCCGAATCAATACGACGTCTGCCTATTTCTATGCATTAAAAATTTACGATGCCTGCTGGCCTGTTAAGAAGTGTTGCTTTCTCTTTTGAACTGCTCCAATGTAGCTTGCCGCGTATAATAAAATTTAAATGATCAATAAATATAACAGGGTGGAACTACTGTATTTCATTTTTATGTGGGAGCGTTGAAAAAAGGCAAAAATATTTCCAAGTTTGTGAAGACGCGCAATTCGAAAGTCCGTTTCAAGCCGTAAAAACACGTTTTTGTACGATATTGATGCTTAAATATAGAACATACAAACAAAATACACACTTTCTCGACTTGCTTTTCGAGTATAAAACTATCATATCTACATTTTAACAAAAAATAAAAAATAAAAATAAAAAATAGGCTTTTTCAGAAAATCGATTTTAAAATTGGTACTTTTTAGTTTTCGCATAACATTAATGTAAACGTCCCGCAAAGGGTATTTAATACAGCTAAATGATTTTATAATATCTATAAAGAGCGTGTTTTGGGCTCTCCATGGACATAAAAAATATTGATGTAACTCAAGTAGATCGCCAGTATTTAATTGTCAAAGTTCGTCAACAATTCACCGAGGGGGCGTTTTCGACATTTTTACAGAAAAAAAGCAAAACACCTAAAATTATTTCATGGTATTAGAGCGTTTTACCTGTGCCCACAGAGTGCTTGAAAAAAGTTAATATAATGTGGACTTAAAATCCACGACGGGAGATCGAGCGAAACATCCGACCCACGACGGATGTGTAAAACACTGCTTTCCGCCGCGGCCTCTTAAAATGTAAGTCGAGAACAAAAAATCCGACGGACTTGCGGTTTGTGGCTACAGCGAAATTAAAAATTCGACCCGTTTTGCCTGCACGATTTGAGATGAAACCACCCATATATATATACCGGGTGTTCATTTTTAATTCGAACAGATTTATTACAAAAAATCCGTAAAAGATGCACTAGTACGGTTTGTTCAAGTGAGTTATACGGCTAGGGGGACATTATGTGGGTGGCTAATCCTTGCGAGAAGTTGGCTAATTACTTAAAATTCGTTAATTAACTTTTTAATTAATGAAAATAGACATATGGTTCCAATTAGAAATTTGCTCAGCGTCGTCGAAAACCCCTGAATCAGTCATTTTCAGAAAGACTTTGAGCGCGTGAGAAGCGTAGTAGTGAACTGAAGTTACCGCTCGTGGAGCAGGTACAAAGCTAGACATTTTTGAAAACCGGAGACGACGGACGAAAAAAGGGGACAAACACAAACGTTTGTGTTTGTCCCCTTTTTTCGTCCGTCGTCTCCGGTTTTCAAAAATGTGTAACATCAACCAGC
Organism: Ixodes persulcatus; assembly: GCA_013358835.2. Lineage (NCBI taxonomy): Eukaryota > Metazoa > Arthropoda > Arachnida > Ixodida > Ixodidae > Ixodes > Ixodes persulcatus. The sequence continues at coordinate 481,616 of JABSTQ010011074.1, read as the reverse complement.
TCGCCTGCCTACTTACATTATCTTCAAACAAAGCTAGAGGTTGGGATAAGGCGCCCGTGCGATTTTTCCATCTCTTATCTAGCCCCAGCCTTGTACCTGCTCCACGAGTGGTAACTTTAGTGCACTACTACGCTTCTCACACGCTCAAAGTCTTTCTGAAAATGACTGAAGTAGGGGTTTTCGATGACGCTGAGCAAGTTTCTAATTGGAACCATATGTCTATTTTCATTAATTAAAAAGTTAATTAACGAATTTTAATTAATTAGCCAACTTCTCGCAAGGATTAGCCGCCCACATAATGTCCCCCTAGCCGTATAACTCACTTGAACAAACCATACTAGTGCATCTTTTACGGATTTTTTGTAATAAATCTGTTCGAATTAAAAATGAACACCCGGTATATATATATATATATATATATATATATATATATATATATATATATATATATATATATATATATATATATATATATATATATATATATATGATGATTGAAGCTTGTGGGCCGGTGATTATTGAAATACACAAGAAAGATCCATGGACTGAACAAAAACAGGGAAAGGTTTATTGACGTTTCGAGAGGAGGCCTCTCTTCTTCAGAATGACCATTGAGGGAACTCGACACGATTTTTCTGTAGTATACAGGGTGTTTTTTTTAAGCTTAACAGACTTGTTTAAAAAATGCCGTGAAAGTGATACTTATGCTGCTTGTGGAGGTGAGTTATACGGCCAGGGGGACATATTATAGGGGGCTAATCGTAACTATCAGTCGGCTAATTACTTAAAATTCGTTAATTAACTTTTTAATTATTGAAAATAGACTAATGGTTCCAATTAGAAATTTGCTCAGCGTCATCGAAAACTCCTAAATCAGTCATTTTCAGAAAGACTTTGAGCTCGTGAGAAGCGTAGTATTGAACTGAAGTTACCACTCGTGGAGCTGGTACAAAGCTAGAGCTTGCGATAAGGCGCCAGCACGATTTTTCCGTGTCTTATCTAGCCCCAGCCTTGTACCTGCTCCACGAGTGGTAACTTTAGTGCACTACTACGCTTCTCACGCTCTCAAAGTCTTTCTGAAAATTACCGATTTAGGGGTTTTTGATGACGCTGAGCAAGTTTCTAATTGGAACCATGTGTCTATTTTCGTTAATTAAAAAGTTAATTAACAAGTTTTAATTAATTAGCCGACGGATCATTACGATTAGCCCTTTATAATATGTCCCCCTGGCCGTATAACTCACCTCCACAAGCGGCATAAGTGTAACTTTCACGGCTTTTTTTTAAACAAGTCTGTTAAAGGTCCTCTGACACGCCAAAAACAATATTTTTTTTTTTATGCTACCCGTTGCAATGGCATATCAGGACATTACAAAAAAATTGTTTCACTATAGAGTTGCGTAGTTTTTTTTTATAAAAAATAGAAATACGAGGCCCAATTCAAAGTTCCCGCCGTGCACTGTGACGTAACAGTGTACCGCAAGGTGTCGGGGCGGTCAGAAGGGAGGCATCGCCGGAAGTCACGTGAGTTGTATCCCTCCTCGTGCTTACCGCGAGCGCGTGTAATATTTTTTTAATATTTTTGTTATTCTCCGCACCTCCACGAGCGATCCAAGCAGACAAGGTTTCTTTTATTTGCTTTTCATCGCTTAATGTTGCTGTAAAGGTAGAAGAAGCGGAGTCAGTGAATTGACGTGATCAACTACAATGCCTAGAAGGTGCTGTGTGAGGGACTGTCCCGGTATTTCAGCAACTGAAGAAGAGATCACACTGCATGCATTTCTGAGAGACATACATCGGCCGCATGAGCACCTAGTAAACAAGTTCTACTCATGTTCTAGACAAAATACGTACTTTGTGCTCGACGTTTACTTGTACTTGGTACACTCACCAGTTCGTATTCTTTAGACGGCAGGCATCTACAGCCTGGAGAGTATCCGATGATTCAACGACCTCGGTGTCTCAACCTTCAGCAATGCGATCGGGCGTGTCGTATGCATGCAATCCTAATTTCTGCGAGCGTTCTAAATTTTTTTTTTTTTTTTTTTCAAAACTTGATAGCTTGTTTTGAGCCCGTATAGCCCTGTATTATCGGACTGACGGCATGCACTCGTACACTGGCTTGTACTCTCAACGCTTTCATCGTTGACCTCCATTACGTCGATCCACTGACTCTTCGTCCTCAAATTTTACAGCACGCAAACTAACCAACGGTGCAGGGATAAAGAGCTAGTGGAACTGAAACTTCGTTTTCTACGATCGCTCGTACGAAGAGCAGAATAATAAAAAGAAAAAAAAAAAGTCTTAGGCACGGTCGCGGAGAGCACGAGGAGTGAAACTCACGCGACTTCCGGTTAACCCACTTTTAGTGACGTAGCTCGATGCCTCCTTTCTGACCGCCCCGACACCTTGCGGTACACTGTTACGTCACAGTGCACGGCGGGAACTTTGAATTGGGCCTCGTATTTCTATTTTTTATAAAAAAAACCACGCAACTCTATAGTGAAACAATTTTTTGTAATGTCCTGATATGCCATTGCAACGTTTAGCGTGAAAAAAAATATTTTTTTTGGCGCGTCAGAGGCCCTTTTTAGCTTAAAACAAAACACCCTGTATATATATATATAGAGAGAAACGTATTGTGCCAACTAATGCCAAGCGAAAGGCGCATCTCTATGGAGCTGGGGCCTTGTCAAGATGCATTTGTTGCAGCTTTTTGCCCCCAAAACCATCTTTCTCTGTGAAAGAAAATAAAGTTGATTGATTGATTAAGTGATTGATTGATTGAGTGATTAAATAATTGAGGGATTGATTGATTGATCAATCAATCAATCAATCGATCCTGTGGAGCTGCAATATCGGCGTTTTTTCACGCGCCTCGCCCACGTCTGCTTCGGCGCGCGTCGCTCGAGGTCACATGCGACGCACGACACAACGTCGAAATCTGGTCGGGACAGATATCAGGACGGGCGCCGCGCGCTGACGCGAGGAGACGCTGACGCGGAGGAGGCGGGTGAACAACGTCCCATATGGTTGTGCCTTTACGAATGCCTATATTATCGCTTGACTGGACGACCCATTTCTTAGAACTCCGGTGGCTGCCGCCGATAGCTTTTAGGACGCACTTGTGATTCTCGACGCCTGTATTTGACTGCCTCCGAAAGGACCGTTGGAAGGAAGCTATGGGAGGTAAGTCTGTGATATGTGGCGCGTTCAGTGACTGAGTTTAAAGGGGTGTGGAAACGAAATGTTTTCACTTTTATTTATTTGTTTAGATGTGGTTCATGTTGTGACGGCCGCCCAGAAATATTAGCCTAGACTAGTGTTTCTAGGCTGCAGGCAGAGAAGTCAAGAAAACTAATTTTAAAACGAATGAACACATTTAAAAATTGCGCCTGGTGGCGGTTAGTGCCACTAAATAAGCTACTCTTCAGAGTAACGGCACTTGGCCATAGTGTGGCTTAAAATCACGGTTGCCAGTTATCTGAAGCTTTATCTGAAATCACAGGAAACGCTTTTCCGTCCTCCACAAATGTTTAAACTGTTCCCGACAGAGCAAAGCAATATTGCATGAGCTTCCTAACACCAAATCTAATTCTGAGGAAGTCGCACTTTTCAATCATGATGATCGGCAGTTGCGTCTGCTCTGCTCAAGCACCAAAATGGTGGCGCCCACAACAATGTCGGGGAATGGAGTGCCGATACTCTAAGCGCAGCTCATTTATTTATTTATTTATTTATTTCAATACCCTCAGGGCCCATAGGGTAGTACAGAGGGGGCGGGGCATATAAGAATTCACTCAAAAGAAAATACAAACGTAAAAGGCAATGATTAAAACACAATCAATTCGTCAAAACATTAACAAAAGTGATTAGTAAGTGCTTCTTTAAATAAATCAAGTGATGGGATAGCTGCTAAAGATGCTTGAAGGTGGTTCCACTCAGAAGACGTTCTTGGTATGAAGGAGTCGTTATATGCTGAAGTCTCACAGTGAGGAATGCCGACCTTGAAACGATGATCAATGCGTGAAGAGATATATGCAGGGTTAAGGAATAACTTATCTTTTAGTGAAGCGTTGAAGTGATAAATTTTGTAGAAAAGGCATAGACGAGATATGTTTCGCCGTAAGGAAAGAAGAGGCAGGGACAATGAGGTTTTCATAGATGATACACTAGCGGTGCGATGATAGTTAGAATAGATAAAACGTACTCCAGGATTTTGAACAGCTTCAACGTTAATCACAAGCGTTGTATGCCCGGGGTCCCAGATTGACGAGGCGTACTCTAATTTTGATCGAACCAGAGTTTTGTACAGAAGCAATTTTAATGATATTGGGGCTAAAGAGAAGTTTCTTTTCAGACATCCAAGCATAGAGTTAGCGTTAGCGATAATATGATCAGTATGTAATTTCCATGAAACGTTAGAAGTAATGTGAACACCAAGATATTTGTAAGACGTCACAGATTCCAGTAGGTTGTTAGAAATTGAGTATGGTGATGGGGACGTGTTCCGACGGGAAACCCTCATGGATTTGCATTTGTTAGTGTTAAGAGTCATTTTCCATAAGTTACACCATTCGGATACAGCACACAGGTCACATTGAAGTAGTGTTGCATCAGAATCGTTAGTCATTTCACGATAAATTACACAGTCATCGGCAAATAAGCTTATTGAGGATGATACACACAGTGGTCAGTCATTTATATAAATAAGGAACAAAAGAGGTCCTATAACGGAACCTTGTGGGACACCAGAGGTAACAGGACTAAGGGAAGAATTAGTTTCATTCGCACAAACATATTGAGATCGATTAGTTAGGAAACATTTAATCCACGACAAAACATTAGGATCAATGTTAAGTTTGCTAAGTTTAAAAAGTAAGAATTTATGAGAAACTTTGTCAAAAGCTTTGGCGAAATCGAGAAACACAAGTCAACCTGGGACCCACGGTCAAGAATGGAAAGTAGGTCATTAGTGAAAGACAAAAGCTGAGTCTCACAAGAGAGAGATTTGCGAAAACCATGTTGTGAGGGTGAAAAGAAAGAATTTTAATCTAAGAAATTAACTAAATGAGAATAAATAATGTGCTCTAAAAGTTTACACGGGGTGCTGGTTAACGAAATGGGTCTGTAATTAAGAGGATTATGTTTGTTACCTGACTTGTGAAGTGGAACCACCTTTCCTTTTTTCCAATCATCCGGTAAGACACCAAGGTTGAGTGACTGCTCAAAAATTTTTGTAAGACAAATTGACATGTAATGTTTAGTGTTCTTAAGAAATTTAGAGGTAATATTGTCGACACCACACGAGGAAGAAACTTTCAAATTATCGATCAACTTTACAATCCCGTCGTAATCAAAAGCAAGCGGGTCCATGGGAAAGAATGCATAGCCTGGAAAAATAGGATAATCTAAACCATCAATATCAGTAAACGCCTTGACAAAGACGTCGTTCAGAATGGATGCACATTGAGCTTTCGGAATGTCAATACCCGCAACATCAGTGAGCAATACAGCCATTCCTTTAGGCCCGTTCATAACACTCCAAAATTGTTTAGGGCTATTTGCTAACATTGAATTAAGGGTAACATTAAAAGAAGTCAGTTTTGCTTGCTTGATGGCTGCCTTATAAGCATTGATAACAGATTTATAAAGCTCCCAGCGCTCAGCGAGGCCAGACAACTTTGCAGCGCGATAAAGGCGTTTTTCTTATTAGCAAGGCGTTTAAGTGTTACATTAAACTAGGGAGACATGTGGTTAGATACGATATTCCTACACGGAATGAATACATTAATTAGAGAATTTACTTTGTTTGTAAATATGTTCCAATTAGTCTCAATTGTGCGTTCTGACAACGCAGGCAAAAATGTATCAAGAAAGCAAGCCAACTCATTATTTATTGCACCGAAGTTTGCTTTGCTATAATCGAGAAAGTGTTTGGTAGATTTGTTAGCAACAGGCGATGAAGCTTGCAGGCTGAAATTCAAAATAGCATGGTCGCTAATGCCCGGTAAATAAGTTATAGAAGAAGCGAGATTATAGTCAGTCGTAAGAATAAGGTCTAACACATTGGCCGTCGCATTAGTAATCCGAGTAGGCTCAGTGACACATTGAGAAAAAGAAAAATCAGAACAGAGACTGATAAAATCCGAGTAATCCGAAGAGCTACTAGATGCAGCGGGAAACGGTCCAGACCAGTTGATCAAGGGAAGATTAAAATCACCTAGTAAATACATGGGTGCAAGGGGGAACCTTGAACAAATCATATTTAAAGCGTCATGCAAATCCGAGCAAAACTTTGCAGGAGCGTTGGGAGGACGGTCACAAACGCACAAAATAATATTTCTATAGGCGCACTGTAGGCGTACGCAAACAAGCTCCAACGGGGAAACAATATTCACGTGATAACATTCAATGGCTTTATTCACTGCGATTAAAACACCTCCCCCACGCCTATCTGTTCTGTCACACCGATAAAAATTGTAGCATTTAACAGAGTCAAGAATTTCAGTATCACGGACAACACTTGAAAGCCACGTTTCTGACAAAACAGCAATATCGCTTGATGATGCATCAATGATTGACAGGTCATGCCGGTTACGGCTCTATAGTGGCGGTCCGCGAAGCTCATTTGGAATGCCGTCACGCCATGAGTTTTTAAAAAGCAGCTCCACTTCGCGGCAGTATGGCTCTCTCGTGGAGTTACTTAGTCCTGACTTGGCGGAGAACGCTGATAAGTTGAAACGACAGCCAAGGCTACAAGCGCTAGCTAGCCCGGGCGCATGGCTTTGAGGTATGCATTTCTATACTTCGTCTCACCTTAGTATAGACTATTGTTAGCCGCGCGTGCTAAAAGCGCGAGCTAGTTGCTTTGAATGAAGCCTCGGTGGCTACACGAGCGCTCGTGCAGCGAGTGCTCCAGACAAGGCAGTCAAGGCTAGGTCAAGGCTAGCCGCTCGCGCTAGCACAGCATTCGCGGTTAGTCCATGCTAAGGTGAGACGAAGTATAGACCAACTCAACTTGCTGACGTCATACGACCGCGGTGGCGCTGCTGTCGGTACTGCGCATGCGCTAACGCTTCATTCCTCCCAAAGTTGGCTTCTGCGCATGCGCAGTGCCCACACCTGTTGTGGGCAAAGCGGGCTTGTTTGTAAACAGTGTGTTGGTTTATAGCGCGGGCGTTCGATCGTTCTGCGGAACAACGCTTAAAGGGGTCATGAAACGAATTTTGGGTTGGGATGAATGATTTTAAATTGGGACTTTACTAATCGCATATCGTTTAGTTGGCCAAAAGAAAGAGGCTGGAAAGTCAAAAGCCAGCTTTTCGGTAGGAACATTTGAAAATATAGTGGACTATTTTGTACCTTCTTGCCTTCAAAAGCTCTCCGCCTTTTCACTAATACATGCGCGGTTCCAAAAGCGCGTCACCGGCGCCAAACTGACGTCAGCAGAGCCCAGCTCACGCATTGGACACGAGAACTGCGTCACTCGGACGTATGCGCTCGTCAACAATCAACCCGTCGACGAATATTTGGATTCGCGTTCGTGGCCAATGAGTGCCCTGACGGAACTTATTGTCACTGGGGACTGACAAGTTCTATGGTGTGCATAAAAAGCACGGTAGAAGCTAGGAGTCATCGCACCGGTACCGAAGGAATGTCACCACCACGTGATTTCAGAATTCGCATTTGAGTTGAGGATTAAAGCTAAGGAGGAAGAAGTAGGAAAATCGTTTCATGACCCCTTTAAAAGCTGCGACCTCGAGCTCTCGTGGTTGTGGAATTGGCTGCAGTCTCAGCTCCACAGTGCTTCTGCAACGTGCATTCCACAAGATTGAGATCGACGTTCTTTGTAGACGGAAGGTAGGAGCTTGATCTGAGGATGCGGGGCCCTATGTCAGGCCAACTGACGGTTATTTCTGCTTAGTGGTTCCTTTGAGCCACTACTTCTGCGGTGTGAAACTAACATGGTAAAGCGAACACTCGTGGCACATAAAATACCGGCATGGCCACAAATGATGTTACGGACAAGCTATGTATAGGTCATAGGGCGCACAGTCCTCAGATATTACCACTAGGCGGGATTGTTAAAGCCCCTCTATCCTGTGAAAAGTGGCGCCATTCATTGTTGTAAATATTCTATAGAGAAACGTGCCGCGCGCAACTTCTGGGAAGAACATGCATGGAGTCTGAAATCTAGTTCAGTGCTCCGCTGTGCCGCCATGATCTTCCCAAGGACTGCACGTTGCACGTGTCTCGTGCATCGACGCACCTTGCGCTACTTTTGAAACATGAAGGGGCTTTAGAGATTGTCACACGCTGACGCCATCAAGCGGCAAGGCTTGCAACTACAGTACCCTTGACTGTGCGAAGACTATTGACGTCACGAGCGCGATTCGCATTGCGCTTTCCGCTGGCCGACTTTGAAGCGAGGGTTTGAGAGCTCGCGCTCACATCATTTCACTTCCCTACCCCTTTAGGAGGTGGTTGTAGTACGCCCGTCATCCTTTTTAGTCGCTCGTATTGGCAAGGGCGTTGTGCATGTATTAGTCTAAACGAAACGATGCCATAGCCGTTAGTAGGTCGTAAACCGTTGATGGCTGTAGTCATGCAGAAAGCAGTTTCATTTTGAAAGCTCGCTTGCCGGGGGCGGATCTTTCGTCGCATGTTACAGAGCGGCGTTTGTTATAGCGGGGCATATTGAAACTTGTCTTGTCGGCTGAGTGAATAGGACTTGCACCTTTGCCATTTACGTCCACGAGGGAGGAGCCCAGAATGCAGAACGGTTGTGGAAAGCAAAAGTTATCGCCATTATAAATAACACCCCACCGTAGCTTTCGAGAGATGGCTCTCACACCTCCGTCGCGGTTGCTTTCGACGGACGAGAGGTTGTTGCTAGTTTGTTTATCGACGAAGATAAGGCGGGGACAAGCTGCCTTGTATATTTTGTGGGAATCACGTGTTCCCCGCCTTCGTATCCAGGCCTAGCTAAGGCACGCAGTGGGGCGTCGCCATGTTGGGGCTCGTCCCGTGGGTGCGACGCGAGGCCGTTTTCCCTTGTATACGGCACTTCCTCGCCTTTCTCGGGTGACTTGCCTCAGGCCAACACCACCTAGAGGAGAAGGCCAGAACACGCCTCGAGTGACGTCACGGCAGCAGGCTGACGTGCGCCGCGCTATAAGCTGAGCTGAAGGCTTCGCGCGTAGGTTTTACGTCGTAGAAACGCGGGTTTCCGCACTATTTATTTTTTTATGAGTTAACATATGAGCTGTGAACGCCGAGTTATTTAAAGAACCAATTTTAGAACGCAGGAAAATTATTATAACCTAGAATTATCGTAGTGAAATACAAGAAAGTGATATCTTGAGACAGATGTGTTCTTTTTTTAAGCGATAAACTGGGTGGTGTAGTTGTCTCTGAACGACATGGGAGTTGTATAAAAGAAGAATCGATGTGAAATGGCAATAATCGAAGTAATGGGACCAGATAAAATGAACTACAGTAACAATCGGATAAATGATGCAGAGGCATTCATTTAATTTCATTTCATTTTATTCACCTCAAAGGCATCTGAAGACGCATTACATGAGGGGGACTCAAAAATAACAGACAAAAAAGTAATTGAACATAAAAAATAGACACCAACAAAAAAAAATAACACACACACAAAAAAAACGCTTATTAGCATGTTATTGTTATGATGCAGTTTTACAAATCAAGGTTCAGTTAAACAAATTAATGCACTTCTTTGTAAATGAAATGGGATATCTCTCAGTTACAATATGGTCAGGTAGTTTGTTCCAGTCAGTGGTGCAAAGTAGTGCAAAGTACTAAGGAGGAAAAGAGGAAAGTGTAAGTATGGCACTGAAATGGTTCCATCTTGCAGGAATTATCTAATATGGATTATGTAAAATTGGCAGCCCAGCACTAAGTAGATTGAAAATCGGAATCTGAGTAATATACAGCTTGAATAAAACACAATCGGGCTATCTTTCGTGTTCTTTCTATATTGGGAAGATTTATGCTAGCTTTTAAAGAGGAGACACTAGTTTCGGATGAATAATCACTGCATATAAATCTGGCTGCTTTGTTTCGAAGATTCGAGCCTCGAGATTAGGTAGCTTAGGTGTGGATTCCAAATTATGCTTGCACATTCTAATTTTGGGAGGATAAACATTTTGCATGCGAGTAGTTTTGTTTCAATGTGAGATAGATCCCTACTGAAAAATCTCAATTGCATGACACATTTCTGTGTCCAATAAACACATATGAATCAAATGAGATATATCAGAACATATAAGATCTATATAAGATGTATTAGAAACTTGTAAAAAGTTTCTTATACGGTTCTTATATATTTTATATAGTTCTCAATAGTTCTTATATATCTTGTATGATCCATGTGTTTGTTAGACACAAGAAATTTCTCACACAAATGGCTTTTTCACAAACCAAGTGTTTTTAGTGCACTATTTGTTATTTGCTCAATCCATGATAATGAGTCTGTAAAATACACGCCCAAATACTTCTATGACAATGAGTGTTCTAGTGGTTGTGAAAGTAATACGTACTGGGTTAGTGTTTTAGTGGAGGACTTAATTATGGACATTTGTTTGCATTTACGTGCGTTAATGTTCATCTGCAGTAGGGAACACCATGATGATATTGTATCTAAATCGTCTTGGACAATATTGTGATCACTATAAGTGCATTAATTTCCTGGTAAATAACTCGAGCATCAGCGAAAAGTCTAATTGTCGATTTAATTGATGATGGTAGGTCAATGACATATATTAGAAACAATAGAGGCCCGAGTGCACTAGGACACATGATGCAACAGCAACAGGACCGAAATTGCCAGACAAGTATAAAAGTAATAACATTCTAAAATTGTGAAGAGCTGGTTTGAAAAATGTATTGCACATAGTTTGAAAAATGTATTGCACATATTTTGACAAACTTTTCTTAGACCTGTGATAAATCTGTATAGGTTCAGCAATTCAATGAACTCTGCCTGTTCAAATATAGTACTTGTTTTTCAGCAAGCAACCTATCCTATCTGGTTACTACATCGAAAAAAAAACACCTGTAACCTATTTCTTGGCAATTTCATCATGTGAAAACTTTATCTTTGCAAAAAAGTTCCGTAATACCCGAGCATTGCCCCATACGCTGATGTACTTCAGTACCGAGTTTGTGAAACGACACAGTTAGGGCGGCTAAAAACAAGTTTTGTACACAAAGAGAAGTGGGCATGGGAGCTTCATATTCAAAGTTGCTTGCATTTACAATACAGAAGAGAGTCGTAAATAAGAAATTGGTCACCTTTTAACACTGCGAAGAGAGCCTCCTGGTATCCATAAGTTCTGCAAATATCCGTCTTGAAAAAAATTGATACCCATGCATCTTAGATACTGTAGATTTTGTGACACCGAGACACACAATATCTGTGCAGCATGTCGGCATTTACGCTGTAGCACCACAAGATACCTAAGACACTGCTACAAGGACACCGACTATCTGCACACACACACACACAGATTCACCGACTTCAGAGAGCAGTTGCCTTTGCATGAGGATGAAGCGCAAGCACGTTGCTGGCCGGACAGGAACTAATTTGTTTAGCGTTGACCCCTTAGCTTTTTTTTAGATTTTGCACTGGCACTTTTCGTATTGTGGTCCTTGCAACAGAGGTTTCTCAGTTGAATGTTTTCACTGCAGTCCAACACATGCTTCAGCTCAAACTCACAATGGGTTCACCATCACAGGCATCAGACATACTCTTCCTTGGTCTGAGTTCGCTTCTTGACATCTGTGACGGTTGGCAGCGAGTGTCTTTCGTTGCAGAGTTTCAGCTTTCCATTTCTTTTGTTTGGCATTCTTGGCATTAATGCGAACATTCAACTTGCTGCAAAGATGTCACAAGAAAATGCTTGTGCATTTTCTTGTGACAACAACACGTGTTTTAAGATGAGCTCACTCGTATGTTAATTTTCGCAGTAGTCGAAGTCGGAAGTCTCTTTTTCGGCGAGTAGTTCCATTATGAGATATGTAACAAGTCGGCACTGGCTGGACATCACCAATTGGTGAACGACATAGTTGTGTTCTACAGCATTTACACCAGGAAAAACAAGCCCTTCTATAACGAGTTTCATTGCGAGAGCACAGTCTTCCTGTGCGAGCAAACTGTAGCCAACTTGTTTCGTGCTGTTGATGCGGCCTTGCGTTTTTCGCCCCTTAGGTTTTTCAAGGTGGTGTAGACTGCATGGCTGGCCACATAGCCCAGGGCCGGGAGGCCGTGTCTTATTTTTTACAGCCCAGGGCCACATTGCAGGTATATCACGTTGCAAGTAGGGCGTCAGGTATCCGCTCGCTTGGGAAGATCTTCCCAGTTTCCATCCTTGCTAGCTGTAGTGATCGTTAACAGAGTGCTCCTCAGCAGTATTTTGTTTTCATCTTCGTAAATGTGCCTTGTAGACACGTGATATTAGAAGCAAGCCAGTTGACTATATTTCCGAAGCACTCTTCTAAGCTGTCAGTTTTCAGTTTGTCCCATGGAGGCCGTACAGTAGCCCGAGTTCATCAAAGCAGTATCCGGGATGTGTATTTGACCGCTTCTGCAAGAAATAGAACGAAAAAGGAGGAAATCATATTAATCCAAAGAAAGGTAATGAAATCAAAAATGGTTATAAAATACAAAAAAAAGAAGAAAAAATGCTCTTTTTTAAAGTGTAGCTGAAGTGGTTCCGTATTTAAGAGAAAACCCTGGCAGTGTTTCGATCTAGCATTTCGGATCACAAACATTAAAATTATTCTTGAATTTGATGTGCCGAATACGCTATAATAATAATAATAATAAAAATAATAATAATAATAATAATGCTTATTGCACGAGCACATAGAACCAGGTACAGAAAATAATAATAATAATAATTAATAATAATAATAATATGCTCCATAGAGCTTCCTGGTGTGTTGGGATTCCTTGGGGAGCCTGAAAGGGCGCCAGCTAAATTGTTAGTATATGGCTCTGGTGTATGGATAAGTAAACTGGTCAATGAACCATATACCGGCTTGCGTGCACTCCGAACTACAGCTCAAAAACCCGCTAAAATATAGGTCTTACTAGTTAGTTGCGGCGGATCATTTCTGCGCTCCGATGAGGATACACCGAAGCGACACGATGTACTTCTTTTTTATTTAATTTTTACATTGATGTGCTGGTTGCAACCGCGATAACCCATCACTTGCATACCTTGCGAAAATCATTCCAATCTGAACTCATAAATCAAGTCATTTTTATTTAGGTATGCACCTACAAGTAGCGCGAGCATTTGAATATGTTGCTTCCAGGCCACAACCAAATCACTCCCATGTATGAATTCAGCGAAAAGTAAAAACAAGAAACGAAACCACGATCATAAAAATTGAAAAGTTCTCACCCTGCCATGCCGTCAAGGAGCGAGATCTTCCCGTCGATTCGCTGTATAGTCCACGCTTTCGTAGTCATCCTTGCAGAAACTCAAATATGGACACTTTCACATCCAGTTTTCCGCCAAGGCGCGGATAAACAACATCTGTACGGAATGACAGCACCAGTGGACAGCACCGACAATCGAAAAGCGACGTTCACGTTCACACCCGCGGTTGTGTTGTATTCCAAAATGTGCTCGATCTGACTCGAGAGTTTAACTTCTGACCCTCGGCGTCCAAAAACCTACTCGGTTCTAGAGTTGTTCTAGTTGATTCCTTCAGCCTCATTGTCACGTGACCCAACCCGCAGGAGTAACTAATAAAGCCGTCGAAGAAAGGAACGCGACGGACGACCGTTGGGGGGAAAAAGTAAAAAAGAAAAACAAAACGCGACGCCGTGGCGCCTTTTTTTTCTTTTTTTTTTGTTTGCACCGCGGCAAGCGTAGAGAGAGAGAGAAAGTAAAAGAGAACGTGCATTGCAAAGAAGCCAACTGTCAAGGGGAGCCTTGCGGAGAAGCGCACTACCAGTTCAGCCTACTCCTATCGACGCTCCTTGAAGGGAGAGAGGGAAGCGCTACGGCCTTAGCTCTAGGTGGTGTTGCTCAGGCACGCCCTTCGGGACCTGGATATTTGGACGCGTCCACCCCTCCGGGGAGAGAACCTACTTCCGACAACCCGGGCGCGTCCATTCCTGCAGGCCGGCCCTAAGGAACGGCCGGGGGCTCTCGTCGGGTGAGGCCCCTGCTCCACGGAGCTCTTCCCCTTTCTGTGATTCTGTCTACTGCGTCAGCGCGGTGACCGACCGGTGATCTTATCACATTGACGCAGGGCCGATACTTCGAGCCTATTCGCGTCTCCAGCTCGTTGCTCGCCCTCCCGCGGCGGAAAAGGGAAACGCTCTAGTGAGGGTACCCGATTCTCCTGTTCAGCAGGAACAACGGAACTGAGCGCGATCATGGCTCGCAAAATGTCATTTCCGAACGCAAACAACACTCTTCACTGTCCCAACGTAGTCTTGCAGCCGGTGAGGGATCGTACATTACTAGGGAGTTTTAGTGTTGCGTATAGAAGCAAACAAAAGCGCTGTGCGTTTGCGTTAGAGTTGCGTGCCCCGCGTTGTGCGTGCGCCTTGATCATCGCCATGCGCCAATCCAAGACCGCAATTTTGGGTTCCGCGCACGCGCTAACGGAAACGCACAGCGCTTGCGTTCGCTCGTATACGCAATACTAAAACTCACAACTGTTTCACCGGCTTCCAACGCCAACGCAACGTGCAGCAGTGAGCAGACGTGCAAGCAGGTAGGCGTTCCTTAGAACTGGAAAGGCTGAGATGGGCAAAGCGACGGCGCGTAAAAATTAAAGTAGCTAAATGTTATAAAAAAATTGGTAGCAAAAAAATATATATATATCTTTTATTTTCATTTCTTTATTTCGGGGCATTTGGTCTCGAAGGATTTTGGCGGCAGCTTTGTAACTCTTGCCAATTGTCACAAGTCGCGACTTTTATCGCAAAATATGCTTTACCCACAATTAATCTAATGTTACATGGATTTCTCACATTAGCGAGAATGTTTTGATTGTTTTTAGACTATTTTTTTTATAACTTGGCAATTAAAAATGCTGCATTTGGCACCACTGCAGTGATGATAATTAGCACACCTTTGTTCTCATACTTGTTCGCGCGTTTGAAATTAGGTCATAAGCAACAAATTATATTAGAGTTTTCAAAATTGCGTATTAAAATATCTGAATTTTAACATTATCATTCTTCATACAAATCACGGCAATGTATGCGCCCAATTGACACCACGATCACAAAAATACGACATTTAACCATAATAGCCTTTCCAGAAAGGCATCATTTCTTGTTTTTCTCCTTAGTATATGAAAAACTCTGACATCGTTATCGAGATAGACAAGCAGTCAAGCACTGGATGCAATATAAAGTCCTATACGTCACGCGTTGCTATAAGAACACACACGCTTCAGCTGTTTGACTCAGATTCCGTCTTCGGGTTGTTGTACTGAGAACAGCGTTTATGAATTTATTTGTGTTGTGAGGATATTTTAAAAATTGGATTTATTCTGTTCTTCTTGTGCTAGGAATAATGTTAAAGCAATTAATCATCTAAATACCCAAAACCCATTTAAATGCCCGCAGTTTATTATTTTACGTGACATTTATCTGAGCGAGAAGAGGCAGCGAGAACGCACAAATATCAGCACTGATTGTTTGAACAATTACAATATTCTATGTTACCTTTAATGTGTATGAAAGACCTAGCTGTCTTTAAAGGGACACTGAAATCTCCAAAATATTTGAAGTGCCTGAATCGAGTATGTATATGTCACAAAATAAATTTTCCGCGAACAACTTCTTTCACTAAATAATTACGATGTGAGACACATCTTGAGTTATGAAAAAATTTGAAATTTAGACCTATATCGAAAAATTAGATCCAAAAAGAGGTTACTTTCGGTTTCGCTCCAGAATTAAAACGCGCCTCCTGGAGTAAGTATTACGCTAAACACCGTTTTTGTTTTCAGGATAAAGAGGTAACCGGCACTCATAACACCCTAGCTTCCTCGTATTACCAGAAATAATTTGTGTCGCTCAGTGAATCCAAAACACTATACTCTATTTCATCTTATGATGTACCGCAGGAAAGTCTACGAGCGCGAGCTCCTTGCTCTAGGGCACATCTCGGCGGCACAAGCTCTCGTGCATTCAGGGCAGCTGCCAACGCTATGAGTTCGCGCTCCTAGCCTTCGCTGCGGTACAACATAAGATAAAACGGAGTATAGACAGGCTGTTGCGAAAGGCCCCAGGAGACGACCTTGCTCCTCCAAACCGACCGGCACAGGTGAACGCCCTGAAGCATCGTCGCCAGGTGACTTTGGTCAGTTGCGCCCGGGGACAGAACGAGAGGCGCATTGGAGCCGCCAACGCACCTTGGTACTCGGGGACGACGTGACCTTCTCATAAAGGATCATCGGGTTGACTCGCGCCAGTGTCTTCTGGCCGTCTTTACCGTCCGGCCCGTCTCCTTGCTCCTGTTGTCTGACCTCGAAGCACGGCGACCCGACAGCCTTGGGACGTCCTCGACAGAGAAGGGGGCTTTACTCAATTTCCCCGGCTTAGATCGCCCATGGGATTATCCCCTAACCCACGGAAGCCTGGACGCCTGCAATTATGGATGTCTTCCGCCTTCCTCGAGTTTGATGGCACCATTGTCCACCGAGATTGACCGGCGACACCGCGGCCAAGGACGTCTGGCCCACGGAGTGCGTGACGCGTGTACCAGTGTGTGAGGGAGAGGGAAGGGGCGTGCGTGAACGTAACGAACACTGACCACGCTGTTTCGGTCAAGGCGGGGACGATAGGGATTCCCTACGAGGGATGCGGGGAAATGTGACGTTATAAAAGCAGCAGCAGGCGGCTGCTACTGTGTGTTCTCATGTGGTTCTCATGCCGAACGGCAGACTGTACATAGGATGTAAATAAACAGTTTGAGACGAGACACCCTGGCTCGCTACCAACCCTGCTCGATGTCTTGGGCGACGCATGGCTCCAGCGGCGATCGACTACGTGGACAAGCCCTGAGTCGCGACAACTGGATGGCAGCGGCGGGATCCAACTGCGCTGGACCATGACTCTCGGTGTGGGTGAGTGCCCGGCTTTCTTCCTTTGATTCGCCAGACCCTACAGCTCTTAGTTTTGCTGTGAGGCGTTGGGGTAAAAGTTTTCGTCAGAACAAAAAAGTGTCCGTTTGACGTGAGTTTTGTCAGGGAAGTGCCGTTACATCGAGTAGGTCATGGATCTCAACGCGTTGCGTTTGCCAGAGCTGGTACATGTCTGTACCCATTTAGGAATCGACTTGGGGCAAGCAAAAAGAAAACCACACATCATAAAGCTCATTCAGGCCACAGACGCCAGTGATGACGAGATCACAGAGGCTGTAGAGGGGCTAAGAGAAAAAGAGGCAGAGAGCCGCAAAAGAGAGCAAGAAGAGCGCGACCGCAAAAAGCGGGCCGACGATGAGGCGAGAGCGGAGCGCGAGAGGAAAAGGCGGGCCGACGATGAGGCTATCGAGAGTAAAGAGCGGGCTCGTAATTTAGCTCAGAAAAGGCTTGAGCTTGAAGCATTGAAGCAGAAAATTCTGTCTCGGAGTCGAAAGGTAGTAGTAGAGGTAACAGACTCGAAGTACCTAGCAGCGACATTTCCTCACTGGTTCACGTACGAGGGTGATCCGAAGCCGCGAGAAGAAGACCTTGTGTCCAGGGAGGAAAGAGCGGTTGCACTGAGCGGAGCTATAACGCGTCAGCTAGTGGCAGAGACGGTGGGTCAGAAAGGAAAGGTTGAAGAGGAAGAGTCCGATTTAACTGACGACCAGGGTCTTCGTGCCGACGGGACTACCGACGCCGTTCCGCAAAACGCCGACTCCAAACCTGAAGCGCTGCAAGTTGGAGGGGATCGCGATCCCGCCAAAGAAAGAGATGAGGTCTGTCAAGCTTCTGACGTCTGCTTCCTGGGGGACAAGGACAAGGCCAGCATGGTGACGCCGCCGCAGAAGTCCATCAAACTCAGGGAAAGCAGCGTGGAGAAGTCAGCGGATAGGGAGGCGGAGCAGGAAGTGGGTCGTCCTGGCTGCCACCCTAGGAACTCCGAGATCAAGCCGGGGCTTGACAGGCGGTACACAAGTCAGGGGTGCTCGGAAGAAGCGTCTTGTTCGAGCCGTCCTTCGGGGAAGAAGGAAGAGAGGAAGCAGCGCAGGGTCAGCGTTCTCCGACCTGTCTCAAACGATTCTGATGAGCAGCGTCACCGGAGCCGCGACGCGTCGAGCCAGAAACAGAAGTCGCCGAGACCGGAAAAAGGGAAACGAGGAGAGACCCATCCCAAGGACCCATCCGCCGGCGGTGGTTGCAAGACCAAAGGATCCAGTGGAGACGCGGGTGAGCCCAGGCTACACAAAGGGGATCCAAGCCTGGGGCTCTCGGGAGGGTCGCCCGGTTCCGGCCAGCCTTCCAAACAGAGGGAACAAGAGAGGAGGCCGCACAAGGTCAGCGTCCTCGGAACTGGCCCAAACGCTTCGGATGGAGGACGACACCGTGGGTTTGATGACGGCATGTCTAGCCAACAACAGCTGTCATCGAGACCGAAGAAGAAAAAGCGCGACAACATCCACCCCAAGGATTCTCCAACCAACAGCGGCTGCGAAACCAAGGGATCCAGCCGGGACGCGGACGGGACCAGACTGGACGAAGGAATCACGGGCCAAAGCCACTCGGAGACTTCGTCACCATCACAGATCAACACCGAGTGTTCGCCCAGGAGCAAAAGACTCAAGAAGAAAAGGCTGCGCGGAGTCAGTGAGCTCCAATCAAGCCCGGACTCCTTCAATCGACAGCGTCACAAGAGGCCGAAAGGGCACAAAAAGCTGTCTTCTGGGCTGGGAGACGGAAATCGCGACGATATCCACCCCACGAAAGTAACAACCGACAGCGGCTGGAGGAGCAAGAAGCACAGCAGTGACGCCATGGTGCAACATCTGAACAAGCAAGGAGGTCTGAGGCAGCGGCGCTCTAGGAGGCGGCGCTGGGTCTTCCGTTCTGGTCCGAACGCTTCCGACCGTGACCGGAGGCTCAGTGCGCGCAGCTCCAGAAAGTTTTCTTCGGGGCTGCGGAAAAGCAAAAGCCAGGGCACCTGCCCCAAGGAGCAGTCAATCAGCGGCAGTGCGAGCAACAGGCCTGGAGGAAACAGTGGTGAACGCACGCAGGATGGAGAAACTTCGAAACAGAGCCTCTCCGACGAGAGACACAAGAGCTGCAAGGAGTCATCCATCGTGAAGAAGCCGGGAGACAAGCCGCCAAACTCGCCTCTGGCTTCCGCTGCGAGAAGAGAACGTGATCGACGGAATGCTGGAGCATTGCCTGACACGTCTTCAATCTCGGCCAAACACCTCGCGACCCCTGAGCACGTACCCAACTCGCAGCTAGCGCTTCAGCCCGAGATCAAGTCAGGTGCGGAAATCAAGTCTGAACTTTCCGACTGTGGCTTTGAGAAGACTGTCGAGTCTGGGAACCAGGGCTTTTCTGGTGAAAGGAACACCGAGAACAGACTGGGTGTAGGTTAGAGCGCAAGGTTCTCGCCGGTGAAAGATTTCCGAGAGGGACGGACGAGGCAGAGGCCGCCAGAAAGGGGAAAAGCTTAATTTGAATGTCTTTTCCTGAAGTCAGCTTAGCCAGTGGTATCAATAGGTTTTCTTTTTTTCGAAGTCCGAGTTACGCGTTTCGTTCGGCTTCAGCTCGTTGTGTTGGCGGTAGAGTTCATTTAAAGCGGTTTTATCCTCGGTATAGTTTGCCTTATGGAGGACGCGCTTGAATTTAATAGGGATATGCCCTATGTGAGTTACGTAACGGTATGTAATGTGTTCTTTTCACGGGAGTCCGTTTTATTGCGTTTTGTTGAGCTGCAGTGCGTCGTGTTAGCAAGCTCGAAAGTGTATCTCGCTTCACGGTAGTAAGCCCTCGAGGCGAAGTAGAAAGGGGCACTGCTAAAAGAGGAACGCTGTTGATCTATGCGGAGCTTCTAAGACGTGAACAGGCTCCATGATCGGATGGTACAAACTTGTTAAATTTTGTTTGTTTCCAATCCTTGGAAATTGTCACTTTGATTTTGTGATTGTGTTTTTATTTCAAAGCACGCTACCATAAATTTTGTTTCTGTTTGCCTGGCTTAAGGCATGTTTTACTTTAAAGGGCTTAGTGACAGCCTGAGCATGAGTGTCGAGTGAGGGAGATTTTAGCTAGTAGGTGGAGGTTTGTCTTCATTTTGTTTGGTCTGTCGGATCGGGGGAGGAAGGCGGGGCACTTGTCGATGCTGGAATCGTGGCTTGCTATGTTTGTTTCGCCAATGCCTTCCTCTTGTGACCTGAGTTGAGGTCTCCCACTCCCGAGTTTTTGGACCCAGTCCTCGCCTACGTTACAAGGCAGGTCCCGAACACCAGACCCTCTCCCAAGAAAGCAAGAGTGGACCCCAGCCTGGACTTCAGTCGCCAGCCCAGCCGTGAGACCGCGTCTTTCAAGGGACCAGTGTGGACTGCTCCCCCTCAAGACACACTTCCTGGCGGCGGACGAGCTGTTGCGAAAGGCCCCAGGAGACGACCTTGCTCCTCCAAACCGACCGGCACAGGTGAACGCCCTGAAGCATCGTCGCCAGGTGACTTTGGTCAGTTGCGCCCGGGGACAGAACGAGAGGCGCATTGGAGCCGCCAACGCACCTTGGTACTCGGGGACGACGTGACCTTCTCATAAAGGATCATCGGGTTGACTCGCGCCAGTGTCTTCTGGCCGTCTTTACCGTCCGGCCCGTCTCCTTGCTTCTGTTGTCTGACCTCGAAGCACGGCGACCCGACAGCCTTGGGACGTCCTCGACAGAGAAGGGGGCTTTACTCAATTTCCCCGGCTTAGATCGCCCATGGGATTATCCCCTAACCCACGGAAGCCTGGACGCCTGCAATTATGGATGTCTTCCGCCTTCCTCGAGTTCGATGGCACCATTGTCCACCGAGATTGACCGGCGACACCGCGGCCAAGGACGTCTGGCCCACGGAGTGCGTGACGCGTGTACCAGTGTGTGAGGGAGAGGGAAGGGGCGTGCGTGAACGTAACGAACACTGACCACGCTGTTTCGGTCAAGGCGGGGACGATAGGGATTCCCTACGAGGGATGCGGGGAAATGTGACGTTATAAAAGCAGCAGCAGGCGGCTGCTACTGTGTGTTCTCATGTGGTTCTCATGCCGAACGGCAGACTGTACATAGGATGTAAATAAACAGTTTGAGACGAGACACCCTGGCTCGCTACCAACCCTGCTCGATGTCTTGGGCGACGCATGGCTCCAGCGGCGATCGACTACGTGGACAAGCCCTGAGTCGCAACAAGGCTCAGCAGCGGCACGCATCTCCGACCCTCACCAGAGCCGTTTATACTGAGAGAGTTTGGCCTTCTTAAGGAGATTTTGACAGCCTGACAACCACGGCAGCGTAGTCTGACAACCGGGGGATGACTACTTCCGTCCGCCATATTGTGGCTCTGACTCATAGGAACTCTACGCGATTTCTCAGGAATGAACAAGACAAAGAAGTAACGCCATATTGTGTTACCGCGAAATCCGCTTGTTCTAGCGGCCAACAAGCTCCGCCCATTGGCCAAACTCTCTCAGTATAAACGGCTCTGACCCTCACTATAACCGCCATTTTGGGAAAAGAGTGGCGCCACCTATAGTTAGCTGGAGTCGCGAATTGAGGCCAGAACGTTTTATCGCCGACGGACGAACGGCTCTCCAAAACATCGCCCAATTTGACGCCGTGCACGGGACGTCAGTAGGTCATGGATCTCTTCCCGTGATAGCATTAATAACAGGTGCTGTTTCCAGGGGACGATTGACTGAGGCTCTGTGGTTGGATTTGGCTACGCACTCGTACTCGTATACCCTCCGTACTCCGCAGGAAAGCGCACTTGAACAGGCAGCTGCGGCTTGGCTTAATTTGAAATGAAATATTGGAAACGTTTTCATTTACACTATTTCTTTTGAGGAGCATGGTGGCGCTGTAAGCACGCGGAATTCTACACCTTTGAGAAATTGAATCAACAACTTCATGCGAGGTGTTCACTGTGCAACGTTTACGAAACGCACTACTAAAATTGGTCGGAGCAGGTAGTTTTTAACGTATGCTATACTTTTCTGTATTGCGTACGCGTACGTAAGAGCCAGCAACGGTATACTAAAACTCTCTATAGACCTTTTCTTTAACGGCGCCACCATCTTGAGAATTGCGGCGCCGACGACGCCGTCTAGCGGTTTAGAAAAAGAAATACCGGCTAGTTCTGGCAGCGCAGCTATCTGGGTAGGCAACGGTGTGGGTATGGGGGGAACTTGGCTAGACTTGGCTATGGTGGGCTGCAATAACTTGGTTGGAGCTTGTCCGGTTGAATATGGGTGGCTACTCACAGGCCATCACTTTGACTCCTCGAGAGAACGACGACGAAGACGGTGGGGTGTTTTGATTGAGTTTCCACAGCGAAGAATATATGAGCCGTTTAATGTAGTCAATGCAGGTAAGCTCTCGGCATTTGATAGCTTCATCTCTAGTGGTGGCATGTAGACTTTTTCACACCTTTCACATACCATGGGGCTTGCAGTGATAACCTAATTGGACCACCTGCACCGGGAAATAAAATCGGTCCTCTTGTCGTAGACGAAGTGGTCGTGAGCTTAAACATGACATTGAGTCTGATACGAATCTCTCACGATTCAAGCTCGCAATCGACTGACTTCATAAATAAAGATTCTTGAGGAAAATGCGAAGCTCGATAACATTGCAGCCACACTCGCGCTGCAGCTTCTTGTGCCCATGGCACACTTTCCGCAAATTGTCCTGAAGCTTATTAAAATTATTTATCCATCCGACGACCACGCAGTGGTAGCCAGACAACCGTAGATTTTCGGAAATTGCAGCACGGTAAAAAGGAGCACTCGGAACTACATCATGCACGACGTCCGTTTTTAAGCCTTTTCGCCCATACCCTTGGCGGTTGCATACCCTGTGTCAGCGGGCAATCCAAAAATGCACCAGGTCGAGGGTACGTCAGTTACTGGCTGGTTTGAGGTTATGCGAAAAAGGTCTATTGTCAGAAAGTGTTGAAGCCAAGCATGTGCTGACCTCAGGCTTCTGTTGCGGTCCTCGCACACTCACAAACACCGTTAAACTTGTAAATCGCGACATCACGGCGAGGCAAATCCTGGCCATGGTGTCACGATTGGGAACCATAAGGAGGCGCAACCGAAAAATCTCCCCACTAATAAGTATGGTGCCTGGAACGGGCCTCAGGCTGGTGTGTTCACCGAGTCCAGAAAGCGGTCCCTCGACTTCCGCCCGATGGACGTCATAAAGGTGTCATGTTATCTCCGGCCACCTTCCTGGCGGTGTCACAGAAGCAGCGGTGATGGATGTGGCAGACGCCTGTTCTACGCAGGTCGCCCTTCAACTGGGCAGTCCACAGACGTTTCGTCAGCCGGGGAGACGCCGTGACGACAGCGACACTCGCGTTAGCCCGTGTATTGGCCGGAACTACTACGACCCACCACCAGATTCCCCATATCCGACAGCGTGACACTCCGGCCTTTCTGAGGTCATTTCTTGTCAGTTAGCAGAGAGCAAGTCGTCTGCTTCTCTGACATCACAAAGACTCCGAGCTTGGATTGGCTCTGATTAAAGGATAGTGGGTAGACTTCGAAGCAAGCTACCTTGAGATCTACCCACTATACTTCATTCGGAACCAGTCAGAGCTCAACGTTCTGACGTCACCACAACCCCTACCAAAGAAGCAGACGAACTTGCGCTCCCCCTACACACCAGTCGGAGACACGTTCCGCGCACCGTACCTACTATCGGTGCTATAGACCTTTCCATCGCTTATCACCCGGGCGAAACACGCTAAGTCACTGAGCTGTGGACGCATGCGGAGCGTCTGATATGTCGCACAACAGAGCAACAGCGCATACTCAGAAGGCATTCCACAGCCGGGCAGACAAAGATGGCAGCGCGTATAGAAGGTGATTTTTGCAAAGGTGTCTACTTCGCTTCACCAAAAGTTCAGACGCAGCCAACGCTAGGAGCTGACGGGACCAGTGAGACAGCATCAACAACGCACCATCATGGGGTTCATGTTTCTGTACGTTTTCGTCATCGTTGAACAAATCAATAAACAAAAAAAAGCCCAGTGAGTTGCACTTTAACGCTGCTCGATTAGTCCCATTTGCTCGTAGCGTCGGATACGTCTGGACTAAGCTGAAAAGAAAGTCTATACTTTGTCTCATCATACGATGGACTAAAGGCCAAAGCCACGGGCCGCCAGGTTCAATCACGTTCCAAGCTAAGCTATGACATGCCTAGCGTTGGTTAGGGGTGGACGAATAATGCTACGAACAAAAAACGCTGCATCATTTCTATAGCTTCGACACTGCAAACTGCCTGTACGTCGTGGCTTTTTTGCAATGGAACGTAACATCGTTTAGTCACTTAGTTCTATTCGATTCGAACCACTGTCCACCCATCCCCATCAGGGATCCGAGAGCAATACCGCTCAATTTCTAAGTGGCTCGTGATTAGATCTGGCTGTCCGTAGCTTTTTCCTTTAGTCCATCGTAGGGTGAGACAAAGTATAGTTGCTACAATTGTATAGACTTTGATGCGTGCTTCCCCTACTTGCCGAAACATCAGACACGCAACGCAGTAACGTTTTCATCGCCCGCTGTAGCATTTTGAGAACGCTGGTTTATTACCAGAGGCTATTCGGTCGGCCAAACTTCTGTTCCCTTCGGGAGCACAGATTTATCTCTAGCTTGGACTGGGGTTATTTTGCATAATTAGTAACTATGTTCTCAAAATGTAATTAGCGACGACGATATAAATTTCTGATGAGCTCCATGAGATTACTCCATGAACTCGTTAGCGTGTTTTAATTACAAATGTCGCTGTTTTTACTGCTTATCATATATAATTTTGGGACCAATATTCGCAACGTTTCGGGAATTATTTTTAAACAATTTACCTTGTTGCGATCTTGCCTCCACTACACACAGAAACGTTAGCGTTGTTTTATACTTTATATAAAATGCATTCTGAATCGTTGTAAATCTATCCTCTGCTTTAGTTCAAGGTTTGGTTTTCACCAGCGTTTCGGTTTTTCGTTGCGCACCAAGTAATCTTTTTTGCACCCGGCATCGTAAATTCGGCTCTCCTGTACGCTATCGACTTTTTCAGTTCGCAAAAGTAATATCTTCCCCTATCACGCCTCGCATTGCTCCGCCACTTGTTCTACCCAATGTGCACTGCTTGAAAAAAAAAAAAAAAAAAAACCTTGATTCGGGTCAAGAAAACTGAGGACATCATTCGAAGTATCGGTACCGGTGCGTTAAACTTATGCCAAATGCATCGGGAATGTTAGCCCGATTCGTGGATCACCAGATCATCCACGGTGGAGACACCAGAGGCTTATCTGGGGTGACTAACTTTCCGCTGTTTAGATATACGTAAGCGTGACACAATGCAGCCGTTCTTCCGTGTTATATCCACCCCACTACAGCCGTTGGCGTTTTACTTCACACGTCTTTTGGGTGCAACTGGTTTCCTCTTTCAGACTTCGAGGACGAATGCCCCGTCGGTTACCCGACGCCGCTGGATGCCATGACTAAGAGCCCAAAGGAGAAAATAATCTACGTTCCCTGCATCGTACCATCCAAAGATCGGCCAGACTACCTAGCCGTCATCTCTGTGGACCCGAAGGGCTCAGACTGCTGCAAGGTAAGGCTTATGCGCAGTCTTTCAGAGGTTAACTACGCCGATAACAGCAAAAGTTAGTCACTTTTTAGAGGCCTAGCGCGTTTTTAATTTGTTTGTGGGTCTATTTATTGTCATTCCTGGTGTACAGCTGTGGTCCTACATCTGTACAAAGTGCTTCAGTTCTTTTTGTTTTATGTACTTGCGCACGTGTTCTCCAGGCACAACGTGGCCAATTGATCAAAAAAAAAAAAAAACTGTCACCGTGGTAAAGATTTTAATGAAGAAAACCTCGCTTTAGCACCCTTCAGATTTTATTAGGTTTGCAACTATACAGTTCAGTCAACTAGGCGTCGAATAATACTCTTCGGCACTGGTACCGTGAAAAATATTATGTGCGTTTACATTTTACACCCTCTGTGACTGATGTTAGGCCTGCTATCAATTTTCAAGACTGATTGTAAAATTTTCTTTGTCATTTTGGTTTGTTAGCTTTATTAATAAGCCAGTCCAGTTGAACTTGTATCAGTGGTCGCACCTTTAAAAGACTTGCAAATTATGGCCTTGCGTAAATCATTCTATTTTAAAACTTAGAATTCAAGGCCTGGTCTCCAAAGTTGTCTGATGGTACGCAAGCACTAAACATTCCAAATGAAACGACTGCTTGGGTATTTCTTTGATACGTTCCATAGCTCAGAAACCTCCAAGGAGCGACTCTAGACTCACCGAGGATGCTTTACTTTGCAGGTCATCTACCGGTTGCCGATGCCCCACAAAGGCGACGAGCTTCACCACATGAACTGGAACACGTGCAGCAGCTGCCTGGGTTGTCCCAACAAACGTAGGGACAAGCTGATCCTCCCCGCTTTGAACAGCGACCGCGTCTACGTTGTCGACCTCAAGGATGACCTCAGGAAGCCCAAGCTGAAGAGGGTACGCCCATTTATTCACATGTGTTTGGTGGAGCAAGGAAATGTCCGACTCGTAACATGGGACGGTACGTTGCGGTGACTGTTTAATTTGGTTATATATCCAATATCGACGTCCTGCTGGGAGTGTGGCCGAGACTGAGGACGGCGGGAAAGGAGGTTTGCTCGGAATGCGTGCGGTTAGGACAGGCAGTTTTTTTTTAATGCATGTTATTTTTTGTATTGAACAATGGGAAGGCAATGGGAAGGCATTTCAATTTCAACACTTCCTTCCCCCCCCCCCTTTCTTTACTCCGAAATAACTTCGGCACAATACATTGTAATGGAATTTCCATCCACTGCTAGTACTAATCTTAAACTTAGGCGTTTTTTGTTCGTGGTACGTATTGTCATTACGAGCGGCGATAATCCGTGTAGGGGTAAAAGAGTGAAGAATTTTTTAAACAATTTTTTTCTTAAAGCAGATGCAGCCCGCTTTACATGGCGTTTCAATTGTCCGAAAGGACCCCTAGGTGTCAAGTGTAGGTGGCGTTTCCCATTGTCCAAATCTTTTTTCGACAGATCCGCGGGGTTCTAGTATTAGACAATCCAGAGAGTTCGGCCTTCGTGGCTTCTCCGAACCCACGTCAGTCTGTTAGGCTGACGTGGGTTCGTGGGAACGTCGGCAGCGCGCCTGCGGTGCTTAAACTCATCACTAGAAAAAACTTTCCCACAGCGTAATGAAAATATTCCAGACCAGATAATCTAAGGACAATCTAAGGACTATGGTGAAGCAAAGCATAGGCTTTCACCTTTGGTGTGCGAACTTCTGTTTTTGCGGTAGATTTAGTTGTACTTTTCATCATACTTTAGCGTGAAGCGCCAATAAGCCTCCAGGGCTAATAAATAATTCAAAATACGTGTTGTGCCGCGTTCAGAATATTTAGCGACCATAATTTGCGTAAGCCAGCTCTGATATGCAAAGAGTAGTGGCGTCACCTGGTTAGCCCTAGAGGCAGATTACATTGTCAGAGCGAGCTACGTCAATTGCTCCCCACATGAAAGTGCAAGTTTCGTCGCCTCGCTTAAAGACGGAGCTTTAAATTTGTGAAGTTATACTGAAACTAAGTACCGTGGCTATTTTATTTTCTCTAGTTTGAATAGCTCTTTTGCCGTTTCCTTTTTACTGAACCCTTCTTCTTCATTTTCCACTTCATCTTACTTATCTGAAGGTCCGCCTTCTCTAAACACTTGCTCCTACTACTGAGAACCCGAACAACGCTCCGACAAGTACATTGGCTAAAAACGCAGTTTTCGACGCATCAGCGTCAAAGACCTTCTGTCCTCTGTCCGGAGTGCACCCAAGGAATTTGTTCCCAACTCCTCCTGCTGCAATCCTTCTTTGTTTCCAGTTTCATGCATGGCAGAGTAGCAGTAGCACTTACCGAGCAGCCAGACCTTTTTTATTGACGTGCAACCCGGAGGTCCTAGATGTTTTTTTGTGAGATACGAAAACAAATAACCTAAGTGTTCTTTGCTCGCTTGCCAATGGTTAATTCCTGCATGTGGCAGTATTTTTGTTTTACCTACCACTTTTTGATGTTTGGGATTTTACCCCTGTGTTGCTCCATTTTTTTTTTTTAAATTTCACCTTTGTCCTATTTTCTTTGAACTTTAATGTTCTCAGTTAAGAGGGTGAGAGTTGGCGGGTCACAGTAGTGTCCTTTCCGCCGGATGGCCGGTTTCGTTAACATTTGGTTTGACGTCTCAACCAGGTCCTGGAGCCCGAGGAACTGCACAAGCTAGGCCTTGCCACCCCTCAAACGCCGCACTGTCTGGCTGATGGAAACATCATGATCAGCGCAATGGGAGACCCCCGAGGCAACGGCAAAGGTAAACCACAAAGTTCTGGCCCTCCGTAATGTTAGCGAGACATTTTTAGAGCACCGATCCCTGATTTTAAACAGATTCGTTGGCATTAACTAAGCGTCGCCATAACCTTGAGGTGGAGAGACAAGCACGCCCAAGAGGACAAGCCCGTCCTTGTGCTTCAATGTTTACGCGTGCCAGGCTCGCGTCTTCTAATATAAAGCCGTGCTCTCGAATAATTATTTTTATTGCCAGCTTCGTGTAGGCGTTTGGGAGTATTTTTTGAACAAGATGCGCACGTATTTGTAAACACGACTGGCAAATATGTTTTTTTGTTTTTTGTTCTGTTTGTGTGTTCACTAGAGTAGAAGTCGTTACGTTCATAATCTTTACCTCAGCGGTACGCTTCAATCAATGATGTGATATAGAGTTAAGTGGCGCTTACACTGTTTTATTGTTGGTGCCGTGTTAGAAACGTAACAGCCTGGATGTTCGTTGCCACTCTTTTCTTCACGCTGACCCTGACCTCTCCTTTCTCACTTCGCTTTAGGTGGCTTCTTTATTTTGGAGGGCGACACATTCAAGATGCTGCCCGCGGTCTACAAGAGCGAGTGCCAATACGCAGACTTCGGCTACGACTACTGGTACCAACCCAGGCACAACGTGATGATCAGCAGCCAGTGGGGTGCCCCGTCTGCCTTCAAGAAGGGATTCGATGTCAAAGACGTTGCAGCTGGTGAGATTTGTCTTCAGCAGCTGCTTCAACTGAATGGATGTTCCTGCTTTTCGTTTGCACACTTCAAAATTACTGCGTTGGTGTGTTAATTGTGGTGATTTTAATGCATAGGCAGGTTGAAAGGAGCAGCTAAATAGTGAAGCAATCCGAGCAGTCTACGACAGTTTTTTTTTTTTTTTTGCAAGTTGCCAACATTTTATTTACAATGCAGCCTAAATAAAAACTTACGCGCTCGAAAGACTCTTCGCGTCTGAAACGAGGAATGTTGCGTGTGTACCTGATATTTCTTCGTTGATGCGTGCCTGGTTGTAAAACTTGCGCAATAGCGTGATATTTTTACACTTTCTACTTTGGCTGAACTTGCGAAAACTTCAAGGAGCGCCTTCCTGTTTGCGTTCGCTTTTCATAAATGCGCCTGGCTGTATGCACCTGTTTCAATTCGAAGATACTCTCGTGGCGTAATAATGCCTCGCAAAAACTCGCAACGTACTCCTGATTTTTGCCGTCGATACATATGCTTGCAAATTTTATTGCTTGGTCGAAGAAAAAAGTCGGAAGAGGCTCGAGTCGTGCCGTCTTAAACAGGGCTCGTAGATTCCCTGCCTCCCGAATCATGGCTTTCTTCACGGCCTTCTGGTCGTCGGATTGTTTCGGCCCTAGAGAATTTGTTTAGGGTATTACCTAAACCGGAAAATGCTTTAATCACACTTGAGCTCACCTTAATCGAGGTCACGCGCATTTCAAAGGGGCAGAGTAATTGTTACTGGATTAACAATGCAGCAATGGAAATGAAAAGTTTCTTAGTTCTAAGACCATATAGTACGGTGTGCATTGGGAGGACTCGTATGTTCTTTTTAGGATAATAGTAAGAATGTACAATTCTATATATTTAATTACTGGTTACTTATTTGGCTAAATTTGACCGCGGCGATGTTTCCACAGCCAATGTTGGCGACTGCGCGGCAGTTTCTTCGGGACGCTCTTTTATAACTTTACGCCATGTAACATATTCAGTGTTGCAAACGTATTTACTCTCGGGGTGCCATGCAAGTTAATCTGCACCTTTCTAAAGATGGGGTGAATATGTAGCTATGCTGTTGACTCCAGTATAACAGTGAATTTTCTCAACTATCGGTGCTATATTAACGATCCAACCATACAAGCATTCGCGTGAAAAATGCAGATGTCGCATGTGAAGACCGCAAGTCTGACTCTACTGAAATTTGTATACTCAAATATATAGCGTTTCGAGTGCTGGACCACTATCCAATGCAAATGTATGAGCAGTTTTCTCTTTCTACTACCTTTATTCCCGCTTGCAAAATATCTCCATTCGTTGAGATATCGGGGAACGTCAAGAAACATCTTGCAAGTTTTTGTTTTTTTTTTGTGTCTCACTTGCGGCGGCAGGCGTTGTTTCCGCATTCAGCAAAGCCGCCGTTGTCGGTTTCCTCCGATTTGTTTACGTCAGTTCTTTTGTCTTTCCCCCTTCTCAAAGGAAAATACGGGACGAGCCTGGTCGTCTGGGATTGGCCCAAGTTGAGCATCCAGAAGACGATAGATCTTGGCATGGAGGGCCTGATGCCCTTGGAGGTTCGCTTCCTGCACGATCCCGCAGCTTCCGAGGGTTTCGTGGGCTGCGCCATTGGCAGCACTGTCTGGCGCTTCTTCAAAACCGCGGTGAGTCGCCCGACACTAATGTGAAGAAAAGCGTTAAAGCTAGACTTGCTTATATTTACACAAAATACTAGAGAATACAGATTTCGCCGGGGCTCGAATTTCCCTCTGAATTGGGAGGGCACGCGGCTGCCGCCGCCTATCGTCGTGGATAGTCTTCCGAGACAGCGGAGACAGCCGTTTCCGCTGCCTTGGCGAATTTGGTATCTCGGTGCAGCCTTCTCCCGGCTCGGCATAGTGTGACAGCGTGGACGGCCCAATTACGCATGTGTTTTCTTGGGCTCGGAGTTTCCACTCCGCTAGAGGAAGATTTTGCGCTGCAGGCGTGCTGTTTGTTTATATTCTGTTTCACACTTTAACGATATATGAATGAATAGAGCCGATCAAGCAGCGTTATAGAAGTGCATGGTGTCTGCTCTCGCCGGCTGAACCAACCACAGAAGAAACACAAGGCCATGGCACGTTCACTTTGCGTGACTGATCTTCGTAGCAAATGGCTAAACAAGACAATCGCCGTGACAATGACTTTTGGGGCGCTACTTGCTTGGCTCCCGTAGCGTTGGCTGCGCTCGGAGTCTATGCGAAGCGAGAGTTCTGTGTAGTTTTATTTGGTTCCTGTTCTAGGATCACTTGCAATATCGGCGTTGAATTGAAGCTTAAAGGGATTGTCCGGTCGAAACCGGAAGTACTTAAGTTCTTGCGCTCGTTACGTCGAGGGAGCCTTCATGTAGACAAACGTCATTTTTATTTTGATATATGATCTCCCGTTATTAATTAAGCCTTTCATGAGCCTATGTACGAAACTGCACCCCGAATTTCGCCAGTGTCAATGGCTGACATCCGTAGGTGCTGCGTGACGTTCCATTTTCACACGCGGGTCAAACAGAATTGGGCTGCACGCGTGCTAAAAACAACTTCTGGCATCGTTTCCAGATGGCCTAGCTGTTGGTTTCGGTTTCGCTGCATAATCAAATTGATTGATCTGATTTAGGCGAGGAGTGGATGGACGTAGTTTAATATCGTTGGCACAGCGTCACACCTCAGCTTACGAGCCTTCTGTTCGCTTAGAGCTCAGCTCGTAGCTCTCTTCTGTGAGATGATTGCTGCATAAGCGGGATCTCGATCTTGACGGGAACCTATTCCCTACGCACGGCAACGATCCACTTCGCTCGGCACTGCACGCCTCGTGGAAAAGTGTGGAAGTCGTGTCTTGGCTCGCATGTGCTGCCCGGTGGTTGTGGCACTCAACCGCGCAACAAAAAGCTCACCCAACTACCAAACAAGTTGAGCACAACAACAAAAACGAAGCACGCTGAGGCAGACAAAAATTCTCGCTTTGTGTTTTGTGACGTCAGAGCTTCAATGTTGCCAACGAAAGCAGCGTTTACGCTAGAATGCGATTGGAGCAGCATAAATTCAATTACTCACGCAGAGGGGCGTATAAAATTCAGATATTGCACGTACGATCCTTCTCGAGGCAATAACAATGATATTCAATTGTTTTCTCGAATACAAAATTTGACCGGACAATCCCTTTAATACACTGTGGGGGACCGCGAGGTCCTACCACGGTATTGTAGATGAGGATGAAAAGAACAACGAACGGCGTGGCTGTCTTGATGCCGGCTTCCGAATATCTTTGTCCTCGAGCACCTCGAGGCGCGTGCGTGCGCCGCGCCTCGAGCGATCTCTTTTATTTTTGTAAGAAAGATGGATGTGTGGGTGCTTCGCACCCTACAGATATGCCCCCCCCCCCCCCCCCCCTTTAGCGAGGAACATCAACGAGCGGCTGAAAAGAAGAGAGTCTGTGTTAGTCGCAGTTAGGGGCTTGCCCCGTGAACTTGAGCAGGGGGCTATGTTGCACGTTTTGGACTCCCAGGAGACTAGGGAAAAGGAAGTGACGTAGGTGTGAATGAACGTATCTTAGCAGATACCGTCATCAGCGACTCCACCAATCAACATCCAAAGAGCGTTGTTGACGTCACTTCCTTCTCCCTAGTCTCCTGGGAGTCCAAAACGTGCAACATAGCCCCCCAAGTCTCGTCCGAGAATTCGGCGTTTCCTCGCGTGTCCCAGAACTGATGAGGTTCACAGGTACGTGCTCCAGATCGGCCGGCTTTGAACGCTCAAGCGCAATGGTGTCTGGTCGTATGTTAATCTGTACAATGACCCCACTGGGCTTCTTTTCTAGAACTGGAAACGGTCCTATGTAGTGTGGTTGAAGTGGTTTGCGTCGGGCTGTTTGGCGTACAAACACATGCGTTGCACTCTGTAAGTCTTGAGCGACGTAAGGTGTCTTTGTGGACACCGCTCGCGTAGGAACTGGTCGTAGGTCTGCAAAAACCTCCTTCAGCTTTAAGGCGTTGTCTTCTGGCCTCGTGTTTGGAGACGGGTCGACCTCGAAAAAGTCCGATGGTAATCGGAGGGTCGTCCCATACACGAGTTCAGAGGTTGCACAGCCGAGGCCCTGCTTCAACGCCGTTCGAACTCGGAGCAAGAGGGGCGGAAGCTGTTTTACCCACTCGCTGGAGTTCGCGTGGGCCATGAGCGCGGAGTTGAGGTGTCGGTGGAAACGTTCAACTAGGCCGTTAGACTGCGGGTGGTATGCCGTTGTCCAGGATCTCGTCATGCCTAGGATTCGGGACAACTCGGTGAACAAGCTGGACTCAAATTGTCGCCCAGTATCGGTGACGATTGACACGAAGATGACACGAAAGCCTCGGCGACGGTGGCTGCAGTCATATCAAGCAACGGTGTAGCCTCAGGCCACCTTGTGAAGCGGTCGATACATGTCAGGATGTATCGTTGCCCTTGGGATGTCGAAAGGGGTCCGACAATGTCAAGGTGAACCTTGTCGAAACGGGCATCGGGCTGCAGGAAGCTCGTGCGTGGAGGGACTGGATGTCGGTGTATCTTGGTGCGTTGACATGCCAAACAGGTTCGTACCCAGTTTCGCACGTCGGACTTGAGCCGTGGCCACACATAGCGATTGGCCACTAGCTTCTGCGTCGCCTTCACGCCCGGATGCGACAACGAATGAATGGCATCAAAAAGCTGCCTTCGTAAAGCAACCGGAACGAATGGGCGATGCGTTCCTGTGGATGTGTCGCAGACGATGGTGATGTCTCCAGGAAATTGGACATGCTGCAATTGTAGAGCTGTACTTGCTGTGCGTAGCCACTGCAGCTCCTGGTCGGATGCCTGATGTTGAGCCAGCAACCTGATGTCGACTTAAAGGGGCGATGCAACAATTTTTGTACTTTGCGCAAATACCGCTTAGAACGGATCCCTGACGTTAATGACCTGTAAAACACGCGTTCGTTTTTCACCCCATGCAATAGAAGTCCCAGTAAAAAATTAAAGAAAAACGAGCAGCCTTCACCCCTTCAACTCGCAGCCAGAACAAGCGGCCACGTGATCTGAAGCCGATTATATGCCGCCAATATTGATCATAGCCACGCGCTGGGGTTGGCAAAGCACAGGACACGCGCTGAGTTCCAGACAGTGTTATGGCTCGGCTATTGTCGTCGTTGCAGCGATTGGACACGGGCCACTACCCGAATGCTTCTCGAGCTATCAATTATCACGAGCCCAAATCGAGTGCTCACGCAATGCTCGGGTCCAATCTATGAGCCGAATTCAAATATCGTCCCTGGAGGATGCTGTTACCACCAGGGTACGTCATCAAAATCTGCGGAGAGATTGGAAGAAAACGCTCGCTTTTCTCCTTGAAATTACACCGCAACAAAAAAGTTTCTTGGTCAGTGGCGTTGCGTGCGAGTGTACTTGGGTCCCACTAGTGCCAGTAAGCTCATACAAAGTGAAAAACGCTCAAAACAAATATCGTTGCACCGCCCCTTTAAGGAGAAGATGACGGCATGGCGTCAATTCGGCTCAGTACATCAGCGGGGATGTTGGATGTACCTTTGACGTGCCGAATGTCGGTCGTGAATTCTGACAAGAACGAAAGTTGCCGAATCTCTCGAGGCGTGTAGGTGGAACCGGAATTGCAGAGGGCGTACGTCAGTGGCTTGTGGTCCGTCCAGATGACAAAGGAGCGACCTTCAATAAAATGTCAAAAGTGCCGGACTGCCAAGTACGCAGCAAGCAGCTCTCTCCCCAAAACACTGTAGCGGGTCTGAGCGGTCTTTAACTTCTTGGAGAAGAAAGCCAGGGGTTGCCACTCACCATCGACGTGTTGTTGCAAGACGGCACCTACAGCAGTAGCTGAGGCATCGGTCATAATCGAGGTTTGGGCGTCGTGCTCTGGATGTCGCAAAAGCACGGCATGGGCAAGTACGTTCTTCACTTCGCAGAAAACTTGCTCCGCGTCTTCACTCCGTGGTACATTAGACGAGGGACGCGGAGACTTGGTCAGGAGGGAGTCAAGGGGCTGGACCTGTCTCCCGCAGTTCGGAATGAACCGGCGGTAAACGTTTACCAGCCCGAGGAACTGGCGGAGCTTTGTGATCGAGGTAAATCTTGGGAAGTCTCTGATCACTTGAACTTTCGACGGCAAAGGTCTAATGCCGTGGCGGTCCAGTCGGTGTCAAGGAAGTCAAGTTCTCTTCTCCCAAAATCCCTTTTTGCGGCGTTGATAATGGTGCCGTGATCTGAGAGTCTTTGAAACAAAAGACGGAGGTGGTTGGTGTGCTCCTCCGGTGTCGAGCTAGCGACCAACAAGTCGTCAACGTAGGCGAATACGAAGGGAAGCCCGCGCATGACAGCGTCGATGAACCGCTGGAAGGTTTGAGCCGCATTACTGAGGCCAGAAGGCATACGGAGGAACTCAAACAAACCAAAGGGTGTAGTTATGGCTGTCTTCGGAATATCTTCGTCAGCGACGGGTATCTGGTGGTACGCGTGGGTAAGGTCAGCCTTCGAAAAGATGGTAGTGAATTGGAGGTTGACAGTAAAGTCCTGGATGTTCGGAAGGGGGTATGTGTCGGGCACTGTGTTTTTGTTCAGTGCGCGATAGTCGCCACATGGTCTCCTGTCTCCGTTCTTCTTAGACACCATATGCAGGGGAGACGCCCAGCTGCTTGACGTGGATCGGATAATTCCAAGCTCGAGCATATGCTCGAATTCTTCGCGAGCGATGCTGAGCTTTTCTGAAGCCAGACGATGGGGTCGGAGGTGAACCGGTGCGCCCGTTGTTTCGATGTGATGGTGAACATCGTGCGAAACTGGTCTGGTTCAGTCAGGAGCTCGCGTGAGGCTTGAAAAATCCTGTAGAGGAGGTTGGAATGGCCCCTCGACGTTGTAGCAATCCGCTGCTAATCCCGCAGTGTCAGTTGTTGAGACGCCTTGAACGGAGAATCGTGTTGTGGAGTTCGAGCAGGCGCCTGTCCTTGACGTCCACAAGGAGACTGGGGTGCTGTAGGAAGTCCGCACCGATGATGGCGTTGCTTACCTCTGCGACCAGGAATATCCATTGGTAAACACGTCGGAGGCCAAAATTCAGGGTGATGGACCGTTCCTCGTAGATGGGGATCGACGAGTTGTTGACAGCCCGTAGGTAGTAGATGGGCGTCAGGGATCGATCCGCGCGTGCTGCAGGAATGGCACTTTTCTCGGCTCCGGTATCGACGAGATAACGGGTTCCCGTGGTCTTGTCGGCGATGTAGAATAGGTGACTCCCTGACAGCCCCGACCGCTCGTCGCCTCTAGAGGTCGGCCGGCCGGTTTCCCTGCCAGGAACAAGGCCGGAGGCAGTGTCGGGTTTCCGATCCAAAGCGGTGATGTTAGTAACAGACGCCCGATGGACTTGCGGAGCGGGGGTGATCAGGATTCCTTCGACGAGATGTTGAACGTCGGCGTTGTTGTTGACTGCGCGGAGCATCTCGGTGGTGAGTTGCGGCGACAACAATCTGCTCTAACCGCTGGCAGAGCTGCTCGAAGTTGTTTTGGCATGCTAGAGTATTTTGCCGGGCAGCCCTTGCTACTTCATCGTCTTGTGTCGCGGTGTGAGTTACCGTTATGGCGTTGGCGACGGACGGAGTGGCGATGTCAATAACTGCGTCTGCCAGAGCTGCGAGGCCTGTCAGGTCTAGGGCCGGCGCTGTGGCCAGTACCATCTGGACTTTGGTAGGGAAGCGCTGGAGAAAGAGCTCCCGCAGCAGAGCGTCGCCGATTGTGTTGGCGCGATCTGCGAGGAGCTGCGTCATCCGTCTCAGCAGCTGGGATGGACGGCGATCGCCGAGGTCTTCCACCGAAAGGAGTTGTTGGAGGCGAGAGCCACCTTGAGCTGGTCGTACGGAGCAGTGGTCGAGGGGTGTGCAAGAATGTCGTATACCTCGTCGGCTGCTGCCGGCGACAACGCCGAGATGACATGGGGGTACTTGCGCTCCTGGCTTGTGAGACCAGCAAGATGAAATTGGAACTCTGTCTGCAGGAACCAGACCCTCGGGTTTCTGTCCCAGTACGGCGGAAGTCGTACTGCCACTGTCGAAATGGGAGCCGGGGATGCAGCTGATGCTCCTTGGGGCTCGCCGGTGCTCATGGTCCTCGTCCGGGTCACCAATTATGTGGGGGACCGCAAGGTCCTACCACGTTATTGTAGATGAGGGTGAAAAGAACAACGAACGACGTGGCTGTCTTGATGGCGGCTTCCGAACCTCTTTGTCCTCGAGCACATTTTTGCAAGAAAGATGGATGTGTGGGTGCTTCGCACCCTACATCCGGGTCGCGTGCACTACAAGTGGATTCCTCGATTTTTCTGGAACTAACGGGGCTTGTCAGTGGATACGCACGTTGTCCGAATGAAGGCCCCTACGCACATTCGCGTTTGACAGCGTTTGAGTGCGTTTGACTGCGTTGCGTCGCGAAACGAAAGCGAGTCATCGGCACTTCTGTGCTTCATATGAAGCGTAGAATCCATATAGAGGAATAGCTTGGTACGCGACATAAGAAGCAGGGATGTTCTGGTTTTTCGCAGCCGCAACGCAGTCAAACGCACTCAAACGCTCTCAAACGTTAATGTGCGTAGAGGCCTTAACTTGCAGTTCTGCGGCGTCTGAACACCGAGATACCTTCATCGATTTTGCTTCATTTTTTTCACTTCTGAATACAATAATTTATAGCGTTTTATATGCAAGTACCGGGCGATCGTTATAGGAGGTCCTTATTTAAGTTTGAAAATGTATTCGCAACTTTCAGCGATGGTGGTACCGCGGTGTGAGAATCGCGCTCCCTAGCTCCTGGATGATCGGCCACATAATAAATCGCCTTGCCTACACCTTCCTGGCGTGAAAAGATAACGTAAGGTTCTAATACTGCTCGTATATAGCAAAACTAGAATTACGTACGCGTCGCAGACCCAGCCTCGTACCGCTGTTCTACGACGATCATCCAGATGACAGCCATTTTGATAGGCACCAGTGCGCCCCCTATGGGCCGTGAAAGTTGCGAATGGTTCAAGGTTGCGCTCTGTGCCAGGAAGAACAACTAGACATCGCACGATTCCAACTTCAGAACCATCTCGCTTAAAGGGGAACTCCGCCGATTCTTTGGCAGACTTCGATTTGGCTGGAAATTTGCAGACTGCATATATAACCCTTTCTCAACTGATAACCATAATATTTTATAAAAATAGAAAATAAAATGTTTTCGTGAAGTTATTGAATTTTTAAGCTACGCCGGGCGCGAGGGTTCCAGGAGGCGACTCTCTAGTGGCAACAATGAAAAATCCCTACTCTTCCCTACCCGCGTACGTCACGGGTGGGCAGGCGGGCGAGCAACCCGGGCAGCCGCGAATGGCTTTCTGGGCTTAGCTCCTATGGAAAACGTAGCGAAGCCACCGGTCTTTAAACCATAGGGCGCCCTATGGTTTGAAGACCGGTGGCTTTGCTGCGTTTCCATAGGAGCTAAATCTTTTTCTTTTTTTCTTTTTTTCTCAGGTAAGCTCGCTCTTTGCGAAGTTTATAGAAAAAATGCACCACCTGTGGCCAACGCTATACAAAATCGGAACACGATAGGTTAAGAAACCAAACTTTGCGGTCGGTTTAAAGAGCCTGGCCTCTCCTTGATACACCCAGTAGAATTACCCCCTTCTCATGAGCTCTCGTGGATGGGTGTTTGAACGCGTTGCATTCTACTCCAGGAGTAAAAAAAAAAAATGAAAAAAAACGGGTACACATTTATTTAGTAACTTTTGTTAATATATTTTGAAACAAAAGTTTTATAATGTCTTTCTGTACCTTACGCACTATTGTATCTTCAAGCAAAATGTCTTTATTTGAAGATGAACAGTGTATATGTGTATTTTATACGCATTCCATTGCACCTTGATGTTTGGCTTGGTGGTTCCGGAGTTCTTTTAATTGTCGTTTTAACACGATCTTTACGACCAGTAACCTGCCATCTGATCTACACGAGTGAAGTTCATTCCATTCTATACATTTCATTTTTTACGAGAATTACATTCTACGTGTCTTAGGTCCCAGCCCAGCACGCACATGTTCGTCGCTTTGGAAGTCGAGAAAAGTACGCGCCACACTCACGAACGCTGAAAATGGCATCGACCAGAAGTGCTTTTCAGAAATGGCCTATAGATCTTTTGCTAAATTACTTAAGCACCAAGGAGCATATTCATGCCACAAGAGTAGTTACACGTGCTGGCACTTGCAACAGTAACTCTTCTAAAGAAAATCTCGACCAAATGGCACGTTCCTTGAGGTTATACGAGCGTGTGGGGCACCTGTACCCACATTCCGAGCATTTTCTGTGGTGCTTTGGCAATTTGTAAAAAAAAAAAAAAAAAATGTATTGCACGACTCCTCGAACTTTCTTCGCGAGCCATCTTCTAATAAAAAGAGAACGGATTTACTAGCGATTTCACGAAACTATAGTGAGTCGCGGCTTGAGCGTACCGAGCTGCAAAAACGGTTTTCTCGAAATCCCAATTGCGTCAGTTGTTTTGTTTTCTCATAGTTCAGCACGTAAGCCAAGGTCATACTTTGTGCAAATATGAATAATTATTAACTTCAAATAGCACGAACGCCCAGGTTTTCTCGCTGTTAGACGCGAGAAAGGCGGGCGCGAGCGCATCCGATTGCAGGCCGCGCGCCTCGCTGCCCAACCGTGACGTCACGCCTGGGTGGCGGGGAAAACTGAAGAAAAACTAGAGAGAACGATGTTTCGGTTTCGGCAGCAAATAAAATATCACTTTTTTAATTACCTAGAGTGAATCTGGGAGAACGAGATAGCATTTAGGTATCAGGAAGCCATCCGCATCCAGATTATGCCTTTGGATTAGGTAGCTCGAAAAGTCGTCGGAGGTCCCCTTTAAGTAAAAAAAAACCAGCCTTCTTAAATTTGTAAAGTTAATCACGTTTCTATAAAAATATATATATATATATTTCTAGATTTGATTGCTTAATTCAATACGAAAAACAGAAATAGAGTTGCTGTCTTTTCAGAACCCGGGTTGCTAGTTCATCCTTAAAGACACAACACGCAGGTCGCCTTGCTTTCTAAGCACATTATATCGTTCCCTACCACTTTCGAAATGCAAGCCCTTAATAACTTGTTTTTGTTTTTCCCTCTTCGTAAGCATTACGCTCATGTTCAGAATTTTTGTTTTCACCTAGGATGGATGTTGGGACGCCGAGAAGGTCATCGCTATTCCCCCGAAAAAAGTGCAAGGTTGGCTCCTGGACGAAATGCCCGGTAAAGCCAAGATGGGATTCCGCCCCCCCCCCTTTCCTCCCCTCCCCTTCCCGTTCTCTTCTCGGTGCCCGACTTTTTTTCTTATTTCCGACGGCAGAGAGGCAATCCGTGCTTGCTTGAAGCGACCGCGGTGTCGTAGTATAATGCGTTTCAATTCGTTGTAGATTTTGTTTATGGCTATATTACTTTTTCTGTTACAATTCTTAAAGAGGGTCGTTCAAATGATAAACAACGTTCTTAATTTATTTTCTATTTTTTGTATGTGCCGGTTTAACCATTCCAGGCTAACTGCAATGCAAAGCTTGGGAGGCGCCACTCACTTGCCCGTTTGCCTGATTCGATCCAAAATAGCAAGGCGCTTGACATTCTGCACATACGTAGTCATAATTGACATGCTCTGACGAAGATATTAAATCCTTCCGATCGATTACTTCTTCCGATCAATTGTATAGAGAATATTCACTGGACGCAATATTTCAGGGCTTTGTTTTGAGCGCATACTAGGAAAAAGCTCACATTAATAGGCGCCCCAAGACCGCCAATCTGAACGGTGTCGAATGCACGCTTGAGTGTGCTGCTCACTGCACATGCTCAAGAAAAGCTCAAGTTTATAAGTT
This sequence comes from Ixodes persulcatus, assembly GCA_013358835.2. Lineage (NCBI taxonomy): Eukaryota > Metazoa > Arthropoda > Arachnida > Ixodida > Ixodidae > Ixodes > Ixodes persulcatus. The sequence continues at coordinate 440,324 of JABSTQ010011074.1, read as the reverse complement.
TCTAAGACCGGCAATCCTGATGGTGTCAAATGGCCATTGCAGAATCACTGGAAGCTCGCCGCTAGCACGTACTCAGCAGCCGCGGACTCAGCTGTGGCCTCCAGTAAATATTCCCTATTAGCAGCGAGATGTTTTGGTGGCGCCCTCCTATGGTTCCCCTTGTGACGTCATTACCTTGCAAACAACAAGTTCGATGGTGTTTGTAAATAGCATGGTGGAAGCTTGAAATCATTGCGCTCTCAAAGGAACACTGCCAACATCGTCAAAATTAAAGTTCTTTCATTCCTCTTATTTCCGTCGATGAAAAATCCTTTTCTGACGTCATAGTCAGCGTTCGGCCAATCGTGGAAGGCCGACCACAGTGACGCTTTCGGTCGCGCACGTCGCCAATAGATGTTTTCGTGCTCTCGCCGATGTTGCCCTGTCGTAAAGAACTATATTTGATTGATTCTACTTGTTCTTCCCTCACCGCCAGCCGTAATCACGGACATCCTGATTTCCCTGGACGACCGTTTTCTTTACATCGCTTGTTGGATCCATGGAGATGTGCGCCAGTACGACATCTCCGACACCAGACACCCCAAGCTCGTCGGACAGGTGAAGTGGTTGCTGTTGTGCTTCTTCGCGTAGAGCTAAGAAACTGCGAACTTTGTGTTCATTCATCTGATAAACAGGACCGCGTGCCATCATAGTTCGTGATCTCCCCCCCCCCCCCCCCCTCCCGACGACTACAAACTTCATCGTAATCTAAACTTTGAGGCAAGGAGAAATAAAAAGTGTGTCATCATGCCCGTTATGTTTCATAACCAGCTCGCCTGCATACTTTCGCTCCTTGCAATACAAACTTAAATTAGTATCGCATAGTTTCAACATCACAATATTAATGACAAGGCCATTTATAGCCGGTCGACTACCAATATACCTTAACTTAGCTGTTGGAACTTGCCTGTGTGGTTCGAAAAACTACGAAGATTTCCATAACATTTAGAACCTGTGGCTGTAGCCTCCTTATTATCTTTAGATGTGTTGTGAGTGACCATCCACTATATTGGAAGGCTATATTTGACTCGGTTATTTAGGGGCACTTGCATTACCAAACGAGTAGTGTGTCCATAATGCTTTTATGGTAGTCTGCATATTAAAGGGGCTATGCAACAATTTTTTTACTATGCGCAAATACCGCTTAGAACGGATCCCTGACGTTAATGACCTATGAAACACGCGTTCGTTTTTCACCCCACGCAATAGAAGTCCCAGAAAAAAAATTAAAGAAAAACGAGCAGCGTTCACGCCCTCAACTCGCAGCCAGAACAAGCGGCCACATGATCTGGAGCCGATTATATGCCGCCAATGTTGATCATAGCCACGCACTGGGGTTGGAAAAGCACAGGACACGCGCTGAGTTCCAGACATTGTTATGGCTCGGCTATTGTCGTCGTTGCAGCGATTGGACACGGGCCATTACCCGAATGCTTCTCGAGCTATCAATTATCACGAGCCCAAATCGAGTGCCCACGCAATGCTCGGGTCCAACCTATGAACAGCATTCAAATATCGTCATATGGGTGTACTGCGATCCCCACGTTACGTCATCGAATTTTGCAAAGGAGAGATTGAATGAAAATGATCGCTTTTGTCCTTGAAATTACACCGCAACAAAGGAGTTTCTTGGCCAGTGGCATTGCGTGCGAGTATCCTTGAGTCCCACTAGTGCCAGTAAGCTCGTGTAAAGTGAAAAACATTCCAATTGAATATCGTTGCACAGCTCCCTTAACTTCCATGGTTAGTGAGAAGACACTAAAATACACTTTGGGTCGTTTGTTGTCCCCCCCCCCCCCACTTCCCCCTTCTGACTTTAATGCCTTGTTTGGCACACTTTGAAGATTGTGTGACTCTTTACAGGTGTTCACTGGTGGGTCCATCTACAAGGGAGGTCCAGTCACAGTGATACACGATGACGAACTTGCGGTATGTTCGATCAGATGGACTGTCGTTGTCGAGATCGCCGTAGTAGGTTGTTTCCCGAGGCTACAGTCTCGAGTAGTCAGTGACTTCCGTAAGATTCGTTTAATTTATTGATAATGCGGTGACTGTTTGATGGCTCTAATCGCACTAGAACTGTCCTTACAGAGTTTTCGCGAAACACTGATTGGCATACAGATGCGTTAGGACCTAATGCTCGTGGCGCGCAAATCTCGCCCTTTCCGACAGCTGACCAAGCATTATACGCGATGTATTCAAGATTTCACCTGGCATGCGGCGGTGTTTGGAACGAACGCATTGTATTACACAATGACCGGATGCGACCAGATCTCGCCGATACGGGACTAATTTGGCGCTGGAGGGCTCGTGTCGAGAACAGCCGTGTGGTCGCTTCGACAACAGCCCTACGCTTCCATCGGATGCTATTCCGCGCTGGCATTCATCGGGCGCTCGCCCGCACGTAGGGCAAGCTGGAAGAGCTTAACTTGCTTCCGGCCACGTTCTCGGGACAAGTATTTATTTTGCGAGCTCTTCCTAGCCCCTGGGACGTCGCACGTGTAGGCAACGTTGCCAGTTATATCTACTATTGTTGCATGCGGTCACTTCATTCTGCAGCTACGTTTCTTGATTTTATAATTAACCCTTGATCGACTTGATGAAGAATGACACCAAGGTGCCGAAGGCTCGATTTAGAGCTGCAACCCTGAAAATGGGAGGCCCTGTGAGTTCTCTGTACAGTGCCAAGAAGTGTATATGCCTTCTCCTATCAAAGTCGTTTGAGGTTCTGATAACGTAATCACTTCCCACCTGCAGTGTTAAACACCTGTTCAGGCCTTTTACCAGTCTGCTCGTAACTACTAGTTCTTTTCCCGTATGAACTTTGCAAGCTGCCTCTATTATAAGAACTTTGGACCAGTTCACTGCCAACTCCTCGCCTGCAGCGTCCAGGTTGTCTGGCATTTATAAATGTGACGAGGCGCTTGTTGTGCCCAATTCACTTTCTGCGACTTCATTCGAGATTTCTCATTTGCGACGTCGCCCCCGCAGTAAACAAAATTAATCAAAAGCGTGGTGCAAGCTGTGGCGCTCGATATCGCAACTGCAAGATCGCAAGCGGCATATCACTGTGTATCATCGGGCTTAAAAGGCATTAGCGACGTGCGCCACCAAAAGCGTCGCTGTGGACGGCCTTCTACGATTGACCAAACCATGGGTATAAAATCATTGTCATACTGCCAACTTCGACGGTGTCGGTTGTTCCTAGTTTCAACTGTGCTTTTTAAAACACGGCATGAAACTTGTAGTCACACCTGATAAGTAGCCAGGGTCACAACTCGTAACGTCATGGCAAGGCAAAGCCTGGTCGTGACATCACAGATAGAAACCGTCAGAGGGCACCACCGAAACATCTCCACGCTAACAGTCAATGACAAAACAAAAAAACCCAGGACGTTTTTTTTTTCATTGTGCTTTGGCTGTGCGTGCGGGCTTGAACGAGACGCCAAGGTGTTATAAAGGAAGAGAGCTCGCGCTGAAAGCGGGGCAACAGAAAGGTCAACGTGCAGTTCTTCTGGTGACTATGCTTTGCGAGATGCTGATTAAGATGTGTCACTATTTCATTTTTATTGCTCGCTATCAAGGCGCGTATTTAAAATGAGCAAGCGAACGTGAGAAAGTTCGTACTTTGTACCTTATGGTCTCATATTCCCGTTTTGTATTTTGTATGCGGCCATTGGTATGCACAGGGTGGATATTGCGAACGTAAAAAAGAAGTCGCATGCATGCGGAGCTTAAAGAACGCCTGCTTTATTAATAAAAAAATACTCGTTCAAAATCTGTTATTAACAAATTCCGTGACGTTCTATCATGGCTAGCTAATGAAAATCTACATATAGTCCGCACCTTTAGTTTGCACCGCGTAAAATTTCAACCTTTAGACCTATATAGCTCACGGATTATGGCCCGGAAGTTGCGGTATGTACTCCGCGGCTTCTCCAGGTAAATCGAGGAGGTTTAGGTAGATAGCTATACGGAGCACAACTTCGTCTGCTTCTTGAGCAAGGGTTGCGGTGACGTCAAAACGCCGAGCTCTGATTGGCTCCGATTGGAAGGATAGTGGGTGGACCTCAAGGCAGCTGTCATTGAGGTCTACCCACTATCCGTCCAATCAAAGCCAATCGGAGCTCAGCATTCTGACGTCACCGTCACCCCTTTCGCAAGAAGCAGACGAACTTGCGCCCCGCATTGAAGCAGGGTTTCGGTGTGTGCGTCATATTTTATTTTGCTTCGCACGTCCTTCAGGAGCAGCCCCCGCGTCGCGTCATCAAGGGCAAGCCCGTACGTGGTTCCGCCCAAATGCTGCAGCTCAGCCTGGACGGGAAGAGGCTGTACGCCACCACTTCGCTGTACAGCGCCTGGGACAAGCAGTTCTACCCGGAGCTCTACGAGTGAGTGAAAACTGCAGCCCGCTTCCTGTTCGCAGAGATAAAAACGAAGAATTGGATGGCTAACTAAGAAAGGGCTAAGTAAGCGTCGGTTCTTATACCCGAGCTGTTTGTTTTTTCTTATTGACACCTTAGCCGCAATTAATTGACCCCTGACTACCGTTACGTGTAACTACAGTTACCACACTATATTTGCGGTTAGCTATTTTGGAAGCTTGCTCGTGCACAGCTTTAATAGACGCTCAAGATGCGCGAGCGCACGTGTTCCCATAGCGTTGACTGCTCAGCCACAAGACGTAGTACAAGAGTATAGTGTGGTAACTGTGACTCAGCATAACTGCAGTTAAGTGTGACAATGTGTCTAGGGATAGTGACTGAAGTCACGCTTATTGATTAAACAAACCTTTCCTAATCGAACTTTGTGTTGAATATGTTTACTTTTAAATAGGTTCTGTGTGACGTTCTAGTTTGTCTCCATTACTTTCGAAGAGCGTATCTGGTTTTGCAAAGGTTATTCTCTCGTTAAATTAATCTCCCTGGAAACAGAGTTTGCCTACTATACAGATTTCACATTTAGGTCAATCACGACAGGAAGCATTAATCTCTGACCATTAAAGCGAGTTGTCTGCGGTGTCTCAGTTTTCTAGAATTGGAAGTTTCTCAAGCCTTATATCGTAGAAAATGTATTTTTTTACATTTTTCTTCAGGCTATGTGCAAGAAAAGACTGCGTAAATTTGAGCTTTTCTTTTTTTCTGTCTCTCTGTATCATATCACTTTCTAACGGGCAATTGCTGAAAACTTGACACCAACCTGGTAAGCCAGGTGGGTGTCCTTTGTGTGTCCTGCCGATAAGAAAGATACATCCAGTTATTAAAACTGGTGTGCATGAACTAATTCTGAAACGTGTGGTAAACCTGAGGCCTCAACGCGTTTTAATTAGTTCCTTTCATAGAGCATGGCAGGCAGCTTATTATTTTGCACCTTCTTTTTGTTGTAGTCTGCAAATCTACGCCTGCGCGACAATCTTGAAACGAGGTGATCGAAATCCAAGCTGCGTTTTATACTTAGTAATTGTAAGCTTTGATCTGAAACGAAAAGAAAAATAAATATTGCGTGCAGTGCGTGACCATCGCTCACCTCCCCCCCCCCCCCCCCCCCCCCCCCAAAAAAAAAAAAAAAGATTTTTAATAGTTAAAATTTTTAGTACTGAAGAGGACTGTGGCTGTTTGAGAGCATCAAGCACGGCTGCAGAACTTGTTATTTTTACTCTGCGTGTAAACCTTGCTTCGTCTTTAAACTGAGCTGTGAAGGATTACTTGTGTCGTCTTCCTAATCCCAGTAGTCTTCGTAGTCGCAGTTTATTTAAAGCCTGGAAAACGACCAGCTAGCCCGATTCCTAGCACTGTTGTCAAGGTCGTTTTCACTTTAAAGGTTGGACTTCGTGGTGCGCAAAATGCGACGGATTTCGCTCGCCCGCTTTCCCTCTGCTCGTGGTGTCTGAACAGTGGTTGTTGCACCGCGCACCAAGGGGGTCGTCGGGCGAAGTTCGTCGTTTATTCGCCGCATATTCGCCTTACAGAGTTCATCCTTAACTATGTTGTGCGGTGTACCTCTTTCTTCCAAGCTACACCATTCGCTCTCATTTTACAGCTCGTGAAACCAAAATTGTTCTGCTGCTCTCGTGTGGCTGGTACTTTTTTTTTTCTTTTTTCAAACAACGCGTTGCGACGTTTCTTTACAGGAACGGCGCCATGATGCTGCGAATTGACGTGGACAACAAGATGGGTGGTTTGACCGTGGACGAACACTTCCTGGTCGACTTCGGGGAAGAACCAGAAGGACCCGTGCTCGCGCACGAGCTCAGGTTCCCCGGCGGCGACTCTACGTCCGACATCTGGACCTGAACTCCATCTCAAATCAAATGCGCGCAACGCGCAAATGTTCCGCCACCTGCCTTTTAAGCACGCAGCGAAAAAAAAACGTTTCTTGTACGTTTTATTTTTGGTAATATTTTTTTTTGTTGCAATATATAAAATGGCTTGGCGAAGCTGGGTAAATGAGCGTTCAAGTTTACTTCCGTCCGGTCTTTCCCAGTCAATCGAATATTAGTTTTTTTTAACTCGTTTGTTTTTTGGTTTTTAGGCGAGAATAAGCATAAGTTGCGATGTGCAAGATATCTAGAAAGGAAAGGGTAGGTTTTTTGGATTTTTTTAAACTCTCTTTAGGCATGTCTATTCACTCTCTTCGCAGCGATATAGTGCGCTTCGGTCGTTCAAATAATCTTTTACTGTGTTAGCGGCTGCTCGATTCTTTTTTCTTTTTTGTCTGGCAATATGAATATTACGCTACAGCAGGAGCGAGTTGTGCAAAACTCGAATAACGCTGTGTCTTTCATAGCCTTCCCATCGCTAGGGAGACCCATGAAGTACAGGCTTGATTTACACTTGATGCTAAGAATAACGCGCTATTTCATTCGAAGTATAGCCTGTACACCCCTACTCCGTTTTCTTAGCAAAACACAATAATATAAAGACGTCAGGCTCGTGTGAAAATTTCTAAACTTCTGTTACTGGTGTTGGATCGTGTTCAATGTATATTTCCGTTTGTATTTTTCTTTCTTCAAAGAATAAAACCAAACTACAAAAAATCCATGCTCCGGAAAGAACTGAGATTTCCTCGAATCTATTGACTGTGGTAAGGAAATAAATGCTGGAGTCGAGTCCCAGGCGGGGAAACTACTGAGCCCAAACTCGGCGTTTCCCTTCCAAGCATTTTGTTCTTCGAATTTACAGTTTCATTTTTTCTTAACCAGTCTCCGAGTTTACTTATCAGGTCCCTTGTGCACTCGAGGTCTTTATGAAATCCAAGATTATTTTCCAAAGGCAAACTTTTGTATAATATTTTAAAGAGATTGTTTTTTTTTTTTTTTGGGGGGGGGGGGAAGGGGGGGTGTGTGTCGTAAATTTACTATACAGAGTGCATTTTATGCCGGCAGCTAAAAAAGAAAAAGAAAACAATTTACAGGGTGTTTTTGTGCGATGTTCGGACTTCAAAAACGATTCGTATGAATAAGCCATTATATGGAATGCAATGATGGTTTTAACAAGGGTGTCGTTACGTGGGTTAATTATGTTTGGGCTCCGTGTTTTCGAATAAATCCAAAAAACTCCTAAAAACACCCGCCGGTAAAAAATTATGTGCCCATGCCACCCCCCCCCCCCCCCCCCCAAACAGCAAAAAAAAAGTAAATATTTTTTCACCATTTTAGCAGCGCAGGATCAATGGTCCTGGGAAAATGACACGATAATTATCTTTCAAGCCTCGGACTGTTGTCAAAAGGGGGTCTTACGGCTTGTCTCGTCAAGGTTGGTTCAGGGAAACAGGTCATCGCACCATTCGTGTCACGACAAAAGCCACTCTTTTGGTTTCAAGTTTGGGCCATGGGATTTGGGATTTAGAAAAAGGAGAGAGTATGTTTCTGGGGGTAACAGTGAAAGTTATGGATCTATAAAATAGGGAAGAGGGGCAGTTGAAACTTCTCTATTACATCCTTAAAGGGACCATGAAGGCAATTTAACTTTTTTTTAAAAGAAGGTGTTTTCGGAAGCATTGGGGTCCTGGCATGCCACACAATTTTTTCTAGAACTTTGTGACTCTTATTTCTGTACCTGCAAATAAATCTGCGAAACCGAAACAAACATTCAGATTTCTTCCCTTTTTCGCCTCTGGAAAGAGAAGTGACGTCAAGGAGCACTGTCGGCATCGGTAGGATTTAGTGCACACTCAGTGTGGTTCCCGTGGTTCGCTATAGTGCACGGCGGTCTGTGAAGAAAACCTGGAAGAAATGGGCGGCAACGCCGCGCCCGCAAACGAGTTTGAGCTCCCGTTCAGCGTCCTCACGCCGACTGAACGGGAGATGGTGGTAAGGACGCAGAACTCTGGATTGGCGCTTTACGAAGGCGCCCCAGACCTACCACCAGCTCCTCGGTCGCCGCCTCAGAGCGACTCCGGCTGACGTGAAGGTGCTGCTCAAAGTCTTCTGGTCGGAAATGCAACGAACAAATCCTGACACCGCTGTCCACAGCTCTACGCAAGACGACGGCGCGCAACCAAATGCTGCGCATTGCTGCATCGGTCGGCAGTTTATGCAAACTAACGTCGCCCGATCGACCACACGTCTTTAGCCGACCTTTCGCGCAACCTACTACTGCACATAAACGCGGCATGATTGGTGAGACACCAGTTCGCAAAGCGAACACGAGACGACGCACGAAACCAGAACCAAAAGTCCGCCGCCCCCGGCGCTCGTACCTTTTTCTTTTTTTTCCACGGTTGCTCGATGTTTGTTACGCGCCCGAGGTAGCAGTGCGGGATGCGTTCAACCAGTGACAAACGGAGGGATCGCTTCAGATTATGCTTTTATACACGGTATGAAACCTATTAATTCCCAACTATAACTTTAAAAGATTATCCAACGTTCAAATGAGCTTTTTTCATCACATCTCACCACCGAAATCGAAACCAAGAGCGCGTCTATCGTTTGAACCAATCGCCAGACGAGGAGCCCGTTGTCGTCACGCTTCAACGGCGCACTTTAGTTCACCTTTCTGCCGCCGCCTCGGTGGGGTCTCAGGCATCGTTCCCGGCGCTATTATTACCGCGCCTGTTTGCTCGATTGGTGCGGCACCCAAACTTCTGTTCGGGCTAGAACTTGGTCAACAGTATCTGAGACGTGCCTGACATCCATTTCAATCGTCGAATAAAACTTCGAAACTGCCTTCATGGTCCCTTTAACCACTCCACCTCGCCCGGCCGCGGAATAGATTGATGAGATGACTACGAGCTTCCTTGCGGCTACCTCCGGCAGTTTATTGATTTTAAGGTATCGACGTTTATCGAAGCCACACTTGTGTGCGACTTTTGTCGTGGGACAAATTAGTATTGCCAATGACACCAACGCCAAATTCAACTGAAGAAATCTTAATTGATAAAAGCGCGTTTTATTTTTTATGCTGGCATACGTTTGCATTCGGGTATTATTTATCATTTTTTAATAGAAAACACTGCAAAATTAATCTCCGAATTTCGAAGAATTAGGGATTTACGAAAAATAAACTCCAATAAACACCTAATTTTTGCTTAAAAATAAACTCCGAAAAACACCTTCCGAATTTCACGAAAAAGAAACTCCGAAAACACGGAGCCCCAGATATGTTCTATGCACGGGAGGAAGACAAGAACAAACCGTCGGGTTGACGCTGCTACTCGCATATTGCCGCGTGCGAATAGCTGAGTCAGCAGCGTGCTTGACTCTCACGCCGCTGGCTGAGGTTTGATCCCCGCCAGCGCTTGTCCTTTTTATCTTTCTTTTGTTTGCATGACTGGAATGTTACATGTGACTCAAGAATCTTGATTGTTCGAGCTCAGAAACTTCTAGATCCCACGCGCTTACAAAAGGAGCTTCGCATGGCTACTTGAGTCAGTCGTCCTTCCGTCGCCGTCAAAGAGACGATGCGCTTTAAAAGTGGGGTATAATGCCGCGCGCAGGGTCGAGCAAGCAACGCTCGGTCACAGGCTTCTAGAAGATTCGTGTTCATTATTATTTGGGAAGTAACTTTTATTATTCCGTCCTACTTTCTTGTTCTCGCAAGTGCCTGTTCATTATCATTACGAACGCTCGACGCTCAAGCCTTCTGGGCCTAATTTTCGAGATGCTGACGAAATTATATAAGGAGCTGCGCAGGAGCTTGTTGAGTCAGTCTAACTCTTGCTTGCTGTTACGCCGCCAAATAGCCGCCCGCTTTTCTGTTGTCTCGACGCTGTCTCCACGCAATCTACATCCGCAAGCTCAGCCGCACTTTGATTCAAGCCGCATTAAACGTTAATTTTAAGTTTTATTAATCAAGTTCGTTTTTGTTCATGTCATTTTGGTGGAGGTGCGGAGTAACGAAATCTATGCCCACGGCACGTCAACGACGACCTCAACTATGGCCTTGAAAACGACCCGGACTATGAACTCGACAAAGCTCCTGGCTACGACCTCGGCGATAACATCATGACAACTTCAACGACGACGCTGACGATGAAACGAACAACGACTCCAAAGACAAACCCCGGCCACGACGTAAACAACCAATCTGACTCCGGCCACGACGACCAACAGTGTCTTCGACCTTGACGACGAGACTGACCGCGACACTCATGATGACACAGGCGACGACTTGAAGGACGACATCGACGACGATCCCGACGACGACGACGGCAACCCTGACGCCGACTTCGACTGCTACGGCGACGTTTAACAGTTGCTCACTAAGGCTGCGGCGGCGAATGATCGTCCACACCCACACCCTGTCTCCGGGCTGGGAGTCCACGTCGCGGCGACGAAGGTTGTACTGGCCAGCGTGGACACGTTGTTGGTCCTTTATCCGAAGACAGGCTAGCTGGCGTACCTCCTCTGCCTATTGGGTGACCAGCTGTGCGTCGACGGTGCCGTCGTCCGTCGGGTCGTGGGGCAGCGTGGCCTAGGCCATCGTCGTCACCTTTCTGCCGTGCACCAGCTGAAAAGGTGTAATCCCAGTGGTCTCTTGAACCACAGTGTTGTCCGCAAACGTGACGTAGATCGTCCACATACATCCACGTCCACGTACATCGAGATCATGTTGGCGATGGTCTTGTTTAATCACTCCGTCAACCCGTTGGTCTGCAGGTGGTATGCATGCCGTGGTTTGACGGTGGTCGGTGTGGCTCAGGCGGAGTATCTCTTGTGTCAGTTGCACCATGAACGATAAGCCTCAGTCCGTAATCAGGACTTGGGGAGCACCGTGTCGGACGACGATGGACTCGGCGAAGAACTTAGCGGTCCCCGACGGGGGTGCTTTTGTTTCGGCGCACCGGGTGAAATAATCAGTTGCCACGATTATTTAACGGTTTCCCTGTGTCGACGGCGGGAAAGGTTCGAGTAGATCCATTCTAATCTGCTGGAACGGTGCAGTTGGGGGCGCGATCGATTGCGTTGCACCACACCTCCACCATAATAGAGAGTTTTAGAATAGGGGGCCCCAACGCTTTGGGGAACCCAACGCTTTGGGGTACCCAACGCAACGACACCTCACGCAGCGTGCTTATAGAATAGGGTTTGTGACGACGCAACGCGGCACGCTCGCCTTTTTCGCATGCAGCGCCATTGTGGACAAGGAACGAACTTCTTAACAGTGAAAAATTATTAAAACGGTAACCATTTGCTCTGAAACGATACTTTATTGTGGCTTGCGGTACAAATAATAGGGAGGGTAACACCTGTTGGAACGGCACAGCAAGACCCATCTGCGACCGTCTCTGAATCAGAAGATTTCCTTCTCTGGTCACAAGAGAGTGCCCGCCCTCAAATAGCAGGCTATCATGTGCGCCAATGGAATTATCTGCGAATTCGACGGGCCATTCCCCGGTCACAGGCACGACGCTGGTAAGCGTAGCTTGCTTTTAGCCCATCCTGTAGCTGAAGCAGCACGACAGTTATAAAGAGTTATATAATAGGGGGTCCCAAAGCTTTGGTGCCCCAAAGAAATTGTGGCTTAGCACTGCGCACGCGCAGAACCCAGGGTCTTGTGTTGGCGCGCGCCCCCAACGTGAAATTCGAAAAATAGCGTGGGGCCCCCAAATTGCTTGGGGCCGAATTGCGCCGGCAAACATGGCGGCGCCCTTTCCGCTCGCTTCGGAGCAAATTCCTCATGGTCGCTCCAGCATTAGCCAATTTCATTGCCAATGAATGGTGCAACCGGCTTTCGTTTTGCTTTATCTCGCCCAAGTCGCAAAGAATAAGCTGTGGGCTCGCCCCATTTTAAAGATCGTACCTGATTCTGGCCGTTCCTAAGCCTAAACATACGTCGTAACTGTTGACATGGTAACGTATTGCTACTCCATGGCTAAAGACTTGTTCAGACAGACCCGTTTTTTTTGTGTTTTTTTGTTACGTTAACAAAAGTCGCCGGGAAATCTGTGTTTCGTATTAAACTGTGCCAGCAGCAGGTCGACCCGGTCGCGGATGGCCCGCGTGGAGAAATTTCTTCCGATTGCTTCGGAGACCCTTTCAGCAATTGAAGTCCATCTCCTGGAATCCTGGAATGGGTTAGTGGCGCACACTTCGCTTAGCAAATAAATGTCATCGTCGATCGAGAAGCGAACGCGCGCGGGGGCCTTCTCTTCCGCCATTTTCTTCTGGCATTGGATCGGCCTCGACTCGTTCGGCCATCCCGCTTCGGGTGTAGCCAAAACAATCCAATCCGTAGCGCTCTAATTTGGCGCTAGTTCTCGTAGTAACATAGAGAGTTGAGCTAGCTGGTACTTAGAAGACATACCTAAAACAGCGCACAAGCACAGGAGGAAGATAACAGAACACAGGAAGGGGTGCTGACTCTTAACTTATGTATTGTGAAAGAAAGAAAAAGAGGAAGCTTCAGACATGAAGCCCACGTTGTTGTTCTTTCTTCTTTTTTCTCATCTTTCCTTCGTCGTGACCTTATAATGTCAGTTTTCTCCTTTTCTACTGCAACTTTTTAATGTATCTGTTTTTATTCTTTCTTCTTTTTACCTTTTGGGTGCGCGTGGGCTTCATGTCTGAAGCGTCCTCTTTCTCTTTCTTTCACAATACATAAGTTGGAAGTCAGCGCTTTTTCCTGTGTTCTATTTTCTTCCTCCTGTGCTTGCGCGCTGTTTTAGGTATGGCTCGTTCTCGAATTTTTTGGGCGTTTGTGTGCGCTTTGACCATCTGCAGCCGAAGATTTAGGCCTTCAACAATGCCGAGACTGAGACGAACGCGAGCGCGCATACTCTGCGAGCAGCTGCACTATTGAGATCTGAGCTGGAGCGACTTTGAAGCCTTAAAATACTTGTTTTCAAGCTGCAGGTATCGTGTCACGAACGAAATCCACTCGGAGCCACGGAGTAGCCTTACGTTGCCATGTCAACGATTACCGCGTCTCTTTAGGCTTAGGAACGGCCAGACTCAGTGACAATCTTCAAAATGGGGCGAGCCCACCGCTCATTCTTTGTGATTTGAGCGAGATAAAGCAAAGCGAAAGCCGGTTGCACTATTCATTAGCAATGAAATTGCCGAATACTGCAGCGACCATGACGAATTCGCTCCGAAGCGAGCGGAAAGGGCGCCGCCATGTTTGCCGACGCAACCCGGCCCCAAGCAATTGGGGGCCCAAGCGCCAACCCAAACCCCCAAACAGAGTTTGGGTTCTGCGCATGCGCAGTGGTGAGCCCCTATTTCTTTGGGGCCCCCAAGCTTTGGGGTCCCCTATTCTAAAACTCTCTAATGTCAGTGAACGAGCGGAGGAATTACGTCCGTCAGCTCGGCCGCATTTTGATTAGCTAAATATTAGAGTTATACATAAAGTATATATAATCATTCACCTTATATTCTTCTTTTTTAATGTTTACTCCAACTTTCAATTTTGTATTTAAATGCTTATCTATAACATTATTGTTTAGTTTTTTTTTCTAATTTCTCTATACTTATTTATTTTCTGGCCCTTCAACCAGTGGCAGATCTCCGATCCGGACCCTTAGACAAATTGTTTCGAGGCCCCTGATCTAAGAGCTCTACTCAAAACTTCAATAGGGCTCATTCGGAGCACGAAACCAAGGAACGAATATTGATGCTCGTCTATACTTTCTTTTGGAAAAATATGACAAAGCACCGATATTGTGCTTGGCGCTGACAGTGTCACGAGGCGTTAAGAAGAGCTGCCGCGTTCTCAAGTGGTCCTTGCTGTAGAACATGGACGATCTTGCGAAATACATTTAAGTTGCATGTAAAAACGCTCGCGTGTACCATGGATACTTAAAAGTCGTGCCCAAGAGGGAGTAACCGACAATACGGCACATGTCTGTAAATGTCTCCCAACGTAGGTCGCTCTCCATGCAATAGACGTTTTTCCCAAAATATCGAAGCGATTCTAGCGGCGTAATGCCGCGCAAAGTATGTTGGGAACCCATGGGCCACTAAGTTTGGGCTTCGATTGGCCAACCTCACTTCACGGCATCACAATAAAATCAAATATAGAGCTTGCATTTTAAAGTGTGCGACTTTCTTTAAATTTCTATTGCTCTAGGCGTTGCCTACCGATACGGATGGATCGCTGGGCACGTTTATTCGGGCCCCCTTATAGGGCTCCCGACGGGCCGGAGTTTGTGCGCAGTTAAACACAGGACAAAGATGGCACATGAAAGAAAACGGAAGTATACTGGGCTGGTCATCCCGTTCCATCAGCTCCCCAATGTCCTGGGATTCTTAAATTATCCGTGAACCAGATGGGACATGCATGCACACCACCCTACACTTGTCTGCACAGATGCAGGTATGGGTGCTACTCCTCGATAAGCCTTGGCAGGCCTTTATCACCACTGGCGGTTCATGTTTCAAAGGAACACTCACGAATATGAAAATGGCAAGCGAGCGAAGACTTTATTTTTATGCAGTGCTGCGATGCACTACTTCGTCAACGGGGTAGTCGAAATCGAAACCATGGCACTCCTTTCACGGCCAGAGGCCCTATAAATTAATGCAATGCGCGCAGTATGTTGCATGCAGGAATATTTGGGGTTTGAAAGTTTTGCGCATTGCTTTGAGGTGAAGGTTTGTTGCTATGACCCAAAGACAGTGCGGCAGAAGAAAAAATAAGAGATAATTTCAGTCATTCAATATCATGTAAGTTGTATTAATAAATAAAATTCCATAACCTAGCAATGACAAATATGCGTAGGTTTGTGTCATTTGAGACCAAAACAAAGGGTGAAAAATTAGCGTCGTCCGATTTACCTGCACCTCTTGAACCGGTGCAGAAATGTGTAGGGCAGTGCACTTCCGGCATGTGTATTGCGATACGACCGGAAGTACACCGCCCTACGCTTTTTTGCACAGGTGCAGGTAAATCGACCGTACTGAATGTCATCCGATTTTCAGAAAAAAAAAAAAAACACGACTTCCCGGTGTATAAACATGTGTGCCCCAAATTCTGTTATCTCATCATAACTTCGTAATAAACAATTATCAGGCCGTTATCATTATCGAAACTGCTTCCAGAGGCGTTATATTATTGTATATAATGATGTCATTGACTTTTTAGTTTCCGCTCATTCCTCAGTACTCTGCTTCCTTACTACGTAAAGCGTTCGGCCCTATCCAAAGCGTCGGAAGAGAAGTATACACTGCGACGTCTTTCTAACGGCACGACCGAATTAGTAATGAACGTGAAACATAGAGCCACTTTATTTGTTGTCACATCAGAAAAAAAAAAAAAAAAGATGACGTTTTGCGCATTATTCGTGCGCTGCGCGAAGTAGTTCTCACAAGATTTGGTTGTTTTAAGAAAAATCAATAATTCTGCCGTGTGAAACTCCTATGTCCCGATAAAATCACGTAAAACTAATCTTAGATGCACCTATATACATCATAAATTGACACACGAAGGAAAAATATTAATAATGTTTCGCGAAAAGCCGGACATTTTTTTTTTCTTCGTACAACGGTTTTTGAGGTGAACACGAGTATAGTCATCTACCTTTCAGACCGGCGACACTCAAACAATTCTAAGCAGCAAATTTTTGTGCTGAAAATCATGGTTGCCAGAGATTATCTCAAGCTCCTACCTGAAACCACATGAAACGCTTTTCTGTCCTTGATAAGTGTTCAAAGGGCTCGCGACAGAGCGAAACAATCTATGGCCTGAGCTAGAGTTCCTGTATACAGGAACCCTAGCCTGAGCTTCCTGACACCGCATCTAAAGCTATGGCGGCGCCCACGGGCTAATCGGGGATGTCGGTGCCGATCCTCTAAGCGCGGATTATTTCGTGGCCCTACGTAAAGCCTTAGGCCCTGACCGAAGCTTCGGCGAGTATTCATGACAACGTCTTTGCAACGGCTCGACCGTATAAAAAATGCAACTGAGACAGCCTAAAGCCGGGGTCACACTGCTTATACATCATACAAACGACAGTTCGCATACAGATTCGAAGGCGAGTCACCGCGAGATCTGTGCTTCGAATACCGCATGGAGGAAACTTGGCACGCGGCATTCCAACCTCCGATATTGCGGTGACTCGTGTTTGCAAACTGTGACTTCTGTATTATGTGTGAGCAGTGTGTCTCTGGCTTAAAGGGGAATCAGCAGAAATATTCTTCAGCCTGGCGGAAAGTCCTCCTTGCCCTCTTTTTTAGGGGCGAAGCTCCTTAGGCCAGAGGCCATGTCCGTATGTTCGTCCGCCGTCGGGTGCTCGTGAGCTCCTGCTCGTGAGCTCACGAGCAGGAGCTCACGAGCACCCGACGGCGGACGAACATACGGACATGGCTAGCCCCTAAAGGTGTATCCACACGACTGACCGGGCCGCGGACCGATTGATCACATGATGCGCGGCCCGCGGGCCGCCTGGCTGCAATGAGCATCCACACGGCGGACCAAAAGAGCAGACGACAGAGCGAACGGGCCGGCCTAACCCTCGACCTCACAGCTCCGCCAAACGCATGCAGCGAGCTGCTTTGAGGCTATTTGTAAGGAGCCAAGATGGAGTTTGAACGAAAGAGACGTTTGGCCGCGGTGGCCCTGGCGTTGACTATTGAGGACGAGGAGGATTTAAGTGAACCGAAAAGGGCAATCCCACAGAGTGGGGAATTGCTCCACGAGCGCGATGAAGTAAAACGTTGCATCGTCGCACCATGCCGCCATCGTCGCACAACAAAAGGTTCGTCTTTTTCGTCTTCAACAGTGGGAGCCAAAAGAAAACGACTTGGATTTGAATTCCAATCCAAACAACAAAAGTCAGCTTGTTGCCAGACTTAGCGCTTCAATTATACTAAAAACGCCGCGGTCCGCCGCCAAGGTCCGGGCGAGAAAAGTCGCTTGGCATTTCTCAGAAGCGCGGGCCGCGGACCGCCGGCGGACCACAAAGACCGGTGACGTAAGATCACGTGATGCGCGGCTCGCGGACCAAAACAGCAATTTGGTCCGTTAAAAAGACGGCGAGGAGGACTTTCCGCCAGGCTGAAGAATATTTCTGCTGGTCCCCCTTTAAGGAAATAAGACGTCCATCGATAAAACGCAATACAAATACGTATGCTAATTTTGTACTTTTATATTACAAAAACGTACACCTGAACTAAATTTTTAGCATACTTTCAATATCCGAAGTACATGGTGCTGTGACGGTTTTTCGGCTAAGTGTTGGACATTCTAGGAGCAACCTTTAAAGGGGTGCGGAAACAAAAATTGAAATATTCAAATTTCGTTCGGAAATGAGTCAAGCATGACGGATAATAACTGTAATTCATAATCGCACGTTTGTATTTTGAAAGATTGGCTATATTTTTCGTTCCAAACGGTGCACTCGAGCGAGCGCTCGAAGAGAAGCGAACGGAGGGCGCGATGCGTCATGGGATATCCGGCGCAAACAAAAACAACAAAAAAGACTCCCGCATCCGTGACGTGGCAAGACAGGCTTGGTTATGAGCTTTGCCGTTGGTGGCGTTGTCAGCGTTGTAGTGGTGTCAATACCGTCAGCGCGTTACAACCGAGCTGTT
This sequence comes from Ixodes persulcatus, assembly GCA_013358835.2. Taxonomy (NCBI): domain Eukaryota; kingdom Metazoa; phylum Arthropoda; class Arachnida; order Ixodida; family Ixodidae; genus Ixodes; species Ixodes persulcatus. The sequence continues at coordinate 422,314 of JABSTQ010011074.1, read as the reverse complement.
GGAAGTGCCCGCGGGGTGACGGACGTTTCACCTGTCGTGTGAGCGGCTTCGAAGTGTACAGCAAAGTCACACGAGCAACCCCGCGACGTGCCTCAACGAGTCCATCATGGCGTCTGGTTGACTTTCGCGCTTTCGCATTCTTGGATGGAACAGCGCGGATGAACAGTCACACTCACATGCACACAAGAAGCAAACAGACTCGCAGCGCTGACTTTCAACTCAGTTCTATATTTCTTCTTCCTCAAATCTTCAACTTTTGCCGTTAATGAGAACAATTTAAATTTTTACACACCAGAGACCAAATAGCCAATACACATTAAAAATTAATAATAATTAAATAAATCATGCAATGACAACTAAATAAAATAATACTAAAAAATTAAAAATTAAAAATTAAATTTAAAAAATAATAAAGCGAAAAATTTCTCATCACTATTGGTGCTTTGATGATATCTCTAGATAAACCAATTCCTTCTTTGACAAAGCTTCTTTGACAAAGCCAGGTTGGACAAACAATGTGTTAGTGTATCATCCGTAGCTTTGTCAAAGAAGGAATAGACCCTTTTCGAAATTTTGTCTGGCAACTTCAATAACTATCATCATTTAAGTTCATATTATCTGTACATGCTAATGGCGTTCTTTTGATGACTGGTGGAGAAAGAATACCGAAGCGGAGCCTGAAAATTCCAGACGTTAGTTCGTTGCATTATTCTCCTATGTTACCGTGACGAGACTTATAAGCTTCTACGCGCTACGCATTTGAGGGTGTCAAGTAAAACCTTGGAATGCTTGGCTTCGGCACGCCCCCGACATCTCATGGCAATAGAATATGGTGAATTTTATCAAGAATTTGACTCCACCGAGCGCCTTGTACAAAGTGGTACACACCGTCGCAACTGAAACAAATATAAAAATAACTGTGCAGTGAAGAAAACCGCAACTTTCGCACGTCTACCGTTGACAAATATGTACCACATTCTAACCGCCATTAGCATACAAAAATTTAGACTGATATTTGAGCCACTAGATGGCACTGAATTTGTGAAAGGGTCTATTGGTTTATCTATACTTCGTTTCACCTTATGTGCTAGCGTAGGCAAAGCTGGAAGCGCGAGCAAGAAAGCTCCGTGCGTTCAGGCCTTGCTCGAGCGCGCGAGCAGGGGAGAAACGCGAAAAGCGCTGGTCTCGCGCTTCTAGCTTTGGCTTCGCTCGCAGATAAGGTGAAACGAAGTATAGAGATATCATCAAAGCACCAATAGTGATGAGAAATTTTTCGCGTTATTATTTTTTAAATTAATTTTTAATTTTTAATTTTTTAGTATTATTTTTTTAGTTGTCTTTACATGATTTATTTAATTATTAGTTATTTTTAATGTGTATTGGCTATTTGGTCTCTGGTGTGTAAAATTTTAATTGTTCTCATTAACGGCAAAGGTGAAGAAGTTGAAGATTTGAGGATGAAGAAATATAGAACTGAGTTGAAAGTCAGCGCTGCGAGTCTGTTTGCTTCTTGTGTGCATGTGAGTGTGACTGTTCATCCGCGCTGTTCCATCCAAGCATGAATTACCAACTTGCCCAAGCATCCACATTATCAAGCTTTCGCATTCATTCGAAAAGGGGCAAACACGTTCAGGCCGAGGTGACTTTAAACAGTTGAGCGTACTTCCAAAGAGCGGCGCTGCTCCAGAGGAATCTGCTACGTCACGACTACGTAGCAGATTCCACAACGTTGCTAGACTAGCTCCCAAATAGGCTCCGCATGCATCCACCAGGTGCACATTGGAAGATCGTTATTTAGCTTTAAAATTAGTTTTCTTGTGCCTTTCAACGCAAGACTGGTGTTTTTGAGGTTAGGGTGCAACATGCAACACATTCAAGCAAGAAAATGAGCGCTGAAATTTCGTTTCCCTACCCCTTTAAGAGTACACACGGTACACTTTTAGCTATCTGGTGAAGGGCGCCGCGAAGATAGACGTCTGGTGTCCGGAAACTCCGAGTATCGCTAAACGTCTGTAATGCTAGACCGTTTCACGTATGCAAGATAACTGCCTAGCAATTTGCCGTACATTTTTTATTTGCTTTAGAAACTGAATTTGACTTTTTAAGCCGTGAAAACTGCCCTAATGCTGTCTGTGCAGGTGAGTTATACGGCCAAATGGACATAACATAGGGAGCTAGTCGTCACAATGAGTTAAATAATGAAGAAAGATTTGTTAATGAAATCTTTAGATCATGTAGATAAACACATAAACATGAAGAGTGTCATCGAAGACCACTGGTAAACAGGAATATGCATTAAGAATAATTTGCGAAGTGTTTAATAAAAGTATACAAAATTGGTACACTTTTTGTGTATTGCTCTTTACCAAGGGGTGGCCTATACATATTAAGAAAGTACCGGCCCGTCCCGGAGACGAATGTCAATCTGATGATTGCGCTCTTCTCGCGCCATGCGCAAAAACTGCGGCAGTTCATTAGAGATGCCGCGGCGGCTTCGTCCGGCTTTCGTATCGCAGTCAGTGGCTACTTGGCAGTTTTGTCTCGCGCCGAGAGGGAACATTCCCCTCGTTAGCGGGGGAAATTGCCCTTTTACGCAATTCCTCCGAAAGGGTTGGCTGTCGAAATAAGATCGGAAGTAATTGTTGCTTTTATTACGTCATTCAACAATAGTTAGCCCGGCCATCTTCCTTTCAGTGGAGTGCTCCGCTCGCTCCTGATTAGTTGTGAAATTAAGGTGCCGCTTGCGAAGAAGTCCAATCTGTATGTGATGAACGTTAATGTTCTCGTCTTATTGCGCTGGCTAAATTGCGCCTTTACAGAGTTAAATCAATGTAATCGTTTCTAAGGGGCAGACCGACACCTCGCTTTCAAGACATTAGCAACGTTATTTTATTTTTTAAGCTTTGACATTTAGCAATGAGATAAACTACAGGTTCCATTTTTTGGTAAACTTTTTGGTAAATCTAGCATTGCATTTACCATACTTAAAAGGCCAGGACAGTCTTTTGTTTATGCAGTTTTGCCTCCAACGCCTTCGGTTCTTACATTGTTTTTAAACTTTATGTTTAGTCACACGATTATACATGCTACTCGGGATTTTAACACAACGTGGAAGTGCCGAGTTGAATATCCAAACAGCTCGCCTCTGAGGGGTGCGTTGTTCCCTGTAAACCCTCTAAACGGTTTGTCGTATCGGCCAACGCGTTGTTTACGAAGAAGCCCGTGTTCGCTCACACGAAGTGTAGGTACTGCGCGTGCTCAAAAACCACATTTGCGTCAAGTAAAGCGTCTGCTCATTCGCCATGTCAACAACAGCGTCACTACACGCGGCATGACGTCAGAGCCTCCTGCTGGTCTAAAGACCTTTCCAAAGAAGGGTTCCTGGCCGGTTCCATTTTAAGTGTTCGTGGGTATGGCGCGTCATTTGCTCGCTTTCCGACGCGACGAATCTGCGCGTAATGGGCTAAGGAGATGGCACACTGGGCTGAGGACTTGTGCCAGTGGACGTTACACCTCGAGGGTGAGCTTTCTGACTTTGTCAAAACATTGTGCCACCTGCAGCAGTCGGGTTATAACCTGTGACATACTAAAGTATAGTTACCGCAGAAGCTGTACTCATGCTTTCTCATTTCATTTAATTTATTTTAATTGACTTCACCCTTAAAGGCCCGGTTAGGGTACTACATAAGGAATGGGAAGTTTGTCTCAAATAAACTCATACAAACAAACAACAAACAAACAAACAAACAAACAAACAAACAAACAATGGGCCCCGGGGGGGGGGGGGGGGGGGCAATGTATCGACCAATACAATAGTTGACGCAAAACCATGACAAAATATGTAAAACAAAATTAAAACAGCAGAAGTTTTACATGTATTCGGGCTAGTAGAAGGTTTTGAAACTTCGCTGCATCAGTGACGCGAACGATTGAGTATGGCAGCTGGTTCCATTCAGCGACGGCGTGAAGAAGGAAGGATTCGTTAAACGCATTAGTCCTACCGGAGCTTCATTTGATAGAACTAGAGTTATTTAGGCGGGATGATACTCTATTGCGGTGTGAGAGGACTGCGCTTTTTAGCTCAGGGCAAATAGTAGTTATATATATATTGAGATCCGACATTATACTAATACGTTAGGATTGCGAGAGAAATGACAAATATTTCACAGGGTGCAGCTTATAACCAAATACGCTGTTATAACCCCGCCTAGAAATACACTTTTTTTTTTTTTTTGGGGGGGGGGGGGGGTGGAAAGGCGGGAAGGGAAGGGGGGAGTTTTTATTTTATCTCCTCCCTACTCTCTCCCGTTTTTCTTCGTTGTGTAATTCTTTTTTTTTTCTTTCTCTCTCTCTCTCTCACTTTTTCTCTCGCCCTTTGTGAATTTTAAAAATCCAAGTAATAAGTTGTCGACAGGACTATCAGGACAATCTTTCTATTTCTCGTAATCTGCCCCCCACCACAAAAACAACAACAACAACAACAAAAACCAAGGATTCTGAAATGCCCGTTTGTATGCTTTACCGAGTAGCATGAAGAGGTTCAATAGACGATGATGATGATTATGATGATAATGGTGGTGGTGGTGATAATCTTTCCCTTTGAAACGGGTGAGCTCAAACCAGGTTCATGTCCGAGCCTTGGTGTTTGCGATTCTTAAAAAGCCTCTGACACGCCAAAAAAAAAAAAAAATTTTTTTTTCATGCTAAACGTTGAAATGGCTTATCAGAACATTACAAAAAAAAAAAATTGTTTCACAATAGTTTTGCGTAGTTTTTTATAAAAAAAATAGAAATACGAGGCCCAATTCAAAGTTCCCGCCAGTGCACTGTGACGTAACAGTGTACCGCAAGGTGTCGGGGCGGTGAAAATGGAGGCATCGACCTACGTCACTAAAAGTGGGTTCACCGGAAGTCACGTGAGTTTCACTCCTCGCGCTCTCCGCGACCGTGCCTAAGACTTTTTTTCTTTTTTTTTATCCTGCTCTTCGTACGAGCGATCGTAGAAAACGAAGTTTCAGCCGAGAAACGCCAGCCAATCGTTTTCATGACGTCGCGATTCCGTGGACCAATCGCGATCCTTTTGAAAAAAAAAAATGCTCAACATGGCTGCTGGCCTTAGCAACGCGACGCTAGTTTCTCGTGACAATTATTCTGCTTTTTTGCACCGTGTTTTACGTGCCCGAGGTTACGCCACGAAATCTTAATGGTATCGGCTTGCGTTTGCAACAGTTTTTGCGCGACAACGTGAGAATCCAGCGACGCTATCGCCAACGAAAATTTCGAAGCGGGTGCGAGGCTTAGCACTGCTGAGAGGTGAGAAGCTACGCCGGACGTCGTCTGCTTCGTTGTATTTCTGTCGCCTCTGCCCCCTGTTGCTACTCAACATAGTACCGGCACCGCTGCTTCAATTCGCTGTGGTTTCCGCGGGGTGAGCTGAGATTGCCGTGCTTATCAGTCGCAGGTGAGATCTGTATACCGGGAGTCCCAGCGCGCTGTTCCGTCGTAGAATGGACCGCATAAATCAGTCGGTGAACGGAGCGCGATAAAACTTTCCACGGAGGTGTATTTAGACGGTGCGTTTATCATACTAAATTTTAATGAGCCTAGGTTTCCTAAACGAAAAGCGAGAAAAGAAATGCCGTAAATCCATGCAGGCTGGGACGCGGTCCGCGTCCCAGTCTGTCTGCCCATAGAGATTTACGGCTTTTCTTTTCTCGCTTTTCGTTTAGGAAACCTAGGCATGAAATTTTAGTATGATAAATGTCCACGAAGGTGTATCCAAATACACCTTCGTGGAAAGTTTCATCAGGCTCCGTTCACCGACCGATCTATGCGGTCCATTCTACGACGGAACAGCGCGCTGGGACACCCTGTATATATATATACCTTGCGTGAGATGAGCATAAAAACTTCCAGCACTGAGTTGCTTCACCAGACGTCGTCCGCACTATTGGTGGTGCTACAGCAAACAAATAAACATTGCGAAAATGGGGTTGTCAGCCGTATTCATTTATATGACAAGCCTGCCGTTTTCAGTTTTCGTCGTGATCAGTCCTAAGGTAACATGATTGCCATAGCACCTTCCGTCGGAATAGCGACCTGATAAAGCCAGTGATATTTGAGACTAAAACCTTTCCCTGGTGTCATTTTGGTTATCACCGTGCAGGAGACGTTGGTCAGTGTGCGAGATATTTCAAACCCTGACTTGCACTCCTAAATCATGGGTCAACCAACTTAAGACACTGCAACACTACCAAAAAGACAAACAACACTGCTGCTATGCCCTCGACTGTGAAAACCAGAGCACCTTAAAACCAAAGAATACCGTTCATTCCAAGCAAAAACAGTTCCAGAAGCAAGTCAGGCACCGTATTTACTCGAAAATAAGTCAACCCCTATATATTGAACCCCCATAAAAAAAAAAAAAGAGAAGATAATACGAATATAAGTGGACGTGTATAACAAGACAACAGTACAGGAGCAGCAGCAACTGGAGAACGACACGGCCAGAGAAACAGCTTAAAAATAATGATAGCAGGTCGAAGAAGGTTCGCAAAAGAAGAAAAAAATGTGACGGAACTAACGACTCGACCCTCGCAGTCATGATAATGTTTTGTACTTCGCTTCTCTTTTCTGCATGCAAGGTGGAGTCACTGTGCATGCCACTGCTGTTAGCTCTTTTCAGTTTCATGTTGTTAACCGAATTCCATTATTTTGATCTGTTTCAAGATGATCGGTATGAACTGAACACACTTGAAACATGTTTACAGACGTACAGCGCAGATGTAGTGATGGGCGCAAGGGCAGCCCATGATCTTTGATGACGATTACAAGTCGACATGCTTTGGTCACGTTGATCTGGGTCCCCCTCAGTCTTCGGTTGAAGTTGTTGAAGGTGTTGTTGTTGAAGGTGAAGTTGTTGAAGTTGAAGGTGTAGGCTTCACACTTCCTCGAGCGGCTCCACACCAGACAGGTCGCTCTCAGATGTGTCGTCTTCACCCAGTTCGATGACGATCGGCTCTACATGGGCACTTGTAGCACCGCCTCGTCTGTAGCCTTCCTCCACTCCAACGACATGCCTCACAGCATTGCGCCAGTTGTCAGCCGTGACCTTTTCGGCTTCTTCCTTGAGCGGCCTTTCAACGTCGCTGATCTTGAACGTTGTGTTCCTGGCTGCAACGCCGTTCTTGATCTGTGCCCAGATGAGTTCAATGGGGCTGAACTCACAGTGGTAGGGTGGAAGTCTCACTACCGTACAACCAGCCTTCTCTGCAGCAGTATCGACGCGATACTTCAAACACAGTGGCTTGACCGACGCCACGATGTCAAGGAGCTGCTTCTTCTGCATCTTGGCATCCCACGAGATGTCCTTTGACGTGAGCCACTGCTGGGAACCCGTCGTTGGCACTGCTTCCAACCGCCGAGAATGGTAGGAAGCATTGTCCATTACGATGACACTCCCTGTCGGCAGCATCTGAAGAACAGCTTCGAACCACGTCTCAAATCGTGTGCCGTTCATCTCCTCGTGGTAGTCGCCGGTCTTTACTCCGCGGAAGACGTCCAGGCACCCAGCGACGAAGCCGTCCTCGCTGTCGATGTGTGTGACGATGAGGCGCTGGCCCTTCCCCGACGGCTGCTTCAGGCCCGTCGTCAGTCCCCTCATGAAGGCGTCGTGGGACGAGGTCACGGTGCAGTCCACCCATACCGTCGAGACCAGGGTGTAAGATAGACAGGTGGGGAAACGGCCCATAGAAGCCTACCGCAGCGCCGTGACCGGATTGTGTACTCGTCTGCTTGCGGGTACCCCTGATTTGCGACAGATGGCGCTGCGGCGAGAAGAAAAAAAAACGGAATCGGATTTGCATGGAAATCTATGGGAGAGTGCGCAAAATAAACTGAGAGCAAGACAGTCCTCCATTGAAAATTCACGAGAAACCATCTCCGTCAGTTTAGCCGGTCGCCACCGGTCGCCCACCCGGAGTGAGAGTTCGCGGTGCTCCACATAGATGGCGCCACAGAAAAAGAGAAAGCCGAGGGGGACACAATTCGGTCGCTCATTTGGCTCTCGTTTCCCCACCTGTCTATCTTACACCCTGGTCGAGACAGTGTGCCCTGCCGTCACCCACGTTCCGTCGAGGTAGAAGATCTGCCGACCCTCTTGCCCGTGACGTGCAATGTCCCGCAAGTACCTCTCTTGCCACGTGATGATCTCGTCTCGCTCGATCATGCGCGAGTTTCGACCAGTCTTCTTTCGCTCGAAGCCAATGTCGTGCAGAAGGCGAAGCACAGTCCATTTCTGCAGCGAAGGGAGCTCAGGGCTTGCACAGAACTCAGCCATTATCTTTGCGACGGTCGTGATCTCGTTCTGGCGAAAAAAACGGTGCACACAAGATCTCATTGCACACAGCACAAAGTCGCCGTACTTCACGCTGCGCCGTTGCTTGCCTGAACTCGCAGGTCGCTTTCGAGAGGGTGTCGCAACCTGTCCGTCATTCTACTTCGCCTTCTTCCTGATCTCGTGGACGCTCGACACGCCGACACCAAGCAACCGGCTGACAGTTTTACAGACCTCGTTGACTGTCAAGTCTGGCTCGGTATGTCGCGTCCGAACGTAAGCGTTCAGGATCAGCTCCCGCTGGCCGCTGTTCAAAACCCCACCTCGCTTGTGCTTCTTGAAGAACCGCTTTGGTGTCGCCGGTAAGGCTGCACCAGGCTGTTTCGTCCAAGAAGAATCAGGGGAATCGCTTTCCGATGTCAGCTCAGTGGGATCCATGACGGAAGACAAAGAGAGCGGATGGATGGATGTTAATGGCTATTCCCTTTGTAACGGGCGGTAGCTTGCGCCACCTAACCTAAGTCTAAAAAGACAAAAACGTGATTCCTCTCGCCCTTTTAAGACCAATTTTTCTCCCCCTAACTATCACCAGGCAGTGTGGGATATCACCAGGATGACCTTCGGGGGATCGGGCAAAAAAACTAAAAAACATCACCCCCCTGCCTCTTCCCCCCGGCGAGGGAGTCGCCAATTTTCCTCTGGTCAAACCTTGTCGGCGTTACCCCAGCACCGGACCCACTGGGAGACAGGGTTGAGACTTTGGGCCGAAGCCACGCGGGAGGGAGTCCCAATTTTCCTCTGTCCCGCCTGTCCCCAGCTGTGCTAGTTAGTTGTCCATCATTTAATTTTCCCTAGATAATTTCCACCAATCTTCTAATCGTCTCTTTGTCACTGTGATCGTTTTCTCTTCCGTCCCTCCATCGTCGCCAGTAAAACCCAGGGCCCCGGCCAAATCCGTTACCCCCTCAGGGAGAGCAGGGTGAAGCCCCGTGCACTTCAAAACCAAGTGCTCTAGTGTCTCGCTATCATTATGGCAGGCGGCACATAATGTGTCTGTCTCCTGAAATTTAGCCCTATACGTCCTCGTCCTCAAAACTCCCGTTCTTGCCTCAAACAGCAAAGCACTTCCCAGTGAATTGTCAAACAGATTTTCCTTTCTTATGCCCTGCTTTCGTGCCCTGTACACTGTTAAAGCTGATTTATCCTGCATTCTCCCCTACCACATTTTCCTCTCTGCCTCTTTCACCCCCTTTTTCACTGAAGTAGTCTGTTCAGCCCCATCACCAGTGTGTAGGTATTTAAATGTAAGCTTTCGGGTTCGGTTTGTCCATTTTGTGTTTAAACTTTTCATGTATAAATACTTGAATACCTTCCGTGCCCACCGCGTATCATCCATTTCGGTCAACCTTTGTTCAAATTTCAACTTACTAATTGCCTCCCTGCTCTCAAAAGACGACCATCCCATGTCCCCCTGTACTCCTTCATTTGGTGTTTTTCCATGTGCTCCCAGCGCCAAACTGCCTACGCTTCTTTGTCGAATTTCTAATCCTGATTGAACCTCAGATTTCATGCACAGTACTGCATTGCCAAAAGACAGTCCTGGCACCATCACTCCTTTCCATATACCTCTGACCACTTCATATCTGTTATAGTTCCATAGTGCCCTGAGCTTCATAATAGATGAATTTCTTTTCGCTTTTCTAATTATATTCTCCTCATGTTCCTCTAGATATTTCCTTCCCTCATTGAGCCAGACTCCCAGATATTTGTATTTTCCTACATGATCTATTACAATGTCTTGAATCCTCAGGGGTTCCCTCTTTTCATCGTTAAAAACCATTACTCCAGACTTGTCACTACTAAACCTCATGCCCAAGGTGTCCCCTTCGTCTCCACATATTCCAGCTAGTTCCTGTAATGTATCCTGGTTATCTGCCATGAGTACTATGTCATCTGCATACATCAGTCCTGGTATTACCTGTACTACATTTCTCCCTCCTTCCATATAACTCACATCAAAACCTAAGTTGCACTGCTCTAGTTTCTTTTCCATTTTACTGAGATATATCATGAAGAGCTGAGGTGACAGTGGACAGCCCTGCCTGAGTCCTCTTTTTATTGCTGCGGGTTGTGTAGTTTCTGCTTCCCATGTTATCACTACCTTATTGTCTGTGTACACTTGCTGAAGAAACCTAACCAAATTTGTATCTAAATTATACTCCTTCAGCTGACCCCAGAGTTTTTCCTGGTTCACATTATCGTACGCTCCCTTGATGTCCAAATAAGCTAACCATAAAGGAGTTTGGTTCTTCATTGCTATTTCTATACATTGAGTGGTGACAAATAAGTTATCTTCCAGTCTTCTATCTCTTCGGAATCCATTTTGGAGCTCGCCCAGTATTTGCAGATCTTCTGTCCATTGCTCCATTCTACGTTTTACTATCTGCATAGCTAATCTGTATAGAACTGAAGTTACCGTTATCGGGCGATATGACTTAATGCTGTCTTTGTTTCCTTTGCCTTTATATATTAGTCTCATTTTACTTAGTTTCCAATCATTGGGTACCTCTCCTCCCATAATTACTTGGTTAATCACATGCCGTAACTTCAATTTGCTTGTTTTTCCTAGTGTCTTTATGAGTTCCATGGGTATGTTGTCTGGGCCTGTCGCTGTACCTGCTGGAACCTTATTCTCTGCCTTGTCCCACTCTTTTCTAGTCGTCTCCATCGTTACACAATTCTGTTCCTCCTCAACACTGCTGCTGACCGTGCTATCCACTGTCTCCCTCTGCTCAAGCTGGGAGAAAGCCTCTTCGATTGTCTGCCTAATATATTCACGTGCCTCTTCCCCCTCTACTTTTCTCCCCTCCTGTGTGGTCAGTACGTGTTGGATACCCTCTGTCTTTCTCCCCTGTGCTTTAATGTGCCCCCAGAACCTTTTTGCCGCATTCCTATCTTTTTTATTTACTTCCATCATCCACTGCACTCCTGCACTTCCAATTTTGGCCTGTATTAAAGCTGATGCTTCCCTTTTCCGTACTCTTGGAAGTTCTCCCACTTTGAAGCTACTTCAGCTGGCAAGGCTCCCCTTTTTTTTGCCCACCTATGCTCTCTAGATGCATCTTGGCGCCGCAATATGGCTGCTTTGACCTCCTTATCCCACCAGCTTTTTGGTTTGTGCCTTCGTTTTTGTTCTCCTCTTTGTTTAATTTGATGTTTCTCTAATTCTCTTTTAAAGATTCCTATTACATCCTCATACGTCCACTCTCTTTCTGGTTGTTCCGATACTGTGTTCTCGATGCTTTTCGATACTTTTTGTATTTGAGCTTCACTTAATTTAGGTTTGCCCGCTCGTTCCTGGGCTTGTTGTTCTGGTTTGGATGCGCCAAATTTAATTTTAATTCGTTTGTGGTCACTCCCTACGCTTTTTGTTCCTTCCTCATCTATTTCCATACTTTCTAGCCTGTCATACAGTGGTGTCGATGACTTGGTGGTGGTGGTGGTGGTGGTGGTGTCGATGACTTGGGAGGGTGCCGATTTGTCAAAACCCGAAAAGTATAATTATTATTGTTTTCTATTCATCCAACAAAATAAAGGCACACATTTCGTGCGCAAAGCCCACAAAACTAAGTAAATCACTACATATTTATTATTTGCAGGAACTATAAGTGCTTCGCTTTTCCTGAATCGAAGGCGCTGGAAGACGGTATGTTAGACAGTATCTTGGACAGAAAATGAATTGGGAAGACGGTACATTGGACATGACTTTCTTTCTTTACTAAACAGCTATTTCGTTGACAAAAACGTATTCCAACTTATTTAAACGTCCTGAATGAATTAAATAAATATTGTAGTAGTTTAAGACACGTTTACTGGAGGAAGAAAAAGCAACGTTGCTAGCGAACTACTTTCTCGACGGCGGAGGCACTTCAGATGGGCGCAATGCGCTTGTGGGTGGAGCTAAAAGATTGTTCTCAGGTTGCATCCGACTATACGCCTCGCAAGTGGGCTCATTTTCGTCTTCTGCGCATGAGAAAGGAGGTAGCGGTGACGTCAGAACGCCGAGCCCTGATTGGCTGATCGCGACCCCCCTATCTGAGCGTCGTCTGCTCCTCATGCAACGTCGTCTGCTCGCAACGTCGTCTGCGTCTGTCTTACCTTTCCTGCGACTTTCGGAAGCGCAGGTCTTTACGAGCGAGCTCGACTTCGCCTTTCAGAGAGGGGAGACGAAATAACTCGAGCGGTACGTTGTTTTTGTCGAACAACTCGCAGACGCGCATCAAGGAGGGAAGTCAAGGGACTCGCTGGCGAGGTGTCCCGAGGCGCCGAGGTTTGTCTGCTAAGAAGCCAGAGTGTCCGCAAGTTCCCTCCCAAATACTTTTTCCCTTCTTGCGTGTGCGGCGAGACACCTCACTCTCAAACGGCGTCGGCGGGTTGGTGCAGTTAACGTCGTCTGCTTTACGTCTGCTAGTCAAAGCGATGGCTGCTTTACCTTTCCTGCGTCTGTCGGAGATTCACCACTTTTTCATCGGCGAGAGTTGCCGCTGCCTCGGAAAACGAGGCGATGACAAGAGGAAGAGATTGAAGGGTTCACAAGGGTCGCGCGGGCATATTCCATTCAGCACGCCAGCCGGTCGTGGGCAGACGGTCTTGGCCAAGGACCGTCGGAGCACCGCTGCGCCGCTGCTAGGCCTATCTGCCGAGCTCGCTTGGACGGGGTCAGTGGAATCGTGGCCGTTGGAGCATTTCCCGGGTGTTTGTGGATCCAGCGTTCTTGTTCGTCGTGGTTTATTTCAAGTGCTTTTTACTTTTTTTCTTGCTGCTTGTAGTCGTGACGCGTGAGAAGAGCACGTACAAAAATAAACGTCCGTTGGTCGTCGCGACCAAGTAACTGAGCGACGCTGTCGGCCATGCTGAGTTGATCGTCGTAGGATTCCGTCGTAACCTGAGCAAAGCTTACGATAATTTCGTTTCGTGAATACGAATTTGTTCTCACGTTTTGTCTTACGCACTCTTTCGGCGTAACATGGTTTTGTGAATCTGGCCTCTGCAATTCCGAAAGTCGCAGGAAAGGTAAGACAGACGCAGACGACGTTGCAAAGGAGCAGACGACGCTCAGATAGGGGGGCCGCGATCAGCCAATCAGGGCACGGCGTTCTGACGTCACCGGTACCCCCTGCGCGAGAAGCAGACGAACTTGCCCTCCGCATAGCTCTTTATCCCTGCACCGTTGGTTAGTTTGCGTGCTGTTAAATTTGAGGACGAAGAGTCAGTGGATCGACGTGATGGAGGTCAATCATGAAAGCGTTGCGAGTACAAGCTAGTGTACGAGTGCATGCCGTCAGTTCGATGATTCAGGGCTATACTGGGCGCAAAACAAGCTATCAAGTTTTGAAAAAAAGTTTTAGAACGCGCGCAGAAATTAGGATTGCTAGTATACGACACGCCCGATCGCATTGCTGAAGGTTCAGACACCGAGGTCGTTGAATCATCGGATACTCTCCAGGCTGAAGATGCCTGCCGTCTAAAGAATACGAACTGGTGAGTGTACGAAGTACGAGTAAACGTCGAGCACAAAGTACGTATTTTGTAGAACATGAGTAGAACTTGTTTACTAGGTGCATATGCGGCCGATGTATGTCTCTCAGAAATGCATGCAGTGTGATCTCTTCTTCAGTTGCCGAAATACCGGGACAGTCCCTCACACAGCACCTTCTAGGCATTGTAGTTGATCACGTCAATTCACTGACTCCGCTTCTTCTACCTTTACAGCAACATTAAGCGATAAAAAGCAAATAAAAGAAACCTTGTCTGCTTGGATCGCTCGTGGAGGTGCGGAGAATAACAAAAATAATTAGAAAAAAATATTACACGCGCTCGCGGTAAGCACGAGGAGGGATACAACTCACGTGACTTCCGGCGATGCCTCCCTTCCGACCGCCTCGACACCTTGCGGTACAGTGTTACGTCACAGTGCACGGCGGGAACTTTGAATTGGGCCTCGTATTTCTATTTTTTATAAACAAAACTACGCAACTCTATAGTGAAACAATTGTTTTGTAATGTCCTGATATGCCATTTCAACGCCTAACATGAAAAAATATTTTTTTTTTTTTTTTTGGCGTGTCAGAGGTTCTTTAATGCCCCCTGAGGTGAATCTTCCTCAACCAACCCCCCAGTATCTTTTTTAGTTTTTACTACTGAATTGTGCAGGCCAGTGGGGGTTACCTGCAACTCCGTCGTGGGCCAATCTGTTTGGCTTTGCCCGGTATTATTTGTTGAAAACCCGAGCGCTCGCAGGATTTTTTCATTCGCTCACCAGCCATTTAGTTGTGTTCGTCTCTTGTCCCTTTGTCCCCTTCTCCAGGGTTTATTAACTTTAGTTATGTCCAGCTAGATTGCACCTTTGCATTAATTGCACGATCATCTTAAGTGAAACAACCTACAAAGCAACCACCTTTCGGTTCAGACAAAATACAGGTCACACACAAAAGAACACAAAAATGTACAATGCTTTTTGAACCGCGAACCCCCTCCCCCCTCCACACACACACAGTGATACCTTTGGTTTAAACAAAAAGCTTCTGAACTCCTAAAAGGTAACAAAAAATATTATTTTGGTCCGTGACACACAGTTGAGGTTGCACCCTTGACGCATCACTCTACACATCTTTACAAGACAGTCCTGGCTCACAAAGGGATGATCAACCTAAGTGTCCTTCTATAGAAAAATGAATGGAGAAAGTAGACTAAGAAAAGACAATCAATACAACAAAAAAAAACCTCTATTAAAACGGGATTCACAAAGCTGCATGTTTTACCCAACACTCGCACCCCGACTGCTTGTATAAAGACAAGACGAGCCAAAGGACAACCAAAACATTTCCAACTAGGGAAAACCAAAGCATTGTGCAACTAGAGACGCAAAACTATTTTTGAACTACTACCAAGCTGCAAAGAAGCCTGACTAATACGGTTTCCTATTGTTTTTATCCGGATTGTCTCTTACAACTCTCTTCATGTTACCTACCTCTTGGTGTACTATTGCAACAGTGTGCCTATTGCATTGTCCACATGTTTAGCTAACTCTGAATTTGCAGCATTATTCTTTACGTTTCCTTTGTGTTCCGAGGCCTGTCATTGAAACACCTTGAAGTTTGCCCTTCGTACTTAAAACCGCGAGCCAAAGAGAAGATCCGGACAAAATTGTCTAGGACAAAATTGTGTCGGACAAAATGGTCCCGGTCAAAATGGCCCCGGACAAAAGGGTCCCAGGTAAAGTTTGCAGCATAGTTTTCTAGCTCCTCTGAGGTTAGTGATTGTTTCTACGTGATGAAAATTGCGTTCCGAGTGACGTCTTGAGTGAAAATAACGAGAAGAATAACGAGTGAATCAGGCTTTATTGTCCATTATGTGGCGTTCACGTGGAATGAATCGCTGCAGGGTCACGAATGACAATTGATGAGGCGATGACAACTAAAGAAACTAAACGTTTAATGGGGCGAACTTGTGCCCAAAACAAAAAGGGAACAGAAGAAAACAGCAGAGCGTCGTGGGCGTCGATGTCGGCGAAACCGCAGGATCGAGCGCTGAGGCGAGACTTATTGCGGCTTGCCACGCGGAGCTCCTTATGTAGTACATGTGTGAGCTTCTGGAATAATCGGCGCGGAATGTTCAACGCGTAGAACATTCGAACCTCGAATAAGCAACAGGATTCTCGAATTTACCAGAAAACTAAATTGCAGGAATAACAAAAGATGCGTCGCTCCCAGGAATCGAACCCTGGCTTTTCGCGTGGGAGGCTGGCGCAATAACCGTTAGGCCACGCGCGCGCGTGGCGTTACTCCCCCCTTTAAAAAGTGCATCGCCCCAATGCAACACAAAACAAAACAAAGCAAACAAAAAGAACGGTAAACTAAAGAGTCATTTGAAACACATAAGGTCTACAGTCCTATCGAGCGTAGTACGGCTTGAGGCGCACGACGTGGACGACTTCAGGTAGTGGTGGCGGCGTGATGATGTTCTTGTTCCGTCGGGCATCACCTCGTAGTTCAGCTCTCCAAGTCGACGAAGTATATTGTAGGGTTCGAAATACCGTTTCAGGAGTTTCTCGCTGAGACCACGGCGGCGAATCGGTGTCCAGACCCATACCCGGTCTCCGGGCTTGAAGTGGACATCCCGACGACGAAGGTTGTACCGGGTAGCGTCGACACGTTGTTGATCTTCAATTCGGAGTCGGGCGAGCTGGCGAACTGCTTCGGCTCGTTGAGCAACCACTTGGGCGTCGGGGCTCCCATCGTCAGCTGGTTCGTGGGGTAGCATTGCGTCGAGCATGGTCGTTACTTTCCTGCCATGCACCAGCTGAAAGGGTGTCACCCCGGTGGTCTCTTGCACGGCCGTGTTGTAGGCAAATGTAACGTACGGCAACACCTCGTCTCATGTCGTGTGCTCCACGTCGACGTACATGGAGATCATGTCGGCGATGGTTTTGTTGAGTCTCTCTGTCAGCCCGTTGGTCTGCGGGTGGTACGCCGTGGTGCGCCGATGGCTGGTGTGGCTGAGACGAAGGATTTCTTGCGTCAGCTGGGCCATGAACGATGATCCACGGTCTGAGATCAGAACTTCAGGAGCGCCGTGCCGGAGGACGATGGACTCGATGAAAAACTTGGCGATTTCCACAGCAGTCCCTGAAGGAAGGGATTTCGTTTCGGCGTACCGCGTGAGATAATCTGTGGCGACGATTATCCGTCTGTTTTCTTGCGTCGAAGGTTGGAAAGGACCAAGTAGATCCATTCCGATCTGCTGGAACGGCGCGGTTGAGGGAGCAATCGGCTGCAGGAGACCTGCCGGCTTCGTCGGCGGTTTCTTGCGTCGCTGACACTTGTGGCACGATCGTGTGTAGAAGGTGAATGGTCTTTGGTATCATGGGCCAGTAATACCTTTCACGAATCCGGGCCAGCGTACGGCTGTAACCAAGGTGTCCGGACGTCGGGTCGTCGTGGCAGGCTTGAAAGATCTCCGCTATAAGGTCGGTAGGGATTACCAGCAGCCATGGCGAGCTGTTGTCTCCGAAGTTCTCCTTTTAAAGTACACCTTGTCGGAGGACGAAGGTCGGCAGGGCTCTCCAGAAGACAGGGGGGATAGTACCCCCTCGTCCTTCGAGGTGTTCGATTAGCGGGCGCAACTCAGGATCGTCCCTTTGACGTCGTGCCATGTTGTCGGTGTTCACTGCGCTAAGGAAGCACTCGTCGTCATCGTCGTCGTTGCTATCGGGAGACGTCTCGACAGGGGCTCTGGACAGGCAGTCGGCGTCGCTGTGCTTGCGGCCTGACTTGTAGACCACAGTCATGTTGAACTCCTGCAGTCGGAGGCTCCATCGAGCGAGGCGTCCTGAAGGGTCCTTTAGGTTCGCAAGCCAGCAGAGCGAAGTGGTGGTCCTTGTGACGAACTTCCGAAATGAAGCGCAACACCTCAGAAAAGGTGCAGCCGTGGGCCAGGTCGAGGAACTCCGAAGCTCCGCCGAAATCGCCGCCATTACTGACGAATCCTCGCCACCTCAGCAAGACAGTACGTCGCCAGCGCAGCTGAACATTGACCCTAAGCTTCCGGGCCCGAAACGACGACAGCTGATTAACCTTCTCGCCGAATACCGCGACTGCTTTGCGACGTCGTCGAAGGTGCGCCAAACCACCGTTGCGAAGCACCGCATTTTTACCGAGGACGACGCGCGCCCTGTGCATCGATAGCCGTACAGAGTCTCCGTAAAAGAGAGGGAGGTAATCCAGGAGCAAGTTCAAGAGATGCTGAACGACGACATAATCCAACCTTCAAGCAGTCCGTGGGCCTTTCCAGTCGTACTGGTTAAGAAGAGGGACGGAACACTTAGGTTCTGCGTGGACTACCGGCAGCTGAACGCTGTGACAAAGAAAGACGTCTCTCCACTTCCCCGCATAGACGACACGCTAGACCGGCTGCGCCATTCTCGATATTTTTCATCGATGGACCTGAAGAGCGGCTACTGGCAGATCGAAGTCGACGAACGGGACCGAGAGAAGACAGCTTTCGTCACGCCAGATGGACTGTACGAGTTCAAGGTGATGCTCTTTGGACTATACACAGCACCAGCAACTTTCCAGCGTGTCATGAGCACCGTACTGGCTGGGCTGAAATGGCAGAGCTGTCTCGTCTTCCTTGACGACGTCGTAGTGTTTTCAAGCGACTTCGACGAGCACTTGCGACGACTCCGAGCTGTTCTCCAAGCAATACAGACCGCCGGCCTCACTTTCAAGCCATCGAAGTGTCGGTTCGCTTGTATGTTGCCATGCCATCACAGCGTAATAGATTCCTCAACTCGTAAAGGGGCCATGAAACAAATTTTGGGTTGGGATGAATGATTTTAAATTGGGATTTTACTAATCGCATATCGTTTAGTTGGCCAAAGAAAAGAGGGTAGAAAGTCAAAAGCCAGCTTTTCGGTACGTACATTTGAAAATATAGCGGACTATTTTGTACCTTCTTTCCTTTGAAAGCTCTCCGCCTTTTCACTATGATTCATCCGCGGTTCCCAAAGCGCGTCAGCGGTGCGAACCTGACGTCAGCCGAGCCCAGCTCACGTGTTGGACACGAGAAGTGCGTCACTCGGACGTATGTGCTCGCCAACAATCAATCCGTCGGCGAATATTTGAATCCGCGTTCGTGGCCAATGAGGGCCCTGACGGAACTTATCGTCACTGGGGAATGACAAGTTCTATGGTGTGCATAAAAAGTACGGTGGAAGCTAGGAGTCATCGCGCCGGTGACGAAGAATGTCACGACGACGTGATTTCACAATTTGCATTTGAGCTGAGGATTAAAGCTAAGGAGGAAGAAGTAGGAAAATCGTTTTATGACCCCTTTAAAGGGGCCATGAAACGAATTTTGGGTTGGGATGAATGATTTTAAATTGGGACTTTACTAATCGCATATCGTTTAGTTGGCCAAAAGAAAGAGGCTAGAAAGTCAAAAGCCAGCTTTTCGGTACGAACATTTGAAAATATAGCGGACTATTTTGTACCTTCTTGCCTTCGAAAGCTCTCCGCCTTTTCACTATGATACATCCGCGGTTCCAAAAGCGCGTCACCGGCGCCAAACTGACGTCAGCAGAGCCCAGCTCACGCATTGGACACGAGAATTGCGTCACTCGGACGTATGCGCTCGTGAACAATCACTCAGTCGACGAATATTTGGATTCGCGTTCGTGGCCAATGAGTGCCCTGACGGAACTTATTGTCACTGGGGAATGACAAGTTCTATGGTGTGCATAAAAAGCACGGTGGAAGCTAGGAGTCATCGCACCGGTGCCGAAGGAATGTCACGACCACGTGATTTCACAATTCGCATTTGAGTTGAGGATTAAAGCTAAGGAGGAAGAAGTAGGAAAATCGTTTCATGACCCCTTTAAGGCCGGTTTACACATGCAGCAAAGCGCTGATGTAGCGCTGCTCACTTGGCGTCAGCTACTTATCGTCTGCGATGAGCAACAGTTTTGACGGTGCGATACAAAGCTGGTGAACTGTCCCGCCAGCACGCGCTTAGCGAGAGGTCAGTGCTATGCTTGTTGCGTTCCGCTGCGTGTGTGGAGAGGCCTTTATTGACCCCCGCCCCCTTTTTTATTTTTTATTTATGCGGCGCGGCCGAGAGAAATTGCACACAGACCATTCTCCGGCAAAACTGATCTCGGCGGTAGGCGGAAGGGTGGACTGGAGGGGGAGGTGTGATCATTACCTGGTACGGACTTGTACACGTTACCTAAAAAAAGTAAGGAATTACATTTACAATTACCGATGGCTAAATGTAACTAATTACAGTTACAATTACACTCCCATAAAAGTAAGTGACCCTTACTTCAAAAAGTGATGCATTGCTTTCGAGTCGTTACTTTCAACCTTACTTTCCTAGGGTAAGAAACGAGACACGTGTGTTATGGAAGCGTTTATTTATTGTTGCCGCAACTCACACTTTTGTGACCTTGAGCAACATCCGGCTCTCAAAAAAAGTCTCATCGGACATCTTGCGTTGTTTCTATGTGAAGGTGTCGTCCGCTGCACAATTCACCTTTTCAATCCACCTTTTTCCAAATAGGTGCTGCCACCTGGACCAGCGACTGAGTGGCTAGAAAACAACGCGTTCGTAAGGCCTCCTATACTTGCGGCAGCGCAGAGTCTGGCCGGGACGAAGTGATCTGAGCCGGAACGCAAAAATTTCTATCTCTGGAATTCGCTATTATACGCGACTTCGTCGGTCCTTTGGGCTTTTGGGTCTACTTGGACGGCAGGAGCTAGGACAGCTCCCTGCACAGCAAGAGAAGGGATGCATGCTGGTATTTCTCTTTCCGAAAACGACATATCTATCACAGCAGCACAACACCAGGCCAGCAGCGCACTCGATGAATCCCAGGATTGCAGTCGATCTGTCTGCTCAGAGACCCCCAACATGGAGAGCGAAGATTCCGGAGGTGAATGGCGCAGATGCGGCAGGAAGCGCTGTCGTCCAAAGAACAGCGACTCGTCTTCAGACGTTCCGCAACAACCAAAGAGGCAAGATAACACCAGCCTCACCGTAATCTTCGTTCCTGTGAAAGAGGAGACCAGACTTTCAGCGCTCAACAGCCTGAAAGTTTCCGAAGCCCTTGAGAAGCTCTGCCAAGAGTGCATCATCCAAGTGCGCCCCAACGACCGGCTGAACCTGATCGCTGTTGATGTTCGCAACGGGCAGGCAGCAAAAACTCTACTAAACACTGCAATGCTCTGCGCTGTTCCAGTAAGAGCCTACTCACCACTGTCAGGGCCCAGTTCGTATGGTGTCATCCAAGGCGTCGACGCTGAAATCACAGAAGACGAGATTGCGCGTAATCTTCGCGCTGAAGACACATGCTGCAAGATTGCCAACGTTCGGAGACTTGGACGCTCCCGCGTCGTGAAGGTCGCCTTCACCAGCACTAAGCTGCCAAGCTACGTGCTTCTCGGGCACGTTCGTTATCCAGTCTCACCGTTCACAGACAGACCGTTACAATGTCACAATTGTAACGGATTTGGCCACAAGAAAGTCGCCTGCCAACGTCCGAAGGCCTGTTGCCGTTGCGGGCAACACCATGACGGGACGAGTGCTGAATGTCAGTCCACGACAGTGAAATGCGCCAACTGCAGTGGAAACCACCAAGCCACATCACACGACTGCCCAAAATGGATTAAAGAGCGTGACATTATAGTGTACTCCAAGAAGAATTCAGTGGGATTCCGCGAAGCGAAGTCAGCCTTGGATCCCGAAAAGAGACAAAAAACTGGCACCGCTGAGATCATAGTGCAAGAGGAATCAGAGCCAACGATCTCTAATGCAGGCGCCAAAAGCTACGCTTCTGTCGTCGCTGAGGACCGTCAGAAAAAAATCGCTATCAACAAAGTACCACCGAATGATGTCCCAAGTGACGAAAGGCCAATGTCGTCTACGCAGCAGCCTTCCTCGCAGGCACTTCCAAGGCGCCAGGCAACAAAACGAAGCACTGAAAGGAAAGAAAGCGACGAGACTTCAGGCTTACCCATCGCGACAACACCCGCCTGGGTCTCCATTATCAACACAGTTGCAAACATATCCCTGGCAATATTGTCTAAATTTGAAGCCTCGTGGGCCCGAGCAATTGCTACAATCTTGCAGGCAATGCTTCCCTTTCTGGGAGAATGCTAGGGGGACCAAGTAACGCGAATGCGCGACGCCGTGGACAGAAGACCCTGAACAGACAAAGAGCTCCAATATCTCGCCAAAAGAATAGCACCCGTCAACAAAGGTGCAGTCCAGTGTTTCCTTCCATTCTTCAATGGAACGTAAATGGGCTGCGCACGCGCCTACCAGCGATGCGCGAATCTTTGAAAACTGAGCGTGTTGATGTCCTGGCTCTTCAAGAAACGAATGTTGTACCTGGAGAAGAGCGTCTTTCTCCATATGTGTTCTACCACAGTGCCCCCAAAAATCCAAATGATAGATCACGAGTGGCGATCCTTGTACGTGATGGTGTATACCATAACCCTATAGACCTTTCGGACTTGAATTCGGCCATGGAAGAGTACTCCGGCGTGATTATTAGAATAAAAGGATGCGAAACAACGATCGTTTCAGCTTACATCACGCCACACGGTGTCTGGAACACAAAAGTGCTGGAAAAGATTAAAAAGAGAAGCCGCGGTCAGCTCATCATCTGCGGAGATTTTAATGCTCACAACGAGGCTTGGGGTGGTAGACGAACGGACGCCAGAGGACGACAGCTAGAGGCTACCATGGCAGAGATTCAACTTCGAGCTCTAAACGATGGGTCCTCCACATTTCGTAGGAAAGGGCTCAGCCCCACTACTATCGACCTGACATTGGTGTCATCCGAAATATTTGGGTTATGGACGGCTGGACCCGACACAGAGGGAAGTGACCACGTGCCTATCAGGGTGACACATCCAACTACAAGCCCCAAAAACAAAAAAACCTGTAAGGTGACGAACTGGGATTTATTTCGTCAGCATGTTGCTTCCGCCATTGAGAGTGGCAACTATGAAGATCTAACATCTTGTATTGCGGAGTGCCTGCGACTTGCCACGCGTTCCGTCACGGTGCCCGTTACATGCCCTGCACCTGACTTGGAATGGCTAAATCTCCGCGCAGCCCGAAGACAGGCACAGCGAAGGGCACTTAGCACGGACGCCTCATGGGACTGGACGCGCTACAACCGGATCGACGCTAAATTTAGGCGACATACGAAACAACTTCAAAGATGGCAATGGAGACACGGATGCGCATCACTCGGCGGTGCTGGTGGTGGTAGACGTGCTTGGAGACTCGCTCGAGCCCTCGCCGGCGCGAAAATTCCGCGTCATCCCATTGCAGGTCTTGCAATCGAGTCCGGTTGGCCCATGACAGTGGTGGCGGAGGTATTAGCGGACGAATTTTCTCGGCAGTCATCCACTCCGTTACAGTACCAGGAACAGTTAGGACGACTACCTCAAGTTCCACTCACCGAAGATCAAACTAACGAGGCAATGTTGGCGAGCCATTCCGATTTCACTCTGGCGGAACTCACTGAAGCCCTTCACAAGTGTAACAAAAAGAGTGCTCCAGGACCGGATGGTATAACCTACCAAGCACTCAGAAACGTCGATCCTGCCTACCACCTTGATGTTCTTGAAAAACTGAACCTCGTATGGACAACCGGCATCATTCCTGATGCATGGAAGGAGTCAACTATCATCCCAATACTCAAACAAGGGAAACCGGCCGCGCTGCCGTCGTCTTACAGACCAGTGTCACTCACAAGTTGTGTAGGCAAACTACTTGAACGGATGGTCCTTCGACGTCTCACCTGGTTATTGGATAGGATGAAAGCGTTTCCACCAGAACTAGCAGGCTTTCGAGCAAAAAGGTGCACCGGCGATGCCATTGGAGATATCGCGTCAACCCTCGAGGAGGCAAAAGCTACAGGGAAGATGGTACACTGTGTGTTTTTAGACATCAGTCGTGCATTTGACACTCTCCCTCACTTCACCATCATCCACCGGCTGAAGCAACTCGGAATTGGTGGACGGATTCTTTCCTTTATCAAGGCGTTCCTTTCTGGACGAACCATCCGCGTCAAAGTGCCTGAAGCTGTCAGCTCACCCCGACCAACAGACCGAGGAGTTCCTCAAGGCAGCGTGTTGAGCCCCATACTTTTCAACATAGCGATGGCTACCCTCCCTGGTTGCTTACCAACAGGACACTCCAATCTCCGTACAAGAATGGCCATATACGCGGATGATGTTGCAATTTGGTGCGTCGGACCCTCGAAGAACGCGATCGCAATTCGCAATCGCCTTCAAGTGGCCGTTGATGCCACGGCGCTAATGATATCGAGATTGGGCCTTAACCTCTCAGCTGAAAAAACAGCTTCACTTCTATACCGGCCTGCAGGTCGAGCACCACAAAACGCACTGCAGCTGAAACTTGCTGGGATGCCACTGAGAAGGGTTAGACAGCACACCTATCTCGGAGTTGTCTTGGATGACCGCGTGACTTGGAGGCCAGAAGTTCGTAGGACACTGGGTCGATGCCGACGGCTCTTGCGAGTCATACGACAACTTGGAGGATGCTCTTGGGGCGCTCCACAACGCGCTCTTCTCCAACTTTATAAGGGTCTCATAATCTCCAGGCTCCTGTACTCGCTCCCTCTTTTAGCCATTGGAAGAGCCCAAATTAGAGAACTTGACACATTCCACCGAATTGCTCTTCGCAGCTGCTTGGGGCTCCCCCCTTCGGCGGAAAATATTGCGACGCTTGTGTCTTCCGAGGAATGGCCGCTTTCCCTAAGACTGGAGGAGAGAGCCATGCGCAACATTAGTCGCATGAGTGGTGTGCCCTCTGAGTCTAGCATCCGATCTCACCTTCGGGCTAGACGAAACTCTCACCTGGGGCATTTGATAGTGCGATTCGATCGAGAGATTGGAGGCCCTGGAGAGTTCCTTCCTTCTTTGCCTCCGCATTCGACACGTCCACCACTGGTGATATGCGAGAGTCTACCTCTTCCACAGCGAAAAGCAAATGTACTGACAATTGTTGCGAGGTCAGCTGCTATAGAACGCCTAGATGACGACTACAAGGACTGGATTCAGGTATATACAGACGCGTCGATCAACAGGGCCAAGAAGACAGCAACAGTTGCAATCACAATTCCAGAAATGGACTTTGATATTGCTGGACGACTCAACTTTGTGACGTCATCAACAACGGCAGAGCTGGTGGCAATTTGGGGAGCGCTTGAGTCTATCAAGAACATTACGTTGCCCACTAAGGCTGTAATTTTAACCGACTCTAAAGGTGCACTCCAACAGCTCCAACGGACTGATAAACGCACGCCACTACTGGCTAGAGTTGCATTAGAGGCTCAAACAGTGGAGGATCTAGGGTGGACCCTCGCCATGCAGTGGATCCCGTCTCATGTTGGAATTTCCGGCAATGAGCGAGCAGACACACTGGCTGCAAGGGCCCATGACGATCAGGCGCCGACGTTTCTCTTGGATCCGATTCAACGAGGCGAATCGATTAATTCATGATGAGCTTCAGCAATTTCATCCACATCCTGGAATGGCGATTGGCAAGCCGCCTCCAACGATTCCTCGGAACCTTCCACGTGCCGACGCTTCACTGCTACACAGACTCCGGGCTGGGTGTCCATACACGGGAAAGCGGCTTCACATGATGGGCCGAAAACAAGACCCCAACTGTCCAGACTGTGGGGATCCAGAAGATTCGGAGCACGTGCTCCTGTTGTGCCCTGCTCATGAAGAACCCAGAAGAACGCTTCTTCAGAGTTACGCCCAAGCAAGACTTGTACATGCCACTGTCAGCGACATATTGAATCCTGAGGGTCACCGGGGGGCAACAGAAAGAGCGTTCCGTGCACTTCTACGATTCCTTCGAGAAACAGGCCTTGAAGACGGACTTTGACTTTACTAGGGAGTCGGCCAGATGCTGGTAATTGATCACGTTTCCAGCGAAACAGTGACTAGAGAGTTTTAACATAGCGGTGCCGCGGTGCCGTTTCTGTTGCTGCGGTGCCGGGGTAGGGCTGGGGCCGCACCGGAGGAGGAGGAGGGGCGACGTTTTGGCCGGCCGTCATGTGGGTGCCGCGAAAACTCCCGGGCAGTAGGGAACGGAGGAAGGCTGGAGCCTTTCCTTGCGGTCGGTTCGGGGTCTGCTCCCGGCGTGGCGGGGACGGTGACATTATTGCGGTGGCGCTGTGCTGAACATTTCATGTCCCCTTCCCTTGAGCCGCTCTGCTTAGCACTCACAGTATGCAAATATTGCTTTTTCTCATTCTTTTACCCTCTCCTATTCCCCTTTTCATCCCCTTCCCTAATCCACCAGGTAGTGACTCGCCCCATCAACGGAGGCACACAATCTCCTGGTGTCCACCCTTTCCCGTCACCCCAGAAATAAACAAACAAACAAACAATCCTATACTTGCTTGACGTCCAACACGTTAGATATATCATTTTGGCCCTCTGAGACGCTGTATCCTAACTACGGCTCCACCAAACTTTGCTGTTCTCCCCAGTGTAGATTATATTGGTCCCTGAATTTGATACAAAGAAGTCATCTTCCCTCTCTCTCTCTCTCTTGGCCAGATGGAAGCAAGAAAGAGTGAAGAGACAAAAAGAGAAGGTGCGTACAGATCCGCTACACCAGCTTGCGTGCACTTTGCCTTTTTTTTATTTGGAAGGAAGTACTTGGAACTCGGGAGTTTTCCTAATATTGTTTGCACGGAGAGTCCGGTTTTTTGTATCAGTGTGCTTACCCACT
Organism: Ixodes persulcatus; assembly: GCA_013358835.2. Lineage (NCBI taxonomy): Eukaryota > Metazoa > Arthropoda > Arachnida > Ixodida > Ixodidae > Ixodes > Ixodes persulcatus. Next base: position 395,628 of record JABSTQ010011074.1, on the reverse strand, counting down.
TCGTTGTGGGCGAGCAAGCTGACGAGTTACAATTTGCAAACAGCCAAAAAAAAAAAAGGATTTGAGGAGTCGAGGTTTTAGGTGCCATGCAGAAAGGCTTTGAGCATCTAAAGAATGCCAGGTCTTGCGTTTTGTAAATGCAGGTGACAGTGTGATTCCGATAAAACTTACCCTTACAAAAAATATATATATATATTTTTCAATATTTAAAGTTCTCCCATTTTTCCTCCGCAATGCATTACGACCATTCCGTTGCGTAAAAAGTAAGGAAATTACTTCACAATTACTTTCGGAAATATATAATTATTTCCTTACAAAATTACTTATAAATATGAGGAATTACAAGTCATTTTCTTACTTGTAACAGACTACGTACAAGTCTGGCCTGGTCCCGCATAGTAAGCTGGAAGTGATGGTGTGTGTGTGCTTTGCTTCTTCCCATTGTGGCATAAACGCTGCCTGTGCACGATCTGCACGGCAGCCCTGATGCTACCAGTCAAGTCTCACCTGGTACACGGCACCTTGTTCTAAAATTGGTGTGTTAATGTTTATACAACCGGAAGTTAGTCGGCCTCAGTGGGCGTCTGGTGTCTCAGCTGTAGACGATGCAATTTAGCCAGTCCGGTACAACCGCTAGCCTGGGGTCTTTAACGTGCACCACGCAGTAGTGATACACGACCGCACGCCGGTACGTTGCACATGCAGATCGAAACGGGCAGGGGTGGAGATTGAACCCAGGATCACATGGGTTCTGCAGCGCGAGCTTTCGCTCCACGTGATTCAAGCTTGTGTGCGCTAGCCCACAGGGCCACCGATCCCTCCACTAAGCGTTCGGCGCTTGCGTGACGCCGCCATAACTTTAGTTCACAGGAGTACGGTGTTACAGGAGGCAGACGGCCGTGCATGGGAGTGCTCGTGCCGTCTCTTGCTCAACTCGCGCAGAGCTCCAGCGGGGTTGTCTCACTTGCAGAGAGACTAAAGTTCCCTCAATGCATTGCGGCAGCGGTGGCGTACTCAAACTGGCTGGTCAGATCGGTCTGTTGGGAAATTCGAATTTACTATGTAGGATAAAAAAAATAGAGGTTGAAGTTGTTTTGATATTGGGTGAGCTCCAGGCCTCTTTAGTTTTCGGCACCCGTTTATACTATCCCAGCTTTCATAGACGTGTAGCCTTTGTCACATGAACGAAAATATCAATACTGTTGCATTAGGCTCATCGCATTGGGGTAGGCTTCACCATATCATGAATCAACTGATGAACCCTCACCTAGCTATGACCGTCCACATCCGCCTAGCCCACTTTAGTTTTAGTACCTTGAGACAAATAATACACGGCTTCAGGACAAGTGGGGGGGGGGGGGGGGGGTGCTTATATCAAATCTGATGCACACGTAATGAATATGCTCAGCCAATCATCTACTTGAGCAGCACCCTTGCTTGTTTTTAAATAGAGAGACATCATTCAAGAGGGATCGGTGGCCGAGTGGACTAGCGCACACCAGCTCGGAGCACGCGAAGCGAAAGCTTGTGTTGCAGAACCCAGGGATCCTGGGTTGAATCCCGCCCCTGGTCGTTTCGATCTGGTTGAGCATCGTACCGGCGTGCGGTCTTGTATCACTACTGAGTGATGCACGTTAAAGACCTTAGGCTAGTGGTTGTACCGCAGTGGCTAAATTGCTGGTCTACAGCTGAGGGACAAGTCACCCGTTAAGGCTGTATAAACATACACACACCCTTTTTTTGTGATCGTTCAGGTGTGCGTTTGTGTAATCACGGCAGCGTGGATCGCATTACAGGTTTCAGGTTAACTCTCCGACCGCAGTGGAAAAGTTTCTCCTCTACAACGTCGAACCATGCCACCGATTCTCAAAGACAGATTGCCCTCTTTCTTTATAAACGTTTACAAAGTCAGATTTGTTTTCCCTCAATCAATGCGAAAGTTTTAAAAGAGGTAGATTGCGAAAAGCTCTGTACGAGCACGTATGTTTATAAGAATTAGTGTTTTTCCCCAGATGAAGAACGTCCGAAAGGGCGAAATGCTATTCAACGCCACCACTCTGCGTCAGGTTGAGATCCTGGCCACCAAACCTTATGGGCAATTATTTATTTTCTCTGCAATAAAAGACTAAGTCCGTCTCCGAACCTGGAAAACAAATAGCCTCAAATAGCTATTTGAACAGCAGGTCAGTACTGTGCGAGCTTTATTCTGAAAGCCGTTTTTGTCAGGGAGCGCTGGTACATTCATGTTATCAGTCGCGCCACTGGAAGATTCTACGAAGGCGTGATACGTTTTTAGGAGGACAGCATCATGTGACAGGTCGTCTCTTGCTCAATTCTGGTATTTACTTTTGCGTGCTACGGTTTCCATTAAGGCCTGAGTTCACTCTCGTAGCGGGATACCGTTAGAGGAAACAAGATAAAGAGCAATGGGCGAAACATCGGTCAGCAGCAGCATGGAATGGAGTTCTGCTTACTTATACCAATACCAGATGATCCCAGTAAATGCGGCGACGCGGCAAAAGGCGCGCAGTTCTTGGCTGAAATTTTGATCCCATTCGATCATTGCGCCATCTACTTCCGTCCTGGATCTTTGGATTGAGTCGATGCAGGCAATAAGCGCACCTCCCCCTTCATTCACCCTATCGGCGGTGTCAGGCAAGTGACGCGTGCCGCGAGCCCCCGTCCGTGCAACCTCGAGAAAACAACATAAAATACTTTGGCTCGGGGCATTTGGTGCTGGTGCCGGGATCTCGTTTAACATATTGAAAATACCTCCAGCGAAAACTGTCTGTCAAATTTATTTCCATAAACACGCAAATACCACAACTTTGACTATTCTCGTTATGGTCTTAAAACTAAGATAGGACACACCTCTAGTACGCACTACCATTCATTTTCTCACGTCTATTGTCTAAGTAATTTAATATTACAATTACCTCAAAATATGCTCTAAACAGTCCAGGCGGTCAAATATCTGGATTTTATTAAACTCTAGTGCCATGAGGAGAAGGTCCAAGGGCTGTACGACCTTCATTACGTCTTCACATTGAACCCCCAAACGAATCAATACTCTCGTACATTCCTTAAACTCAGGTTTGTGTAGCGAAAGTTTCGCATTCATTGACAAACGGGTGAATCCTCCTTAACTAAACGGTGCTAATTAACTTTTGAATGATTGAAAAGAAACATATGGTTTCAATTAGAATCTTCCTTGAGGTCATCAAACACAACTAAAAAAGTAAGTATTAGAAGGATTCGAGGTGCGTGGAAAGAGTGGTGGTGCGTTGGACCATAGCCTCCTCTATACTCACATAGCCTGGCAGTTCGACGACGGAGCCATTAAGTGCCCGGTCGCAGATTTGGAGCGCGAGGACCTGGTAGCACAGAGCATTTCTAGGGGAACCTGAGCGTCAGCGCACAGCTTTTGCAACGGCGAAAACCCGAAACACGGCTTTCGAACCCAACGAGGAGAGAAGCGGTAGAACGAGGAACGCGAGGAGCACGAGCGGACATTCCATCGCTCGGGAGAAGTATGTTTCGGCGTCTCGCCGCAGCGGGGCGCCCGTCATGTGGCTCTCTGATCTGTTGTCTGCAGCTCTACCTTTTCAATTTCAGCGGCCGCTTCTTGTGGCGATCTGCCAGGCTTTGTCAGTATAGAGTAGGCTATGGTTAGATTAGGCGCGGCTAGAACGCTGATGGTAAGAGAGAGTAAAGGCCGGTTCAGACACTTGCGTTTGAGTGCGTTTGACTGCGTTGCGTCGAGAACCGAAAGCGAGTCACTGGCACATCTGTGCTTTGTATGAAGCGTGGACTCCAATTCAAGGAATCATCTTGGCACGCGTTATATGCAGCAGGAATGTCCTGGTTTCTCGCTGCCTCAACGCAGTCAAACGCAGTCAAACGCAACTGTCTGAACCAGACTTTAAACAGCGCCGAGCGCATTCTCGCACCTCTAATTTTCTGCGTGTTGCACGAGCGGTAACTTTAGCACAACACCGCTTTTCCACGCGCCCAAACCTTTATAAAATTCACTTATTTAGGAGTTTTCGATGACGCTCAGTACGTTTTAGATATGAAGCATATATTTAACTTTACTAATTCAAACGTTTATTAAAAATGATTTGTACTTACCCGACTTACCCATATTACATCTCCCTGGACGTATAACTCACATTCAAAAATCGCATAAGTGTACCTTTCAGGGCTCTGTTAAAACAAATCTTACACTCTTGAAAGAAAACGTATAAGGCAAAGAAATCATCAGTTCCGTGTTTACTTGCACTTTTGTGTATTAAAGAAATAAACGGCGGCCGCCGTTTCACGAACCAAGCTGTTTATTTCAATGTCATCGTGTGTGCTTGAAAGTTGTGTATTTTATGGCGAATCGCACCAAGCCCGACGTTGTCCCTTTCAATAGCCGGCCACGCGAGCACCGCGACCACGCCGCTATCAGTGTTTGTTCTGGACTCTGGCAAATGTTACGTACTTTTTCGTGTTTTTTGTTTGTTTTCTTTGCTTGTCGCGTTGATGGGGACATTCCGGACAAAAGAACGCGTTATTGGCTTGAAATCGAGCGCAGCGAATTGAAAGGCAGAGAGAAAGCGGGACGGCGGTGAACGGAGGCCCGCGGGTTTAAGCAAACACATTCTCGCTATATTACCGAGAGAGAAAACGCATCACATTCCTTCAATGGCCTTTATCAATTTTGGTCTCCAAGGGTAGAAGCGCGTTTGTTCGAACTTTTTGTTGTTTTACTACATCCTTTTGTGCGCGAACTATTTTCTTTGCGAAGATATCCCTCGGAGTCTTGTTTTGTCGTGACTGCTATTTTATTTATAGGACCACATCGTCTGGCTTCTAAAGATAAAAACAAAAAATCGAAATTAAATGTTTTGCATACGGTCTGATCCAAGTAGGGAGGTTCTTATTTACTGTTTCAATTTGTACTGGAGTAATGTGAAAGTTGGGGGGCTGAGTTGTGCAGAATTACTGGCGAGCGAAAAGCTTTGGTATCGCCCATCGACGTTGCATGGTAGCTATGTCACGATCAGCCCATTTCTAGGCGTTTCATTACAAGCCTTGTCACCATGGTTGTCTTCTTTAATGCTAAGGCCCCGCACTCAGCAGCAAAACCGTCGACATGGTCGTAGAGAGACTGGTTTACATTAACGAAACTAGCTGACAATCTCATTGAAAGTGTATAGCACGCTATGTGCCGGTTCAATGCCATTCTTCCACCGTACAAGGCATCTCATCTCATTCAGGAAGCGATTACGATTATTCGAAGCAAGTCAAACATTTTGGCAGCATGGTCTGGGGCATAGCGAAGAAACAAAATAAAAAATCAGGATATAATATTTGTTTACGGTAGGGACGTTAATACATCTGTGCGCGTACTTTATGATAACCACAAAGAGCAACAATTTGAGAGTGCATCGAAGCTTATGAGTATAGCTTTTCTTGGTTTAGTAGTAGTAGCTTTGGGATGTCACATTGTAGAGATAGTTTTATTGTCCTTAGCCTTACTCGGCCAAACAACACTACCATATTCCTACTGTGCGGGTAGTGAGAGATATAGGGGGGCTGAGGATTAATAAAACTGCCTGGACAACTTTTTTTTTTGTCAGTTGCGATTTCATTTTTATGATAGTATAGACCAACTCAACTCTCTGACGTCACGCCGCTGCGGTGGCGCTGCTGTCAGCACTGGTCATGCGCAGGTGATTCGCCTAGGCCGAATCTGGTTTCTGCGCGCGCGCAGAGCCCTCGCCTGGTGGGCAAACGCGGGCTTGTTTGTAAACAATGTGTTGGTCGATATCCACTTTTATATTTTTTTTAATAAAAATTCAATATATCAATCAATCTAGAATTGATTAAAGCAACACATTCTGCGCAAGTCAAAAAGCTTTGGCAATTTGTTGCGGCAAACGCTGGCAATCTAGATGCCTTCCATTGGTTAAACAATTACGGGTTTGACCCGCGTCCGTGAAAACTGTTCGGCGGTTGGAAATTTCAAAAAACTACCGGCTGTGCTCGCACTATTAGCGGTATCAAAGAAATATATTGTTTTGTCACAGTTTGTGACCAAAAAAGACTTGTGACAAAAACGTATCGTCAGTCCTGTGACAAAAAAATAATAATTTTGTCACAAGACTGACGTAGTAGCGACGGTGTGAGGCTCGAGAGAGGGATCGTTATGTTCACCTCGGAAAGCTGGCGCCTCTAAGACTTAATATAGTAGATTTTTTTCGGTGATATGAGGCTTTTGACGCATTTACTCACGTTGAGATACAATATTTATAAGTTATAACCTTAGATTAAGCGCAGGATGGTACATCTTGCCAACGAATTACAATGCACTCCAGGTTGGCGTCACAGTTCCTATGGCCGCCACTCGCGGCTGCAAATCGCGAAATATTCCCGTTCTTTGCTTTGCTATTACGCGACGGAATCGCGATGCCTCAAAAGAATGAGGCGGTTTCTCCGTCCCTTTTAGTAAGATAAACAATGTAAAAATTGTAAAAAACTGCAAGTTGTTTCCAAGCTAAAATCGTTGCATCGCCCGTTAAAGATACTTCTCCGCTATTCTCGTGGCCTAAATTCCACTACCCCCTGTACTTTTTTCGCCACTCCTTTCTTTTCGTGTTTTTTTTTTTTTTTCGCGTCTCACTAGTCTAGCGGTTGGAATCTTCAACTTTAGTTTCTGCAGAATTGCAAATTGCAACCGAGAAACACCAAATGGCGGAGAGCGCCAGACGTTTGTGGCGTACGGCAAGGAGGACCAGGAGGAGGAGGAGGAGGAGGAGGAGGAGGAGGCGAGCACGCGCACAATTTGCATATCCTTCTGACAGCGGCACTTTGACGAACGACCACCCTGCCAACTCCCGGGACGACGGGGACAGGCCACGGAGCGTAATTCCTTTCCCCGCTAAGCTGACAGTGCGATGGGAACTGCGCGTTCGACGGACTAATCAGCCGCCGTCCTTTCATCCCCTGACAAGCTCTCTGCGTTTGGGCACGAGTGAGATCACGTGGCGAGGGATACGCGTACGACTGGTTCAACGAGCACCTAGCTTCCGCCGCACTGTCAGCTTAGGGGTGAACAAAGTATAGACCGCTGTCGCCGACCGTGTCTCGCATAGTGATGCCGACGCCGGAGACTCACCCGTCGTCCCGCCGGGATTCAACGAGCGGAGCGGGCTACAATCGTGGACAACATGAGCGCGAACAGTCCGCCACTCGTCTTTGGAGTATTTTCTACAGCGAGGGCCGAACGGATGTAACCCACTTCACATAAATCTCAACAATCAGGTTGGTAAACTATGACACTCTAATTAATAACGAAAATCTGGCTATAAACGTTCGTTCGCAAAAAGCCACTTAAAAAGAAAAACTAGTCTGGCCATTGTAGATCGAAAATGCTTCGTTTGAAGGCCAATCTGCCAACCGTGGGTACGCCTTAGCAAGACGCACCAAAATTACAGAAATGCATTGGCTTAAAAGAAATGAATCAACACTTTTTTTTGCGTTTTTTTAGGTTAGGGCGAGCTATCGCCGGTTATAAAGATTAATTTATCAATCGAGGCTTGACTGTCCGACCATTTGTACACACGTCAGCAGCAAGACGGCAGCTCGCAGAGGCCGCACTAGCAAGTGTCTACAGGTAGCGAGTTTGTTTTGCAAATATATTGAAATAAGAATCATACCTCTACCTACAGCTACAAATAAAAAGAAAAAGTGTCCTTTGGTTTGGTGTAGAGTTTAGTCGTTTTAGATAAAAAGTTAAAAAAAAAAGCGTTTTAGTGGGAGAACGGGGACGAAACAGGGAACAAGAAAAAAGACATTATGATTTTCATCACTTTTTTTTTTCTCTCGTTAAATCAGGCGTTCTAGACGCCCACAGCAACGTTATTTTTTTTTTTCTTTTCAAATTGGTACGAAAAGGCTTAGCTCCACGTCAGTACTTTAATATATATTGAATTTAGTTGTAAATGTCGACCTCTGATATTAAAAAAAATAATAATAATAATCACCACCCGTCACAACTTCGTACTAAATGTCAGTGTCGGAGCTTGGCGGAATTGATTTTTGAGATTTATTTAAAGTGGGATGGATCCGTTTGGCCGTCGCTAAAGCTGTTGAAGAAGCTCTTGTCCAGACTGAGGCTCGGATGCGAAGTATCGAACGATGATGTAGCTGGCGGGTGCCGCAGGCGTAACAAAAATTCATATCGAGTGTTGCAGCTCACGATGAAGAGGAATGTATAACTTTATAGCTATATGGATATAGTTCGCTGGTTTCTCCTTTAAAACCATAAGGTATTCTGCATCGGAATTCTCTGAGGGTCACGCTTGTCACCGTACGCGGCATAAAACAGAGCTGGAGCACGTGCAGAAGCGATTGTGCTTCACAACGTATTGGCGACGTGCGCGACCGAAAGCGTCGCTGTGGTCGGCCTTCCACAATTGGCCGAACGCTGACTATGACGTCAGAAAAGGATTTATCATCGACGGAAATAAGAGGAATGAAAGAACTTTAATTTTGACGGTGTTGGCAGTGTTCCTTTGAGAGCGCAATGATTTCAAGCTTCCACCATGCTATTTACAAACACCATCGAACTTGTTGTTTGCAAGGTAATGACGTCACAAGGGGGAACCATAGGAGGGCGCCACCAAAACATCTCGCCGCTAATGGTACAACATAGTTGACGCCGAGTACATGCCGAAAGCGTTGGTTCTCTTCGAACAAGCGCGCTCACGGGCGACTGAAAAGATTATTGTGTGTCTCTCTGTTTCCATGTTTGCGCAACTACAAAACCTTTCCTCCAATCTCGACGAAAAAAATAGAAAGAGGGTAGCACATTTCTGTTACGTGTTGGGGCGTTATAGGTTTCAAAATGCATTGAACGCACAAGCTACCAGAGATTTGCTGCCGACATCGCAAGCAGACAGTTATAATAACACGTGAAAAATACAAACGTCGACAACAGAGAAGAGAGAGTGTTTCGTGTGTCGCTCTTTTCGCTGTTTCGCAAGCGACAAAACTTTGGTATTACCACTCGGCACTTGCATGACAGCGAGAGACGGCAGAAGCAAGAGGAAATTCGACAGCTCGTGGAACTGTAGAAACAGAATGGCGTTGCTTTGACGCTTCGTTGACAATCGGGTCCTCAAAAAAAGTGAAAATTACGAGGAAATATAAAAGGAAGACACCGATGAACCCGCAAACAACGTAGAGCTGTGATTTCAAGGGTAGCGTAATATGCCGGTGGGACCTTGTTTCTTCCCGTGCATCTTTGTTAGCCTCGAGACAAAGCTAACAGAGGTCCTCTAAAGCCGGGGTCACACTTCTTATACGTCATCCAAAAGAGAGCCTGCAAATAAATTCGAACGCGAGTCGCCGCGACATCCCTGCTTCGAATGCCGCATGGCAATGAGTTCGACGAGAAACTTGGCACGCGGCATTCGAACCACAAATATTGCGGTGACTCATGTTTGCCGACTGTCTTTGTATGATGTATGAGCAGTGTGACCCTGAATTAACGAGCGTAACAACCACAAAAAAAAAAAACCACGTGTCTGAAGACACTAAAATTGCAGTTCGCAAGTGGGTAGTCATGAGAGTTAATTTTCTTCATCTCGCGCGAATTAGACACACGAAGGCAATTTGGATAAAAACGGCACGAGCCTTAACTGTCTCATAGAGCGAAGCCGGCGTTATCTGTAGCAGCGAAAAACGGCACCAAGAGTTCCCATTGGCTGAGCGAAACTGCACCTGAAGTCCCGTCGGCCAAAAGCACAGCAACGGAGATGCTTCGTCACGGAAGCCGGCGGGGCGCTCAAGGTCACAGAGCAGACGCGCCTCAAAATAAAACAGAAAGAAAAGCACAGCAACGCAGATGCATCGTCACGGAAGCCGTGGAGCCGGCGGGGGTGCCGCGCCTGCGCAGTGCGGGAGAGTGATGTCACCGCCGGACTACTGTGTGAAAAAGGAACACGTGGCGCGCTGCTTGTAAAAATGCGCTGCGTGTAGGAATGCTTTCGTATTCCTACACGTAAGCACTCTTAAGTGACTGTTTAATTTTTTTCAACGCGCTCTACAACTTTTCTATTTGAGGTCTTGCGCACAAAATAATATTTAAAATATAGCTAACTAATTTGTGTTGATCAGACCGCTTGGCACATCGCAAAAATGGCGCAAGGAAGTCGGTGCATGCCCGCGTGGCGTGGACCGACTTTTTAAAGTACGCCTGTGAAAGTCGCTGGAAGTCATCTTCGACTTTGTAGCAGGGCTTTCTTCCTGTTCTCCTCATCCTGCGTTATGTATGGACCTTTCTTTTCCTCCCTTTTTTTATTATTCGACCTAAATTTAATGTCACAGTGTCGTTAGTCTGTCTTTTATTAGGTTTCATGTTTAGAAAATACGCGTCTGCTTCAAATAAGTGTTAAAAAAATAATAAAAATGATTTTTTTTTTTTTAATTTGAGGTGAGCGCATCTTCTGGGCAGCTCTCGCAGCGCCCAGGAGACGATTCAATGTCTGCAATGATCTTTCCAGCGAAGCGAAGTGTATCTGGAAGGATGATCGCTTATAATACAAATAAGATCAAACAAATTACGATAAAATGACTTTCACCCTATCCTGACTCGAAGAGTTCTTGTACAAAAATAAGCAAACGACGTATAAAGTACTATCCAGACTTTTTTTTTATTTACGTTTGATTCAATAGCGTAACATGAATGCGCGGATTGCGGGTCGGATGCAGGTTTCCCATTTCGCGGATCTGATTCGGTTGCGTATGCAATGTCTGCGGATGCAAATCGGATGCGGATAAAACAACTTAAGAGCATTGGCGATGCGGTTCGGGTGAGGATAGAAAGCCTGCGGTTGCGGATCGGGTGCAGATAATCAAACTGTTTACGCGCACGACTCTAGTCATAGTTAACGTCTGGAAAATCGCGAATGCCGACCACAGCAACCACGGCAAGGCCCGGAGGAAAGAAAGCCCTGCCTGAGCTAAAGTCACTGGATCCTGGGAAAGTAGCGCCAAGCTCCCAGTATGGCCGCCATCTTGGTGCGTGAAATGAGCAGTTTCTCCTTCACCCCTGCGTTCTTGGTGAGCCTGTAGTCATTACAAATGATATATACATTATTATTTACATATTTACATTGAAAGTTAAATACGGGTCAGTGTGAGGGAACGAAGATCCATGGCTGGTTGCTGCAGCTCGACCGGCGTTCTTTCGTGCCTGCGATGGTGGCGGGCTGCTCGTGTCTCGAGCCTTGCTCCTGCTGGCTCATCGCATCAATGTTAACGCGTGAAAGGGCATCGGCGACGACGTTTTTTTGTCCCTTGATTAACCTGATGTCGGTGGTGAATTCCGATACGAATGCCAGCTGACGTATCTCTCTTGGTGAGTGCGCACTACTACGAGCGGCGATGTCGTAAGTTAGTGGCTTATGGTCCGTGAGTATGAAATAATGTCTACCTTCCTGGAGATAGCGGAAGTATTTGACAGCGGAGTAGATGGCAAGCAACTCACGTCCGAAAGTACTATACTTAGTCTCTGCAGGTGACAGTGATTTGGAGTAAAACGCGATAGGGCACCATGATCCATCGATCAACTGTTGCAAGGCTGCACCGATCGCTGTGTCAGAAGCGTCGACTACCACCGATGTTGGGGTGTCAGACCTAGGATGTGTCAGAAGAGCTACGTTGGATAGCTGTTCCTTGATCTTAATAAAGGCTTCCTGAGCATTACCGTTCCAGTCCAGGGGTGCAGTCTTCGCCTTGACTCCCGCTAGTAGGCTGTTGAGTGGGCAGGGTACAGCTGCGCATCCTGGGAGGAAGCGACTGTAGAAATTGATTAGGCCAAGGAATTCTCGGAGTTACCGAACGTTTTGTGGTCGCGGAAACTCCCGGATGGACTTTGACTTTTGATGTCAGTGGTTGAATTCCAGTTTGGTCTAGGTGGTGTCCGAGGAAATCGAGCTCGGAAACGCCGAAGGCGCACTTTTGCACGCTGATGGTGACGCCAAACTCGTTGAGTCGCTCGAATATGGTGGTAAGATGACATTCGTGCTCGGCAAGTGTCTTGCTGAAGACCAGAATGTCATCGAGATATGCGAAGAAAAACGAGAGGTTTCGTAGCACTTGGTCCATGAATCTTTGAAAGGTTTGAGCGGCGTTTCTTAGACCGAAAGGCATCCGCACATACTCAAACAAGCCGAAGGGTGTCAGAATGGCTGTCTTGGGTATGTCGGCGGGCTTGATGGGGATGTGATTGTAAGCCTTCACGAGGTCCAGTTTGGTGAAGATGGTTGCTTCTTCGATGGCTCCTGAAAAATCTTGGATGTGTGGGATCGGATAGCGGTCTGGTACCGTGACTTTGTTAAGCGCGCGGCAGTCTCCGCATAATCTCCGATCCCCGGTTTATTTTTGGACCATGTGTAGGGGAGACGACCAGCTGCTCGATGATGGTCGGACGATGCCAAGCTCGAGCATATGCTCGAACTCGTTTCTTGCTACTTTGAGCTTGTCTAGATCCAGTCGACGAGGACGTGCGAAGACCGGTGGTCCAGTAGTCTCGATGGAGTGTGTAATAGTGTGCTGTGTGGATTCAGCACAAAATGATGGTCGCGTTAGCTTCGGGCACTTGCGAAGAAGGACTTCCCATTTTGTCGCCACTGGTGAACATGGCGGGACAAGCTGGAGCTTTGGATCATGTGTCACGATTCCCTGGACGTGTAGGTGCGTTTCAGCGTCGTGAAGCAGGTACTGGTGCATGTCTACGGACAGGTTAAAAAAACTGTAGAAAATCCGCTCCAAGAATGGGGAACTTGACGTCCGCTATAATAAAAATCCAGCGGAAAGTTCTTCGTAGTCCTAGGTCTAGAACGATTGATTTCTCGCCATAGGTCTTAATAGCTGAGCCGTTGGCCGCGGTCAGGGACGTCAGGGGCTGACGATTGCGGCGGTCCTCCGAAGTGGAAAGGTAAACGCTCATTTCCGCGCCGGTGTCTACGAGGTAGCGTACCTTGGTGGTCGGAGATGAAGAAGGGACGGCTCTTGGTTGGGGTCACCACATTGGCCGTCTTTAATGTGGTGTGGTTGCGTTTCCCGTGGAACAAGGTGGAGAGCAGTTGTTTGCAGCATCGCCAAACCGGCTGTGGTACCAGCAGATGCGGTGTGCCGAGCTTGGGAACTGGAGATCTAAGGCTGATGTTGAATCCGTCTCGTACTTGTTGGGAGACAGGTACCGAAAGCTGGTGAACCATCTCAGCAAGGTCGAGGATGGCGGCTGCGTCTGAGGGATCGGTAACTGTCCCGGGCGCGGCACCGCCAGCTGATGATCCGGTTGTGTCGAAGTGGGCCATCTCGCAGTTGGAGGACCATAGGTTGGAGTTCTCGTTATCCGGGTCACCAATTTGTAGTCATTACAAATGATGTATACATTATAGACCATATGCGAAAAGAAGCGCCATCTAGTGTATCCATGATCAATCCACCTTTTTACGAAGTCACCGGTTCGAGATTTTTGGGTAGACAACGCGCGTGCACACCACGAGCGCTCTCTCGAGATCTCGCTTGAAAGCATGCCATGGCCGCTCGTGAATCCATGGAACGCGAACATGTGTTTTCATACCAGAAACTCTGGAACCATGATTTCGAAAGAGGTGGATTATCAGATTTCCACCATATTGGGGGGTTCCCGTACCGATGGTTTCGCCCGAGAAACAATAGTCCCGGCAAAGTGGAAGTCGTAGAACTAAAATGTCTTCACCTGCTGCAAGTCCAGTACGAACTCGTCACAGAACATCATCGAGAAATATCGGTCATTGACCTGGATGGCCCAGTTCACTGCTTGAGTGACGAGTCTTGCGACCTCGTTGCTGGCAATTCCTTTTCCAGAATTTTGCGGCCGTCTTTCTTTTCCTCTTTGAACCGAAACTAACCAGCAACTCGTTGAATGTACAAATAAACCACCCTGATATCATGAAAACCGAGTTAGATGCAGATGCGCCTCGTCCGCAACTGGAAGATGTGATAAACCCCCCAATATGGCTGCTCCTAATGGCATGATGATGATAGCTGGCAAGGACTTTTGCATATGGCCTATTATTTACATATTTACATTAAAAGTTAAATACGGGTCAGCCTGAGGGAAGGAAGATCCATGGCTGGTTGCTGTAGTTCGACCGGCGTTCTTTCGTGCCTGCGATGGTGTCGGGCTGCTCGTGTCTCGAGCCTTGCTCCTGCTTGGCTCGTTGCCAGAGGCGCGCGCTTGTGCGCGGTACTCGGGCTTGTTCACTGTTGGTCGCTACAAGCCGATCTAAATTCGCTAGTGACGGGTAGCTTTATGGAGACGTTTCTGACGCTTTCAGCGCGCGCCAGATTGAGCCGCCATTGCCGACCTTCTCTTGTCTTATCGAGATGCCGAGCCACTGAAGCGGGCGTTGACGAGTCTCCACAAGGGCCTATGCTGGGGAGAAGGACACAGTAGCACTTAAAATTGCAATAACCTGTCCTGCTGTGGTAATGATGAAGTGGAGCAAACGGAACAAGAGGGAACAAAAACTGAAGGTTGGTTATGGCGGCGCCCATGCACAGCTGCCTGAAAGCGTCTACCGGCGAAACAAGCGTACATCTTCGTACCACCGCCACATGCTGTTATGGTGCTTGGAGGCACTGAAAAATAACTTTACTGTTTTGACATACGCAAAAAAAAAAAAACATAATTGTAAGAGATCCGTGCAGATGGGCATGATCGAAAAGTTGATTGCATACACAGTGCCAAAGACGCTTATATTGACGAGGAACGCTTCCAGTACGATGATGCATTATGGTGATCTTGGAGCCACTGGTGTAGAACGACCCTCTGGAAGCTTCGAATATTTGAATGGACCGAGATGGCGATTTCCATGGCAGCGTAAACAGATTCGCCCATCGCCTTGCGAGGTTTTGGTCGTCTGTATATTAGCATATGTTTGCGTCCGGCTAGCAGGTAAGGAAGGTAATGGCGCTACTTTCCCAGGATCCATAAAGCCCAGTGACTTTAGACCACGGTGTTATACCCAAATCACACGGCAGCGTAAAGGTACCTTTAGCCCAGGTCACGGTGTAATACCCAAATCACACGGCAGCGTAAAGGTACCTTTAGCCGAGGTACAGTGCTAATCACACTTGTCTATAACGCGCGAGCGTGCGGCTTTCTCCGGGTAGCGCTAGACTGGTGGCATTCGCGGAAACTAAGCTAGTCACGTGGCACAACATGAAACAGCCCGCTTGAGGGGTGTCCTGCCCACTCTATCAGCTTGATAAGCGATAAAAGTAAAGCGCTTTTTGATATGTTTTTATTTGCTGATGACGACATCGTTGATACGCCCTCATGCTTTAGTTTGTTTATTGTCCGAGCAATGATGTTTGTAAAAAGCGTGCGAGCAGCCTTCCGCGTTCGCCGCCGGCTGATAGAGTGGGCAGGACACCCCTCGAGCGGGCCGTTCCATGTTGCGCCACGTGACTATACGCGGCGACAACTTTTCTTGGCAATGCAGGGAATGCTAGGGGGGGCGGAGCTCCTGCACATGTATCACTCCGCCAAGCATCCGGGCTTTCATTACGTCAGTTTTGGTTTCGTTTTCAGTTTTGGTTTCGTTGTCGGCATTCAAGGCAAGCACTCTATACAGCTCGTTAGTGTCTATGAAACCGTTTCCAGTGGACATACCCGGCTAGATGCCATCTGTTAAGGAAGAGATCCCGGGCACGTCCGTTTCGATGGAGTCGGTTTATCGTTCCCTCTCGTGCCGTTCATGATCTCGTGGTTCTGTGCTCCTCTACCTCCTTTTCCTCTTGTTACCTACTACCAGATCTTTAGTAACTAGAAAACTCATTTCATTTTTATATATTTATTGTTCAAGATTCATAGTGATGTGACAATTATTATTCAAATGACGAATATTAAGATTATAATTTACTTTACAACCAAAACACAATTTAGACCCGGGGACTGTGTTCAGCTGCGTAAGAAGACAGCGTGCTTCGGCTCTGTAGCATTGGCAGCATTGCCAAGAAAAGTTGTCGCCGAGTATAGCTTTGTTTCCGCGAATGCCACCAGTCTAGCGCTCCCCAGAGAAAGCCGCACGCTCGCGCGTTATAGACAAGAGTGATTAGCACTGTACCTGTCGTAAAAGGAGCTGGAGACCATGATCACACGGCGCATAAAGGTCCCTTTCGCTCAGGGAAGTCCTGTGTTAAACGGAGCTCGCCGAGCTCCCAAGGAGTAGCCTCGGACCCCCTGCAGTAACGCCTTCGGGCAATGCGGGGTAACTTATGAATAAAGAATAAAAATAAAGAAAATCGAAATTCAAAATGATATCACAGATATATAAATATATATTGTTTAATGCATTATAACAAATTGAATATATATAAGTATCAAACTATGAAATGATTGTGAACACAAATGTGATGGAATAATACAATAATGATGAGCGCATACTCTAGCTAGCAGGTAGCAGCGGCGGCACATGGAAAACAGTGTCTGCTACGAACCCGAACGCGATGGACCACTGCGAGCTCTTTTTCGAGGTTGTAGACGAGTCGCCTGACTCTCCCGCCCAGGACACTTCATCTTCGTCGTCATCCATCCCTTTCGATCACGTGACTGGCGTAATTGTGAGACTCCGTCGTGGTTCGTTTCTGCCTGGCACTATTTAGCTACTTCAGTGAGAACTTTGCAAGAAAATGGAGCTGCTAAAAATAAAAAGGTCGCCCACCTCGCAATGCAAACTCGTAAACGCAGATGATTTATGGCCTGTGTGGCCAGACGGGTCAAATGTTTTAAAGCAAGACCCATTTAGGTGTGCCCTTAGACTTAGAGAAAAAAAGTAAAGTGCCGTAAAAGCAGACATAAATAATATTTCGGTTTTAAATGTGATACTTCACATCCAATAATAAAAAAAACTGCACGTCAAACCTGTTTCGAGTAATACTTATTTATCACGTGCTCCTCTCGCGTTTAAGCTGGAATGCAATCGACATCAACCTAAAGTGCTCCGTTTATTTATCGTGTGATCAAGAACGCCGTTTACTACAGGTACCTTCAGCTAAGGGACCTAAGCTAAAGGTACCTTTACGCTGCCGTGTGAATTGGGTATAAGATACACTCTTTAGGTGAGGGCACGGCGGGGCTGAACACGCGGCGCGAGGGATCAGATAGCGTTCGTTCGACGGGCATCCGAAGGGCTGCATCATTCCGCGGCCACCGTGCCCGCAGCTGACAGTGTCGCCGGCGGCCGAACGGCGAAACTGTGTGAGAGCGAAAAAAAAAAGTATCTCGTTGCCATGACACCCCGGTACACCGTGGTCTTTCTGCACTAGCGAAAACCTCGCTGGAGCTCTGCGCGTGTGGAGCATGAGGCGGCACGAGCCGTCTTGTGCACTGCTGCCTGCGTCTTACACCGTGCCCACGAGTCGACGAGTCATCTGCCGGCGCCGGTTGAAACCATAGTGAGAGAGAGTGAAAAGCGAAGCGCGCTGTCCTCACCTCAAGAGTATTATCTTACACCGTGCTTTAGACTGAGCCAGCGCACGAAGCTGAGCGGCACTTGAATCGCGTCTCAACTAAAGCCCCTTCATGCTTAAAAAGTAGCGCAAGGTTCGTCCATGCACGAGGCACGTGCAACGTGCAGCCATTGGGAAGATCATGGCGGCAAAGCGGAGCGCTGAGCTAGATTTCAGACGCCATGTTCTTTCCAGAAGTTGAGCGCAGCACGTGTCTCGAGCATTTCCACTACAGTGAATGGCGCCACTTTTCCCAGGATAGAGGGGCTTTAGCCTCAACGCGCTCGCGCGTTTGGTATGGTGATGCCTACTCTGCATCCGCACCGTCTTGCGGACCTCTGGAGAAGCTGCGCTGTATGCTAGCGTTGGAAGGGCCGGAGGAGAGCTTTGCCGGCCAAGAATCTCGGAGGCCATGGTCCCGCATGGCCAAATACAGACGTGAGTGGGGAGCGTCAGATGCTGCGTTTAGGCGAATGCGTACAGCGAAATCCCAGAGCGGTGTGGCCTGTTGGACCTTTGCCGCTGCTGCTCTTGCAGATGTGAAAGTTCCCTCAAAAGCAACAGCAGCAACTCGTCAACGTCCAGCGGTGAGACCTCTTTGCGTCGAATTATTCCCAAGCACCATTCGGAGCCGCTTCCGTGACCCGAATAGAAGCACCACATTTTCCCGGATTGTCACGTACCGCTTACGTCGGCATCGCGAGCTTTCCCGTCTTCCACAAACTCCACCGAAGCCCCACCGACAGCGACGACGTCGACGACGACGACTCCTTCCCTCCGTACCGCGCGGTATTTCCTAGTCCTTTCTGACGCTTCGCGGACAACAGCAGGGGAATCGCTAGCCGAGTTTGTTAGCGTACCGCAGTTTGGAGTACGTGTAGCGAAACCTTAGCATGAACTATTGTTGACCGCACATGCTAAAAGCGCGAGCTAGTTGCTTTGGATCAAGCCCCGGCAGCGCACGAGCGCTCGTGCAGTGAGTACTCCAGTCAAGGCAGTAGGCTAGCCGCTCGCGCTTGCACAGCTTTCGCAGTTAGTCCATGCTAAGGTGAGACGAAGTATTAGCGGCGAGATGTTTTGGTGGCGCCCTCCTGTGGTTCCCCCTTGTGACGTCATTACCTTGCAAACAACAAGTTCGATGGTGTTTGTTATTAGCATGGTGGAAGCTTGAAACCATTGCGCTCTCAAAGGAACACTGCCAACACCGTCAAAATTAAAGTTCTTTCATTCCTCTTATTTCCGTCGATGATAAATCCCCTTTCCGACGTCATAGTCAGCGTTCGGCCAATCGTGGAAGGCCGACCACAGCGACGCTTTCGGTCGCGCACGGGGCTAATAGTATAGACCTTTCCAATGTTTACCGAATCAGAGTCCAGCGTGCGATCTTCACAGCCTAGCACGTGCGTGTTCGCCGCTTCGGAAAGCGAGCAAAGCAAGCGCGAAACGCACGAACACTCAAGATGGCACCGGCCATACGTTCGTTTTTGGAAAAGTCTATAGACGTTTTCTGTTTCCTGTCGTTCTCAGTCACGTGGGTTGCGTATTTGGTATGCGGGACGAAAAAATAGTAAAACATTTCGACCTGGAATATACGAAAAACTATGAGTGGGGCAAGACAAGAATGGGTGACAATCACGCATTTTTCGTAAACACCTTCCAGAGGCGTGGAGAGATCAAAACGATGTTTTACCGAACCAGAAGTGACAACATTCAAAATGGCTGCGCCCTTGTGAAAAAGTGCATACAATGCCGTCAAAGCTACTGGAGCGAGCGCGTGGCTTCACGTATGGTTTCGTTTGCGCGAGAACGCGTACAAATGATCTGCCAGATCAAACCCCCTGCTCGCGCCAACAGCTTTAGCGGCGAGATGTTTCGGTGGCGCCCTCGTATGGTTACCTTTCATGTCGTCATTACCTTGTGAACAACAAATTCGATGGTGTTTGTAATTAGCATGGCGGAAGCTTGAAATCATAGCTTTCTTGAATCAACACTGTTAACACCGTCAAAATTGAAGTCCTCACGTTCCTCTTATTTCCGTCCATGAGAACTCCTTTGCTGACGTCATAGTCAGCATTCGGCCAATCGTGGAAGGCCGACCACCGCGACGCTTTCGATCGCGCACGCCGCCAATAGACCGATCTCACCAACCAGTTTGACTACGCCACCGCTGCCGCAATGCATCGAGAGAACTTTAGTCTTTCTGCACGCGCGACAACCTCGCTGGAGCTCTGCGCGTGTAGAGCACGAGACAGCACGAGCCCTCGCGTGCACTGCCGTTTGCCTGCTGTGAACTAAAGTTATGGCGGCATCACGCATGCGTCGAACGCTTGGTGAGATCGGTCTATAGGGATCCTGGATTCAATCTACACCCCTGCCCGTTTCGATCTGCTTGAGCATCGCACATGTGTGTGATCGCGCATTACTATTGTGTGATGCACGTTAAAAGCCCAAGGCGCAAGTGCTACTCACTGGCTCAATTTCTCATCTACTGCAGAGATACCTGACCCATCCGGGATGGCTAACTTTCCGCAGAGAGGTTTAGTAGACCGAACGCTGCGGATTAATGACCTATACGGGCGCGTGCTCAATTCATGCTTCGAAGTGACGACGCGAGCCCTCGCTAGCAACACGAAGCTCTAGCATATGGTCTACTAAAAGACTCTAATAGACCTTTCCAGAAAATCCCAGGAGACCTCGCGGCTATCCCATATTGCACTGCGTGGCGATGGTAATTGTGGGGCTGTTCCGATGTTCCGTTCAAACTGACTTTGACGCTTAGTACATATATCCTGGAAGCAGCACTTTTCCTTTCGTTCTTATTATTTGGAGCTCAGAACACACGAAAAATGAAACGAACACAGATCAAGGTCATCGTGTACTTTGTTATGCTTTTCTTCTGACTTCTCTGCCTTCTGATATCAAAAATTGTTCAACCAACGTCAACTTCGTCTTCGATTCCTGGATAATCTCACGCGCCATACATCGGAACTTCACAATCCGTCAAGCAGACCGGGGGGGGGGGGGGGGGGGCACATGTTTATGAAAGAGGTTCGTTGATTTAAATATAGTAGCGGGTGATCTGAAACGAAGCAGACGAGCATTCATTACGAGTTCGAATGCCCGCGGACATCGCCGCTTGCTCGTATCGGAGGGGGGCGGGCCATGACCGTGGCACTGGTTCGCCCGGCCGTTCCCTGCAAAAGTAGGTGACAGCTCCGGCCGACCCGGATACCCAGTTTGCCTTTGTTCTTTCGGCGTTCTGTGTGTGTGTGTGCGTGTGCGGGGGGGGGGGGGGGGGGGGGAGGTGCCGCCGGCTTTTGACGTAGCGGCTCTCTCCCCACGCCGCCCCAGGGCCCACGGTCGATATCTTTCGGGCCCGGGATCGGCGGCGCTCGCGACGACCGCGCCGTCTGCTGAGAGCGCCGGGTGTTCGCTCGCGCTGCGCGCCCCGGCAGGGCCCGCGGTTCCCAGTGCGCGACTGTCGTCCGCGGAACATGGCGTTGTTGCTGCGACCCGCGCCGAGAGCGCTCCTCTTCCTCAGCTCAGGTGAGTCACTCTACCGTTTGTGATCTAGTCATTTTCTGTAGGCCCCGCCGACGCTATTCCAGGTACAAGCGCGTCAGCGAGAACTACACGGATGTTGTTACGCACTCAAAATGAACGAAAGAAGAGAGGCTATATCTGTGATTTTTGTAATTCACCGTAAGTTTAGCCAATTTTTTTTTTTTTTTTGGAGTAGCACCACGCGCTCGGCGCATTCTTCGCGGCTCGAAGCGACAACGAATTTCGGGGAGGTTTTGTAGAAATTCGCTTCAATCATACGCGGTGGATATACCTCGGTTGCTGCGAAACGGGGTGTTTCGGTTTTTACATCAGTTCGTTCAAATCACTCGTGCCTGACTCTTGATTCAACAGAAAAACCTAAGATTAGACCGATAGACCGGTGCTGATAACAAGAACGTTTCCGAAAAAGTAAGACGGAGAGAAAAAGAGCGTGGTCGTTTTTGCTTTAGTGTATATGCTCCCTGCGGTACAATGGCTGTTAGAAACGAGGTTACAAATAAATCAGAGTTGTTGTTTGCTTTTTTGTGCACTTGGAAGACGTCCGCGATGAAAGTCTTTCTGTATGATTACTGCCACCTGCAACCCCAGAAACCCAGAAAAACGGTAACCAAGCAAACGTGCGCGCAAGGAGAGAAAGAGATAATAAATATTGTTCATTGTTCCAAGGAGACGCGCCAACTTTCTCCGGCTCGCGAAGAAACGAGAATTGAGTTAGTACCGTCGTCTAAGGGCGTCCACCAAGCGCTGTACTAGGCGTAAAGAGACCGCGACGGACCGGGTGGTACCACTCTTCCGCGTGGCGATGGTAATCATCGCGCATTTGCGCAAATCGGAGATGGCGTGCTTCGCCTCAATACCGTGATTGCCGTCCCGCGGTCTCGTTTTCTTGTTTTTGTTTATTTCCCTCGATGGACTAAACGTTCAAAGCAAAAGCGTAAACAAGAAATAAAAAAAAAAGTAAACAGGAACAGTGTAGGTGCTTTCATTAGCGATCGATTTCCGTTGGCTGCCGCGTATACGCCAGACTTACGGGAAAGGGGGGGGGGGGGGGGGGGCGGGGGCGGGGGAGGGGGCTACTGCTGAACTTTACCGGCGCTCATTGCCGACCAGGGATTCGAAAGAAAAAAAAAATCTCTCGCACCTGCGCCGGCATTGGGCGTCGTCTTCGCGCGCTGTCGACGCTGAGACGCTCGAAGCTCGGGCCGCGTCTCACCCGAGTTTTTGGACTTGCAGTGTTGTGTGGGCTGACTCTTGAATCACCGGCGGGATCGGCAGATACTGCAGGCGCTGGGCAGGCCCGAGCTGGGTGCTTTCACTAAGCCGCGGTCACACTGACAGTATACGGGATACAAAAGACAGTCTGCAGTCACTGTCTAAGAGGCGTGTTTCTTCCTTGTATGACGGTTTTGTCACGTTGGTCATAAAAAAAAAAAAATTCGGCAGACATGTTTGGAGCGTATACATATGCACGATGCAGACACGCTTAAAAAAATACTCGAAGCGCGTCCGCAAATGATATGTCACTTTGGTTGCTCCTGAAAGTGCTCTTGAAATCACATGCATAAAAACGCTATGGCCATAAAGACGTCACAAAAATGTAATGTCATTATCGAGAAACTGACGTAAAGTGGTTCGTGTAGCCTTCATCCGACTGTACGAAATGTGCGGAATTACTTTCTTAATTCATCAAAATGACGGTAGATTGTAAAAAAGCTAATTACTGATAATCGATGCCGACTAGCTTTCCAACAAATGCCACGCTCTTATGGATAGCGCGAAAACTCGCATTCAGTTAAGACGACGCCCCGCAATTATGTTGTTAATTTACTCCTGAACGAGCGTTGGACGCGGTAAATGACTTCCAAATAAATGTTTAATAAGCCCAACTCGCGCACGCCCAAAAGTGGATAGGCAGGGAAAACGGATACGTCGGCGACGACATATGCAGGCTGACCCCCGTTGACTCGCCGACAATGGAACCGAACAAACTGCTTTCGCTGGACGTGGTGTATCTACCTCACTATTGCTTACAAAAAGTAACAGTTCATTGTGGGATCAAACAGTCCAGCAGCGCGCGAGCCACTTTGGCAAACCACAGGAGGGCACGCTCTACACACAAACAGCTGAACGACCGCTGCCATAAGCCTTCTCGTGGAACGGTGCATAAAAGATTTCGCAGGTCATGTGCGGAGTCAACAAAGGCAACGTCGCGACAGCCCATAGTTCGACTATTTGATTTTGCGCGAGTGTTTATGTTGAGGCGAGCGTATAAGCTTTCACTCGCCCCGAGAAAACATTTTCTCGAACCATATATACGGTCGCTTCCATTTCTCCTTCCGCCAAGACTACACAGAACTCAGAGATTGTTTCCATTCAGCTTGTTTTTGTTGTTTTTGTTTTCTTTTGCGTTTTTTCTTCTGTCAAAGTGTCAAGATCGAGACGCTGGCCTGCTTCAACGGCACACTGGAATATTACGTTTTATTTTTGTACAAACGTCGAAAGCGATGCGTTTATTTAGGTTTAAAGCTTCAGCCTGCATATTTTTGTTTTCCTAAAGTGAATATGGTCGTACGGCGTCATGTCGTACCCCTACCTCGCAAGCATTTGTTGTTGATGGCAAACATACAGATGCGATGCGCCCTAAAGCATCCGAACCTTTTATCGGGGTAAATAAACAGGCGTCGCTATCTTCGCGTAACACCTACGCAGAAGACGCAATCTTCACGTTCAGTATTCATTCTTGTCGCACGTCTTGGGCAGCGTGTATTGCTGCTAGGAAGAGAGCCATTGTTGACGCCGGCGTCCGTGTCAATCAAAATCATCCACTTTCTTTATATATATATATATATATATATTGTTTGCTGTTTCGAAGATTCATTTGATTAAAAGTACAACGCAAGTTGAGTAAAAAAAATACAGACGATGATTAATAAACGGTGGACAAGCTCGCAACCAGCGTGTTGACTTGAGCTCATCGAAGAACCGGAGCGGTGCACCCCCGTGAGCAAATTCAATTTAATGAACGAGCACAACTCAATCAGGGCAACTTCGTCGTCCCATTTAACGTGATGGGGGCTTTGGCTGAGGAAAATAACTCGATTACCGCGTCAGGTCGCGGTCAGTCTAGGTTTCTACTGTAGACAGGCGTTGGACTTCGCCAGGTGCCCCGTGGTAAACAGACACGTATGACGTAACCCTATAATATCTATATATATCTATATATATATATATATATAAAAGCTTTGTTCGTAGCAGGGGGAGACTTCAGTACTAAATTTAGAAGTAAATATTTTGCCTTCGTTTCCTTGAAACACGCGTAGAAAAATAAACATGTTCTCAAATATGGCTTCTGGTAATAACGCTACCGAAACAAGTTCTTTTATAAAATAACAAAAATTGTTCACATTTGTAATGCATTACATGTTCTATCGAATAATACGCTTCTTTTTTAGAGACAAGCGTATAGTGGCTTTAAGGTTCCATATCAGTGTAAGCATTCCAAGTTTGAATTGGAGTGAATTTAAACGTTGAGATATCGATCCAGTCATTTCAGTATTGCATATGGGGATAAAATTTTAGATATTGAAATTCAGTGTTTATTTGTATATTTATGTAACCTCAAATTTTGAAGAAAAAAAAAAGTGTTACCTCCAGGCGTGTGGTATTTTGAACGGGGTTCTTCCAGTTGACGCCAGCACACCAATTCCTGCTGCAAGGATGTGCTACATTGGAGATCATCTCGCCAAACCGTAGCGAACATGCACGAACAAAATAAGTGCTTAAAAGAATGATTTTCATTCAGCACTTAACAAACAAAACTGACCCCGCAAACTGAGCGAGTTGTTTTTGTCGCATGTCTTATTTGGCGTGCACGGCAGACATTTCAGGGAGTGTCTGGTGGCTTGTTTCACCTACATAATTAGGAATGGAGCCGCGCCCTTTGAACGTCCACGGTCCGCGTTCCATTTACAAGGCCTCCCACGATTAACCCCAGTGCATTAGCGCACTTCTTCCGATGGAGTTCCTTACTCAATAATAGGTAAATGAAATGTGGTCACTGAGACGAGCCATATTATAACCATGAATCATGCTAGTGACTCTAGCGCAATAGACACTGCTCAACTCCCCCCCCCCCCCCTCCCCCCAAAGAAAACGAAAGACCCGCTGTTTTCTGACACACAAATTTTGAGTTTTCGCTATATTGTTTTTGGTATGTTATTTTCTTTTGGAGTCTCGTGCGGTGAAGATAAAACTTAAAAAAAAAAAAACCTGACTAGATAAGTAGATAAAGGTGGAATGGTAAACGGAAAAAGTCAAACTCGCTCATGTATATCTCATTTGCGCATCTAGAAAATAAAAATAAAGAAACAAAAACAAGTAAATAATAAATGAACGAGAGAAAGGGCTACTTCTACATTTTCGGAGGCGACAGAGTATTCACACAAAAGAAGAGTTTCACATTTCTTGTTAGGTGTAGTTATGCTATCGTTTCAGCTGAAGTCCAGACGCAGCCGAAGCTACAAGGGCGAGCGTGTGGCCCTGAACAGTGCTTGCACTGCACGAGCTCGCGCGCTTGGCAGGGACACTGAAAGCCCGGACGTCGCGCTTGTAGCATCGGCTGTCTCTAGACTTATGCTGAAACGAAGTATAGTTACACGCGTAGGAATATTCGTGACGCATTTTGGCAATCAGCCAAAAGCTTGCCAGCAAGACAGAAAACAGTATTTTATTGTTTTTACTGAAAATAGTTTTTTTTTCTATCAAAATAAATGAAGCAGTTCCCGAGAAATTAACGATTAGATTTTCTCAAAATATATATCTTTTAACTGCAGGTTTGACGCCGTAAATGTGACCTTACTGGAAGGATATGGAGTAGACGTCAATGCTAGCTGCCTTCGGGTCTACCCACTATCCTTTCAATTGAAGCCAATCAGAAATTGGTCTAACGTCGCCGCAACCCCTGAGGAAGAAGCAGACGAACTTGCTCTTCGCATAAGTCATTGGAAATACAGAGCCTCCGATTTTGCTTTATTATTAACGCGAGAGCGTTAAGGAGCTCGTGTCGCAGAAAAGCCGGACTCGGCGGCGTGTCGCGAATCCTGATTGGTCGATAGAATCATGACGTCACTGCCACATTACCTCGCGCGAGAATTTCAAAGAACCCACAACGCATACGCGAAGCGTGACGTCACGGGTGTAACGAAAGGTATGTAAAACATGGACACGTACTGCAAATTAAAGGTCGCCACATGTCTCAAATGGTTTCAGTTAATAAAGTAATTCATGTGAACTGGGGTAAATACGCAAAAAAAACACACACACAGGGACAGAGAAAGAAGTAGACCAGACGAGGCGTAACTTGGAAACGAGGCGTAACTTGCAACTGAACTTTACTGAAGGAAACATATCAAAAGAAGAATAAAACCACACATGCGCAAAGATGATTGACTTTCATTGACCATCTGGAAAGCCTGCCGTCACTGTTGAGTGAGCGTAATTTGACCGATAAAAGACTGCTCCTTATCGGATAGGGCAACAGAAGGAGTACTGATACACTCAGTCGTGCCATGGGCCTTATCATGAATGCCTCATGTATCCCGCGTTCCGATTTTGTTATGAATTTTTCCACAATCTTGATATTATTACTCGGCCTGGCACTCACACCTATCACAATGTACGGCCAAGTGGTCAGACGAGGACTGCCTGGTGGCGGCGGAGTGTTCTCTGATTCTATCATTCATGCGCCTCCCAGTCTGTCCAACACAAACCCTACCGCAAGGTAACCTCTAAGACACATTGCCGAAACTTGGTGGCATGACGCTTGCCGCACATCCCGTCCGCATCACCCGGCACTCCTGCATTGTTTATAGTTTATGAGAAAGGGTGTGCGGTGTTAGTGTTGGTGTTAGACTGGTGGCAGCTGATAAGACTCCTTTGCTCTACTGACGTCTAACTACTGGTTAGCTCAGTTGGTAGAGCGCTCCACTGCAAATGGGAAGGTCCCTGGTTCGATACCAGGACCAGGCGGATTTTTTCGGTCGCGCACCAGTCACCTAGCTGTGTTTGGAGATTTGTGTTTCTCCTTTGTTCCCCTTCTCCGGGGATTATTTTCGTCATTCTTCTTCAGCTGGCTTGTACCTTTACATGTAATTGCATTATCAATCAAAAATAAAATTGTCAGAGTCTTCACCCTAAGCAAAGCGCACATGAAGTCATCCCATGATATAAGTGGAGGTGTGGCAACCGGATAGACGAGAACGATCTCGCGATTCATGCCCATCATGCCCATAAAAGGCCGCATACCGGTATGCTGAAGGCAGTGTCACCTCGCATCCTAATGCTTGAAAAGTAAAATGACAATAAAAATGAGCAGATTGGGCATTTCACCTACTCTAGAGAACTATTGTTCATCCAAAAATAGGGACAGGACCTCTTTTATTTTTATATGTTTTGGTGTGCTTCATTTTATTTAGAACCCAATTGACCCCGTAAGTGTGAAGTCACTGCTTCAAACTAACCGTTGCTGGGGGCGTTGCTATGGACGAATACATGGGGATAGATTTCGCCCCGAAAGAACGATCGTTAAAAAATCCGACGTGGGATTTGAGCGTCTAGAAAGAATAGATACCGGAAGCCTAGATCTCACACATACCACGACAGACGATTGCCGAGAATCGTCTGCTGATTAAATATTTGCGACGACCTCCGGTCCTCGAGACGTCTCGAGATGCCTGCGGCAGACGACGAGTGCATTGGGAATGACTTAAGTATGTCGTTTCCTAAAAGTTTGGATCGTTTTCTTAATGACACGATTTTGACCTTGTACTTATTCGGAACATGACAGGTCTAGGAAAACTCATTAGGCTTATAAACAAATTTATTTGCGTGCGATGCAAGATACTGGCTGACGAAAATCATTACACGTATAGAGATACGCTAAAAATACGCTGAGAGAAGCCACATAGAATCATCTGTTTAGTACATGATAGCAAGACAGCGTCAGGTTTTTTTTATTTTTGCTGTTGGCGGGCAATGTAACGAAGAAACAATTATTTTGGCTTTAACATGATCGCTTTGATGCCTTAAATTTTGTTTGCAGGCTCGCAAGCGCTTTCTTTTGTCACCATCACAGTGAAAAAAAAAAACAACTGCTGATTTTTTCGCTTTCAGCAAGACCCGAAATAACCAAAGAACTAAATAAAACATCACGTTAGCTTATGTCTGTTACAGACAGTTCGTTTGATCACAGAAATCTGCACTGATGCAACTTCGGTGGTGTCAAAACTTTCTAAAATCCGTGCTGGCCTGCACTTTGGCGTTGATACACTTCACGTCATAGTTGTGACTTATCGTCGTTACGTGATTGGGCCCCAAGTGTTTTCACCCTTCTCAGATATTTCGGAAGCCTCTGGCGGGCGTTCGCTTAACTCGCGCACCTCGAGTGTCGATCGAAGTAGTGCACGGGCACTCTTCTTCGCTTCCGATATCCCATATAAAGTTGACCCCGAGAGTAGGAGCTTCGTCGCTCGTCACAAACACGCAGTTGCTTGCTCCTACAGAAAGGAACACTGGACCCGCGAAACCATCGTGTCAATTAAAAGGTTTAAAAAGCACGAGCGAAACGAGGACAAAGACGCGAAGACAACAGGACAGGCTCCACAAGGTAGAACAGAAACCGGTTGGAAAACCTTATTACGAGCTCCTATCATCGGTATATGGCACGGTTCGATAAAAAGAGGTGTTAATGATTCAATATTGAGAATAAACAATGCCTACACAAAACTATTCACTCTTTTATCAGACAAACTCTAACCCTGTGTCGAGCCCCCGCGCATTTTTTCAAAACAACGGCCCTAGCAATGGTTTGTTTGGAGCATAGCGCCATGTGGTGACGTCATCACTTACGGGGGTCAATTTCCAGAGAATTAACTGGTCTTTGCCGTTGCGAAGCTACTGCTAGCTTACAGATGCCAGTACCATGGCAGGGACACATGAGGCACAAAGCGCGGGACCTCTTTCACCCACTAGGAGACGCAAGCTATCTAACTTGCTCTTCTAAACACTCCCCCCCCCCCCCTTTAACGCAAAGCGACACACAAAACAATCTGTGTTAGCACTAAAATACTTTGCCACTGCCTTTGCTACGATGATAGCGTGGGAACGGGGCAAATTGCTTTACCCTGCATTTAGTGCACGGGGTGTCACGAGATTTCAAGCACCTAACGGCTCATCGGACATGTGCCATCCTATTAAATATTTCCTTAGAAAGCTTAAAATGTTTTCTTTAGTTTTTAGATATTGTTTTAAATACGTAAATATTAAAAGGCAACAAAATTTTAGATTGACAGCTTCGTTTTTTGTATTAAGGGAAAAAATTATGCTTACATTTTTTCGGTACATTTTCAAAGGACATGATAGGGTGTTTCCTATAGTGAAAATCTTCGCTGTGCATAACGTAAATATGTTGAAACCACTCTTCTCAGGAGATTTATATTTATAATTTAGAAAATTGCAAAAGAAAAAAAAAAGAAGAAAAAACGGAAAGAGGGGAGGGGGAGGCACCTTTCAAGTTTCCGATCAGAGACGGTAAAAGGCAAAATAAATGCCAATATTATAAGTTTAATGCTATATTAGAGTTCTTAGGAAATTTAGCTTTTTTGCTGTGTTTGATTTTGTTGTATGGAGATTTTTTTGTGTGGTTTTATTATACATATAAAATTCCGAAACTAAGGGAAAAAAAGGAAATGGTACAACATAACGACGTCTCCAAAAGAAACAACACAACGTCGTTGCGTTGTCCTTTTTTTATTTTTATTTTTTTGTCAGGGGGGGGGGGGGCTTAGAAGTATGACCGCTCACCAGTTAGCATGCGCCATTACCCTGATTTAGGTTCTCTTTTCTAAAAATTTAGTTTGTATGAAAACTTTAGTTGGAAGATCCAGGCATTTTTAAGCAGACATACACATGAACAAGTAAACACGCTGCGCGATACAGTGAGGCTTAAAGCCTTGGCTTCTTTTTACTCTTTTTCAACATTAGGTTGTAAAACTGAGAGCAGCCGATGTATATTTACAAAAGGTGCTGAAAATCCTGGTCTCACTATAAAGCATCTACCCACAATGAGTCCTTAGCGCAATATGTACCTTTTCCTTTTTCTTTAAAGTGCTATATTGTGGTGTTTCCCTCATACAGAAAATTACAATAATGAATTTTCTAAGTATGCCAACCCACACCTTCAACTTGACTACGAAATATTTTTATGTAAACAATAGAAACGTCAAGATTAGCGATAAAAAAAATTCGGCTGTGAATATTTGCACAAAGCACCACATACCTTGTAACCTGTATACGCATGCATAAAACGAAAAAAAAACAAAAAACACTTGACCTCATTTGGAACAAAAAAGCTCGAGGTACACATAAGCATTTCTTATTAGTTGTGAATGTGAAAGCATGCAAGCCGCTGGTCCGCTCCCTTCGTCGTATGCTCGTCCGCTCCCTTCGTCGTCTGCTACGTACTAGCGCGCGCGCGCTTCGGGATCTCGGAGGCCACGGCGCAGCGGCCAATGGGAGCCCCGTCGACGCGCGCCAGCCAATGGAACCGAAGGCGAAATCGCGGAAACTAGGAGCCGTTTTCGCGCTTCAAACTGATGGCGTCAGCTCGCTCCATGAGACAGTTAAAGGGGCAGTGCAACGATTTTCAGACTTTGGCCAATTAACTGCGGAAATTAATCTGCGTCACATATGGAACGAAAAACCGAAAACCGCATTTTCTTGCGAGCGCTAGTTTTTATTTTAAAAAAAATTAAACAAATCGAAGGTCGAAGTGCCTCAACTCTCCAGGCCGACTTTCGAGTGACGTACTCTGGGGGTTCACGTGGTTTCCCCTTGGGCCCTCTCTTCAGAGACCCCAGCCGCTTCCTCCGCGATTGTCGGCTTTCAAAGGATTAGCCTCGTCGAAGGTCGCGGCGTGCGATGGACACAAAGGACGGATCGCCACAGGGCTGACGGCGAGTGTAGCAGCGGAGGGGATCAGGTTTTGTTGACTTCCGCGTACCTCCAGAGACGCTGTCATTTTAGTTCCCGTAGTCACCACAGGCGGCCGCAGATCGGCAATAATTCGTTTTTTGCCTTGCGATTACGCAGCAGAATGGAAGTTTTTAGGAGAAAGGTGACGCGTTTTTGGTCACTTGGGCTTGGATAAACAATATAAAAAATGCAAACTGGCGATTCTTTCAACATTGTAACCGTTGCACCGCCCCTTTAAGGCCGGTTCAGACACTTGCGTTTGAGTGCGTTTGACTGCGTTGCGTCGAGAACCGAAAGCGAGTCACCGGCACATATGTGCTTCGTATGAAGCGCGGAATCCAATTCAAGGAATCATCTTGGCACGCAATATAAGCAGCAGGGATGTTCTGGTTTCTCGCCGCCGCAACGCAGTCAAACGCAGTCAAACGCAACTGTCTGAACCAGGCTTTAATGCTTTCGCATTAAAACATATTGGGTGTGTATTAAAATATTGGCGTGAACAAATGCGACAATGTGTGCTCCCGCCTTCCCCCAAAACACGCATAAAAGTCGACATATTTTTTTCTCCCACTCGAGGCTGGACAGTCCTGCCGGAGGTGGGGGTTCGTTCAGATGCAGCGAACGAATTTAAGTGCTCGTGCA
This sequence comes from Ixodes persulcatus, assembly GCA_013358835.2. Classification (NCBI taxonomy): domain Eukaryota; kingdom Metazoa; phylum Arthropoda; class Arachnida; order Ixodida; family Ixodidae; genus Ixodes; species Ixodes persulcatus. The sequence goes on along the minus strand of JABSTQ010011074.1, from coordinate 363,831 downwards.
TACGATTTAATAAGAAGGAAGACCCTTGGTAATAAGCGATACATTAAAAGTGCACCGATTGCGCAATTTTATGAAACCAATACATATTAGTTTATCAAGTTTACTAATTATTCATTAAAATATACTTTGAATGCGTACAAACCGCAAACCAAATTTGCCCAATATTTGTCCGGTGTGTCAGCAATGACAATCTAAGGCACTCTCGCTTTAAGCGAGGCACTTTCGGCGCCCTCTTCCGGCTGCTCTGAGTGGTACGTGGCTCCCCGAGGTAAAGCGCCGCCCTCTTGGGTCCCCAGGGGAAAGGCTCGAGTCCAGGCCAAGGTGCCCGCGCTATCTGACGGAGGCTTACTGCCGAGAAGGTGCCGTCCGTGTAACCCAAATTTTGGCTGCACTTTAAAAAGATCCCCAGCGGGTTCGAAATTAATCCCCGAGTCCTCCGCAGCTGGGACGTGCCATACCCCCTTCGTTAATGCGGCGCATTAAAAAAAAAATAAAAAAAAACACACCCAAATTTGCTTTTGACTCCGGTTGCTGTTGTTCCTTTGATTGCTTGCCCAGCTGCGCGTCAACTGTGTCGGCGTCTCGGTCAGGTCTCACAGTTTTCAAAGCGCCGCGAGTCGACAGGAGGGCAATCAGGCCGACGTCAAGAGTATGGTAGCCCGTCAGCAACTGTAAAAAAAAGAAAAAAAAAACTTTAGCGTAACGAAATTATACAAAAAATGAAAGACGTTTCTGAATCTCTGTAATGCGAAATTAGAGCGCAGCTCTCGAGGAGGAGGAGGAGGGAGGAGGAGGAAGAGGGAGGAGGGACGTTTCCCATAATGCAACGCGTGACGTGAGGTCGCGTGATGTCACGTGACCCTCGTGACGTCACGTGAATCTCGTGAGGTCATGTGACCCTCGTGACGACACGTGACCCTCGTGACGTCACGAGGGTCACGTGACCTCGCGAGAGTCGCTCAAGCCGGAAACGGGCGCCTAAGAGCTGTGCTCTAAAAAAAAATGGTAGCCGCGATTATAACTTTAATTTTGCAACCACTGAGGCAGAAAAGCAGCTAAATTACCACTACAATCACCGACAGCTTAAGAAATGTGGAGCTTGGCGAATTTTGAACGTTTTATTATCGATCCGCAACCAATCCATCATTTGACGAGAGCGCAGAAGAACGATCGTTACACAATCAAGAGGCGCGATCGTAATAGGCCACGATCTGGGATTTTTAAGCTCCCGATAACTCGATCTACACGGTTGGTTTCGATCAAAGGTGATAAATTACGATTTTGCATTAGTCAGAAAAATAATTAAATTTCGGTAATTCAATTCCTCTCATCGAATTACTACCGAGATGCATTATGCGTGTGCTCAGTTCGCAATGCGGCAAACGATGTGCGTACCATATGAATTTGACAGGCACAAATGCTACCTGGACGCATCCCTCTTTGCACTTCTGTAGACCGGGCTCGCAATTTATCCTGGAATGAATTTCTATACTTAAACAATCGAGTCGTTTCTGGAATACCATTTCGTGTAAATAGCGCAATGGTTCGGTAATGTTCCGAGACCAAAGCGCCTTGATCGGCGAGGGGCTACGAAGGTCGAGTCTGGGCCAGCCAAAAGGCAGTCGGCCCCTTCGTCGCTTGCGCAGACTCTACGATATACGCCTTATGCGGCGAGAATTGAGGGAGAGGGAGAGAGCTAGAGCGCTCGTGGACTTCAGAACTTCGGGCTCTGGTCGGAATGATTAGTGGGTGCCTCTAGTCTTAGTCCTTCTTCGCCTGTCTCTAGTCCTTCTTTGAACGCGTTCGAACGGCGAACACCGGCGCCCTATGTTCAACGTTCGCGTTCAAACGCGACAGTCATTTTGAAATTTCAGTAGCCTACTTTTTCTCTGGGAGAACATTTGCACTGATCATAACAATCCTGGTTTAATTTTTCGGAGAGCTCGATCTTTTCGCCCAGATGACATAGTTCACGATCAACTGATGTTATGATACTTCGGTGAATTTGAATTTTGTTTAGTAGAGTTTTAGTTTTTGGATTTTCTCCAGATACTCATGGCATTGCAATATATTAGATGTGCAATGTATCGTCATCGCCATCAGTAATTGTCATAACTTGGGGGCACGCACGGATATTACACAAGGGGGCGGAAAGCGGTTGAAGGGGGGGAGAAGAACATGGATATAAAATAAAATTATAACTTAGCATCGAAGCTGATAATTGCAGAATTAAATTCAAATAACAACACATAAAAATCGGCGGCCTTTTCTCCGTACCAAAGGATCGCCTCCCGAGGGAGCGGGCACAGGGACTGGCTTACAAAATTCCCTGTGGTGTGACTGCCCCGCGTCGTAAGTTGGGGAAACGAAGAACTATCCAGAGCGCCTGCGGCGCCACCGCTACGACATCGCGAAGAAGAATGTGGAGGGAAACGCGCTGGCTGAACACGTCGAGAAGACAAACCAGTCCATCGACATCGACAACAGCTCCATTCTCGGAATGGAGAGAAACTGGCGAAGGCACCTTCTGTTAGAGTCGTGGCATATTCAATGCACACGTGGCAACGTAAACCGGTCGACGGGGGACCCTTCCCAGCAGCTACGTTTCCGGGTTAAGAGGGATAATCCGGAGAGCACTCGGGGGTGTTCGGGTTCGTGGGCAGGCCGTTCCGCGGGACCAAAACAGTCACCCGTGATCAAGGGACCGAGTTGGTTCCGAAACGTCGGGATTTTTGCTTTTAATAAAGCTTGGTTAGAGTTTCAAGTTGAAGGTTTTTAAATCATTCCTAACCAGACGGATGTCCGTCGAAAATGTTTACATTTAAGACTGAATAAAGATGCATGCGGTCCTGTTTAAAAATAAGTGATTTGATGCACTAAATATTCGCGCACAATTTTACTTTTCTACAAAAATATTTCGGAGGGAAGATGAAGCTTTTTCCAGATACACCTATCTCTTCTGCTGCGGCGGTAAGTAAATGAAGCAAAAAAAAAAAAAAAGAAGTCTCAAGAGGTATCATATTTATTAGACGGCATCCTAGCAACTGAAGTGTTCCCATTTCGCACACTTTTTTGAACCAATGTCCGAGTACTTCTACACGTCGCACTGGAAAAAACGAAACAAAACAAAAGAGGATTAATACTTTTAGTCATCTTTTGTTTACCATCAGATTGCAATCATGACAACCAATACCACTTCGATTTTTGAAACTAAACGAACAAACCGTGTTTGTTTGTTTACCTTCGCACAGCCTCTTGTTATTGTAGCAGCGGCTCGTCGCCTTGGCAGCAATGACCAAAATAAAAATGACGGTTGACGAAAGAAGGCTGAGTCGAGTGTTTCGCGGCGTTGCCCCATCAACAACTGAGGCAGGTTAACCAAGTTACCAATACCAAGTTATAAAAATTTTCCGCCCTCGTAAAAAAAAAAAAAGGCACTTAGCTTTCTTACCGCTGCCATCGACCACTGCACCATCAAGGTTGCGTTTTTTTTTTTTTTTTTTTTTTATTGCTAAGTTTGCAAAACATAGGTTTTCGTTTTGTTTTCGTTTGGCTTTACTTTAAAAACGTCGCATTGCGCACTGAACTGAGGGGTGCTTCAGAGCGCCACTACGAACAGTAGTCGGTGGATTCAGTAGTAGAACAAGTCGTTGTTGTATATTTAGTATTTGCAAAGTTTTTTTTTGTCGTGTTTGATATTGTTGGGATAACATATCCTAAATATAAAAACACACACAATTAAAAACAAAGGAAATATCTTGAAAAAGTAGAGACTGCTTTAACCAAGCATTCAGAATGTCCATAACATGTTCATGATTGGATCACTCAGCACAACCTACTTTCGTCCTCTACTTCCCTTCGGCTTGTATAATTTAAATACTCTAAAACGTTGCACTTAAATACCCTAGAACAATCGACGTCTTTTAGGTTCAATATTTGTGGGTTGTAATATTTTAAACTCTTTTCAGATCTACAAGTTTTTATCGCATTGTACTGTACGAGCATCCCAAGAGAATGCTAAGTTCACGTGGTTCATGTTTTGAAATATCGGTTTTATTAAATATGCAATATTTTACATACCCTTGAATTTAAGTACATCCAATCTTGTCATTCCGGCAGAAGTTTGCCAATTTAGAATTACAAATCAAACGTTTTGATACAGTAACTGTACTCAAATCACATTTCCCATGTTGCGGAAACAAAAATAAATAAATAAAAACCCAGAGCTTGTTTATTCCCCTCATATTAATTACAAATTTAATACATGTTCTTGAGCCGCCAAATGTACAAAGCACGAACACGATAATAAAATCAGCAGTCTGCCGCTATTCTAATTACGAGAGCTGTTTGAGGGAGCGTGTGCGACAACTATTTAAAGAGACCCTGCGCTCAAGGCACGGAAAACAACAGCGACTTTTTATTACGACCGAGACGCGGTTTCTTCTCAATTCAATTTAATCTTCCAGACTCTGTTCCAATTAATATTCTTTTTTACTAACTCGGAAACGTTTCGAAACAGCCTTTTGCGAAGCTTTTCCAACCAGATAAAGGACTCGCGGAGATCAGTTTGTCTTGGTGCGCGCTCCCTCATTAACAATGACGTCAAGCGCAAGCTTTGTTTTTTATTGGAGGTATTAGACGGGTCCTCGAGATTATCAAAGGCCGAAGACGGAAGGAGAGAGTTTCGGATTAAGGTAAGGAATGAGAAGATAAACGCGATATGCAGGTATGCAAACAAACCAAACCTGTGAAAAAAGAAATGTTTTTTTCCCCGTCCACAGTACTCTGGCGGATGCGGATAAAAAATGAATCAGATTTGGTGGTTTGCGGATCGGAGTCGGATGCCAGGGGCTGTAGATGCGGATCGGATGCAGATATCCGCGGATACGGGTTTACATTTTCTTCGAGGCGTCCCATAAGCCTGTGCGACCACTCAGTGTAGAGAGAATAAGTGAGTGATCCTATAATAATTGGGGTTGTGTGGATATTTATACAGCGAGTCGTTGGTCAGCCATTTTTAATGTTGCGACGAGTCACTCGCTGTAGATGAGCAATTTAGCCAGTGCAGTACAACCGCTAGCCTGGGGTCTTTAACGTGCACCACGCAGTAGTGATACACGACCGCACGCCGGTACGATGCTCATCCAGATCGAAACGGGCAGGGGTGGGGATTGAACCCAGGATCCCTGGGTTCTGCAGCGCGAGCTTTCGCTCCACGTACTCCGAGCTGGTGTGCGCTAGCCCACTCGGCCACCGATCCCCCCAAGAGTGATCCTATCAAGTGCATCATCCAATGTATTGTGGGAGCAAACTGCTCCTGCTCATTTAGATAAAAGGTGCCAAGCGAGAGGAAAATTGTTCTGCACGTCGAAAAAGATTTGATTATCGGCAAAGATCGCCTTAGAACGTTCTATCTCACCAAAAATGCTGTCCCCAGAAAAAGTAAAAAATGCAGGAGCATCAGTCGTCCCGAAAAAGCGTGTCTTCTTTGACGGGGAAAGAGCGGAAGACGTTCTTTGGGCAGAGAAAACCCCCCAGAAAAAACCGTACAAGATGCAAGGAAGTGTAAGAAGCCTGCAAGTACTGAATTCGATCCCCTGGAGGGGTGGAACTTGCGCCGGCACGAGTTTCCGTGCCTCACTGTTATGGCGCAGTTCGCGCATGCCTCCCGAACATCAAATGCATCAACGGAGAGATACTTCTCATTAGCGGGTATTAATTTAAGACAGGCGAGACAGCCTGAATCCGTCCATGTTGACGGCATTCTGCTTTTTCTGCGCACCCACCTCTGACAAGTAAAAGGTTGCGTGTTTATGCGGGTTTTTTTTTTTTTTCTTGACAGTTGGCACTGGGTTGTTTTTAGGTATTTGGTTCCGAGCGTGCAGTTGAGAGTTCGTGTTTAAAACTGTAACCGATAGGAGGTGTTGCCATTATTCAATATCGTGATATTTTCCCAGTGGTGTACTCGCGCCTCTACCACATATACACGAGTACCTTACGGCGGTGAGTGAGCGCCTTTCCTCTCCCACTGTTTTTATTATTTGGCCTAAATAAAATGACACAATGTTATTAGACAGTCCTTTGTTCTTTTTCATGTTAATAAAATATGTTTCTGCTTGAAGTCAGTTTTACAAAGTAAAAAGAAAAATAAATATTAAAATTTCCTTCTTTTTGAACGTATCTTCTGGACAGAGTGTCAGTGTCACGGACTCCCAAGACCATCTCATAACTGCTGTCATATTTAGAGCGATGCGAAGTTTTTCTGAAGGGATGATCGCTTCATATATATATATACGATAAAACCGAATCTGATCAAATGCCTTTCACTGAATTCTGATACAAAGTGTTTTTTGTGCAAAAGTAAGCGGACGGCTAACATGATACCATTCACATGCGGATGATCAAACTGTCATCTGCACAAGGTTCTAATTATAATGTACGCTAGACGTCCAATTGGAGCCAGTGTCTATGCGACTTCCATGACGCAAATTGAAGCAGACCGCAACCAGTCTACTTTTGTGGTGCTCCTGTGCATTCCTATGGGAAAGCGCGCGTGCATTTTGTCTCTGCGCCGAAAAATAACAAGAACAACTTTTGTTATTTAGGTTGTACTCAATAATATGTACCTTTATTAACGTTATAAAAGTGTAATTGCTTTAGTTAGCGCAGTTAGCGCATTTTTATTTATAAGTGAACGATCTTTATCTTCGCTCTATTTCAGGCCCAACCATGTGTTCCGCAGCAGGTGCGTAAAGACTAGGGATGCCGCGAACTTTTTTCGAACCGAAGGTTCGATGATCGAATCAAGCGGTTCGAAAGGTTTGAAAAATTTCGATTTTTCGAACTTTCTATATCGAGAAATTCGACTGAAGTCGAATTTTCGAACTTATTAAACTAAGAAGTTCGACGCTTTTCAAAATTTCGAGCTTATTACGCTGCAAAATTCGATGCCCGTTGAACTTTCGAACTTGATAAAGAAAAAAATTCGATGATTTTCGAACTTTCGAACTTCTTGCACTAAAAAGTTCGAAGCTTTTCGACCTTTCGAACTTCCTGCGCTAAGAAATTCGATAAGTTTCGAACTTTCGAACCTATCAATCTAAAGAATTCGAACATTGTCGAACTCTCGATTCCTGAAAAATCTAAAGTTCGACAAACTTCGAACTTTTAGGGTAAAAGTTCGAAGTTCGTCGAACTTTGAAAGACCGGCAGGCGGTTTCATTTGGATTCAAGCCGTGAGGTACATTCGTAATTTTTTCTTTTTTTTTTTCAATTTTACATGCGGTGCCGCATTCCTTGCGAAAGACAGTGCCGTTTATTTCAATCATCTGGCATGCTTGGTTTTAAAGAAATAGATTCCCGAAGGAACGAGGAAGGACGACGGGTTTTTGACAATTGTCGTTTGTGCCATATTTGAAGCGCGCTATAGCCGAAGCTATTTATGGTAGAGATGTTAAAATTTTTAAGAATGATCTATGTATAGCCTAGGTAAGTGTCGTCTTAAGATATGATTATTGTTATTCAAGACGAGTTTCGAAGAAATATCCAAACATGTATCTACGGGCAATTATGCCCTAAACTTGGTAATTTTTTTCGTCTACATTGTTTGAGGTATCGCATTTAAATTAACACCACAGACAGTACATATCATTACCATCTGCAGAATAGAAAATAATGTATTTATTGTTTTTTTCACGTTGAGGAATAAATTGGAGAAGATTTCTAAAATTGTTCAAGTTCAGCACGTCATAAAAAAAAAACAATTTTTATTTTTTTTTTTTTCATTTCACGTTCCTGTGACGTGTTTCTTTTGGCCTGTACACATTTTGGTAGGAGAAACTTGTTTTATAGTTTTGGGCCTCTGAATATGCAAGAATACAACATTTCCGGCGAGCTCTTGATAGTTTTTTTTTCTCCAGCTTTTTATTTTTGCATTTATTGTTATGTTTATTTATTTATTATTTTTTACCAATGGCACAGTTATTTAGGTCGAAAACACATAGCTTTGAACTTCCGGGCCACCGAGCATGTGACGAGTAGTGCCTTCTGACAACGAGTTTCTAATAATGACCATCTACGCGATCTTTTATGCAGTGAAGAGCGACAGTAGCTATACATATGCCTAAATAATTTCGGATTAAAATAAGCTCGACCATGCCCTCTTTCCTCGCATTGTTTACTTTAACAGTCCAAAATATTTGGGGGGGGGGGGGGGAGAGAGAGACTGGAGCCCCCCGTTTTTCCTCTTCCGCCGCCACTGGTATGGTAGAACGCTCCTCGACCTCAAGTTGTATCAGCTTCTGTGCTTTTTGCTCGGCGTTTCTTCCGTCCCGGAAAATAAACCTCCAAAGCAATTAAAAACAAAAAAATTGTCAAGGTGCAGGCGAGCTGATATATGTTGGTCATGATGCAAAATCCCGAGACTGGAAATGAAATTCGCAAGAAATAGTGTAAGAAGAAAGAAAAAAGGGGACAGGATAACGTCTCGAACTCAGCTGAGTTGAGTTTGAGACGTTGTCTTGAGCTGAGTTTGAGACGTTGTCCTGCCCCCTTTTTTCTGTCTTCTTGCAATTTTTCTTTCAAATTTCATTCCCAGTCTCAGGGTTTTGCATCATGTACAAACTAAACTTACTATATGCCAGCGTCACTCGAGCGGCGTTCGATCGGATTACTACCAGCGTGCAAGGGGGTAGGGAGGCAGTTTGCCAGATCGCTTCAAGGTTTTTCTGAGCCTCAACCACCTGCCTGCCCCTGGCCGTTTCAAACTGGATGAGTATCGTTTAACAGTGCGTTCGTGTGATCACTACTTCGTGATGCACGTTAACGACCACCCCGGGCTGCCGGTCACAATTACTGATCTATGGTAAAACGTCACTCTGCACTGGCAAATATTCCAACACATCCGGGAAACTCGTCGTCTCATTTAATTGCCTGACCAACTTCGCGCACTCTAAATATCACACCCGAACTTTTCTAAACCTGATTTCGTGAAAACCAGTGAGGCGTGAAAACGTTATTTGAAACTAAAACTGTGGCGGAACATTAAAACCGGACCTCGAACTTTGCGCACTTGGACTTCAAAGAAATTGAAAACCTTCGTAGTTTTTTTTTCTTGTTTTTGTTTTGTTTTTTTTTTTTCAAAATTAGCCCTGAAAGAAAATCGAAACTTTCGAACTTTTTGAACTTTATGTAGAAAGAAATTCTAAATCTTTGAATTCATCGAACTTTATGTTTATAAGAATTCGAAATGTTCGATTTTTCGAATTTCAGATCCAAAGAAATTTGAAACATTCGATTCTATCGAATTTTCAAGTTAGGAAAGTTCAAAATCTTCGAATTTATCGAACTTTAAGTAAAACAATATTCGAAATAATCGAACCCGAACTTTCAGAAACCGTGAAAGCTTCGAACTTTTCGAATTCGAAACTCCACGATTTTTGAAAGTTGCGAATTTTTCGAATTTGAACTTCCGTACTGTCGAAAATATCAAAACGTTTCGATTTCGAACATCAGTTCGGTTCGAAAATATTGAAACCTTTCGAATTCGAACCTAAGGTGGTTCGCGGCATCCCTAGTAAAGACGAGAGACGATTCTAGGCAAAATAACAACTGAAAGAAAAATCGTTCAGCCTTTCCACTCTCGTGAAGAAGGAAGACCAGCGGAGCTGTACTCGATACACTGTGTGCTTCTTCTTCGTCGTCGTCTGTTTTTCGCGCTGTTTCCTACGATGAATTCCCACCAACGCGCCCAACTATCCATTCTTCTATTATAGCTGGAAAGGTTGCCGCCATCTACGAGCGACGGCGGAAACCATACTGGTTGTGTGCTTGCCGAAGTCGCTTATAGATGGCGGTAGCTGTCCAGGTAGGTTTGTGTCGACATACACGGACACGATCTGGGGAACCTAGCCCTTAACAGCTCCGCTGTAATATGGGATATGTTCAGGGTTCGCCAGCATTCTGGGGACGCTTTTATATTGCCAATATGCCAGTCCTGTCACTATATGAAAATGACCCCTGCTTGCATCATTACGAGCGGTTAAAAACATTCGAAACGTAAAGTATAAAGTACGTGGGCTATAAAAGGTGTCTTTTTTTATTACTTCCTATTCCGGGCAGCTTTTATCAGGCACCTGTTTTTAAAGATTTCGAGCGTGCGGGTGATGTTTTGAACGTAGAGCCAAGCATCTTCGCACAAAGCAAAAAGAAGTAAAGCAGTACTTACTTCTAGAAAATCGGACAATATTACGTGGAGTTAACTTTATTTTGATCGTACCTGCCCTGATCCAGTGTTACTCCGTAGTTCTTGCCGTCTCTCTTGGTTTTACAGATGTCCCTCATTTGTTTGGTACGTATATCGCCATGCTGAAAAGCGCCGACGTCGTGTTCGCGCTAACAGTGTCCGACAGTAGACAAAAATACATGTACGAAGCCGTTTTAGCGCCGTCTTTTAATGCGATGAATTTGAGCGAAAAACGCCGTAAATAACCAATTATTTTATCTACCTGACTGAGAAAGGTTCAAACCTACCTGGTACGTACGAATTATTTGTGATATTGTTCTCTATAATCGAGCGCAGGGAGAACATGCAATCGCTTTTTTTCCCATAAAAATGCATTACCTAAAGTCAAACTTCCAATGGTTGCTGCCTGCTTCAATTTGTGGGAGCACGCTAGAGCCAGTTGAACCTTGAGCGTACATTGTAATAACTCTATGATATAAACTATTCTTCGCGGAGAGTTGAAACTCCGTAGCGCGAGCTTTCGTATGCTGCGCTATAGAGCGATGGCCGAAAGCCCCCATTACGTCGACTGCGAAAAAACAACAACAAAAAAACTCTGACGCGGTGTTTACATTGTCAATTAAACCGCGACCACGAAGCGGATCCGCTCGTTTTCATTATCAAATGTGCGTGAAACTGCACTGAACCTTTAAGCAACCGCGTTCACAACCGCTTCGCGAATGCGGCCCCACCGCCAGTGTGAATGAGGCATTCGAGAGTTACGTCCACCGAGAGTGGTCGTTCCGATTTGAACCAACTGTGGTTGATAGGATAAAACAGTGATGGCGTAGGCGAGCTGGTGTAAGTTTGTCAGAGCGAAAGGAATAAAAAAAAAATGATGTTGCTTGGGGCGAAGCTCTGGTGGTGCTTGTCTGCGTAGACGCCGAGCCGCAGCATGCCGAGCCTTTTCATTCATGTCAGTAGGAGAATGTGTGGTTTTCTTCTTTTTCTTTTTTTAAGCAGACAGATGGGATGGCATCTCAGAACCCCCTACTCTTTTTTTTTCTTCTTTTCCTTTGAGCCTTTTCATTCATGTCAGTAGGAGAATGTGTGGTTTTCTTCTTTTTCTTTTTTTAAGCAGACAGATGGGATGGCATCTCAGAACCCCCTACTCTTTTTTTTTCTTCTTTTCCTTTGAGCCTTTTCATTCATGTCAGTAGGAGAATGTGTGGTTTTCTTCTTTTTCTTTTTTTAAGCAGACAGAAAGGGATGGCATCTCAGAACCCCCTACTCTTTTTTTTTTCTTCTTTTCCTTTGAGCCTTTTCATTCATGTCAGTAGGAGAATGTGTGGTTTTCTTCTTTTTCTTTTTTTAAGCAGACAGATGGGATGGCATCTCAGAACCCCCTACTCTTTTTTTTCTTCTTTTTCTTTGAGCCTTTTCATTCATGTCAGTAGGAGAATGTGTGGTTTTCTTCTTTTTCTTTTTTTTCTTCTTTTTCTTTCTTCATAATTTTTTTTTCATCTTTTTTTTTCCAATTTTTTTTTTGCCCTACACGAGCACGTGAGCATGTGCTCACGTGCTCGTGAGCACGTGATCTCACGAGCAGAAGCACGAGCACCCGACGCCGGCCTACGGCGGACAACGGACGGCGGACGGACATGGCATGCCCCTAAGGAGCTTCGCCCCTAAAACGACAAAATTTGTTTTCCTGATTCTTTCACCTTGGGTTGTTCACGTTCTTCACCCAGACTCGGGTGTTCAAAAAAACTTTGGCTGAAATATTCCGTGAAAACGCAGGGTAGGGCGAGTTCTGAATATATTTTGATTGCCTCACAGCTAATGAGATTGCTTTATTGGCCGATAGTAGTGCCAAAGGACCAATCACGGAGCGAAAAGCGGCAACATACGATGCCACGCTCTGCGTTTCTTATAAGATGTCGGTGACTTTCTAAGAATTGAATCGTGCCATTCCGCATGTGTCTTCAATTTTTTTTTTATTTTTTACTTTTATCTATACGCATTATCCTATTGTTCTGGCGACCTCGCTCCTGGAGCCGCGTCGTCAAGTTTGTACCACGCGATACAAACAACGTCTTTTTGTTTTATTGTTTTGTTTTTTCTTCTGCTCATGTCGTCAGTACCATTGTAGTAAGAGTGACAGGCACCGACTTGCTTTGTTCTCGCGAAGTCGAACGAAAGAAAAAGAAAAAAATGTATACAGCAAGTTATTTTGTTGTGATGAATCTCGTTTAAAGCTTGAGTAGAACGGGTGACATTGTGCGACGCGCATCGAATGATAGAACACGCCTTTTTGTCGGCGCACGCTCTATGTTGTTCGACGGGTACATTGTTGGGTTGGCGGGGGAACGACGTGTCTGGATGAAGGCATGCTGCGTCTTCGCGTGCCCCGCGTATTGAATGTCTCGCTTCGTTCAAACCCTTGTTGTAAAATAGATGTTTTTCTCTTTTTGTTTTTTGTTTTTTTTTGGGGGGCTGGGATAAATATTTTGCGTCGGTTTCTCTTACGCCGGTGTGAGGACACATTTTGTTGTAGACTAACGACGTAGAAAGGCCTTCAACTAAGTTGTGTCAGACTTTAAAGGCGAACGCATTTTATTGTTTATGTACGTCTGCCCGGAGTAGAAAGTTGATTAATAAACGTGTTTCGGGGGACAAACTAAGAACTGAAGAACGTATAAACTATTTAGACTGTCTTTAAAAAAACAAAAAAAAAACATAGAATTACGGATAAATTGTGGAGACTACGTGGTTCAACTTTCTAATAAATCAAAATGATACCATTAGTAAGCAGGAAGAAAGAAGTGCTGTCGTAAAGTCTTAGACACCGAAAGAGTAATGCAACATACCTCTCGCAAAAGTCGAAGCGATCCTAGCGTTCGTAGTGCCGCGCAAAGCCACTTGGGAAATGTTTGGTCACAGCTCCGGTTTCGGTTTGCCAACCTCAATTCACGACATCCCGTCACAACCGGGTACAGTGCTTGCATTTTCGAATATGTGACTTTCCTTACATTCATATTACTGAAGGTGTCGCCTACCAATGCTGATAGAATGCTGGGGCACGTTTTTCGGGGGCTCTCGACGTACCACAGGTTGTGCGCAAGTAATGCAAAAAGAGGAAAAAGTGTACCGGGTAGATCATCCTTTTCCATCGTCTCAATGTCCTAAGCTTCTTAAATGATCCGTGACCCGTGACGGCCATGCTGCCTTCTGGAGTTGTAGCCAGGTCGCCAGAAAGACATGGTGCGCGACCGCAGACACGTAGCCAGGATTTTGGTTCGGGGGGGGGGGGGGGGGGGGGAGGGGAGGGGGGAGGGGTCGGGGGCAGAAAATGTTGTATGAGAGGAAGGGGGGAGAGGAGGCACCAGCAAATGAAAGATTTCGGGGGGGGGGGGGAGAGCGGGTCCCATGTGCCCCTCCCGCCCCCCTGGATGTACGGCCTGCGTGGCCGGCCGTACACCTACTCCTCGGTAAGTCTAAGCAGGTTCTTACTGCCGCTGGTTGTCCGTGTTTCAAAGGGGCTTTCACGGAGATGAAAGGGTGCAACGCAAGCGAGCGCGGGGAAAATTGACACTGAAACAATGCCATTTCTATCCATGGTAAAGAAAAGGTCCCTTAATACAACGCGGGATGGAGTAGCATGCAGAGATTTTCGGGAGTAGTCCATTCCGATTATGCAATAATTCATTTCTCCTTTGGCCTGCAGGTGGGCTTCCCCTCACTATAAGTCTTTATGAGGCAAAGCCAAACCTTCCTTAATATACTCGTAATCTTCCACTCGTGTGAAGCCAATGGATACGACAATGTATCACAAAGTAATCATAGCACTGCCGCTTCATAAGCTAACATATTAAGAGCAACAAGCAGGTTATTGTTCTGATGGGAAAAGGGGAGACGGTACAGCAGGTATTGTCACTGACTGATTTCAAGCGTTGCTCATGACTATCCCCATTGCATCAACGATGTTTCGTATTTTAACGACATTTTTGAATTTATAGTATTTTTTGTTTGTGCAAGCTGATATAACCGGAATATGATAGACCGATAGTCAGTTAGCATGATGCCAGCATGACATCATACCGATGACTGAAAATCAAAACGATACAGAAGCAATGCTGTAGCTTTGCGTCTGTATTGTTTTACTTTTCTGTTTGTTTTAACAAAAAAAAATTATGTAGATACGTGAAGTTTATACAAAAGGAATACGCTTGTAGATTAATACCCAGCGCTGTCGTACTGGGGTAGCATTGGTGGAACAGTAATCATAAAACCTCATATCACGTCGATATTTGTTCATATGTTCATGCACTTCCGAGCTTTATTTTTACCTCAAACAGTCCACGTATTATAAATATTAAAACAAAAACAGAAACTACGAGTTTGAATATAAAGGACATCCTCAAGTGGGTATTTCTATATTTGTTTATTATGCAGTTTGCTATCGCGTCCAACAGCATACGACAGCGTGATGCCAGCTCTGACTCTGTTGATGTCACGACTGCACTAGACATCATATGTGCCGAAAAAAAAGCTAATATGTAGTCTTTAAATATATAAAGCGCACCGTGGCCAGGCGCTGGAATGCATTTTGAGGAAAACAATGTTCAACTAAAAATTACGCAAATAACGGCGATCAAAACGTTACGAGGCCGCCTCAGTGTCATGTGCCTAGTATGATACAGCTTTACATTAGGAGTGAGTGACCTCAGCCGTATTCAACGCCGACGGCTCGCGGGGTTACAAAAAGAAACGCAGACAAAGCAATAGCTTGAGATAAACCGGCGTCGGTTAAAACTTAGACAAAGGAATGTGCCGGGTGAAGTTCTTGCTCGCGTTTCAGAGAAAAGAGTACAAAAAAACATCTTGTCACAAAACGACATGACTACACAGCTTAGACGAGGAAACAATTGGACGTAGTATTCACACTCTCGCAAACTTTCCGACGTTTTTGCTTCAGGTTCGCTTCCTGCAATCCAGCGATATTACAGTTTAAATAGACACTCTGATACGTTGCATGCAGTCTCGAGAACTAAGACGGTCACGGGCACAAATCTAATAATCCACTAGTCGCGTTGACTGAAGCCAAGAAGGAATTCTACTATACTACAAAAGCGGAAGCCAACGCACGGGCTCGAAACGACAAGAAACCAATGTCGACTAAAGAGATCAGATTTAAGAGAGGGAGCAATTAAAACCACGGAGAACGTTTGCAATTTAATAGCGGACGGCTCGTGCGCATGCGCGTGTTGTCGAGTCGAGAGGAAGATAGCACGGATGGAGAGACGGAGTAAGCTGGATTGCATGTGCAGACGATCGGCGATCGGCGCTTTCGACCCCTTCTTGCAGCTCGTATTGCCAACGCGGCCCACTGAAACCACGTGGCTACGGGCAAGCTGTTGGAAAAACTCCGTAATCTGGGCGCACTATTGTCGACCAGTGAGTAGTCGTCGTGCGCCGTGCGCAGAGCGCCGGAAAAAGCAAAGGCAACGGTGCCCGAGGCATGTCAGGGAAGCTTAGGCAGCTTTGATTATCGCCTGTCGTGAGATGAGCCCTGCGCTGGCTTTTTTGGTTGCACCTCCCCCCATCCCCCTTTTACCCTTTTGTTTTTTGCAGCTCCTTTTTTCTATTTGTTTGGAGCCGTTCTTGGAAGGATCTTAACCTTGCTCTTTCACGCGTGAACATCCATCTCTGTGCGCTGGTTTCCGTGTGTGTGTGCGTGTGTGTCTGCTTTTGTCTGCATGCCCGTGTGTGCGAGTGCGTCTATACGTGCGTATATATGTGTGTCTGTATGCGTGCGTATGCCTTTGCATGTGCGCGTGTTCGTGTATGTCTTTGGTCTTTCGCGCTCGTGTGTGTGTGTGTGTGTGTGTGTGTGTGAGTATATGCGTGTCTGTGTGAGTGTGTGTATGTATGCGCGTGTGTATGCGTGTATTTGTGCGCGTATGTGTGTGTGAGCCTCGTTGGCCATATGTATGTTTGTGTGTGCGTGTGTGTGTGCGTGCGTGCGTGAACTTGAGCGAAATGTTTGGCTACGAGTTCGTGAAAGGATGGAGACTCCATGGAGATCCACGCTTGTCTGATGGCGTCTTCCTCGTAATCTGAGATTTTCCTCGGGCATATTGGTTGCCCTGGGAGACCGCTAAGGTGTCTCGGAAAAAAAAAGCGGCCAGAATGCCCGTCGCGGTGGTGAGGCGGAGGGCGAGGCGCCGTGTTCGTATCGGCAGGAAATTGCCAGATTAGGCGGTCGTGTGTCCGGGAGGAAAGAGAGCTCGCGCACGAATTTGTTTCGGGGGTCCTGGAGCGCTAATCACGCAGCACGATAGGGTGCCCTGCTTCGCGTCCTCTGAAACGGTTTCGGACACGGATGAATAACGGCGAGATGTCATTAAACAAAAGTCCAACTTTATTTAACGCATGGTTACGAACATGTGGTCGTCATATGAGGAGCTAGTTTAGAACAGAAATTTTTAAAGATAATTTTACGATAGCCGTTAAAATTCTAGAAGGCAAAAGTTTCAATTAAAAGGACTCATTGATTTAACTACGCGCATGTACCGCAGTTAAAATATGTCACCTGCTAAACACAACTATCATGCGTGTTTTCAATGTTACAAAGAGGTACCGGGTGGTGACATAGTTAAACTAAGACTTGCGAATCTCCATGCTTTCATTACACAATCAATTATCCGCTTCGCTAGATTGTTTTCTTCGGAACGTATACCTGACCATCAGGATGCCATTTAGCGTCGCATTAAATTGCGTACCTCACACGTGTTCTGCGTGAACCACCCTTTGTCGTAACTCAAAAAACTATGAAACGTTACATTGTTCTGCCATTTTGTTCAGAACGCTATCAATTTTCATTCGCGTTTTGGCGCTGTTTCGTCAAAACGAGAAAAAAAAATGAAATACCATACTTCGTTTCAGCTTAGGTCCGAGCGCGGCCGATGTTATGAGCCGAAGGGCCAATCAAATAGCGAAGGAGGTACAACGTCATGGCGCGCTCTCTGCAGCTGATAGGACCAGCCTGTATTCACCGTCTCTCTGTGCGTGCTCCTCTGTCGGCTAGTCCTATCAAGCGCAGGGAGTACACCATCACGTTGCGCTCTTTACGCTGTTTGATCGGCTCTTCGGCTCATAACATCGGCTGCGCTCGGACCTAAGCTGAAACGATGTATAGAAAAGAAATGTGCCCGTGTTATGGTAGATGGCACGGTTGTTGGTTCCGAACGCAAGAGCGCGTTAAATCCGCCCTTCATCTTTATCAAAGGTTCGGAGTGTGACGCGTTTGGATTTGTCGTGAATGAGCTCCGCAAGCGCACCTCAACAATCACGCGAGCTGCTGCGTTACCCAGGGGCCCCTCCACTCCAAAGCCGAACCCGACTGCGTCTTGGTACATCATTGTGAGAGAGATCGCGTGCCAGGGCGCATTCGGCACCTACGCACAGCGCTCACCGCGGGTCAGTTCGTTGAGGCGTGAGCGTTCCGAATGGCGCTTCTGCGCGAAACGTGGTAAGCTAATACAATCTAGAAGGCAAGGCCCACGCATGACGTCATCGTTCGTGGAACCCGCCGCAAGCGGAAAACAAGCCAAGGCTTGACGAAAGCCGACGTTTTCGATTCCAAGCGCTAAAACCTGTCAACCAACTAAAAAAAAAACACAAAAAAAAACATTATATAACAAAGAAAATTACGAACAGTTTAACGTGAACTCTTTCGCTCGAGTTACTCTTCGGTATTTATCGCTAACTTTGATAGTATAGAATGTGAAAAAAAAAAATTGTGTAAATTTAGGAACCAATTTTTAGAACTAATATAGAAACATGTTCCACGCATCACTATAAGCTCCCAATCTGCTAAGCCATGGTACCCGCGCTCACTCAAAGCACTCGTCAAAAAAAAAAAAAAGTTGTTTTCGAACAGCTAAAAATTATAAAAAACACACACACACACACAGCTGAAGTTTGGGATAGGTATAATGAATGTGCAATAGACCGATCTCACCAGCTAGTTCGAGTACGCCACCGCTGCCGACATGCATCGTGGGAGCTGTAGTCTTTCTGCACGCGCGACAACCCTGCTGGAGGTCTGCGCGAGCAGAGCACGAGGCGGCATGAGCTGTCTCGTGAACTGGCGTCTGTCTCCTACGAACTACAGTTATGGCGGCGTCACGCATGCGTGGAACGCTTGGTGAGATCGGTCTATTGAGTACAAAGCCACGCTTGAGCAACATAAACGCATTTTACACCAGGAAACCAGCCCATTCCTATTATACTCAATAACCTATGTCAATTTTGCCAAGTTGTTTGTCATGTTCCGCGTTCCCCGGTTACACTTACTGATGAGTTTAAAAATCCATTGGCAAATAGTCGCTAAATAAAACGTTTTCTGTCCAGTTCACCGTCAGTAGTCCTCTTGCGTTGCCGCCACCCGCTACCTGCAACCTTCCTTGTATTGACCCAATATTTATTTATTCGACTTTTTCTGGTGCTCCTAAACCGCCCGTGGTCCTACGGAAGAGGCCACCAGTTCTCAGATAACATATCGTATTGATGCAGAACGTTTGTTGGAGAAAGAATACAAAGTCATTGTAAATAATAAAAAAAAAAGATTAAACACAACGCTGTCAAAAAAAAAAAAAAAGCATTACTGGTAGAGTTTGCGAAGTATGTTTAAAAAATATGCAGTCAGGGTAAAATAAAATTGCACACGCCGTCGCCGATAATATAGTACTGTTACCTTACAGTCTAATATAAACTGTTGAGACACAAAAGTTGAAGGAGGTAAAGTTCACACACGTCTTTCTACATAAAATTTGTGGCAAAAAAAAAATAAATAAAAACATTCATTCGGAAAGTTTTAGCAGAAATCGAATGGTAAAATTTTTTCCGCAAAACTGTATCTGCCTCAGGCTTGTTCGTCACAGCCGACTCTGAGTAACCGAGTACGTGATGATAGAGACCTGTAAGCTACAGCAATGGAAACAGAAGATGTTCGTTTTGGACAATAATGAAACCGTGGAGACATTTGTGCGAAAAGGAGAAATCCCGTGCCTGCCCCCTTTCGAAGAGGTAATGCAAGTTTAAAGGTTTAAACAGTCGCCCATGACTGAAATAAATCTGCCTATTAAAATAACGATTGAATGGCAGTCGAACAAATTTCTGTAATTATTTTAAATTTCAATGTTTTTTTGTCTTCTTCAACGAATCCCATACCACGCTAAAGAAATCAAATTTAGGCAAGATGATCAATCGATAAAGATGTAAGAAGCAATAATAACTCTTAAACTGGCGAATCATTCTGGGGATCGCACACAATGTGGGGTATAACATGCATTGCTAAAATGTGTCACGTGATCGGAAAATTTTAACTCACTATCTAAGAAAACTCCCACAACTCGTACAACTGAAACGCGCTAAATATAGCTTTTGTTCAAATCGTACTCACAAGTGATTTTAAAATTTTTAAACGAAAAATATATTTGTTTGGTTTTAGCCGGGTTGAGAACCAAGTAGTTATTTTTTATATGTATGTCATTGTATTTATATGTGTTTGTTTTGAAGCTGTTTTCAAAATTATTCGATTCATGAAAGTGTCCTCATCCTGTGACATCGAGAACCTCAACCCTAAAATATTAGTGCACAAAATGTTCTTCAAATCTTTTTTTTTTTTTTTTTTAGCTAAAGTATTCCAGCAATCATTAGATATGGAAGCAGTTCCTGGCGATTTGAGAATCGACAAAAGTCATTCCGGTCCACAAGAGAATTAAAAAATCATTTTCTTTAAATTACAGGCCTATTTCTCTCATTTTTGTACCTTCGAAACTTCTTAAGCGCATAATCCACAAACAACTATAGATATATCTAATCATTTTGATTCCATTTCATTTTTCAGCAAAGCGCAGCACGGCTGTCGTAAAATTTTCTCTTCTGAAACGCAGTGTTTTTGGTCTAACAAATTACCTTTTTATTAACCTCGATTCCGGTTTTCCCACTGATGCTGTGTTTCTTGACTTTGCTAAAGAATTCGACAATGTATAACATAACCTACTGCTCGTAAAACTTTCATTATTAAACCTCGACACCAACGTACTCTCCTGGATGAAATCGTTCCTCTCACAACGTCATCGGTTTGTTTATGATAACGATGTATCATCTGCTTCAGCTCCCGTAATATACGGCGTGCCTCAGGGAATAGTCCTTGGTCCACTTCTCTTCCTCATCTATATCAAAGATATTCCGCTTTAAGTAACTTCGCCAATGTGCTTATTCGCAGACGACTGTGTCGCTCGTCGTAAAATAATATCCTGCCACAATTCCATTGCGCTACAAAATGACCTTGACTTTATCATTAGCTGGTGTAATATTAAGTGAATGTCCCTCAATGTTTACAGATGTGAATACGTGAGCTTCTCTCGTTCCTTCTTTCAAGCCTCCGCTCCTCTTACTCTTAATAGTGCTCCTCTAGAACAAACTCTACGCATATAAATATCTCGGTGTTCTCCTAACTACAAACATTTCTTGGGATAGTCGTATTCATTCAGTGGTGTGTTCTGCCAACCGAAGCTTGGGTAACCTCTCACATAACTTCATATCCGCCTCTTCTAAGTTAAAACGGCTCTTTTACATTCGTTTTTTTTTTTCGATCTGTATTAGAATTAGCCCCGTGCGCGACCGAAAGCGTCGCTGTGGTCGGCCTTCCACGATTGGCCGAACGCTGACTATGACGTCGGAAAGGGGATTTATCATCGACAGAAATAAGAGGAATGAAAGAACTTTAATTTTGACGGTGTTGGCAGTGTTCCTTTGAGAGCGCAATGATTTCAAGCTTCCACCCTTTTTATAACAAACACCATCGAACTTGTTATTTGCAAGGTAATGACGTCACAAGGGGGAACCACAGGAGGGCGCCACTAAAACATCTCGCCGCTAATATTCATTATCATTCTGGCACTCTCACTTTTTCACATTAATGGAGAGTACTGAGGTAATTTAAAGCCGTGGTGCCCGATTCATTCAATCGGATTATTCACGTTTCGCCAGTGTTTTCCTAATGAAGTAAAATTTTTCTCTCCCATTACTTTCAACCCGGCGAAAAAAGATTTCCGTCTTTGCCTTCCGCACAAAGTCTTCTTTTTTTTTCTTTTTCGACGGTGCTAAATCAGTGTTTTCTTTCTGCGCCAACAACTTCTACGGCAAGGCTATAGGGTGTATTCACTGGCGGCCATATCTGTGTGCGCTAATGCTGAGCACGTGCTGATGGCGAGCTTCCACAGTTATTTTGCAACGTGCACCCCGCACCATCAAGATTGCCGGCTCTGGCAGCCTATTAATGCGAGCTCATTCCGAGCATGCGCTTTAAACAGTGACCTCAAATATGGCGGCCAGTGAATACCCCCCATATATCATTGTAACAAAGCAGCACGGCCGCGATGTTTTTTCACAGCACATCAAAAAGCTGTGAGACGCGCTGCCGGTGGTGCTGACCCAGTCTATGTGGCGCTGTGTAAATTGACTAGTAATAATGTTTTTGTTTGTTTGTTTTTTCTAGGGAGAGGGGGGAGAGAGAGAGACGGGAGGCGTAGACCGTGTCCTCTTGGTGGTATTGAGTGGGTGCACTAGCCGCGCGAACTTCATACGTTTTGCGAGAAGTTCGAAGAAAACCATGGCCTCACGCGCCTTTGGCCGCCCTGGCTACGCTTGACTGGAGATTCGGTGGCAAATCGCTATGCTGCAACGTTTCCCCCGGGGCTTGTTTTGAAAGAAGAAGCCACGGGTCGTTGGAACGGCACCACCGCGGTCTCCGGGATGAAACTCTGGGGCGTTGTATTTCTCTCCAGCCAGTTTTCATTCGTGCAACGCTGCAGAAGAAAACCAACAAAAAAAAACATTCCCTGTCACAAAAAAAAAAAAAAAAATCGGGGAAGTAGAGGAAACGGGGAGATGGGGTTGTGGAGTAAAGGGGGAAAGGGGGGCACTTTGGGCGACGTCGACGAAACGAATGGCTGCGGCGTCTGAAATTTTAACGTCTGGCCACGCCGCTGAGCCGTGCACGCGCCGTGACGATGCGGTATATGTGACGGGAGCCATTTGGCTGGGATGGAAAAGCGGGCCTACCGGGAACGATCATGAACGTCCTCTTGAAGGGTATTTCGCTCGCGGGGCTTGATGTATGGCAAAGGTCGAGCTCGCTGGTCATTCACACAATGTTTCCGCTGCAGCTCGTTTAGTGCGCTGGCTTAGCCACGAATGGGATGTCCCCTTTTAGGACTTTAACCTTTTAGGTTGTTTTCAAGCATTTCATTTCACGATAACTTTTGCCTCGACGAACTCCATAACGCTGTGCTAAAATTAAAGTAGAAGCGTTTGACCTTCTGTTGAAATGTTATTTAGTGTGCATCATAAAAAAATAAACTAAAGTTGTTTTGTGCTTTTAGCGAAGAAAGAGTTTAATCGTGTTTCATATCTAGTTTGCCGCTAGGGCCACTGCTATTATCAAAATTGTGTTTTATAATGGTGCCCGGAGTGGCCATTAAAGAGCTTCCAAAATAAGATTGAATGTTCCTTCTTGGCAAGGTCGGTGTGGGGAGAAAAGATGAGAAGCAGAGTGACGGTCATCTGCAGAGCTGTCGGCACCATTGTTGCCAGATCGATCTATTGGTTTCACCCTCAACCAGAGGCAAAATTTTTATACCCCCCCCCCCCCCAAACATCTAATAACAACCTTTTTTTTTTTTTTTTTTTCAAGGACGAGTATTAATCGTAAGCGTCTTCAAGCGTAAAGTACACCGTAAAAAAATCACAATAAATAGAGCGAGACATGTTCGACTCAGAAAGTGGTGTAAGAACTTACAACTTACAAAGTTACGTTACATTTTTTGTATTTTTATACACGACGAAAACAACTCAAACGACAAAGGCGAAGTGA
The DNA here is from genome assembly GCA_013358835.2 of Ixodes persulcatus. NCBI lineage: Eukaryota > Metazoa > Arthropoda > Arachnida > Ixodida > Ixodidae > Ixodes > Ixodes persulcatus. The sequence goes on along the minus strand of JABSTQ010011074.1, from coordinate 340,660 downwards.
AGAAACAAACATGATAGGACGAGGCTGTCTTCCCGTGTTTGGTCCTTCACTTTGTGTTCGTCGTTTGACTGTTTTCATTAGTGCCACTAGATAAGCTACGCTTCAGAGTAACGATACTTGGCCATATTGTGTCTTAAAATCATGGTTACCAGTTATCTGAAGCTCTATCTGAAATCACAGGAAATGCTTTTCCGCCCTACACAAATGTTTAAACCGTTCGCGACAGAACAAAGCAATAATACATGACCTTCCTAACACCGAATCTAATGCTGAGGAAGTCGCACTTTTGAATCATGACGATCGGCAGTTGCGTCTGTTCTGCATACGAGCCAAAATGGCGGCGCCTACAACAATGCCGGGGAACGGAGTGCCGATACTCTAAGCGCAGCTTATTTAGTGGCTCTAGTTTTCATCATCTATAACGTTTACCAACTCGCCCAATAGAGGGTATTCACTGGACGCCATTTAAAGCGCATGCTCAAAACGAGCTCGCATTAATAGGCTGCTAAGATTGGCCATCTTGATGGTGCGGAATGCACGTTGAAAAAGAACTGCGCAAGCTCGCGGTCAGCACGCGCTAATTAGTCGCGCAAGCAGCTATGGCCGCCAGTGAATGACCCCTATAGACCTATTGCTAAATTACCCAAGCATCAAGGAGAATGATGGGAATGTATGGACACGCGCCACACGCGCTCGCCTTCCCCGTATAAAAGATTCGAAGTAAACACCAAAATAAAGCGTTGACAAGCGTGCGTGCAAATGCCATTTGTTTTAGACATTTGCTTTAGAAAAGCTACTACTGCTGACGCCAGCACGTGCAACGCGTGTAACTACACTCGGAGCATGCTCCCTGGCGCTTGGGAATTTAGCAAAAGGTCTATTCGCAACTTTCATGACCTATAGGGGGCGCAGTGGTGCCTATCAAAATGGCTGTCATCTGGATGATCGTCGGAGAACAGCGGTACGAGGCTGGGTCTGCGACGCGTAAGGGACTCTAGTTTTACTATATACGAGCAGTATTAGAGCCATACGTTATTTTTTCACGCCAGGAAGGCGTAGGCAAGCCCATTTATTTTGAGGCCAATCATCCAGGAGCTAGGGTGCGCGATTCTCGCAACGCGGTACCACCATCGCTGAAAGTTGCGAATTGGCGACGTGAGCGATCGAAAGCGTCGCTGTGGTCGGCCCACCACAATTGGCCGAATGCTGACTATGACGTCAGCAAAGGATGTCTCATCGACGGAGATAAGAGGAATATAAGAACTTCAATTTGGACGGTGTTGGCAGTGTTGCTTTGAGAGCGCTATGATTTCAGGCTTCCACCATGCCCATTACAAGCACCATCGAACTTGTTGTTCACCAGGTAATGACGTCACGAAAGGTAACCAAACGAGGGCGCCGCCCAAACATCTCGCCGCTAATTGGCGACGTGCGCGATCGAAATTGTCGCTGTGGTCGGCCTTCCGCGATTGGCCGAATGCTGACTATGACGTCAGCAAAGGATTCCTCATCGCAGGAAATAAGAGGAATGGAAGAACTTCAATTTCGACGGTGTTGGTAGTGTTGCTTTAAGAGCGCAATGATTTCAACCTTCCACCAGGCTCCTTACAAACACCATCGAACTTGTTGTTCGCAAGGTAATGACGTCACGAAAGGTAACCATAGGAGGGCGCCACTAAAACATCTCGCCGCTAGGCATGCCTGGCGCCGCCATACCTGCAGTTCATAGCAGGCGGGCGCCAGTTCTCAATACAGCTCGTGCCGCCTCGTTCTCCGCTCGCGCAGACCCCCAGTGGGGATGTCGCGCGTACAGGAGGACTACAGTTCCCAGGATGCATGGCGGCAGCGGCGGCGCTATGAAACTGGCTGTGAGATCGGTCTTTTCGCTATGTTAACACTTGTATTTTTTTATTTACGCGAAAACTACATTCTCACGATGCGGACTATTTCTGGTTGCAAAAGATTTGTGTTACTTCAAATGTGAATAATTTCATTATAAAGGAAGATAAAAAAAAAAATACTTTCAGCCTTTTTATTCTGGTGAAGAAAGAAGAGCAGCGGGGCTGTACTATGTGCCGCCGTCGCTCATAGATGGCAGTAGCTGCCCACAGCGTTGTGTCAAGATTTATTCGTCCACGGACACGAAACTGAGGAAACTAGCCCTTAACAGCTCCGCTGAAAAAAAAAAAAAAAAGGGGGGGGGGGGCAATTGCAAGAAGCAAAAATATGGCGAGCTAATTGAGTCGTCTTTTTCGTTATTTTACGTATCCTCATCTCGGGGCTTAGGTCGTGAGAAGTGAGATTATAAGCTATCTCCCCCCTCCCTCAACCCCCTTACCCCCCACAGCGGCCTTGTGCCATCCTCCCTCCCAAAGGATCAATAAATAAATAAATAAGCTATCTCTGTAGAACATTCTTATTGCCAAAGGCAGGTGAGAGCTTTCCGCCATTGTTAACAAATCTGCAGGAAAGCCACAAAGGGCGAGAATGGACCTCTTGGCGAATATGTGCTGCCACCTAGACACGCGAATCGGTTCGAGACTAGGTGACTAAAAAACAACGCGCGCCCAAGGCCTCTCCCACCCGTGCCACACCCAAAACGTCAGCTACATCCTGTTCACCCATTGAGGCGATGTGACCTAGATACGGCTCCCCCAAGCTCACCTTTGTCCCCATCGTGCGTAATCTTCCGCCCCGAGGTCGACACAACGAAACCGCTTCAAAGGCGAGAAATGCAAGATGGCGGATTGTTTGGAACTAGATACTCTCGAACCCAGGCGCATGAAATACTCCGCGCATGCGCACCGCGTATTTCTACAAAAGGTCCATTGTACTCCGTATGTCAGAGCGCAGCCAATGCTTGTTTCTTTTGGGGGTTCAATGTTCCCCGCTGAACCAATCACGCACAAAGAAAATCGCAGGCTCACGGCGCACTCGCGGTGCGTTACTGGCTTATTGATGTTTACAAACATACTAAGACCAGGAGTGTCGTGACAATGCATATTTTGGCACTGCCTGATTGGCTCGATTAGATCGTAGCGCTGGCTGCAGTCAGACTTAAAGGGACTATGAAATTACCTTTTTACTTTTGCCAGATAACTTTTACATTAAACCGTCAATGTTCACTGAATGCCAAACAGGCATCCGTTTTCGTCTCGGTTTATTAACTTCTACACAAAAAATTAATGAAATATCGACTTTTTCTTTCTCTTCGACTGACCGCAAAACAAGCTGCGGCGTAATTTTGACGGTCGTGACGTACCCTGTTTCCGGAACCGGAAGTTTCTCTCGGCAGTAGGAGAATGGGAGCGTTAGCGGCGGCGAGTTAGCGGTGTACCGGTAGGTTTTACTGCGCTGATGGCGCTGATGTCACCGATGTATTTTCTGAATCGCGCCTCTCATCGCCGCCTCTCATCGCCGCGATAGCCATGGACACATCACAGCTGAGCGAGATTCAATAAGATATGTCGCGCTACAGCGACAGCATGGGACTAGTCCCATACGCCGCTATGCCTGTTGGGAAGTGCGGCGAGTCTTCCGGTGAAGACTCCAGAAGTCAACCCAACTGTCATTGTTGGTAAAAGGCGGCCCGTGTCAGTCGTTTGCAAAGCGACGTAGTTAGAAACAAATTGCCGCGGCGTTTTTCGTGGCCTCGGAGATGCAGGAGCGAGCCGACGTTAAAAAAAATACATTTGAACTACGACAGTGTCAGCAAGAGCCACGTAAATACCTGTTCACACTCGGAGCGGACGCGCGCGTTTGATGGAAGTGCTGTATTCGCGCTGTTGGTAAGTGCTTCGGGACCGATCTTTTACGATTGCAACTCGATACTGACGCGACACTCGGCAAAGGAAGGTTGGACCGGCATTGCACGTAGCTCCCACGAACTGTTATAGCTCGACAGTGACCTGCAGTCTGTCAGAATAAAAATGGCATACTAATAACAAAAAAGTGTACATACCGTGTTACGAAGGTAATCCATACGGCGTTTATTTGAGCTCTATATCACACAAAACAAGAAGATAGAATCTACGAGAGTCCCTTTTCGACGACAGTGTTCGTCAACACTGCCTCGGAAAACAAGGGAAGGGATTGACCTCACCTCTTAATCTAAAATTGAGGTCAGCGATCAAAATACGGGAAGAGTCCACAAGGGTGGCGCGGGCATATTCCATTCAGCACGCCAGCCGGTCGTGGGCAGACGATCTTGGCCAAATACCGTAGAAGCAACGCTGCAGAGAGTCTGAGTGCCTGCTAGGCCTATCAGGCGAGCTCGCTTGGTCGCGGGTCGGTGAATTCGTGACCGTTCTAGCTTCTCTCGGGTGTTTGTGGATCCAGCGTTCTTGTTTGTCGTGGTCTGTTTCAAGTACTTTTTTCTTGCTGCTTGAAGTCGGGACGCGCGAGAAGAACACGTAGAAAAATAAACGTTCCTTGATCGTCACGGCCTATACTCTGTTTCACCTTATGATGTACCGCGCGGGAAAGGCTACAAGCGCGAGCTCCTTGATCTAGGGCACATCTCGGCGGCACAAGCTCTCGTGCGTTAAGAGCAGCTCCCAACGGTATGAGCTCGCGCTTCTAGCCTTCTCTGCGGTACAACATAAGGTGTTGATCGTCGCGGCCAAGTAAACGTTCTTGATCGTCGCGCCCTACTGCGCACGCGCAGTAGTTGCTTCGTTTACCACACGATAGATGGCGCTTGGCTCTCAGCATTATCAAATTTGGCAATTTTCGTCACATCTTTAATTATGCTACAAAATGTGGATCTGAATATTATTTAACAAAACTTTTAGGAAACACTCGCCGGCTATCTATTGTTTATGATCGCGTTGCTGGTGTGGTAGGCTCTTGCCCAATAGGCGACTTGGATTCGGCTGACGTGCTGCGTTTCCGCGGATGCATCGCAGTGAAAAGGCAGAGAGCTTTCGAAGGAAAGAAGGCGCAAAAGAGTCCAGTTTTCTTTTAAAAGTTCTATAGCGAAGAATGTTCTTGAACTCCCTATTTTTGTGTTTTTGTGTTTCTTTTCACACCTTTTACGACGATCGGTGGATGAATTTAGACTTCAGAATCGTTTCAAGGTCCCTTTAATGCACGTGATCTGGAGCCGATTATATGCCGCCAATGTTGATCATAGCCACGCGCTGGGGTTGGCAAAGCACAGGACACGCGCTGAGTTCCAGACATTGTTATGGCTCGGCTATTGTCGTCATCGCAGCGATTGGACACGGGCCACTATCCGAATGCTTCTCGAGCTATCAATTATCACGAGCCCAAATCGAATGCTCACGCAATGCTCGGGTCAAATATATGAGCCGCATTCAAATATCGTCCCTGGTGGATGCTGCTACCACCAGGGTACGTCATCAAAATTTGCGAAGGAGAGATTGAAAGAAAACGCTCGCTTTTCTCCTTGAAATTACACCGCAACAAAGAGGTTTCTTGGTCAGTGGCGTTGCGTGCGAGTGTACTTGGGTCCCCCTAGTGCCAGTAAGCTCATACAAAGTGAAAAACGCTCAAAACGAATATCGTTGCACCGCCCCTTTAAAGGGCGTACTCCGACGATTTTCTTTTCGCTACCCCGACTAACTGTATTTTCGGACTCTCCGGCCTTTGCCCTTTCTGGCATGCTATGTACCATCGCGAAATTCGGAATAGTTATTGTGAAATCGGCAAGTGAAAAATGATCCCAAAACCAACACTCAAATATACCCGCCCTTGTCAGTGCCACGAAGTCAGTGGAAGGCAGCAGCAGGCTTGCAAGCCGAGCGGGCAGTCTAAATATGGACTATGCCGATCATTTGTTTCGCGCGGGTGCTGGAGCCAGCTTCTAAAGCGTTCATTTGACACCATGAGACGGCTTGTAATCAGTTGAGAACAAAGTCTAAGGTTCAAAGTGTGAGCATCATGCCTTCCGCTGACGTCACTTTTTGATTGTTGCCAGTAGAGACTTTCACTTAGAAAAAAAAATAAAAAAAAACAGTGAGGATCGAAATTGTAAATGCCTAACTTCACGAAAAAAAAAAAGAACAAATTATTTTGGCCCAAATTTTGGGTTACTATTTCATCGATGGTTGTTGGTGTGTTTAGAAAATTTCCAAACAAATCAGAGATCGCAAAAAAAAAAAAAAAGCGCCGGAGCACTTATTTGAAGGTGCCCTGAGTAGGTTTCTGAGATCGCCTGAATATGGCGATACCTCAGCTCTGCTGGCTCTAAGCATCCCAGAAATACCTAAATCATGACGATACGCTGGTCGATTTCTGTTTAAAAAAAAGCAATCAAAGATGTCAACACACCGAGGTCATCTCCGACGATGGGACGAGCATGTTCCGAAACCAGGACCACTGACAGTCATTAGCAAGCGAACGATCCCTCTCTACCGAGCGGTGGAACCGCGTGAGTGATATCTCGAATGCGCACGGCTCGTTGCCCAAACAGCGCGGACTGCGATTCAACCCAGCGAGCACGCACTCGAGTGCTCGAGAGCTGACCACCAAACACATCACTCCCGCAAAAAAAAAAAAAAACAAACAAACAAACAAAAAACATAGTGCGCTGTTTTTGAGACGATTATTCCAGTATTATGTTCCCTCTCCGCGAAAAATTACAATTTCTAGACTGCTCTTATTTGCATTTATTAAAAGCATACACATTTTTGTAATATCAGCGTTTTCATTGGTCCGATGTCTTCCTGGCTGACGGAACAATTCTCCTCCCATTGTCGGAGACGACCTCGGTGTGTTCGATCTTTGTTTCTTTCTTTGTAGGGAAATTGGCCGTGCATTGTTTTGCTCTATAAATTTCTGGGATGCTTTGAGCCCGCAGAGTGAGTTATCGCCATATTTAGGCGATCTAAGAAAGCCCCTCAGGGCACCTTTAGGTTGAAACGGAGTATTCCATGCTTTATTGTCCTTTCCCGTTTCTTATATAACTTGTTTGAATATCGTAGGCGTTTCGATAAAATTAGCCCAGCGGCTTTCCCCGCGGCTGGAGAGTGCAGAGCACATAGCTGCCAATGCGTTCAAGGCATATCAGGGCATGCGTTTATAATCTTTTTTGTTTTTTTTTCACGTCTCTTACCACATTACCTGATAGTTTTAAAGGGGCGATGCAACAATTTTTTTTTACTTTGCGCAAATACCGCTTAGAACGGATCTCTGACGTTAATGACTTATGAAACACGCGTTCGTTTTTCACCCCACGCAATAGAAGTCCCAGTAAAAAATTAAAGAGAAACGAGCAGCGTTCACCCTCCTCAACTCACAGCCAGAACAAGCGGCCACGTGATCTGGAGCCGATTATATGCCGCCAATGTTGATCATAGCCACGCGCTGGGGTTGGCAAAGCACAGGACACGCACTGAGTTCCAGACATTGTTATGACTCGGCTATTGTTGTCGTTGCAGCGATTGGACACGGGCCACTACCCGAATGCTTCTCGAGCTATAAATTATCACGAGCCCAAATCGAGTGGTCACGCAATGCTCGGGTCCAATCTATGAGCCGCATTCAAATATCGTCCCTGGAGGATGCTGCTACCACCAGGGTACGTCATCGAAATTTGCGAAGGAGAGATTGAAAGAAAACGCTCGCTTTCTCCTTGAAATTACACCGCAACAAAGAGGTTTCTTGGTCAGTGGCGTTGCGTGCGAGTGTACTTGGGTCCCACTAGTGCCAGTAAGCTCATACAAATTAAAAAACGCTCAAAACGAATATCGTTGCACCACCCCTTTAACCACGGTTCCGACCACTCGTCTTCTATTTGAATCACGTAATTTGGACGTCGAAAATAGTTCGAATTGTATTACTGGCTGTATCTCTGAAGCGATTACAGTTTTCCACTATAATGATTCAGAAAAAAAAATAATTCTGACAGCATTTAAAAATATTTCCTATATTTTGCATGCTTTGAAATTACCTGTGTGCCTCCCCTCCTTTTTCTTTTTTTTTTTTTTGGGGGGGGGATATTTTTATTATGTACTAAGTTTCCCTTTGTTCGTTAGAATCATGCTTCTACCATAATACTGTTTTTTAACGATTCGGCAACACTGGTCGACATCTCTGCGCCGTCCCGGTGAACCCTTCTGAAAACCCTATAAACTAACATTCGCGGTCGCAATTTTTCTTTAAAGCCTCTGATTAAATACGAGTTGTCGCTGAACGTTGACGATGCGCTCGTTTTGAATACAATAGAAAACACAAATGAAAGCGTGGCGTCTCCACTCGAAGCGCCGTGCGCGTAGCAGGCGTATCGTGCACGTGAAAGTGTACACGAAACACAAAAAAGCCCACGTGTGCTATGTCAGCACTGCGCGTGCGCTGGAACCAGATTCCCCGAGATAGAGATGCTGCTCATGCGCATTGCCGACGGCAGCGCCACCCCTGTGGCGCGGTGTCAGGTAGTTGAATTGGTGCATCGCCTCCTTTACTCTAGAAAGTCTGTCAATTTCACGGCGGAGTCATTGAGCGCGCGGCCGCCCGAAAAAGGCGAGAGGCAGCGCCGAACGGTTACCCACGTGGTAGTGCAGAGACTTTCTGGAATAACCTTTCAGTCAGCGCCAACCACACGCGCGGTGGCCTCTCCGCGAAACAACAACAAACCGCAACAGAGAAAGAAGAGAGGATGCTACCGGCGCGTGAAGAAACGGGAAAGGGGCAGAATAGAGGAAGGTCAAAACAAAATGTTGTCCTTTCGTAAAAAAAAAGAAAAGGAGCGCGTTTGTGTTTTTGGATTTTACCGTTGGGGCATTGTTTGGCGCTGCCCGAGAGAGCCCTTGCGCGCGCCCTCTTCTCTGATCTGCTTTCCTTTTTACAGCGGCCACTTTCTTTCGCGATTTGACAGGCTTTCTAGAATAAAGGAGGCTATGGTCGGTGTATATTTAACTTGCCTGCATTGTTCGTGCTTGCCCGAGCGGACTTTACACGCTGGGCAGCAGAAAGCCACGAAGTTGACATCACCGTTGGTTCAACCAATCGAGAGACGAGACGGTTTCCCGCTTTTTCACTTTTTTCTTATTACTGAGTTTTGTGATGTATTTTTGGGGCAAAGTGTTTTCGTGTATATTCGGATGCATGGGATAAAAGAAAGCTTGAATTCACCTCGAGCTCGCTTTCAGAAAGCTCTTGAGATTTCATTATAGAGGTACCATACAAGAATGGGCACTTAGATACTTTAAACCCATGTTACGGATAAAAATAAAAACAAAGCACCGGATGAAAAAAAAAAAACACTTTTCGTGTCAGGCTCGTCAAATTAGGAGGCGCTGGAGAAAACCAGCCTTCTGCGTTAATTCCTCATTTCGAACTCCTACTTAAAAACATGCGGGAAGCGCCTCAACACTCCCCTCGTATCATTGCGCGGCAGTTTTTTTCCGCAGCACAAAGGCCGTCTGCTTTCATCGCCGTCAATATGAAAACGAACGCCGAATGACCTTTTCGGACGGCGCGTGTGTCACTGGAAAGCGTGTTAACCCCCCCCCCCCCCCCCCCCTCCCCCCCTGCGTTCATGCCACTTCGCGGCGACAATCGGCCGGCTGCTCATTCCAAAACTATTACTTTGGCTAGCAGGCGGCGTTCGGAAAATTGGTGTTTGTTGTATGTTTAGATTTTGGATTAAATCTTTTACTAATTTTATACTGTTCAGCGAGTCAAAAGAAAACTAGTGCACGAAGGCAGAAATCCAAATACCTGCTTGTGGATACAAACATTTGAAAATAAAAGCGGACTATTTTTCACCTCCCCTGCTTCGAAAAGCTCTCCGCTCCGTTTATCGGTATATTATAGTTCGTTTCACTTTATGTTCAAGAGAAGCCGAAGCCACAAATACGGGCACGCTGCCCCAAACGATTTCTTTTTGCACTGCATGATCGCAAGTGTTCGGCTGGGACGTTCAAAGACCAGAATTCTAGTAGCTTCTGGTGCGCTCGCATCTAAAGTGTAACTGGGTACAGCTCTTTCAGCGTCCCAATGTGAATGGGAAAACAAATACTCAGGTCGCTATTATTGTATCGGGGTGTGCGTCTGATCCTCGTTATGTTTGCTTTTTTCTTTTAGAACGAGCGCATTTTTAAGCTTGTGACAAAGGTCGTTACAGTTCTAGCTAGACGGGGCGAAAGTAATAGAGAAACAAACAAAACTACGACAACTTCCAACACAACGCACAAAAGTACGGCGCGTGGTTTTTTTTTTTTTTTTTCAAAATCCCGGTGGTGTATTTTTATATCAATCAATTTCACCCTACAAAGAGCCGCAAGATCCTACAAGGACCTGCACGAAAACAAAAGAAAAAAAAATATATTAAAAAGTAAACAAAAAAGTTCGAAGTGCCTCAAATCCGAATTTTGAAAGCAAACTATAGATCAACTCATGTTTACAAACAAACCGGAGCGCCCCTAGCGGACGCCACCGGCGCCGCGCATGCGCGATGGAGTATGGGCAAGAAGCTCGCCATCGCAAATAAAAATAAAAAAAAAAACACTGGAATGCGATGTTGTTGGCGTTAGTGTGAGTCCCCGTGTTCTTTTTTGTGTTGGAATTTTTTTCTCCTACATCTTCCTGGCAATGTCTGACTACTTTAGCGGCTTCAGCAAAATTAACGAGGCTCGTACACCGCAAAACGCCGTGTGAATATTATGACATGCTGCGATTCATTCCGCGTGGACGCCGCAGAATGAAAGCTAAAGCCTGATTCGCAAGATGAGATTCTGCTCTCTATATTCAGTGATGACACCGCTCGGGTTGCAAAAGCGTGAACTGAAGCTGAGATCGTTGACGTCGATACTGAAAATCGCAAGCACAATGGTACCAAGTGAATCAGGCATAACAAGTCGGTGATGGCCACTGGTAACAATTATCAACATCTCCTTGAATCTACTGTTAACACCGAGCCTACTTACCCCAACCAACCTTCAAACTTAAAAAGTATTTCGAGGCCTGCACTTACTTCTTATCGCAATTACCGTGTCCATATTTGGTCTACGGGCCGCTGTCCTTTGAACCAGCAGACGACAACAAGTGGAAACGCTTGAAAGAGCAGACGACAATTCGAACGATCAGGTGGTCGTTTGAACTTGAAGACGCACTGAACGTAGTCCCGCAGGCGATCGATACAACTTGGCGGTTTTCCCGCGTTCATGTTGGAACAAAACTAATAAATCTGTTGACCACAAGCATCCGTGAAGTCAACCCAAAGTGCTTCCCGCACAAGCAGTCGTGGTCCGACGGCGTCTGATTTTCTCTTTTCACGGCCTCTATCTACATACTGGAACGAACTGAGCAGGCAGAAAACACATGAAAACTGACATGCAAACCTTTCCCGACTCTTTTAGTAGAGCCCCAGTCGCGGCGTTCTGACAAGAAGACAGGTTTTTGCCTGGTTTCTTCCAAAATAACACAGGAGGCACGTCCAACGTGGTGACTTCCGCCCACAGCCCCAGACCGTAAGTGCGCCCGACGCGCCACCACCGCTCCGTGACGTAGCAGAGCTGAGTTAATTATATTCCTTCATCCCGCTTCCACGTTTAAGCTCGACAAAGTATTTATATACTACAACAACGTCCCTTCAACTATTTTTTTTTCTCTTTGTTTTTCTTTCGTTTGTTGGCTTCGCGAAAGGTTGTTGGTTGCACAGCGGTTTCGATCGTCTGGTTGCAACGCTCCGGAGCGCAGGAAAGGTATGGGATACCCTCTAAAAAAAACAACTAGAAGACAAGACCCACGGATGACGTCACCATTAGTGAACCCCCAACCCGCCCCACGCGGCAAACACGTTAAAGCTCCACAAGAGTCGCCGCAAAGAGGCAGACGCGTCCGTCTTTCGTCGCTGCAAGACGCGATGGCGGCAATGCTGACGCAAGCTATAGGCGGCACTGCGTGGATCCACAAGTGATGACGTTTGAGGGTGAAAGGCGCGCGTAGCCTTGTCTTCTAAAGGTGGTATTGCCCCGTCCTCCTGCACGAATAAGATTACGTCAGCGCTCCCTTGTGACGGACGGACCCTAACACGAAACCAGAGAGCGTTCATTACGCGTTACACGTTTCGAAAAAAAAAGAAAAAAAAAAACAGTCAAACAATGAAAAAAAAAATTAAACAAAGACGGCTACGTAGAAGATTTCGCCATTCGGTTCGTTTGAGCGGCACGCTCGTCTATTTCTTCTGTTTTGGTCGCTGTGGAAACGATTTTCCCTCGGCTGACAGGCTCCGGAAATTGGAATTGCATCCGAGCTGATCTTAGGCTCCTGTAGTCGAGTACGCGGACGCGCGGTTGTCGGGATTGATTTCAGCGAACGCGGAGTAACTGAGCCCGCCGTGTTTGTCTTTCCGCCCGATGTGCTGTTGTAGGTAATCTATCTTGTGTATAAAAGATTGGCTGATATTTATTTGTCGTTAGAATTACACAACACCAAAGATACTTCTTCGCCTAAACCGTGCGTGAAAAAAACTGAGGTGTGTGCATGTTTATACAGCCTGAACTTAGTCTGCCTCAACGGGCGACTTGTCTCTCAGCTGTAGATGAGAAATTTAGCCAGTGCAGTACAGCCGTTAGCCTGGGGTCTTTTGTGACAGTAATATTCATGATTTTAGAAATGAAACGAACGACGGTATGGTGTTTGTTTTTCAAATAAAAAGACATCTAAGTTATTGTTATTCTTGATGTTTTTTTGTTTTTTTTTAACGCGAGAGGTACGCGTTTTTTAAAAACACGGCTCGTTTTTGCTTCGACCTCGTTTACAAAAACGAACTATAGTAATTTACAGAATGAGAATTGCAAGGCGTTCCTTTTCAGCACCCTGGCGTCCAGCTCGCGCTCTATGCCTTCCGCCGTGCTTTGAATGCGCGCGCGTTCGAGGTACACGCGACGTCGAAGCGTCGTCGAAGGTAGCAAGATCGCGCTTGAGGCGGGACAACTGCATCACCTCCCTGCCGTTCTAATCCCATCAGTGACTACAAAAAACAAAATCTGCATTTATGAATATTAAAATAAATGTTCAAGTACCGCAGTTTTTATGAAGGCAATACTTTGTCCTCTTGTGAATACGAGCCAAGCCGATGTTAGAAGTCCGAAAACGTTGTCCTGAATGGCGCCTTAACTTCACAAGCAAGCGTACACGGCACGGAAGGCTCAAGGCGTTTCTCTCGCTCTTCTAACTGTTACCTCACTCGCGATTAAAAAAAAAAAAAAGTTGCTTTTAAACTTTGAAAGAATAAAGAGCGAGCCAAGCAGATGGTGCGAAAGCGAGCTTATGCTTTGGACGATCGATCGAGACAAAGCTCAGACTTGAAGCACGTAAGAAATATATCATATATTTGCTTCTAAGCAGCTGCGCACAGATGCAGGCGTAATTGTTTTTTTTTTATATATAATTTTTTACATTAATTTGTAACCAACGCGGTCGGGGTTTCATGTGTGACTAGCGCATAAAGAGTTGATTTTATATGAGGTGTATGTTTCCCGCCATGTGCATATATAGGTGCGTAAGATATACTTCCCAGAATATGTTTCTTTATTCGCCAGTTGATTTCTTTTTCGTTTCTAATTGGCCTCTAATATTCGACCGAACAAAAAAATAACCCAACCTTTTCCACCTTTCTTTTCTTCTTGTTTTCGATATTCAGCACCGCTGACCTAGTGCTCAAATTCACCTAAGCCTATATCGTCCTAGTTATAAATAAATACACGAACGCTTATAACTTCGATTCAATTAAATCGAGCAATGAAACTCCAAAAAAGCGATAAAAAGTGTAAAAAAATCTAAACCCAGCAGCGTCGTGTATAGTAAAAAAGTATCGGCGAAAGGCACGCGCACCCTTAACAACCGGCTATTTGCGCCGGCAACTTTTCATGCACATTAATCTCAAGAAAGAAAGAAAAGAGCCCGCTTTCCTCGCGGCGTGGCCCTCGTAAGATGTTTCCCTCAACGACGAGGCAGGATACCCCGTTCCTCCGCACCGCCACCGAGCGGCAACAACCGCTCAAGTCATCGACGATCGTACACAAACACCGCGATCACTGGCCCCTCACATAGGCGACCTTACGGCGACCGTCCATTCTCGATGGACGGGAGACATTCTCTCTCTCTCTCTCTCTCTCTATCCTCTCTCTCTCTCTCTCTTTTTCTTTGTCCTCTTTCTCTTATTCTCTCTTACCGACCTCCTTCCTCTCTTTCCACCCTTACCTTTTTCGTGTGCGTGTGCAGACGATCGACTGAGGCATCGATCCATCGGCTGTGAAGATTCCCTCCGAATGTTTCCTCCTCCCTTCCTTTTCTCTAGATCTTTCTCTTCCCCAATACTTCCACTCTGGCCCTGTCGTTTGCGTCCCACGGTGAAGTCACCCCTCTTTCCTCTTTTTTCGTGCATTCTTTTCCTAAATCACGAGTTTTATATATTTCGCATTGATTTGCTTTCCTTTCAGCAAAGTTTCCGACAGACAGACAGACTCGATCGGCCACTTTTGTTTCTTCGTTTTTTTTTTCGGCAGTGTCGGGCTATGTCCTTGGGGAGAGTTGCGAAACTTTTCGTCTGCAAAATAAGCAAAAAATCGAGGCCTTTTTTTTTTTGTCTCTCTTTCGAAAATGGGGAATCGTGTCGGCTTAGACTGCAACCATACGAGTCAGTAAGAAGTATTTGAGTCATCACGCAACCGGCATGTAGTCAGAAGGAAATCCTTGTTTTAGTTCGTGATTGGCTATTTAAGATCGTTCAATGAAGACGTGATACTTGCTGGGCAACGCAAACCACTTTGGGAGAGTCTAAACAAGGTACAAAATTGTACTCCTAGTTCCGGATTGGCTACCTGCGATCGGTAGATGGAGGCGGGATACTCGCTGGGCAATGGTAACAACTTTGGGGAACCTAATCAAGGCAAGGAACCATAGTTTTGCTTCGGGATTGGCTATTTGCGATCATTTCACGAAGCCGTGGTAGTTGTTGGGCAGTGGTAACAACTTTGGAGAATTCAGACAAGATGTTCGATCGCCATGGCTGGAACTGTCTCTTTAAAAGAATTTGAAAACATCAAAGTAGGAACGGACGCTTTGACAACTCTCTCGAAAAAATGTATACGTTCACGTTATTAGGTTGTCTCAGCCAGCGAACAGTGTATCAACAAAGCATGCAGTCTCGTTTAGGGAACAGATGGCCTCTTGTACTTGGTAAAGTGTGTGATATTAAACATGTCCGTGACCTTACATCTATTTGCAAACTCACCGAGCTTGACCTCTAAATCCGCCCTTGAGATATATACTCTTTTTTTTTATTTAGGTTTAAATTATGTACTTTATTCTTCTACTCTACCTAACGTAACTACGTCATATTTCAACAATATTTCAATATTCACTCGAAAAAGGTATCAACATATATCTCTGCCGACGCGATCGCCGTGTTACCTGGGGGCCTCTTCGAAACGCAAAGAGGCCCCTCGGACGGCCTCGGCTCTTTTCGTCGTTTCCGCTCGAAGTGCCTCCAGCTGCTTCGTCGTCGGTGATCCCGGGAAGCCGATTCTGGACCGGCATAACTCATATCGGGCTGGTCCGCATATTGGAATTCCCCGGCGACGAAGGGCTCGGGCCGCAGGGCCCAGGGGCTGTCCGAGATGATCCGCTTTGCTGGGAGGCGATAAAGTGAGCGCGCCTCATGTGCCGTGCGCTCGCCTCCTGAGTACATAGGCGTCTATACCCCGCTTTCTATGTGGCTGTATATTCGCGTGCATACGTCTGCGCGGCGGTGTTTGCCCGCGGGGGAGATTACGCGTGCGTTCGGGAGCTTTAGGACCCCGTAAGGTGTGTGTGTGTGTGTAAGGGGGGGGGGGGGGGGCATGAGTGTGTGTGTCCGTGTGTGTGTGTGTGGGGGGGGGGCATGAGTGCTTGTCGAGATGGACGTAAATGAGCGGGATTAAGTTTACGCTACGTGCCAGTGCAAGTGTGCAGGCGCACACGCATGCACTGGTGCGCAACATCACTTTATTCGTCCCTTTTCTGTTTGGCAACAAACTCAATGGCGTCATCTACTGCCATACTTGTGCGTAGTTCAACTACACTACTGAAGTTACTGTAGTTTAACTACTTTTCTTAGTAGTTTAGTGACTTTCCATTACATTTTTATTTTGGTAATTAGCAGATTTCTTTAATTAATTTTCCCGAGAAACTTCTAATCAAATTAAAAATTACTATTCTGAATTTTAGTGGTAGGTTAGCTTACCAACAAACATTCCAGCACAAAAAGAGATAAGATGTTGGGATATCAGCTGATATTTGCTAAGAGGGGGAAGCATATGGCACGCCGGGGCCGGGGGGGGGGGGGGGGGGGGTTGTGTGGAGGATTTGAAAAACCTTAAAATTTTCACTATCCCTCCACTGCAACAACCCTACTATGAGGTGCGGGAAGCGGACAGACACGTCGCAAGTGAGGCCGAGTGACTGCGGGTTTAACACCAAAAACTGGCGTTTTTTTTTTTCTTTTTTTGTTTTGTGTTTTAAAGCTTAGGGAGACTTGACACATTCGAAGAAAGGGCTTGTACCCGCTTCTCTCCACCGTGGAAACTCTCACCCACTACAGGAGCTGTACATACTGCATCCTCGCAACAAAATGCAGCACCCCCTCTGAAGCTCATCTGGTGCTCCCTTGGTGTCTGCTGTACTTGAAGAATCGCGTGCAAAAGGACAACGCAAAGGTGACCTGTTTGCGTTGCCTTTCCTCCCAAAACCCAAAATGTGCTTATCTTCCAAGATTCGAAGATCGTTCGAGAAACCTTTGTAATTCCCCCAACGTGTTTTTGCATAAAATATAATAAACAAGCTGTGCTGGGAAGTACTTTTACTACATATGGTACTTGCAGTACTACTTCATGTAGGTTTAGAAAACTTTTACTGGACTTGAAGTACATTTTTCGAGCATGTACTTGCACTTTACTAAAGTATTATTTCTGGAACTTTCTGAGAAAATTACAACCCACGACATCAAAATACAATCCCTAAACTTAAAAAGAAGATGACGTACGGTTATGTGAAAAAGAGCTATCGTCTTTCGAGACGTCATATGGTCGTCTCTCTGAGGAAAGTAATGGAAGCTATAAAACCGATACAAATAAGTGCTTTATAAGCTTATTGTGTTCCATAGTTCGTCAGGGAGAGTAAAACAAACACTCTGTGACGGCTTGACATCATCCAATATTGGCCGCCATTTCCGAAAAAAAAAAGATGATGCACCTCCGATTACACCTAAAACAATGCATATCAGTTAAAAAACAAAATTACAAAAAAGTAATATCGAGTTTCAATTGAGTTTTAATGTATTCTTATAAAGTACATTAGAAACTCAATTGAAACTCATTGATAAATTTAAAAGGGAAAATACTGCATAGGGGATGAAAGGGCATCAAGGTCATGTTAAAAATACTTGTACCTTACTTTAAAAGTACATTGTATTTATAGTACTTTACTTGAAGTACATTGCAACCGGTGTACTTATTATTTTACTTGAAGTACATAACCTCTAGAGTCTCGTTTACTTTGTACCTTACTTCAAGCCCTTTCAGTTGTACTTTACGCAACATTGTAAACACGCAAACACTGTCTGCAAAATTAAGCTCTGGCAGTGCTAAACCTAAGAGTAGAAATGATACGTCCACAGTTCATCATTGACCAAAAAAAAGCAAAAGAAGTATAAAACAATAGGTAGCAACTATTAAAACATTTCTGTAAAAACACAAGTCACTTTATATTTGGCTCGCAGAATTTCGCCAACGTATCAAAACATATGCACTTTCTTGTTATTATTTATAAATGTAAAAGTAACTTCAAAAGTAAAGCTCTGCTTTTTTATGGTAGCTTGTAATTTACTCAATTACTTTCCATTTCAGTAATTTCTACTCTACTGAAATCACTTTTGAGGCCAACACTCAGTCATAGAGTTTTTATAATGTACGCTAGAGGCTCTGCTGCAAATTGAAGCAGACAGCAACCGGTCGGAAATTTACTTCCGGTAATGCGTTTCTATGGGAAAAAGCGATTGCATTTTCTCGCTGCGCTTGATTATAAGAGCAAAAATCACGAATATTTTCTACGTACTAGGCACATTGGAACATTTCTCAGTCACGCAGATGAAATAATTGGTAAGTTACGGCGTTTTTATATGAAATTCGTGGCATGAAAAACGGTGCTAAAACCGCTTCTTACATGTATTTATGTGCACTGTCGGACACCGTAGCGCGAACACGGCGTCGGCGCTTTCCATCATGTGGAAAATCAAGGGAGACGGCAAGAACTACGCAGTAACACCGGATAAGTAACTCCTTGTGCATGCAGGCAATCAAAATAAATTGAAAGCCACGTAATACAGTTCGATTTGCAATAAATAAGTACTGCTTTATTCTTTCTGCTCGTGAATATGTGCGAAGATGCATGTTCTGGGTTCAAATCATCATTCGCACGCTCCAGATCTTTGCAAATAGGGAGAAGTCAGAGAACAGGTGCCCGATGAAAACTGCCTGACATAGGAAGTAATAACAAGACACACCTTTCGTAGCCCACGTACTTTATTTTTTACATTCGAATGTTCTTTAACCGATCGAAAAGATGCACGACGGAGTCACTTTCGTAGAGTGGCAGGACGGGAATACTAGCAATAAATAAGCCCCACCGGAATGTTAGCGAACCTTGAACACACTCTACATTCCTTTCGATCGTTAGGTTTCTTAGAATCGACGCTCGTTTTTACATACCTGCCATGGAGCATAGGTTTGGGCCTGAAACATAGCGAAGCTTAACATCGTTCAGTGGTAAAGAAAAATGCTGTAATTAAAGCAATCACACTTTTACAATATTAATAAAGGTACATGCTATCCGGTACAACCGAAATAATAAAAGTTATTCATGTTATTTTCCGGCGAAGAGACAAAATTCACGCGCGTTTTCCCATAGGAATGCACAGGAGCACCGCAAAAGCAGGTTGGTTGCTGTCGGCTTCAATTTGCCTCAGTCAGTCAGTCAGTCAGTCAGTCAACTTTATTGATCCAAATTATTCACGCGTAATGGTTCTGGTGATTAAGGGGGCAGGGGAGGTGCGAGTGGTCTTCTCGTCTTCAGCTGCATCCGTAGTCGTTTCTCTATGGCTTGGGTGTGCTCAATGATCTTTAGTTGAGTCTCGTACTCTTCATCAATTTGCCTCCCGGAAGTCGCACAGACGCTAGCGCCAGTTGAGCCTCTAGTGTCCATTATAATAACTCTATCCACTCAGTAACTTAACTTATACTTGTTTTTAGTAACTTGTACTGTCGGGGGAAAATGAAATACGAACAGAAGACCGCGTGGCTTGTGCTTGTGGTACAGGCTGCGCCGCCTGGTAGTGAGCCTAGGGGCGAGAGTGTGTGGCCTACTCCGATGTGTATACGCCCTCCGCTCGGCGCTTTCCAAGCTTCGGCATCGTGCGCTGAAAGCTATCACCGCTATCACCGCTATCGTTGCTCGCTATCGTTGCTCGTTGCTCGCTCGTTGCTCGCTATCGTTGCTCGCGAGGAAGCTTGCCGCTAGTAGCAGCGCTGGGCGCGCTCTCTAGCTGGGGCCTCTCCCCTTTTTTCCTCCTTTTTTACGCTAGTTTTAATCTGTTTTAGAGATCTGCACAAAATGCTTATTCAAAGGGTTGGTGAAGAAGGCATGCGTTTGTATGTGCCTGACGTGCACACGCACACACACACACACATATATATATATATATATATATATATATATTATGAACGAAGAGGGGAGAAGGTGATTATTAAATTTATTGCATTAAAGTTAGGGAAAGGGAAAGGGAAAGAGAGCTGGCGAAAAATTGGGCCAGGAGCGGGGATTGAACACGCAACCTTCGCCTGCCCGGAGCGACGCCTTAACCGATTAGACCATCCCGGCCACTGGTTTCGGCGGACTCAATTTTTGACCAGCTCTCTGTGTACTATTAGTTTCGAATTCGCTTAACTGGGTAGACGACAACCGTTGCTGATTTAAGGCCCGCGCTAGTTCCGAATTGCGGCAGTGAAGTGGCACGTCATCTCAGCTTTGCAAATATCGGAGCAGGGCCCGTCTTCCAAGATATCTAGGGAACCACTCCTCCCCATAGGGACAGGCTGCACCGTATATATAATGGGAATGAGTGAAGATTAACAAGTGCAGCCGTAGTAATATTATGAACGAAGAGGGGAGAAGGTGATTATTAAATTTATTGCATTAAAGTTAGGGAAAGGGAAAGGGAAAAAGAGCTGGCGAAAAATTGGGCCAGGAGCGGGGATTGAACCCGCAACCTTCTCCTGTCCGGGGCGACTCCTTAACCGATTAGACCATCCCGGCCACTGGTTTCGGCGGACTCAATTTTTGACCAGCTCTCTGTGTACTATTAGTTTCGAATTCGCTTAACTGGGTAGACGACAACCGTTGCTGATTTAAGGCCCGCGCTAGTTCCGAATTGCGGCAGTGACGTGGCACGTCATCTCAGCTTTGCAAATATCGGAGCATCTTGGAAGACGGGCCCTGCTCCGATATTTGCAAAGCTGAGATGACGTGCCTTCACCTTCTCCCCTCTTCGTTCATAATATTACTACGGCTGCACTTGTTAATCTTCACTCATTCCCATTACATATACGGTGCAGCCTGTCCCTATGGGGAGGAGTGGTTCCCTAGATATCTTGGAAGACGGGCCCTGCTCCGATATTTGCAAAGCTGAGATGACGTGCCACGTCACTGCCGCAATTCGAAACTAGCGCGGGCCTTAAATCAGCAACGGTTGTCGTCTACCCAGTTAAGCGAATTCGAAACTAATAGTACACAGAGAGCTGGTCAAAAATTGAGTCCGCCGAAACCAGTGGCCGCGATGGTTTAATCGGCTAAGGCGTCACCCCGGACAGGCGAAGGTTGCGGGCTCAATCCCCGCTCCTGGCCCAATTTTTCGCCAGCTCCCTTTCCCTAACTTTAATGCAATAAATTTAATAATCACCTTCTCCCCTCTTCGTTCATAATATTGCTACGGCTGCACTTGTTAATCTTCACTCATTCCCAATATATATATATATATATATATATTTATATATTTTATATATATATATATATATATAAAAGATCTAATCAACTTTGTTTTTGTCCAAAATTCCACTCGAGGAAGAAACAATTGAAAAGAAAAGAGTTGGAGGGTTTCGGCATGCCGGAAGTGTAATTGTTTGTTCTATATTTTTTTTTAAAACAGCAGTGAGTTAGTCAGCTAAAATGGACCTCAGGTTTCTAAGCTCTAAAAAAAAAAAGAAAGCAAACCCCCCCCCCCCCCCAACCGAAAAAAAAACATTGGAGTTTTTGATGGTTTTTACAATTAAATATTAGTACAAGCAAGAGTAAACGAGCCTCAAGGTTTGAATAAAATCTTGGAATTGTTTCTGTAATCTATTTTTCTTGCACCACCTCACAAGTGTTCGCGCGTTTGTACGTTTGAAGAACAAGCAAAACAAATACGCACATACACGCACACACACGTACACACATACACACACACACACACACACAAAAGTGGTGTTATAGCGAGCTTTGTTACGTAAGAACGCAGCCGATGTTTCACTGATTAATCGTGTTTTCAATAAGATGCGATATTTAAATCTTTTAAGCGCAGCTCGAGCTAATCTACGAAGATGGGCTTTTTCATATCCCGAACCTAACGCTGACTCGAAGAAAAAGTGGCCGAGGAAACCGGGCGAACCTCCCCTAGATCAAGTGCAAATTGCCTGTGCACGGCCGCGAAAACCTGTAAATAGAAGGAAGGCCGGACGTTTACTTTTGGGCTCAAATCGGAGAATAGATATCCGGTCTTACTAGATCAAAAAAAAAAAAAATGGGTTCTCATATTTTTTGTGTGTGTTAGTTCAGGATTGTCGGGATAGATATATATTCACATAAAAACAAAAAACACAAATACACAATTTTCTTGTTGCTGAACATTTTGTTTTGTATATGCGCCTTTGTACCTTTTTTCTTTTTTTTTTTTTCAGGCTCGAATGTCTTAATGAAATAGGTGGACCACCGCACGCCGGGGGCACGCGTAGAGTCGGAATCGTGTGAGCGGTTTCGCCAAAAGGCCCTTTTTTCGAAACTCCGTCAAGCAACATTGGTGGTCGCCATTTCTGGACCACCTTGTTTGTCTTTTTAGACTTAAGCTAGGTGGCGCAAGCTAGTGCCCGTAACAAAGGGTATCTGTATACCCATTAACATCCCCCCATCCATCCATCGGGCACGAACCGTGCGATCGGATCCCGAGTCCTCGCCGAATGCTGACGCAGCCGTCGTTCTCGACGCGGGCTGAGCCGAGTTCACGCCGAACACTTACGCAGCCCTCGTGTCTAATGTGGAGCGCAAGTATCGTCTGCTACTTTTCCAGCGGTTGTGGTGACGTCAGAACGCTGAGCTCTGATTGGCTCCGATTGAAGGATAGTGGGTAGACCTCAAAGCAAGTTGCCTTCAGGTCTACCCACTATCCCTCAATCAGAGCAATCAGAGCTCGGCGTTCTGACGTCACCGCAACCCCTGCGAAAGTAGCAAACGATACTTGCTCTCCGCATACAGACAGAGAACACCTACCCAGACAACCTCGGATGATTGGCGCAGCAGCTGGCGCGCACTTTTCCTAAGGGTCTGTTTTATGAAATGCTTCGGTACAAAGGCTTTTGCCACAATCGTGAAATAGGGGTACGTTACACGCGGTTAACTCGCGACAATTAATACTTCAAATGGAAGTTATGTCTGGTACCTTTTTTGTAAGGCGACGAATCAGCTCACGACTCCAACTCTGCACGTTCAACTTGGCTGACCGGGTCCATCCACATTTCTTTTTGAAGGCCTTCGGCCCGAAGGCTTCTAAATTCCCGCGAAAAGGGGGTATTAGCATTGTATAAATTTGAGTTTAAACAATATAATTATGAAAAAAGTTTGGTGGGTACAGTTACCCTACAAAAAGAAATAAATAAATACGCGTAATATACATTCTAAACTTCACTTTTCTTTACTTTTGTATATTATACCGCTAGTAATTTCAGGGACATATAATGTCCGGGTTGGGAGATTGTGGGAACTCGCCACGTTCTGCATTTCTTACCCTGTCATTGGCTATCGATAGTTTTATTTTTATTTTTTATATAAGCCCCTCCCCCCCCCCCACCCCAGAAAAAAAAGGTCGTAAAGGTTTTGTCATTTTGTTTACGTCTTGCTGGTTTGCTGTTTTTTCTTCTTCTACAGGTTGTAATAAGAAAACACGAATGTTGACGATCGAAAGTTGACGTATTAACTAAAAAAGGCCTGATGAAAACGTCTTAAAATTTCACTGACCACGTATACGTTCATTACCAACGAAAAGCTCTCCGAAGAAATTTCGTTCGTTTAGAGTTTGGTGCTTCCCAAAACAGAAGGGCACGTAAGAAGGATAAAATGTAGGCACTTAAAAACACTGCGAATTTCTGAATTTTTATTTCTTACGACGGTCACAAAACAAGTCTACCATAGAAAACCTTTTCGGTAATTAAGTTAAAAAAAATTAACAATTTTTCAACGTTGTGTTAAGTTTAGAGACAGCCTTGTTGCACAGTTTCGTGCAGAGGCAGTTTCATTAAAGCTACGCCACTAATTAGAAAGTTACGAACTAATGCAGATGCCACAAGAAAGCTTTTCTTAAAACCTCTAAAGAAATGTAAAAAAAGAACTCCCGGAAAAAAAAAAACGACCGGCAGAGAAGGGTTTAATTAACTATCGCGTGATTCTTAAGATAAAGGTCATTAATTCTAGGGCCCTAATGACGGCGATTTGTTGTCAAATCCAATATACGAGCTCCGATAACACGCTGATGGCAATAAATTAACTGAACCATATGGCCAGCCAACGAAGATCACTGAACCCGTCAGCAGAAACTTTCACATACCGAGCGGCAATATTGTTCTTTTAGTGTGATACCAAATGTAAAAAAAAAAAAAAATAAAATAACTAGGAATATTTACTTTATTTTTGTGACTGAAACTCGTAACGCCTGGATAAGTCCTAGAAAAAATGAAAGTGTAAAGTTATCTGCTACCACCTATAAACCACAAAAACACTTTCGCGCACAATTTGGCACTGAGGGAGGTCGTAAGTTTGTTCGGTGCCACATCACAAACATTATTTTTATGTCTAAACATATTTGCAGCCCCTGTATTTGCCGATTTTCTTTCCAACTCCAGTCGTTAGCCTTCCAATCCCACTATACGAAAAGAAAAATAATTCAATGGTATTTTCAAAAGTGCACGTTGCCTCGGGATTAGGATCTGAGGGGAACAAATGCAATCATGGCAAGTTACGTCGGAAGACTCGATACCGTTAAAGGTGCGCGCTTCAAAAGGCGCTAAACAAAGTGCCAGAGAAAGCTTCCAGCAACGTCATCATCCGGCAAAGCAAGCTTCCAAGAAAACTTACCATTGTCGTTTTGTGTGATTAATCCGCGTACGAGTATTCAATGGCTACCAATCTGCACGACATAAAATTACCCATGCACAAATACGCACGGCATATGGAAAAAAAATAACTAGGGGAAAGAAAAGTGGGGGAGGGTTCTATAAGAAAGAGGATAAATAGATACACAAAGAGGAAAAAAAGTATTTCAAGCATTTCAATAGGGTACCGGACCTTCTCGTGGCTCCTTTAAAAATATGATGGGCATCTCCTAAAAAGTTAATAAACTTCGATATGGCGCTGTTGACTGCTCCGGTCAACACCGCGAAACATGCATTTCTATAACACACAATGTTGCTTGGAGGTGAACCTTATATTTGCTACGGCCCTGTCAACTAGATGGTCTCTTTCGTAGACTCCACTGTGCAGCATTTTGAGCCCTATCGCAAGAACAACAAATTTGAAAGGGACCTTTTTCAGCATTCAGTGGTATTTCTATAGACTCTTCCGTGCGAATCAAAGGCACTCTTTGTTTTTCGTCGGTGCGGAGCTATGGCGCCTGTTCGACATACATCACACTGCGGTCGTCCGTCGGCTCCTGTACTGGCAACGGTGAAAGCCTATTCACCTCATGCAGCAGCAGACATAGAAACCTTTCTGGCCGTTCCAGTGATCGAGAGCTGCGTCTACGCGATCGGTCCGCGAATGTGCGAACCTGACTATTATCGAAGACGAAGCTACGAACCGAAATGCTCGTTCATCCGCGCCAAGTCAGGCGTTCTATTCAAGAGCGCCCTGTGTCAGTCACGTTCACGGGTAGTGCGATATAAATGTGTTCACAGTTTGTACATAACGGAACGTACCAATCAGCAATCCATCATACACTTGGGTTTTTGTTTTAGTCTGACACGGGTCAATGCAACAGGCCCGTTGCTCAATTTACAGGGACGTTTCGAAAGCATCCCCCGAGTGTTAATAATGTACGAATTGTGAAACTGGCCGGACTTTCAAGTACTACACTTTACGTGGCGTTTTTTTTTTATTTCTCGAAATTATAGGGTACTCTTAAAGTAAACTCTTATTCAAATCAAGTCAGTATGGAAGCGAAGAGAAATAGATACTGTTTTCTTTCATAACCACATCAAGCAACATTGATTGTCGCCATTTCTAGAGCACTAAATGTGCGACTAGATCCCAGTCTTCGTCGAACGTTGATAGCACTCGTTTTCGACACGATCTGAGCCCAGTTCACACCGAACACTGACGCGGCCGATACATGTTCAGAGCGCGTGCCCAAACATGGGCCGACTCGAATGATTAGCACAGGAGCTACAAGATGACATGCACTTTTCAAGAAGGGTATGTGGTAATTTCGAGCTTTAAGGAGGTATAAATCGTAAGCCACATGCTCATTAAAAAAAAAAAAAAATCCGAACTATTAAACGCTTAAAACACTATCATTTTATTTTTTTTAAATAATTCCTTGGCCAAACACGTATCCCCCGTCAAATAAACGTCGACAAGGCGTAGGGAATCATAAAGCGTTGATCTCCTCCATTACGTGTGAAGACGTTCTTTCGTGATCTCGGCTCCATGTAAGCACTATAGCGCCGTGTAATTTTACGGTTCCTGGTTTCGAACGCGCATAGAGAGCCGTGCTATAGCCGTTTCTGAGAGAGTCGTTTGCGGGACTGCGCTTTTGTGAGCCGCAAAAACGAACGCCGCACCGAGGGACTCGCTTTTAAAATACGCCAACGACGAGGGGAAAGTTACGCGTCGCCCGGAATCGCAGAAAGCGATGGCATCTCGTACCGTAATGGAGTTCGAAAAGAGGGTGACGCTTCGAAGAACGAGTGTTGCAAGGAAGTGAACAACCTATACTCGTGTTCACTTCAAGAATCACAAAAAAAAGAAGCAAAAAAAAAAAAAAAGAAGTCCGGCTGCTCGCGGAACCTCAATAATTTCCCCCTTCATGCGATGAATTGGTCATATATAAAAAAATAAACTACGCATCGCAGAGCGCTCATTTTGCATCCAAATGTAGCGCTAGGGGTCCGAACCAGATGCCAAAGTCTCAGCGTTAACCCTTATCTTATTCAAAATTTGTAAGTGTTTTTCTTAAATTTTCTTTGGGAGAGTGGCGGCCGACCGAGCTCTCGAATACATGGAGCTCTACGGCGTTAGGTAGCAGAAACGGGAGAAAATGGGCACCATTGTCCCGTTGAAAATGTCAAAAAATCACTTATTACTTTTGAATAAGGTAAAGGTTCGCGTGCTGAAACTTTGGCATCTTGTTCGAACCTCTAGCGCTACATTTTGGCAGAAAATGAGCGTCCTGTGATGTACAACTTACTTTTGTTGTTAAAAAAAACAAAAAAAAATATTTTTTTCTTGAGACACCCTGTAGATGCATTTTATAAAATGTGAAAGCACTAACAATGCGAGGACAAAAAGAAAGGCGAACAGGACGAGCGCTTACTCTCAACTGAACATTTATTTAAAAAGAGCTAAAGCAAACGACCTCCGATAAAAATGCAATGAATCACTGAGTGGCGTCACTCATCACCACGCGTCAATAAAATCACTCTCTTTTCGATGCAGAAAATTTGACAGCTGGCTGAGGCAGCCTTCAGTGCCCTCTTTCTTTATAGCTTTTTATATTAACTTTATGTTATTTGATCAAGTCGTACACGTTTCGAGCGCTAAAAGCATCGTTGCTTTATTCGACAACCAAATCTTGTAAGAACTACTTCGCGCAGCGCAGGAATATTGCGCAAAACGTCTTTTTTTATGTGAGAAACTAGTGTGTCGCGCTGGCATCGATTCTCTGTGTGCGTGCGTGCGTGCGTGTGTGAGCGCGTGTGTGTCTGCGTGTTTGTGCGCGTGTGCATGCGTGTGTGCGTGTTTGCGTGTGTGCGTGTGTGTGTGTGTTTAAGAGCACGTTGATGGAGCCCTGCAAAGACTTTTTTTAGTGGTTTTTAATTTCCACAGAACCTGAGCGCACCGAACGTACTAACCTAATGAAACTTTCCTCTTCTCTAATTTCGCTTTAATTTAAAAGTCATTGGCAAATTTAAATTACAAAAGCAACAAAAAAATGACCTCCTTCGTGACGTCCTTGGTTGCTTGAGTAGGTGTGGACTATAGAAGGGGTAAGGAGCTAGACGAGCGCTCACTGCTGCCGCACTCCGTGTCGACGGCTCGAGAGGGCGCCACTAAAGCATGTTCTGGATAGGCTGTATGAAGCGAACAGCCAGGGCGGCTCGCATTGCATTTTCTGCGCGATTAAACACTAATTCGACATGACACTTCATTGGCCACAAACGACAGCAAACACGGGGTAAAGATTAGTTCAAAACGGGAGCCATTTCGCGCTGCCATACCGCCAAGCGTCCAAACCGCAAGCCAAACCTTCTCGCCAAGGGCCTTTGGAACGCTCGGAACCGGTCGGATATCCTCGAGCCCGAAACGACCGCAGCGCCGCCGCGTACATCCGGGACCTTTCTACGCTCGCCGCTCGTCGGTGCCTGATCCCACTACACCTTTCTAGTATGCGCTGCCTTTTCCACCGCTTGGTGGCGGGTATGTCGACGGGTCATTTCTTGTTTCCGTACTTTATAAACTGCATTTGTTTGTTTTATTATCTAAAATAGTCAACAAAAACTACTTTTATAAATAATTGAAGTGGTTCGCGCCACTTATATATATATTTTTTTTATTTCGACAAAAAAGAAGCTTTTCAGCGGCTCTGACCAGTAGTAAGCCCAGGACCAAAGACTTCACATATCGCGCGCTTTTGGCACCGCGAGTCGCCCCCGTAGGTGGAGGAGGTTTACGCGTCGTCCGGTTAAAATATGAGGCACTGGTATTTAGTTACTCTCTCCGTGCCCGCTAGCTTGCCCGAACCCCAAGAGGCGTGAAAACCGTTAAAAAAGGTACACCCTTAAATATGATTGCAGGGCCTCAGTGCACCCTCGTCACTTATTTGTTGAGAGCAATTGTTAATTCAGATTACCCTTATCTAAACTAATCTATATATATACATATATATATGTATAAATATATATACACAAATAATATATATATATACAATACATATACATAAAATAATATATGTATATATATATATATATATATATATATATATATATATATATATATATATATATATATATATATATATATATATATATATATATATATATATATATATATATATATATATATATATAGGAACAGCACCTGGGATAAAAAAAGCACTCGAGAGGGGAACCCTGCCACAGACCTCTTAACATTTGCACCAGACGATGTTCTGAACTTTGTGGAGAAGCACTCAGACACAAAAAGGTTTGTCCTACAGACTACAGCCAGACTCTACGATCCCCTAGGATTCATCGCGCCATTTGTCGTGCGAGCAAAGATCCTATTTCAACAAATCTGGAAACAGAAGATGGAGTGGGACGACCTACTGCCTCTTGACCTGCGCAGTGAATGGCACCGATGGTGCGCGGATCTTCCATTGCTATGTGACGTCATGGTGCCACGTTTCTACAGACAGGGAATAGAGGGAGCGACGATCAAGACAAACCTGCACATCTTTGCCGATGCAAGTCCTCGGGCGTATGGAGCCGTAGCATACGCAACTATGACGAACGATTTCGGCACCACGACATCGACAATACTGCTTTGCAAGTCTCGAGTGGCACCTCTAAAAGAAATTTCTGTAGCAAGGCTAGAACTTTTGGGATGTTTTTTGGCAACCAGACTAAGCGTCTACATTAAGACCAAGCTGCAGGAGAACATCCACGAAGTGCACTTGTGGACCGATGTGAAGATAGCTCTTCATTGGATCCTCGGAGAAGCAAACGACTGGAAACAGTTTGTAAAAAACAGGGTCGTTGAAATCCAGCGAAACTCGGATACTTGCTCTTGAAAACACTGCCCAGGCAAAGAGAACCCAGCTGACCTGGTGACAAGAGGAATCAAAGCCATAGAGCTGCTCAACAGTGAAGTATGGTAGAAAGGACCTAGCTGGTTAACAGTACGAGAGCGCTGGCCAGAGGCGTCTGGTCCGCAAGCATTCAATATAGAAGAAACAGAGAAAAAAAAGGTGGCAGCGTTGCCCACGGCAACAGCAGACCAAACGATGGTTCCAGAAATTGAGCGGTTTAGCACAGCTGTGCGACTTCGGCGAACAATGGCGTGGGTACTCCGCTTTATAATGAAGTCTAAAAGAATTAGCGCTCAAACTGGACCCCTAACCGCGGAAGAATTGAACAGAGCCGAAAGATATACAATAAAGAATGTACAACGTAGAGCCTTCGAACAGGAGATAAAGAATCTGCAAGACGCCAAGAAACTACCGCCAGATTCTCCTATAAGAGACATTTCTCTTTTTTTGGATAACGATGGAATACTTCGGGTAGAAGGAAGACTACAGTTCTCCGATAAATCCTTTGAAGAGAGGCATCCCGTTGTGCTACCGAAAGACGACCACTTTTCGAAGTTGTTGATAACTGATGCACATCGTAGACTATTGCACACGGGAGTGCGTGACACACTCGTGCAATTACGGGAGCGCTACTGGATCGTGAGAGCTTGGCAGATGATAAAAAAAGAAATCAAGAAATGCATCGCATGTCAACGGCTGAACGCCAGACCACTGTCAGAAGTGACGGCGCCCATGCCCGCAGATCGTGTCACAGAAGCGGAAGCCTTTGAGGTCGTGGGTGTTGACTTTGCGGGACCCGTATGGGTCACAGCGAGGAAAATAAAGAGGAAGGCATATCTCACGTTGTTCACGTGTGCAGTTACCAGGGCAGTACACTTGGAATTGGTACCGGACATGACAACAGAAACATTCCTGCGTGTGTTCCGACGATTTGTATCAAGAAGAGGCGTGCCAAGGGTGATCTATTCTGACAATGCGTTGGCATTTAAGAGAAGCAAGAAAGACTTAAGCGAGCTTTGGCATATTCTATACGAGATGAAGAAGTGCGGAATTACTTCGCAAACAGCAGGATACAATGGAAGTTCATTGCAGAACGTGCCCCGTGGTGGGGCGGATTTTATGAGCGTTTGATCAGGGTCAGTCAAGAACTCTTTGAAGAAAGCCATCGGACGACGAGTCCTGACAGAAGAAGAGTTAGTGACTCTCCTCACTGAGGTGGAAGCAATCATCAATTTTCGGCCATTGACCCACGCGTATACAGTGAAGCGCAAGAGCCTCAGCCACTATCACCGTCGCACTTCACAACAGGGAAAAGACTTACGTCGTTACCAAAACCGTCCGGCTCCGACTTGCAAAACGGAGACGCAGAATCGCTGCGAAGGCTCTGGAAACTCAGAGAAGAATTCCTGAAAGCGTTCTGGCCACGATGGTCAAAGGAGTACCTAACTGAACTCCGATCACTGTACAAGACAAGGAGCTCAAACTGACATCTCAAAGTTGGTGACCTGGTTATATTCTATAAGTTCTACAAGTTCTATAAGTTCTATAAAAAACTAAAGTATGATCCAACACTTAAGTTTTAAGAGACAATAAAAAACAATTAAACTACCTAGAAGATAATAATAAAATATAAAAAAATAATTCTAGGTATCTCATTCAAGAAAATCCGAGACCAGGACAGTTCTATGTGTTAATAAAAGTACAAAATCACCCAGGTAGACCAATTATTTCTGAAATACGTACAAATACAGAGAACATTTCAGACTTTATTGACGAACAAATTAAAAGTACTGCAGCCTGTGCCCCGTCCTACGTAAAAGACTCTTCTCATTTTCTCAATTTGATTAATGACATCCAGATAGATTTAGGGCTAATAGTACGTTGCTGGTGACAATGGACGTAGTGTCTCTTTACACTAATATACCGCGTGATGAAGGTATTCAAGCAGTTCTGAATATTGTTAACGAAAACGACCTCACTGTTAGTAAAAGCGTCTTAAATATTTTTATGCACTTAGCTTTAGAGCTTAATAACTTCACATTTATGAATGAGCACTATTTACAAATACATGGCGCAGCAATGGGATCACGTTTCTCTCCCTCCTATGCAAATATATATATATATATATATATATATATATATATATATATATATATATATATATATATATATATATATATGATGTCTTTAGAGGAGCGGCTACTTAACTCCTTTCCGCATAAACCCCTTTTTTATAAACGTTTCCTCGACGACATATTTATAATTTGGAATAATAGGGAAGATAAACTCTTTGAATTTATTTATTTTGCAAACAATTTTAATCCACATATTAAATTTACATATAAATACTCCGATACAGAAATAGAGTTTCTAGATATTAAGATAAGACTTACTGAAAATGGTTTGAAAACAACTTTATATCGAAAACCTACAGATAGACGTGAATTTCTACATTATAAAAGCTGTCATCCAATACAAAACAAACAAGGTATACCATACAGCCAGATGCTACGATTAAGACGGTTATGTTCAGAAGATAAAGATTTTGATATAAAAGCTAGAGCACTAGGAGAGTATTTCATTAACCGTGAATACCCCTTTCCGTTAATAAATAATTCAATATCAAAAAGTCGAGCAATCTCTCGGAACGTGTTTAGTAGAGCGACCGAAAAGAAATAACCATGAATTACGACTAATCTTACCTTACCAGTCAGAACTTCCAAACAGAAACAATATTCTTAGACGACACATGAATATTTTACACATGGACACTGCTTTAAAGGCTGTTATCCCTCGACCACCTGGTATAGCGTTTAGGAGACCACGCAATTTAATGAATTTGTTTAGACAGTCCCGAAACTCGATCGGACGTAGCCTGGTCCCTTCTGGTTGAATAAAATGCAATAATAACCAATGCAGTTTATGTATGATATAATTATAGCTAACTCTATTTGTAGCACAGCAAATAACTTTAATTTGAAAATAAATGGTACTTTTGACTGTAATTCGGAAAATGTTATTTATTTGATTCAATGTAAAAAATGCCCAATTCAATACATAGGGGAAACTAAAGCAAGCATAAGAAAACGCATGAATCTACATAAAAGTCACATACGTAAACAGGTTGCCGGACCAGTTTCTCGTCACTTAAACTCCGCGGGACATAACGGACTTTCTGATCTTAATTTCATTATACTTCAGGGGGGCTTTCGAACCACCAGAGATCGAAAAAATAAAGAATCTGAATTTATTTATAAATTTAATACTTTAGAACCGAAGGGCCTTAACAGTTCGAAAGGGTCGTATCCGTCTTTTTTATAGACATTTAATTGAGATCTTCTAATTGGTGCCGCACTGTTGATTTTTTTTTTTCTTCTCGTTTCATCGTTTAATGTGACACGAGCAAACGCTCTTCATTGGGCCTCTCATTGGCTTCACATGACACCAGGTATAGTTGGCTTAGGTCCAACCACATGTCCCAAAAACTGGTTTTGTGATAATAATGGCGTTAATAATATTATATTTAATTACTTCAATTTTATTTACTGCTTTTTTACCGGGATATATTAAACTTTTAAGCGAGAATTTAGTTGAGTAGATACCCGCTAAACGATAAGCATTTTTCCAATTATTTCTTCTTCTTTGCGGCCATTTTTTCTTTGATTGAAAGAAAATGAAAACGAAGTGTTCTTGTTTGGACTGACGAAGAGCCTACCAGGCTCGAAACGTATCTGTAGGTCAATTTTTTTGGCGACTTTGGACGACCATCTCCTTAAAGGGCAAATATTTTCTGAATATATATATATATATATATATATATATATATATATATAATTACTTTTTTTAAGGATGTAAGCCGTTTAAGATTTTATACGTTTATCCAAGTTTAATGCTCAGAGTACTGTTTTACAATGAATGGAGTTGCTTCTGTTTCGTGAATACAAAACTGACCCGCCACGAATTATCAAAAAACGCTTGCCCTGTCCGTCCACGCATGCAAGGAAAGCATTAATAAAGGAAAGCCTCTTTCATTCGATAAAGTTCCCTTTATTCCCATTATGTGTCTCCTTCATGAAACCGCCCAAGCGTTTGAACCGGATATATGTCCGATACCGATAACTTCCACGCGCGGTGTACTGTATAACGGTGTAAGCAGTTGCCAGTATTTTACGTCTCCACCATACAAAACTAACGGACGACTTTAAAAAAACGCACAAAAGTAACAACGTTACCTTTGTTATCTAACGCACGTAAGGACAGCATTAATTTAGCGCCGTATAAAGATCTAATTTCTCCCATGCGTATAAGTGATGTCATATTATTCCGAGTTCTTTTTCCTTCCTCTTTCCCTCAAGGACTAACAACGGCAGGGATCTCTTTCGCCGCGTATTGAATGAGCCGGGAGCTTGTTGACCCAGTTTCCCTGCGCTCGCTTCCGTCTCGGTGCAAGCGAGAGCCGGGGAGGGATCGGCTCAAGGTCGACCATCTTTGGAGCTCTCTTTGTGTGTGTGTGTGTACGTCTGGGTCAGAAGTGCAAGGCTGCCCGGGACGAGCAGAAACGACGTGCGCGATATGAAATTCCAGCTCCTGCCATATACTATATCCCGGCGGGGGTGATGACGCCGCGAAATGTCCCGCCCTCTCCTCGCTTTTCGTTGCGATGAATCCAGCTCCGATATTAGTGGGTTTTATCGGTGAGTTTTAGTATTGCGTATATAGGGAGCAAACGCAAGAACTGTGTGTCTGCGTTAGCGTTGCGCAAAAAAACTGCGCCTTTGATTTGGTCGTGTGGCGACGACGACGCTTATACGCGCAGCGTGGAGCACGCAAGGCTAACGCAAATGTGCTCCTAGACGTAAAACTAAACCCTCCCTATTATTACGTATACCAGCAAACGCAAGCCCTGTGTTTGTGTTAGAATTGAGTGTTTCAGGCCGCTGTATTGCGGGTTGGAGCAAACGCAAGCGCTGTGCGATTACGTTAGCATTGCACGCTCCACGCTGCGGGCGCGTGTCGACGCAATGCGTCAGTTTGGGCTCCGCGTACGCGCAGTGTAGAACACGCAATGCTAACGCAAACGCACAGGACTTGCGTTTGCTCTTATACGCGATACTAAAACTCCTTATTAGACAGTTTTGGTGGACCGTACGTTAAAGCTTTGCGTGCGCAAAAATATTTTGGGTCGGAAGAGCGCATGCGCAGAACGCAATAGAAGGGCTAGCGTATTATGTACTGCGGGCTTTGCGGGAAGCTCTCGAGATATCTCGGGGCCCGCGAGAGCACTGTAGTTTCAAGATGACGGTTACCTCGACTGGCGCAGCATGGGCGACGTGGTGTGCGCGAATCTCAGTGTTACGTGAAATTACGTGGTGTTCAGCCCGGCGATTCTTTCCGGGACCTACGGCGGTCGAGTCAGATCGCTGTGCAACTGAAAGAGTGCATTGTGCAAATGTTCACATCCCGCAATGTGCGTGAACGTTGCGATCTGCTCAACGCCCCTTCGCGCAGTTCATCGCCGACGGACGAACGACTCTCGCGAAAATTTTCCGTCGCCGCGCACTGGGCATTATGCAGTAGATCATGGATTTCTTCACGCGATAGCATCAATAAAAGGTGCTGTTTTCACGGTGTACGATTGACGGAGGCTCCGTGATCGAAATCAGCTACGTACTCGTCTCGTAACCACCGGGCCTCCGTACCGCGCCACTGATCTTC
Source organism: Ixodes persulcatus (assembly GCA_013358835.2). Lineage (NCBI taxonomy): Eukaryota > Metazoa > Arthropoda > Arachnida > Ixodida > Ixodidae > Ixodes > Ixodes persulcatus. The sequence goes on along the minus strand of JABSTQ010011074.1, from coordinate 305,577 downwards.
ACTATAGGGGGCTGGATGGCGCATGGCTGCTCTCCGAGCCTAGTGCAAGTGAAGCCACCGGAAGTTCAATGCTTGCAGTTGCGTACCAACTTGTTTTTGAGGGGGGGGGGGGGCAGACCAGACACCCCCCCCCCCCCCCCCCACACACACACACACAAGGGCCGGGAGGCGGTGCCCTTGGTATCCCTTGGGCGCCGCTGGTCAGTGTTTGCCCTGCCCAGTGGCGGCTGTTTCGGGAAGGGGGGGGGGGGGGCAAAACACGTGCCTTGCGCCCCCCCACTCTGAGAACTGGGGGGGGGGGGGTGCAAGCGCCCGCTTTGCTCCCCCGGTTGGTGCACCCATGGATGCTTGTCCCGGAAGTCGGGCCTGTGCTGGGCTTCCTAGTGCATTCAGTCGATATTTTGGTCCATGCTTTTTTGTGTCTTTTATTGGGTTTGAATACTCCCGTTCTGAATTAAATCCTGAGAACAAGGCATTTGAACTCGGGACATACGAACACTTGATCAACTAGAATCAAAAATGTTTCACATCGAATGGCTTCTTATGAGACTTCTCGGGACCGCGTGCGCTGTTACTCCGCAACAAGCAGGCTCTTTCGGGATAACGAGAAAAAATCCTAGCGCCCTGAACGCTGTTCGATCCGCCACTCGGAAGAGTTGAAAAAGCCTCTCAAGCGCTTACTTCCGGGACAAGCCGCTTACTTCGAGTGGCTTCATACCTGTCTGCTCAATGCGCGTTCCAGCCCCCTATATGGAGATCGGTGTACCCCGCAGGAAAGCGGGCTTGACCAGGCAGCTGCGGCTTGGCTCAATTTGAAATAAAATTAATGAACGTGTTTTTATTCTCAATATTTTCTTTGAGGAGCATGGTGGCGCTGTAAGCACGCGGAATTCTACGGCTCTGACAAGTGGAATCAAAATCATGCGAGACGTTCACTCGGCAACGTTTACAGAACGCGCAACTAAAATCGGTCCGAGCAGGTAGTTTTTAGCGTACGCTATAATTTAGCGTATTGCGTACGTAAGAGCCAGCAACGCTATACTAAAACTGTCTATTGTCGCGTGCGTGGTTGGGCAGGCGCCTCGATTAAATTACGTGTTTGCTTACGATTGCTGCCTTGGTTCTCACGTTTTCTTATGACGGATTAATTCAGATAAGAAAACAATATTCCCCCCAAAAAAATGCAAAAAGAAAAACGTAAGAAATATGAAGCATAAAAGGACAGAAGGCGGACAGTACGAAATAGGTGCTGTTCGTGTTTTGTCCCTCTATGTTTAATTAAGTTTCTACATAATATTAATTAGTAGTCATCTCAAAACAGCTACACAAATGTTAATTGATTATGTAGAAAGTGTATTATTAATAGGGAGGTTTAGAATAGCCTGTTAAAAAGCTTTGCGTGTGCAAAAAAGAATAGTGTCGTCGCTACTGCATATGTATCGAGACCGAACCTCGCGTTTTTTATTGGCGCATGGCGACGGCGCTATTTCTTCGCGCACTCAAAACTTTTGGGGTACGCTATTTTTAAATTGGCTTACAGTAAGGAAAAAGGTTCCATTATTGCATTGAGAAAATCACGATACATGCAAACTATGAATTACGGAGCGCAGAGTAGTGCAGCCTTGCACATAACAATCTGTAAAGTTAAACGTATTAAGGTTTTCCGCGTAATCTGTAAATAAAAAAACACTGTGAAAAATCGAACGAGTAAAAGAAAAATAGCCGTGACGTTAGAATTGCTATAAAAAATTAATGTTTTTATTGGGCTGTCTCGCGTGGCGTTCAGTCGACTGGAACTCTCGTCCCATACCGGCGAACCATCGCCTTGTGTCTTTCTATTTACAACTCTATGGAGAGCTTAGATTGAAGAAAGGGTCGATATCCCAGAACATGGGGAGCGTTTGCAATATAATGGCGGAAGCCTTACTGCGAAGTTTGGTCGCAAGTGCGCATGCGTTGCATTTTCGCGTGGCGAGGAAGAAAGCAGGCGAAAAGGCGGAGGCATTTGCAGACGATCAACGCTTTCGGTGCCTATTCGCAGCTCGTATTGCAGACGCCGCCCATAAACCACGTGACCTCGATCGAGCAGTTGATAACACTCTGTAATACAGGCTCTTTACACAATTCTATAAAGAATGCGACGCCACTGGGGAGATGTACAGCCTATTCAGGAGTGTACCGCCTGGTGGTAGAAATGTGAAACGGGAAAAAAAAATGGAATGAAATGCCACTCCGCTGAAGTTGCGCATGCGCGGAGGCGTCATCGAAAGGGAAATTACCAGACACGAACGCCTCGACGGGAAAACTCGATTTGCGGTGCGGTTCCTTAATTTCCACGGACGTGGCTTCGACGAGAGACGGCGGTGGCGCGCGGAAGTTTGCTGCGCGAAATCCGACCACCCTGGAGTCCCAGCTTCGGCGGATGCCCGCTCCACAGAACCCGTCTCCAGGTTCGTTTGTCAGATTGAGTTTCGATAATCGAGTTACTGGCGTGGAAACCCGTTCAAAGACCAAGCTTGAGAAAAAAAATCTATATATCTATATATACTTCGTTTAACTTTGAAGAGACTCTACAACGCGTTTCTCACTCCGTTTCACTTCGAATCCGTCCGCAACCGACCGTGCAATCCGATGAAACCAACAAAGTAGTGCCAAAAATGCATCGTCCCGGCGCACTTTGTCTTTTTAGACTTAGGCTAGGTGGCGCAAGCTACCGCCCGTCACAACGGGAATAGCCATTAACATCCATCCATTCATCCCTTTGCGGCTTGTTTATCACCGGCTAAACCAATGCCACAGATATACACAAAGAGCGCGAGATCGCGGCACATTCACTGGGCGTGATTGGTTTAGCTGCAGATAGTGAACGCACAAAGAGGATGTGTGCCGTGACGATGCACTTTTATGCGCTGCTCAATCTGTTCCGTCAGGTCTTAAAGGGGCACTGACACGTCAAAATCATATTTTTTTTTTATTATCCGAAACGATTGAAAACGGTGCCGGGACATTACCCTCAAAATTCGAAACTTGGGAATTCAGTATTTGTGAATTAAAAAAACAATTTCCAAATGCCGAATTTGAAGTTCCCGCGCGATCCCCGCCAGTGCAGTCAGTCAAATTTTGCGGTCTCCTGCGACTCGACTTTCTCTCGGACCTCCGCTGACCCGATGCGAGGAGGAGGCGAGCTGGCGCGCGGGAAAAAACCGGTTTCTTCCCCAACTCGCCGATCTGCTCGAGCACCGCCAAGTTTTCTGAGAGAGGACACACATCTAGGAGGGGGCATCTCACCGAACTCTGATTTTTGGTATTTCAAAAAGAGGGGCCGTAGTGCGTTCGCAATTGCGTCAAAAAACATGTTTTACGATTGCCGTTATTAAATGTTATAGAAATGTCACCTACAAAGCTTCTAAATTTCCTGATTTTTGACGTCACCGATCAAAAGAAGCGAGGAGGTAGCGGCGGGAGATTTAAACGCCAAAAATAAAAAGGCGCGCGCGCGCGCGGGGAAATTTTTTTTCGCAATGCGGTTTTTTTTTGCGTGTCTATGACTACAACTTGCGTCGTTTTAGACAATAAAAAAAAATACGACCTTTGGGGTGTCAGTGCCCCTTTAACGTCACCTGTGGTCGAACTTGAGGTGAAACGGAGTAAACTGGAATCGCCTACGGGGGAGCGGGTGTACGAGACTCACTCTAAATAAAATGTCTGCGAGTTCGTTTTCTTTCTGCAGAACACTGAGACGGCCAATCACGGCGAACAATGGAAGGGTCCTGCGAATGACGAAGCGATCGGAGGTGACAAGAAACAACGATGATCACGGCGAACCAAGAAGCGTAAACATCGTCCGCGACGCCCAGCGTTGTTTTTCTTTTTTTTTTTTTAAGGGACATTGACAGAATATATTTATGCTCGCCGAGGATTTTTGTTTGAACATGACCTATGAGAGCCCAACTATCCAGAGCGCGATATAAAAAATAATATGAATTTATTTTGTGTGTGCGTGTGTGTGTGTGGCTTCCAAAAATCTGCATATACGATAATTTAAAAGCACAAATCACCGGAAGTGCATGAACTTCCTGTGGCTTAATAGCCGAGTGGTACAACTTACTAAAATAATGTACGTGTGATTGACTACAAAAAATTAATTGGGATTTTCTTAGGCCTACCGCGAAAACTCAGTGTTTTTTTTTTTTGTTTTTGTTTTTTTTTGTCTTTGATGCGTATTTTAGCAGTTTAGTGAGTTATATCACACCGTTCTCAAGCCCTTCGTAAAAGCTGGGGCCATCAGTCCGACAGCAGTGCGCTGTACGTCAAACTTAAGTTTTGGAGTGCATTATATGACACAAACGGGTGTGAGACTACACCCCCTCTGTTTAAGAGAGTATGGTTGGCGTGGCAGAGGTCCCCGCATGCATCCTCAGATCGAGCTTCTACCTATCGTCTGCTAAGAAAGGCGATTCTTGATAGCGTGGAATGCACGTTGCAGAAGCACTGTGGATTTCTTCGCCAAGCTTCGCGATTCCGTTCAAACCAGAGTTGTTTATAAATATGCGCTGTATTTCCGTGAATGGCTCTGGGGCGGGACGCATTCAGCGTCATAACTACACATCAGCCTGCCAACTACCAGGTGGTGTTGATGAATCTTTTTATTCGTATTAAAATTAGTTTTCGTGCGTTTACGAGCGGAGTACTGGTGTTTCTAAGGTGAGTTTGACGAAACAAATAAATAAAAGCTAAAGTTTCGTCTCTGTACCCTTTAGTAACGCGCCAAAATGCTATTATTAGATACTTTTTGCTCTTTCATATATACATCTGAAATACATCAAGAATGTTAGCACCATTTTTTTATTTTTGGTGACGATTTTGAAAATAAACTCTAGCATAGCCTCCTCTGTACCCGGAAAGCCTGGCAGTTCGACGACAGAGCCATAGAGTGCCCAGTCACAGATTTGGAGCTCGAGGATCTGGTAGAACAGAGCATCAAAATGTCATATCTCGGAGAACCTGGACGTCAGCGCACAGCGTTTGCAGCGGCGAGGACCAGAAACAAACTTGTTCGCTCAGGAGAAGTATGTTTCGGCGTCTCGCCGCAGCGGGGCGCCAGTCACGGGGCTCTCCTCTCATCCGTTGTATGCCGCTCCGCCTTTTCCACTTTGGCGGACGCTTCTTGTGGCGATCTGCCTGGCTTTGTCAGTAGATAGGACGCTATGACTATAGTCATTGACAAGGTGAGAACGCCTTTTTGGAACGTCCGGACTTAGCACGCGCTCGTCGCCTTTCACAGTGCTTAGGCAGCGCGCGCAAGCTCGGGGCTCACGAGTCGCCGAAGCGTTGTCGAAGGTAGGAAGCTCGTCCTGGAAGCGTGACATCTGAAGCTCCTCTCTGCAGTTCTCATCCCGTCAATGACTAATGGCGATGTGAGCGATCGAAAGCGTCGCTGTGGTTGGCCTCCCACGATTGGTCAAATGCTGACATGACGTCAGCAAAGGACTTCTCATCGACAGAAATAAGAGTAATGTAAGAACTTTACTTTTTGACGGTGTTGACAGAGTTGGTTTCAGAGCGCAACGATTTCAAGATTCCACCATGCTCATTACAAATATCATTGAACTTGTCGTTCGCAAAGTAATGACGTCACGAGAGAAAACCATAGGAGGGCGCCGCCAAAATATCTCGCCGCTAAAAGTTGAGAATCAAGACGACAAGGGTGCGCACCCACGTAGCGGCCTTCGTTTTTGTTAAGGGAGCTGGGAATCTGCGTCCGGTTAAAAGGATCTGAACGATACGCACATTTACGGGCCCTTCAGACGAAGACGACACCCAGGGTCACGCCTGGCGGCCATAGCTGTGTGCGCGAATGCTGAGTGCGTGCTGATGGCGAGCTTCCACAGTTCTTTTGCAACGTGCATTCCCGCACCATCAAGATTGCCTGGTCTTAGCAGCCTAGTAATGTGAGCTCGTTCTGAGCATGCGCTCTAAACAGCGCACTCAAATATGGCACCCAGTGAATACCCCCTATAATCTGTGAAACGGTAAGAACACAGCTAACGTCTTGTTCATTTCGAGAATTATAAATGTGACCTTTCTAGTTCGCGCAATATAAGTTATCACAAAGTATTTATGCTTTTTATACGCTTTTTTTTTGCATTGATAGCTGCGTGACGACGGTGATCTGAAACGGCATCATAAAAGCTTAAACAATAAACGTGGCGATTCAGTGCGCTCAGTTGCATCACCTGGCTGGAGTACGGTAAAAGATAGCGTTCCAACGCCTTTTTCAACGTAGGCAGATTTAAAAATGATCCGTGTGCTCTAAAGCGCTATTGTTTGAATAAACAATCGCTCGCAAGAGGTTGAAAAATGTAAATAAATATACTGCAATATTTGCTTTAATATATTAAATCTCTAGACGCTGAATGAAGCACCTCAATTACCAGGTACGTTATTTGTAAGTAAAGGTAAACCCCAGCCTATTCCATGCCGCCAACAGTTAATCAGAAATAACTTCAAAACTAATCAGGTTTATAAGCCTGTGTTGCTTGTGTTACACATTAAACGACACTGAGATAAAAACAAATAAGGCACGTGTATGTTTCTTTTTTTTAATGTCGTTTACTTTATGACATAACAGCACCGTTCTATTAATAATACGCGAAACCAACTACCCTATCTTCAAAACTGTATTGCCGTCACAACTAACCTTTAATATCTGCACTGCTCACTTCGACTGAAAGACAAAAGTTTATCACGAGAAGGCTAACATTAACGTCCAAATTGCATTCCTCCGGCTAAGAGGCTTGCATCATCATTATATTCGTGCTTCAGTAACATTAAATCACAGCTAAAACATCGTCCAAACGATACAAGTCAAAAGTCTGGAACGGAGAAAAAATCTCATGCAAGGCAGAGTACAGTTGCACTTGCCGCGTAGTGAGTTTACTTGTAAGAACAAAATAGGGATAACTTTTTACACACGTATACAACTTAGGTAGGTGTTTAGTCTAGCGGCCCTAAAAAGTGTTCAAGTCTTCGTCATCATTCTCAACAAATGCCCATTATATAATAATAACTACTAAAATAATAAAAAAGTGTGGACGGCGCAGAGTGGGTGCAGTTAACAATCTTGTAAGACAGAAGGAAGATTTCTTGTAACAGTGTTTCCAGTCACCAAACGCTCTACTCAAGAAGAAAACAAAACCGCGTTATGGCAGGGCCGAAAATGATCCCTGCTAGAATTGTGGTTCTTCCGCACCGGGGAAACGAATGAACTAAACATATATATATTTTGGAGCAAAATTTCAAACGTGAAAACAAAAAGGAAGCATAAAAAAAAACACATATAAAATAAAAAGAAATGAGAGAGGTAGTCCTCTAAGGTGAGAGTCGTGGATGGTCTAAACATTAGGTCTGGTTGTTATCGATCTCAGGGGAGCCTGCGGGGAAGGGGCATGGAGCTTCGCCCCGTAAAATCCGAGACGTTTTCGACTTCATGGCAGTTTGTCGTGGACCCGTTTTCTCGAGAATTGGGTCCTTCGTTTCTAACTTGAAGTTTTTCGATTTTTTTTTATCGCCAGATATGAAACAAAGACAAGTTATCTCGATGGAAATAAATCACGAAAAAAAGCGAGAAACATAAAAGAGACAGAAGCAGGTAGAGAACAGAAAATAGTTCGGTTTGCGGGTTCTCTCATGGATGCTTCTTCTTGGTACCGGATGAAAACTTCTAACTTTTGACGTCTATTTTTTTCTTCTTTTTTTGATGTGGAGTTACTGCAATTGAAGAGAAATATGAAGAAAGCTGCAGTTCTTGTTCTAAGGGCTTACCTCTGCGGCTGTACGCAGAAAACTGCGAAAGAATGCAAAGAAAGAGCACGTCACGTTTTCGCCATTTCTTCTCGGATAATCCTCAGTGAAGTTTTTAATCCATCGAGCGCACCCGTCTGAAAAAGAAAAAAAAAAGACGAAAGAAAAAAGTATTAAAATCAAAATTGAAGAATTAAGAGCAGAGTCATAAATCGTAAGGTCTTTCAGCAAGCTTCTGTTCACGTCGTAAGATTTATGAAGCGCACGATGAAACCAAGAAAACAAGACAGTTCGTTTCGAATTTCGGAATTTGAGGCATAAATTCAAATAAATAATTATAAAAAAAAAGTCTCGCTGCAGTTTGATGTTTGGATTATTTAGACAGAAATTGTCTTTCCAATATGGTGGTATCTCGCGGATTTCCGCTGGTAAATGCTGTCCTATACCTGTATGGTGAATTTTGACTAAAAGCGGAGTTATACGTTTGTTTTATTACCTAGAAAAAGAGGCTTTGCCAACCTTTCTTACTCCTTTCCTTTCTCTTCTTTTCACGTCTTTGTTTGTGCAGTCATATAACTAAGAAATATCGATCGGATGAAAGCACGTGTATATCTCAAGTGACTGATAAAAAAAAAAAAAAAAGACTGAGTATGATTACTTTTAGAGGTACTTCTTAACATCGAGGGGTCCATATTTCCCAAATGTGTGACCTCAAACAATTCTTTTTTTTTTTCGTTTTTTTGGAAACTTACAAAGAGGTAAGTTTAAAATTTTAATAAATTTATGGGAACGAGAATATTCGTGCCCATTGATTTTCGGGCTCCGCTGACCGCCATCTTTTTGTCTGAAAATTTTCGAAAATCACGCCACACTTCTGGATAAAATAACATATAAAGTTCCAAAACTTTGACACTTTGTCCCAATCGCTGCAGGCACTGCAGGTGTTACAACTGGGTGAAATTTGAGGGTTTGGCGATGCCTAGTAGTTTATTTATGCTAGTGAGAAAAACACGGGTCACTCTTCTTCGCAGAGGCCTCCAACATTTATTTCCCAGGACCATACAAATACGCTCGCGGAAGACACTGGCACAACAAAGCTCTAAAAAAAGGGCAAAAAAAAAAACACTAGCAACATTTGATGAGAATACTACGATTAAAATATATTAGCATTAAAAACATGTTTTGCTATCATTAAGGCATTATATTTTTTAATTAGTTCCCAGTCAAGGAGCGTTATCAATATCGTATCTTTTACCCATGCCCACAAGATATTTTTTTTACACTTCTTACTTTTGACATTTTTCTGGGAGTGCGAGATGAGCATACGCCATTCGATTTTATGTTTAGACTCGTATTTCCAATGGTATTTTCGTCACATACATTAGGTCGGAGGAGCGGGAGAAATCGACAGAGAACTCGGTTTTGCCAGTTTCCAGTTTGTTCATTTGTTAGGCCACCGCTCAGCCCGCATTAATGAGCTCGGGTTTCCATACGAAATAATCACACTTCACAGGTTTTGTCTTACTTTTTTAAGGCCCATTTTCGTTTAAATTACATCAATATTGTTAGGTATAAAAAGGCACGCAGCAAGCAATCCACTGTTCATAGTAGATGTATTCACAATTTTTGAATGAATCCACTCTTGTCAAACTTGTTATGCACTCTTATAGTAGCAATTTATACCTCAATTTTTTTGTTATTTCTTTACATTAATAAGATATCAATTTATGGCCTCCCCGCTATTTCTGTTTGTATATTTTTTTTAATTCTGTCGAAGTTTTTATTTTTGCTGCTTTTATGTTTTCTGTGTGTTTTGCTATAAAGTCTCCAACCTGTAATGGCTGGAGAGAACTCGTCAGGCACAAGTGCCTTTTTTATTGTGCCGCCCTTCCGACTTTGGCTTTCAAAATAAAAATTAAAAGCAACACTGAATGCAGGAACAGAGCAAGAAGAGGCCTACGTAACTAAGAAAAGGTATATGAATTTAATAAATATATTTATTGTGGTAGACGCGCGTTCGCCTGAAATGTACGTACCCCCAGGGTTTCGTTATTTTTCGTTACACTGTGTTTGTTGTTGAAAACACATAGTAACAAATTTTGTAAAATCTAACCCGAAAACATTGGGAGAATAGCAACATTTTGTAGTCAAGATTTTCGCAAGAATGGTGATAATAGTTTTGAAGTTGAAAGCCCTCGATTGCCTGTGTATCGTCTGTCTCAGTATTTTTATACCTCGTACAACCTTCTCCCATCTCCTACTCTGAAAAGCAGCGCTAGAAAAACTTGTATATAAGATTTAGTTTATATTTTTATTTTTTTATTCTAAATCAAAACCTATGGAGATTTCTTTTTCGATGGACAGAGTCCGAACTTTAATGTTCTCGCGAAAGTAGCCAGTTCTACAGCCAGAAATAAACAGCCTAGGATGCTTGGCAGGGGCGACATCCAAAGAAAATAATCATTTTAGATTAAAGTTTGTCTTCCCATGTCATTAATATTAAATTTAAATTTTAGTTCAGTATCAATACCATTTGGACACATCTTTTTCACAAATGAACCCGATAGAGCAAATATAGTAAGTGTTCGTGAGATATTCAAAATAATAATAAAACCGCCCTAGCAAGAAACACTTGCGTTCCGTCTTGAAGACAGAATGGACTTGTTGCATCCAAACCTTCTCTTTTCGTACTTTGCTGCAAAATATTTACTAAACGATCCTCTAATCTACGCTTCTTCAAGAGATGTTTTGTCAACAATCTATCGAACAAAAATTTGGCTTCTTTCATAATTTGAACAAATTAAATACCGGTCTCTGACGTGCATAATGCCCAGCAGCGCGCCGTTTCCTTTCATTTAAGGATTTTTGTTTTCATATTTTGACAAAAAAAAATAATAGTTCGAGGCATCGACATATATTATAAAAGTCAATTAACGTTTACTACGATTTTCAGCGCCCAATAAAATTGCTGTCATCAAAACAGGACAACGAGGAGCCATATTGTTTTCAGGCCACACCAATCTTGAAAAGATTTAGATATTAGCCAATCAAAACCAACGAAGAACAAATCCCGAAGCGAAAAAGAAGTGAATATATTTAAACCACGTCGAGTGTTTCTTAAGTCCGGCGTATCGTAAGCTATCAGTGACCGTACCGGACAAAAAAAAAAGAAAAAAAAAGAAGCCAGATTATACGCGATAGATCACGCCTATAGAAACACATATATCTTTGCGCGAACAGGCAGTACGATACACTTTGATTGGCTGCGCTAGTAGCCCGATAGCAAATAGGGCTGCTCTGATCGGGACCACTCTCACTTGCATGTATCCTTCATTTCCCATTCCACGTGCAGCCGCCGGCAAAGGATTTCCAACTAACGTCTCCAACAGGAGCGCATTCGTTCCGGCGTTCTCCTCCAAGACTAGCCTACGCATCTCTTTGAATGCATTCGCTCAGATGAAAGTCTTATTTGATAAGATTGCGCGCCCGAAAAAATATCTCCGAGTCGACGAAGAACCCTTTCCTTTAAAAATAAAAAAATAAAAGAGAAAAAAAATTTAAAGCGTCCCTTTGTGCGATCAGTGAGCCCAGGTGCATCCTTCGCCCGCGCGTTGGTTCCTAATAAAAGGGGATTGGGATCGAGACGACCCAAGTTGAAGACTCGGGTTGTTGTTGTTGTTTTTCTAAATCGCATGGACTTAATCTTGAAAGAAAGCTCTTGAACGAGCACGTTCAAAGAAGTCGCCGGGCTACCTGCGAGGACGTCGTGCAGAGTCTGCTAACTTAAGTTCAGCGGAGGGTTTCACGCCTGTTGAATTCATTTCAGTCCTTGCACCCCATTTTTTTCTTCTTCTTAACGTTTTGAGAGTGAGAACGCTTTAGGGCTCGACGAAGATTGTAAACAGGAGTGTACTTGACGACGTCCTCGCGAATTTCCCGGGAGAGCGATTCAGCGTGTGGACTGTCCGAGCGCCTTTTGAGCACGTCCAAGGCTTACTTGGCCTGTGGCCGTTCCATACTGAACACGTTCATTGTCGTGCTGAGGCACCTCTTTTTTTTTCTCGCTTCATTTTGTGTTTGTAGTATAGTATTGGTGGTGGATGATACAAGTTGAATCGAACAAGTTTATATATATAACAGTTATAATCATATATAAAACAGTTATATTCAGTGAGGGCATGATAAACGTAGGACATGGCTTGTTATAAAGATCGATGTCGATGTTAAACGTACAGTTAAAAAACAAAAACAACCTTGCGCATTGATTTATGCACATTTGAGGTTCGCACATGAATATAAAGATACCCTTCCTATTTGAGCAACACGACGTCACAATATCAGAAGCAAATTGCTTCGCTATTGACTATGTATCATTATATTGCTACGAGGCAAACCGGACGCAGTAACAATTTTAGTCTTCTTGCTCCCCGAAATAAATATTAATACACCTCTTTATTGCGTGTAATCTCAGTCTCATATTTACTTTTCAATAAAGTTTCTTCTCTCTCCCAATCGCTCTTTTTTTCTTTCTCTCTCGTTTCTTTTTCCTAGAAGCAAAGAAGACAACCCCAATCAGTTTATTACTGCTGACCACATAGTCGTCTCTGAACGTATCTCGGTCGAAAAAAGATTTCTCATTGGATCATCCCCCTCACGGACGTAAAACATCCCCCCCCCCCAAAAAAAAAAAAAGAAAGAAGAAAAAAAATAGAAAACATTAAGCAAGAAAAAAAAAAGGTTGTACCATAAGCGCATTTCCATCGTCAGCATGTGGGTCAGGTCCACTAATGAAGTTCCACCAACAAGTGCGCCAAGTTGCGTTTCCATCTCGTTAGGCGAGAAAGCAGCTATAACAACGACAAAAAAAAAGGAAAAAAAAACGAAAACACGCCGAAAGGACTCGGAATTATCGAGCAGCATCGTCTCGCCATGTAACACAGAGTTCGTTGGAGATAGTTGGTTTCCTTTTTACGCGGAGTGCTTATAAGTGAATTCAGAAAGCTAAGGGAAGGTACCGAGCCAGTTTATTTAATTTTTTTTTTTGTTTTGTGTTGCGGAATGAAGCATCGAGCCATCTCTCCTTTCCAATTCCCATAACTCCGTTTCCTCCCAGTCTGAGAGTGCGGTGGGAGAGCTATACGTTCGCCCGACCAATCACCCGGCTCCCTTTCATCGCCTCCTGACCCCCGCTATCTGCGCCTGCGTATGGCCGAGATCATTGTGGTCACGTGGCGAAAGGTGGGCGATACGACCGGTCTGAGTATAGGCCAACGCGCCGGTCACAAAACAAGCCCACGCGAGCTGCGGGCGAACACGCAATTCCTACACGAGGTGTGTTCGCGTCGAGTCACGCGGCCTGCCAATAGCAGCGCCACCGGTGCGGCGTGACGTCAGAGCCGCGTGTTGGTGTCAACGTTGGTTGGTGTATAAGCTCAGGTTTCATCCGACGACGAATCGAAGCGGCCGTCACGAGCCGTAGGAGCCAGTCCAGGGCCATGCGAGCGTCTCGTGACATGTAGTCGCGTGCTAAGTTTGCAGACCATCATAAGGAGAGGTGGTAGATGAAAGGGAGGTGGTTGATTGGTTCGGCGAGCCCGTAGTTTCCACAGCACCGTCAGCTTAGGGACGATCGGGGTAGAGTGGCGGAAGAAGGGAGGGGAGAAGAAGGTGGGAAAGGGGCGCAGGGGAGGAGGGGACCTGCTCCGATCTTCCGGGCAGGCGCGCTTGGATGCGACGGGGCGCGATCGACCATGTCCGGCCATCGATGAGTCGACGGAATGGGCGGAATCGTCGAACCGGAATGGAAGCACGTAAACAAAATGGGGTAGGGGGGAAACGACGAGAAGCCGGGATATTTTGGCGCCATTTACGGCCGGTCGCTTCGCTATGGCATCGTCCCGAGCCACTAGTCCGGGATATGTTTTTTTCGGTTTATTTTTATTTATTTGTTTCTATGAGAATGTAGATGATATTATTAGATGTTATGCGCGCGGCTCATTGCTAGCCGGGATTTAGATGATTGAAGAGACCTCTATATTAAGGTGTTGACGTCTGTGGCGCGAAAAGTACGGGATGATTATGCGAATGAGGTGTTGCCGCTGCGCGTCAGTTGAATTATCTTCGAATATTTGTTTACGGACCCAATGTTTTAAAATGTAAATAAGGTTCGAATATTTATAAAATCACCGCGAGACGTAGAAAGTATGTAGTAGATGCCGTAGACACACGGCTATACTCACTCCAATATAGAAATTTAGGACAACAGTAGCGAATCCCTGTAAAAAGAAAGATTATATTATCGTTTGCTCAGAATCTTTTTTATTATTATTATTAATATTATTGTACTAATAGCTCTAAACTGCATCACAAATATGGGATAACCGTATCTTTTCTTTTTTTATGCTTTACCCTCAAAATTAAAAGGGAGTTGTACTATTTATGGCGTGACAGAAATTCCTCATTTGGGACAGTAACCAAAGCGGCACCTTTCGAAACCCAAATATTTATATATATATTTTTTAATTAAACTGCAAAAAAGCACATGTGTAGTGTTCGTGCTAACAGCAACGCGCTGTCTGCCTTGTGGAATAAAATATTTATATAGTCATGTTGCTAAGTGTACATTCCGGGAGTTTTGGCATATTGTTTTTCCTCCTGCTAGAACCCAACAACTTTGAAAAGGTAAAAGGTTTGCTTCACCGAAATACTACGCAGTTATAAAATTTCCAGCAAACACGCACCGCTCCTCTTCACGGGTTATCCACTTGCCTCCACTAAAATAATACCTGGTTTATTTACAGTTGAACCATGTTGTCTGCACCTAGTGTCGTTTATAGTGTCAATTATAGACGTTCTTACTCTTACTAATAGTAAGAGTAAGAACGTCCTCGACAATTCTCTTAGCTGAGAATTGTCGAGGAATTAGTTGCTTCGGTGTTTGTGGAGAATAACACAGAGGACGACAACCGGACGACACGTTTCTCCAACTATTAGCATACATTTATTTTGACACCCGTCACCAAACGCGACAGTCACCGCGCACAGTTGGATGGTTTGAGGAGGACAGGGAAGGAAGGGAGGGTGGGGGTGAAGAGAGGGTGGAGGGGGAGGAAAGGAGAAAGAGAAACATGTTTTTAAGCCAGCAGCGCACGCCGAAGTCAAAGAAGATAATAAGGGAAGTGACCTTGAGGAGGGATTAAAGGGCGGCCGACCCTACTTCAAAGGCGCCTACGTTTGTCGCATTTCCGGACGCAGAAAGGAAACGTCGGCGTCGGAGAGACAAAGCGATGGGGACCCGATGTTTTGCGGCGAATGGCGCATGGCGAAGGCTTCGATAATCTCGCGGCCGTATCTTGACCTATGTGTTCCAACAGTCGTGGTGGCCGAAAACTCTGGTTCGCAGGAGGGACAGGAGCCGACGTGCTGGGCTATTGGATGTAGGGGATGGAGGGATGGGTCGGAAGCCGCCGGTTTTACCTCGTTGGCGTGCTCGCTCAGGCGGTCGTTTAGAAAACGGCCTGTCTGACCGATGTATTGCGAGCCGCACTTGAGCGGGATCGAGTAGACGCTGGCCTGTCTACAAGGAAGGAATTTGGTAGCGTGTTTTTTGGGGCACGGCTTTGGGGCAGTTGGTATGTTAACCTTCCTGCAGAGCGAGGAGAGCCTGGGGTGACATGAAAAGAACACCTGCGTGTAATGTCAGAGTGCTAACGATTTGATTCTGCGGGAAACGTTGTGCACGTATGGAATGCACGCGAAGCGGGACGCGCGTGGCCTGCCCTTAGGTGGTGTGCTGGTGGCCTGGGCTGTCATAATGCATTTTGGTCGGGTCTCGAGTAAGTCTTTTGGCTAGCCCGCTTTGATGAGGCGGGTGAGCTGTAGGGAGCAGCTCGTCAAGATTAGGTGAGGGCAAGACTTAGATCGGGATGAGGTCAGGAGGTTTTGAACGATTCTGCTTTTGACGTTTTTTGAAGGGTTATCGTGGAAGGAAAGCGCTGGTTTGCATGATCTTTGCTGGAAAGACCAGCAAGTACCGGACTCCGAGGGGTAAAGCCGAAGATCCAAGAACTGTAGTCCGTTCTGTGTGGGGGCCTCGCTGGTAAATTTTAGACTGAACGAATTATCTGAGAATATCTGCTCAATAGTTTTAGAATCTGAGGTGGCTTGGTGAACGATAAGGTAGTCATCTACATATCAGAAGACGGATGTACCCTGGGCGAGAGCTGTGAGGGTTTTGGAAACCCGCCTATCCACGAAGAACAGGTAGATCTCACTCAAGATAGGGGCCAGGCGCGAGCCGATGCAAACCCCAGTCTTCTGAGCGAAGACCTTTCCCTCGTGCTCCACTAGGGTTGAGCGTAGGTAATGGTCGATGAGGTTCAGAAACCCCGACACAGAGATCCCCGCTGAGTTCTGAAACCTGACCGCGCCGTGGAGGTGTATAGCCTCGCTGATGAAACCGAGCATGGGGGGAATATCTAGGCTATAGTACATGTCGACTACATCAAGTGAGAAAACGGCGATGGTCTTCTTGGCAGTATGGAGTTCCTCTAGGGCTTTATCAAGGTCCCCATCGCTTTGTCTCTACGACGCTGACGTTTCCTTTCTGCGTCCGGAAACGCGACAAACGTAGGCGCCTTTGAAGTAGGGTCGCCCGCCCTTTAATCGCTCCTCAAGGTCACTTCCCTTATTATCTCCCCCCCCCCCCCCCTCTTTGACTTCGGCGTGCGCTGCCGGCTAAAAAACATGTTTCTCTTTCCCTCCACCTCCACCCTCTCTCCACCCCCACCCTCCCTTCCTTCCCTGTCCTTCTCAACCCTTCCAACTCTGCGCGGTGACTGTCGTGTTTGGTGACGGGTGTCAAAATAAATGTATGCTGCCAGTTGGAGAAACGTGTCGTCCGGTTTTCGTCCTCTGTGTTATTCTCCACAAACACTGTAACTTTACCAGAACGCTCCATTTCCACGAGAATTAGTTGCTCTAACGTGTGCAGTATGTAGTTTCTTTTACACATATATTTAACCTTTATAAGCAGATATCTTCAAGTAACAGGAACAAACATTGGAGCGGCAGTCTGCTCGTGCAAGGTACAGGCTCTTATCAAAGGCGAGCAGTCTTCACGTATGCCGTGAGATAAGAAATTACTATGGAAAGACCGACGCGATGGCTGAAAAGAGGGCTTCGCCGCATCGTTAGTCTTGGTGCGGGGAAGCACTTTTTGTGCTCCAAGGAGACGAGATATTCTGAAGGAAGGCTCATTAAAACTGCTCTCCGATAAAGCATATAAAACGAGACACAAAGACAGGAAATGCATGAATATTTACCTTACACAAAATATACAAGAATATATATAGTTTATTGTTTTTGCTTCAGCCAAGCCCAATATGTAGGAAAGCTATAATGACAATAAACCGACGTCGTCTATATAGTTACGACCATTATAGCTACCAACGCGTACTTACGTTCTGTGCAGCTTGTCCGCTTTTAGAAGGATATAATTTTTGTGCGAAAATATATATTGCTTACCCGCGTTCAACATTTTTTTTGTGCATATAGACTGCGAAAGCACCATCATTATAGGTCTCATTAAAATTATATATTCACATAATAGGGTAAACTTTAGTTTAGAGTGTATTGAACAAGGGAATTAATTGCGTTGTCAGCTTGCACGAAAGCTCTATTAATGTAAGTGAAATTAGCTTAAAAATGAGTCATTCTTTTTATGCGTCTGCATTAGCAGACTTCAAAGCTTTCGGCGCTGCCGGTCTCTTATTTAAGCCTAAGTCCTAATTTCCTATTCCTAAACCGCTTTTTATTAATGCATCAGCTTCCAAAGAATGAATTGTTTCTTTTCTCTTAAAAACATAAACAAAATGCGCAAGATTATTCTGGAACCTTTTTGAGAAGTTCTCTGCATATTTTTTTTCTTTTCTCAGATCGATTCTGAATTTTGAAAATTTCAATCTACCTTTCTTCCTACCCCAAAAACTATGCCAAGGCCACACCTTTAAACAAAAGTAAAAAACAAAGATTTCGCAAGCAAGTTTCAGGTTAATTTAGAATAAAAGCTCTCAAAAACGTCGCTTATAAAGAAGCGCAAATTCTTCGTCCGCGAGCACTTTAACTTTCTTTGCGAGAATGAGAACGAAGAATTACTAAATTTTCCAGAGCTTCGCTAGTCTTGTATTTTTTTTATTTTTCACCAGTGTTTGGTGCAAGAGTGATATTAATTTTTTTTTTAATTCAAATATTGTTGTCTTTATGTTTACTGAAAATGTACCATAGACATCTTAAAAAGAAAAAAAAAGTAACCAGACAAATGATAATTAAAAAAAAAAGTTAAAAAAGTGGGTTCAAACCACGAAGCTTAGACTTTCGATGAAACGTTTCAGGAATTGTGTTAAATATATTTGCTAACAGTGAAAACATTCCGCTTTGTGAACCCTGCAAGACAATTGCTAGAAACTTAGTTCGTCGCACTGAATAAATTTGTTTCACCGGACGGTCAGCCGGAAGTTAATTAGTTCATACACAAAATAAAAAACAATATATGTATTTTGTAATTTATTGTACATTTAGAACAATTTTAAGTTTTTAATATGTGGAATAAAAAAGTATAGTTTTATTAAATTTACAACAAAAGAGACGGGGCTATTTGAAACGTTGGCGCAAATAAACCAATAAAATATGATAGGAGAAAAAGTACAATAACACATTTATTCAACATTCATTTCCGTAGTGAACATAAAATGAACGCGTTGAGACCAATATAACTAAAACATTGTGAACATTAGATTTCCCTAAAAACTCAGTCTGACAGCATAATAGTCGCTAATGTCTACATTTTATAGAATTAGTATTACCTATTTTTCGACTTTGACTTCACGACTCAATGTCAATGTTAAACCGATAAAATAGGTCCTATTATAATTTTGTTTTATGTGAGAACATATTTAACCGCTACATAAAAACAAAATGACAAAAAATGTTTGCTGACGACACCCGCGGTGCCGTCAGCAAACATGCCTCGAAATCACGCGTGTATGTTTTTGTAAGAGCGAAATTTTACGTATCATTAGAGCCCTGCGCAGATAACAGTTTGATAATACCGCCGAGCGCGTCGCCGAGCGAGAGCATGCGTGGCCGGATGGATTCCACTTCCGGCGTTCGAACGAGACGGTTGTGATATCATGAGCTCCAACGGAGCGGTGATAACGGCCGCGTCGGGCCGTGGTACGTCTGTCCCCGGAATCGCTACGGATTATCAGATTATTCTGCCTCAACTTCCAACCGGGTACGGGATTACCAATGCTGTCTTCCTGCATTGTGATGTAAAATGAAGGCCCTACAGGGTGCAAGACTTTCGTCAGGAGCTCGAGCGGAAAGATCTGGCAAGTGCCGGGCCGCACCAGATGAACCACGTCTGGATGTTGAGGATCCATTCGCTGGCTGCCAAGCAAAAACTGGTCGACGCCAAGGAACTGACCATCAAGGGGGGGGGGGGGGGGGGGGCGGTGCCTCGTCATCGACCCGGCGAACACTGCCATAAAGGTCAAGCTTCACTGGGTCCCGTACGACGTTCTGAATTGCCAGGTGAAAAAGAAGCTGGAGCGTTATGGCAAGGTCTCCAAGATCACCAGGGACCTCTTCCGGGAAAAGGGATTCGAGGCCGTCGAATCCAACACCCGTAGTGTAGCCTGACACTCAGAGAAGGCTACACCATCGACAGCCTACCCCACGAGCTCCGCCTGGAACGGTGTAAGGTGCTCGTTCTGGTGTTAGGACGCGCTACGCTCTGCCTTCGGTGTCGTCGTACAGGACATATTCGCCGGGACTGCCGTGACCCCCGCTGCGCTGACTGTCAACGTTATGGCCACGAGGCAACGGACTCAACAATGGCCCGTGACCGCAAGACAGAGGACCAGACAGACTACATGATGGATGACGCCGAAGCGGAGGAGGCAGTCGGTGCGTCCACGCCGGCCGTGCCTCATCCATTTAAGGGAGCGGAGTCGGACGGCCCAACGGACGTTCGTCTCCCTATCCCTGAAGCGCAAACGAGTGCTCCCGAGGTAGTGCTGCAAGGTGTAGAAGAAACGGGCGAGAGGACTAAGGCGATACCTGACGCAAGTTCACCGAGCGACGGCAACGACGGCAGCGGAAGTCAAGGCCCCACGGCTCCGGTGCCAAACCTCGATGTCGAGATAAACCAGGTCGTCAAGCGAATGAGGGACTCAACGCCATCCCTGGAAGACACCGAGGTAGAAGGGGCCGGCACGTCGACGAAACACGAGGCTGGATGAAAAAATATTCGTGTCCAGGTCAAGCCTCGCATCCCGCCTGATGACCGTGGGAAAGGCAACCCACAGTGAGTGACTTGCTGTGAAAACTTGTATTATGCGATACTGTTTTTTTATTAGCTTTGTCAGGGGGCTTCTGTTTTGATCACGTCGTATGACGCCTTACGTCTCGAACACGCTGGATTTTCGCGAGCCGATCCGGTTCGCAACATTAAATGTACGCGGCTTGAACTCGCGAAAAAGCAGTACCAGCTGCAACGTCTACTCCCTGACGACCAAATAGACTTTCTTGCTGTGCAGAAAACAAAAATGGGCTCGAATAGCGACATAGAACAAGCGCTACGCCCAATTTTAAGCAACTATGAGGTGTGTGTAAGCCATGCAGTAGGTATGTTGGCGGGATGTTTTTTTGTTTCTTAGAAAGTCTGTGCCGTTGCGAGACTTGAGCGTTGTCTCGGACGAACGAGGCCGATTCATACTGTGCGATTTTATCTTGTTTAATCGCGAGTGGCGTGTTATCTGTGTTTATGCACCCAACAGAGCTAATGAAAGAACTGTTTTCTTTGAATGCTTAAAATCGTACGTGCAGTGTGATAAGGTAGTCGTTCTTATGGATGATTTCAATTTCGTCTGCAGCCCGGAAGATAGGGCATCGACGAGGGAAAGCCGAGATATCAGCGCAGAAATGCTGATCGAATTGTTGCAAGAGCACTTTCTTGAAGACGTAACGCGCGCGAGGGCAATCCGAGGCAGGCTCCATTTTACGTATTATCAGCGGGCATCCCACTCGCGATGAGGTCGCATTTACGTTTCAACTGAGGTTATCAGCAGGACAAGCAGATTATGTAGTGACGCCCATTTTTTTTTTTTTTTTTACAGACCACTGTTTAGTGAGCGTGAGGCTTAGGGAAAAAAAACCGCGAAAGAATAAGTTTCAGTGGCAGTTTTGAAAAATGAACAACACATTGCTAAAGAATGACGACTTTGTCAGAGGTGTCAGCGATATTCTGAACAAAACAATCTCAAGGACAGAACCATGTTTCCTCGAAAAATGAGAGTACTTTAAGGAAGAGGTTAAGCAAATAGCGATTGAAAGGTCTTCGTATTTACAGCGCGAGGCGAGAAGAGAGGAGAGAGGACTGCAAATGTATTTAAACGAGCTTTTCAAAATTGAAAACAGTAGCCTAGGTGCAGTGGAAGAAGAAATTAAGACTCTTAAGGGCGAAGTTGGATTCCCTCCATCAGGAGCGCTACCGCGGAGCAATTGTGCGAGCGCGTGCTGAAAAGTTTTTGTTAGGTGAGCAACCTACGCGGAGGGCTCTAGACGAAGAACGGAAACATGCAATTAGTAAAGAAATCTCGGCAATTTGCCATGAGGGAGCCACGAGCAGCTGATACAGATTTTATTAAACGCGTTTTCACTGATTATTACTCGCAACTATTTGGTGGTGTAAATGTTATTTTAGACAAAGAGAAGGTCACAGCGTTGCTGGAAAGAGTACCGCAGCTATCGGATGATGTAAGAGAACAGCTGGAAGAGCCAATCACCCTCGAAGAGCTTCAGCGTGCCTTTGACGGCTTGTCGTCTCATAAAACACCGGGGCCTGATGGATTGAGCGGAGAATTTTCAAGGAATTTAAAAATGAACTTTTCCCTTTCTTTTTAGATGTTATTCGTGAAGCGTACTCTCTTAAAGCTTTGCCGCCTTCTTTTGTACAGACGCATACTGGGCTGATACCAAAGAAGCCCGATGCTGTGGAGGCAAGACGTGTAATCGAGTATCGACCCATTACATTGTGTAATGTTGACTATAAAATTTTCGCGCACGTTTTACCTAGTAGGTTGCAGCATGTTATTCGAGATTTAGTTGGGGAGCACCAAACATGTGGGATTAGGGGCCGATCAATAAAGTCAAACATTCATGTAACGCGGTCAATATTAGAGTGTGTTATTAGTGAAGGCGGCCAAGTAGCAATGATCTAAGTAGATATGCAGAAGGCATTTGATCGTGTTCACCATGATGTTATTTGGGCTGTTCTAAAAAGGGCGAATGTTGGGAAAGTTTTTTTTGAGGGGATACGTATGGTGTACACTGGGTGCACCACTAAACTGGTCTTGAACAATTCTTTAACACCTAAAATACCTGTGTCGTCCTCTGTAAGGCTGGGATGTCCCTTGTCCCCTTTATTGTTCTCGTTGTATTTACAGCCCCTTTGTTCGAGTGTCATTCAGAGCAAGAAAGTGAGCGGGTTTCTTATGGGTTTTGTTGAAACGATAGTATTGTCACACGCGGATGATATCGCTCTATTTTGTGCTGACAAGAAAAGTGTTACGGAAGTTTTAAAGCTGTGCTCTACGTTCTGTGCGGCAACCGGGGCTGCAGTTAACCTAGAGAAAAGCTCTGGATTATGGCATGGGGAGTGGGCTACAACGCCAGCACAGTTTGAAGGAATAAGATGGAGCTCAATTCCGTGCATGTATCTAGGAGCCCCCTTGCAGCACATGAAGAGCACAACACCGTATTGGGAGACTGTCGTCAAAGACCTTAGGAAAAAGACATCTTGTTGGCATTCCCGCAATTTGTCCATTTTTACTCGCGCGACTGTATGCAATGTATTTTTAACTGCAAAGATAGGGTATGTTCTGCAAGTCATGTGGTGTACGAGGAGCTGCACCCAGAAGATGCACAGAGTTTTTGCGCTGTTTGGTTGCTGGGTAGTGAACTCATGTGCCGTGATAACCTTTTCCGCCGTCTTTCCAAAGGAGGCGTCGGGCTTGGCCATCTTTGTGTTCAAAAAACTGTTTCTCGTTTTCTTTTTCTAAGGGATCAACAGAACCCACTGTTGCAAGTTATGATACAGACCCGACTAGCAGAAGCCCTACCGTCTTTAGTTATAACCTCAGAATTTGGCCCACCGGCAAAGCTAGTTGGTTTCGTAAAAGAGGTTCTTTTCATTTTTTGAATGTAAGATTTTCGCGTGAGTATCTGGCGACTGTCACGCGTAAAAGATTGACACGAGACCTTCTTGATGTTCTTTTTCCTGTACCACTGCACCGTTTGCAGTATATCTCAGGGCCTGGACAAGGTGTACTAGCCCGCGTTAAGAGAATGTGTGTGCCGCCGGCTGTCAAAACGTTTTTCTTTCGGCTGCACAGCTCCACTTTGCCAGTGAAAGTCTGGCTTCAGGAGCGTGGGTTGTACAGAGCGTGACACTGTTAGCGCGAACAAGCGATTGTCGGTTTTTCCAGTTTTTCTCTTTGAAACTAAGAGATGTCATCCAAGTTATTACTGCTACGGAAAGAGCTCACATAGTTCTATAATGTAAGCGATAAAATTTCGTGCTTGCTAATACTATTTAGAACTAAAACGCGAAAATGCGCCGAGGTCGTGTTCGCGCTAACAGTGTCGCGATGTGTACGTCCCTTGGGGCGTAAACTGCCTGCTTTGCCGACAGCCGGAAACGATTGAACACGTGTTCGTGCACTGTTGGGACGCTGTCTTTTTTGGGGATGTTTTACAGCGAACCCTGAAAAAAAGTGAAAGCCGTTTACAACTCCCTGTAACACCGAATTAGAGCGCAGCTCTTGAGGAGGAGGAGGGAAGGGTACGGGGGGGGGGGGTCACGTGACCTTCTGGGGGTCAGTGACCTCACGTGACGATGACGATGCCAATGACGTCATCAGTGACGTCACTGATGACGTCATCAGTGATGATGACGATGACGATGCGGATGCCGTTGACGTCATCAGTGATGATGACGTCATCGGGGTGGGTCACGTGACCGGGGGTGTCACGTGACCTGCCCCCCCCCCAGGTCACGTGACCCGGGGGGGGGGCTCGCGCGGTGCATTATGGGACATTTCCCATAATGCACCGCGCGGTTACGCCGACGGCTGACGGCGACGCCGCTCAAGCCGGAAACGGGCCCCTAAGAGCTGCGCTCTTAATGATCTATGCGTTGAACATTTCACAATTAGGTTTCTTCCTATAAAGAAGGGGGATAACATGCCATATGACATGTTTATGGCGCTAGGGCTCTACAGTCTATGGCGATCACGCTTGGCGGTGCGACACGCAGAGGTTCAACCAAAGTCGGCGCGCGTATTCTTTATCGAATTTGTAATTCAGGTAAAAAGTGTACTTAAAAAAAGGGAAAGCCGTTTACAACTCCCTGTAACGCCGAATTAGTGCACAGCTCTTGAGGAGGAGGGGAAGGCACGGGGGGGGGGGGAGGGGGTCACGTGACCTCGGGGGGGTGACGTGGCCTAGATTTAGCTAGATTTAGCGGGAAAAATTTTCCGCTAGATTTAGCGGGGAAATTTACCCATCATGCACCGTGCGGTTACGCCGACGGCGACGCCGACGCCGCTCAAATCGGAAACGGGCGCCTAAGAGCTGCGCTCTAAAAACTGAGACCCCGCCTGAGTGGATTGGCCTTCTAGATAAGCTAATGGGTCCAAGTTGGGGCCCTTGGTGTTTTAACCTTGTTCGTCGTGTTTTGTGTGTTATTGCACAATAAAGAAAAAAAAAGCATGCGTGGCCGGATGGTTACCGCGCTTGGCTGTAGCGCAGAAGATATGGGTTCAATTCCCGGTAGCGGAATGTTCTTTTATTTGTTCTATCTACTTGTCATTCTCGTAAGTTCGGGAACTTTCTCGTCTGATCGAGTTACGAATGTTCTACGCGCCGAACATTCTAGGCCGAAGGGTCTAGAAACCCACGCCGGTACAAAAGGTGCTCCGCATAGCGAGCCGGGGTCAGTCTCGCCCCAGCGTTCAATCCTGCTGTTACGCCGACTTCGACGCCCGTGATGCTGTGTTGTAATCTTCTGTTTCCTTTTGGTTTTGGACACAAGGTCGCCCCCTTAAGCATTTCAGTTTCAACAGTTATTCCTTGTTCGTCACCTCGTCATTCGTGACAATACGCATCCGATCCGCATTCGCAGACTTGGTACCCGCACCCGAACCGTATCCAAAATGTCCTTAAATTATTGTAGCCGCATCCGATTTGCGTTCCTCAAAATTCGGAACCGTATCCGACCCGTGAATCGGGCATTCATTGTACGTCATGAAATAAAGTGTGAATGAAAACAAAAGGCATCTGAATATTACCTTATAAGCCGTTTGCTTATTTGTGTATAAAACAAACTCTCTTCACGTCAGATTATAAAGAAAGGCATTTTATTGTATTCTGTTTCATAGTATTTATATTATAAGAGAACATCCTTCCAGGGACACTTTGGATCACTGGAAGGATGATTGCATCTATGAAATCGTCCTGGGAGTCTGGGACACCCTTCCCAGAAGATGCGCTTAAAAAACAAACTTTTTTTATCATTTACTTTAACTAAAAACATATTTTGTGAGCGTGAAAATTAACCAAGAACAAGCTAACGATGACGAAAATAATTCCTAGAGAAGGGGAAAAAAGGGGACAAAGGACAAACACAAACCTCCAAACACAGCTAGTTGAGTGGTGCCCGACCGAAAAAATCCGCCTGGTCCTTGTCCTGGACGTCTAACTTCTGGTTAGCTCAGTTGGTACAGCTGTAAACTAGAACTGCAGAGGTCCCTAGTTCGATACCAGGACCAGGCGGATTTTTTCAGTCGCGCACCAGTCACTTGGTTGTGTTTGGAAGTTTGTGTTTTTTCTTTGTTCCCCTTTGTCCCCTTCTCCAGGAACTATTTTCGTCATTCTTGTCCAGCTCGCTTGCACGTTTGCATTAAATTGCATTATACTCACAAACTTAAAATGCAAGCTGTTCACCCTTGTTGGTGTTAGACTGGTGGCAGCTGTTGAAACCCGTTTGCTCTACTGACGTCTAACTCCTGGTTAGCTCAGTTGGTAGAGTGCTCCACTGGAAATGAAGTGGTCACTGGTTTGATACCAGGACCAGGCGGATTTTTTCGGTCGCGCACCCCTCACCTAGTTGTGTTTTGAGGGTTTGTCCTTTGTCCCCTTCTTCCCTTTCTTCATGAATTATTTTCGACATTCTTATCCAGCTTGCTTGCACCTTTGCATTTACATGCATTATAAACAAGCTAATATCATTGTGCCATTTTATTTAGTTCAAATAATAGAACTGAAAGAGGAAAGACGAAGTAGGAAGAAAAGAGACTCCTCCTTGTAACTTGTACCTGTACGTTTTCCGCTTTTTTACTGCCAAACAAGAACCCGCTTTTCTAAGACGATTGATGCCCCACTTTACTTATTCTAGGGAAAACATTTCTGGCAAGATAGCACGCCCTAAAGCGACCTTTGGTGACAACCAGGTCTTCCTCAGCGCAAAAGAACAATTGTCTACCTGATTGCCACCTTTTCACCACGAGTCTAATGATCTCCCGCAAAACATTCGACGATGAACTGCACACTTATCCATCCTACATTCCGCGGCCGCACACATTTATGGGCCACCTCGGCAAAAGTGTGAATCCGGACCCCCGGATATTCGCATCCAATCTGCGTCCCTGTTGTCCGCGTCCGATCCGCAATCCGAAAAATCTCATTCATTTTTATCCGCTTCCGCCAACTTGTGGCGGATATCCGCGTATGATCTGCGGGTTATCCTGGGATATACAAAGCTCCACTTAACATCACCATTGTTATTATTAAACCTTGAGTGCCCGCAGAAGCATTACACAAGGAAGAAGGAGATGCATGACGTTATTTAATAAAAACAAACGAGAAAAAGAAAACATGCTAGCGCACAAACGTGCTTATATAAAATAACGAATTATATGTTATACACCTTTAAAGCGGTCGCATAACATTTAACCTGCATGCAAAGCAGTCGTAAACATGTCTTCTGTTCACTGCTCAGTTGAGTCTCAATGTGAAGAAAAGTACAACCGATGTTCACATAATGTCATTGACTAAAATGTTGTCATGCGCGTGACTGAAGCCAAATTATTTGGCAGTTAATATTGCTCGCAAAATTCAAATTCGCCTAGGTGCGGACGACGTACGAATTGTGACCATAAACAAAGCTTACTAAGAACTGAGCAGCAAGCTGCTGCTTGAGAGGCAGCCTGAACACGATCCGCCAAGCCCTAGTGTAATATGTATGCTAATGCACAAATGTCGGCGCTGGTGCATGGCCCGAACAGCTTCCATCGAGCGAGAGCGTTTTGGTGTCTTGCGGTTCGTTCGGACAAAAACGTCAAAGCGCGTCATGCCTGCAGTCGCATAGATACGCACCACATGATCGATTGCGACTGCTACTTGCCTCCAGAACAACAACAACTGACTCGTCTCTATTAATTAAAAAAATCAAACTAATTCATGAGCTCATTGCCGCTTATTCTGAGGGCGATGTGGCAGTGGTAGCCGTGGTGGCGTTTTCAAACTCATCATACATTCGCATCTTGCAGAGAAGGAATCCTACCATTCGGTTTAAAACACGAAGCACTTACTTCTTGGTTGAATGGTCTTTGAAGGTTTCCAACGGCACCACGCCGTACACACTCACACATCACGGGCCTATATGTCCAGTAAAGTTCACCAAAATGTCTACACATTCACCACTGTTCTCAGTATCTGGGGAAGTGGTCGCAAAGCACACGTGAGAGGTTTATGAGTGCCGAAGTAAGAGGAGAAATTAAGCGGAAAAATATTTCCGCCAAATTTAGCGAAGGAGCGAGTCAATTGTAGTTCAAACAGGAAGGCAAAGTTTGTCTTACTAGATTTTTATACTCCTCACATTATTTCTCTTGATTTCGATGCGGAAGTGTGCAATCCACGTATCACCCATTATGTGCAGCATTCACAATTGTAAAACATATATCCTGCGTCCTATCTATTTTTTGTCTTGAACTAACCAATCCCAAATAACAATTTTAAAACAAATATTCACTTTAATAAATAAACACTGAAATTACGTTCGTTACACTCAGTAGCTTCGTTTATTTTAATATAAAATATTAAAAATATGTTCTGTATATTTTTTTTTTGTTTCAGGGTTGTGCGGACTTTATTAGAACCAGAACGAAAAAGAAAAAGAAACTTCATTCGAGGGATCTACATTCGTCTACGTTCGAAACTATTGGGCCCCGAGAATCTGGTATTGTGTTGGGCCCGTCACCGTAGCAACACGCAAAGAATGTTTTTTTTTATTTTTTTATTCAGAAAGTTTACATTAGACAGGCTTGTGCCCGAACTGCTTGTATTCTCGATCCTTCCCTTGTCGTCCTACGCCAAACAAAATGAGTTCTTTGTCGATTCGATTAAAGACAGCAAAACCAAACAATAAACTTGAAAAGAAAAAAAAAAAAATGAAGCGTGGTTAAATCTGGAAAAAGGGTGTTCACGATGTTCCAACCTTTATTTATTCCCTCAGAACTCGAGGCGGGCACCGAGCCTGCAGCAGATCTAGAATTGTCATTGTCAGCAGTAAAGGACAACTTGCATTACAACGATATTTCTGAATTTTATTTTTTTCTGTTAGAAAACATAAATAGCAGCCTTCTGAGTTGGCGCCCTGCTTTGGGTTTCAAATAAACGTTAAAAAAAGAAGTCTTAGGGCAGGTTTATCTCGAATTTTCGGTAAGAGAAGTGAAGAATAAGAATACAGTGGCCACGCACTGAAGAAACGAAAAAATATCTTCAAGAAGATACCTCAATTTCAAATGTAGTGCGGTCGTCTAAAGTGGCAAAAAGAGTAAGCGTTAAAATCTACGGTTCCTTGTAGTATGGAAGAAAAAAAATCTGATATGCTTTTCTCAATACCTAAAAATGCAGCTTAAAAAAAAAATTAGTTGGAGTGTATGGTAGGCATTGAAAGCAACACTGGGTTTCGAATGTGGCACACTTTAGGCAAGCATACTTACAGATGTGTGACGAAAATATCCTCGCACGCAATGTCACTGAGGCAGATGCTTCTTTGTTGCGCTGTAATTTCAAAAATAAAAGCGATATATATATATATATATATATATATATATATATATATATATATATATATATATATATATATTATTTGGCGGGGTTTGCTGGCTTATAATCGCTGGAATTACGATGTTGTATTGATAGTCGAGTATGGCTCAAGGAATGGGCACGAACACTGCGTGAGTCTAGGATAGGACCAGTTTCAACTTGGGGACAAAAGCGTGAAAAACAAAGATAGAAAACCAAACGGAAATACCGCGCTGTGCTTTGGATCCCCCAAGCTGTTTTCTGAGGTTTCGCACGGCGCATGCTCGGCTCAGGGGTCCCAAGGTCCTTGGGGCTCCCTGTTCTAAAACTTTCTAATATATCTAGGTTAATGGGGTTCGAACCCCGTGCCTTTGCGTGAAAGCGGCGCTCGATGCCAACTCGGCCATGCACGCGTTAATAGACGCCAAGTCAGCGTTGCATTGGCGCTAAGATCGGCAATGTTTCTTGCGCCGACTTGGTGCTGCGCTGTTATGTGTGAGCAGACTTTTAGGAAGCACCGGGAAGAAGGACCTTTAGACGCCTGCAACAGGTAACCGCGAAATCGTAAAACGTGTTGACGACGACGCGTATGCCTAAAGACACGCATGATAAACAATAGGAAAAGGACTGTACTACAAGTTTTGTTGATGTTTTTTTTTTCTTTTTTTTACAGTGATTTTTAATTATATTTACCCAGGCGGCATCTCTAATTTTTTCTTTCAGAATTTTTTTACAATTTTATATGTGAATATTTTCATGCCAAACTTAGGAACTTTTTTTGCATTCTCTTTATGGATTAGTGCGCTTTTGTCACTCTTGCGAGAAATAGGGTAACAGATAGATGTATGGGAGAAAAATTTCGTCATGAAACGTCATCCAAGTAAAGTCTGCGTTGCTGTCCTATTTTCTCTCGTAATTTAAAACTTTTATTTATAAAATAATATTGAGAAGTATTTGTAAATAAGTTTAAAGCATTATTTTATAAACTTGGAACGTAATAGCGTATCACTGTCCCTTCAACACTAGTCTGGTCATTAAAACATGTTTCGCAGCATCTCAGTTCATCCCCCGTATTTTTATACAGCATTATCCATTCGAATTTAATTTTTGTTTGGTTCCCCGCAAAGGAAACTAAGATTACGCCCCACGAATCAAGATTTTGCGAGTGGGCAGAAAACAACAACAAAAAAGAGTCGTCGTTGCAAAGCGTACGCAGTCTAGTGTGACATCTGAGACCAGTGTCCGTGCCCAGGGCACCAAAAAGAGGATACAGATAGCAAGCATTTCACACAATGGGGCGCATCTCCGCGCAGGCAAGGTCTTCTTTAACTTATTTAAAGTAAGTTTCTTTTCTTCTTCTTTTTTTTTTGTTGTACTCCGCGTTTTGCGTCGTATCTTTCCTTTTCTTTATGTAGAAAGCGCTAGACAAGCCATACATAATGCAGCAGTTTTTCTGGTTTTTTGTTTTCTTTCTTTTTATACATTATCCGTAGGAAGAATCCAGACACCCAAACATAGAAAAAGCGTCGCGAACTTTCCACTTCTAAGAAATAGAAAATAAATTAAAAAAAGAAAACATGTATAGGAAGGCTTGCGCTTCGTCGAGGGCAACTCTTCCAAACCGACTCCTCGAGACGGCCGTTGGAAGTGGTCACGCGCGCAAGTGAGGAAGATTACCGTCCCCAAAATACCGGAGCGTCTGGAAAAAGCCCATTTACGCTTCGTCCTCCATTCACGCCGAGTTGACGCGTCTGACGGCTTCCTTCGGTCCCAAAAGGTCGGCTTACGTAAAGCGCGGACGTCACGCAGGTCTATATTTGTATCGCAGGGCTACAAGTTACGAGCGTAAACATAAGTGAGGCGTGTTTCGCGCGAAGCAAAATATAGACCCATCTCTGTAGTGTAGGTGAGTGTGTGTATATTGTTGAGACGTTGATAAAGAAGATTTAATGGAAGGTAAGAGGGAGATGCGACCAATATGAATGGCGGTACAGCATTCAAGAAGCGCCCGTGCCGAGCGCGCGCTTGGTAAAACCCCTGCCTGTCTGTCCGTGCTACTTCTTCTTCCTTACAATATCCCCCCGGTGTTGTAAGCGCCGGTCATCCGGCGCGTTTAGATTATGAATCTTGGCGGTAATAGGGCTTCATGCGGCTGATGTGTACCACGTCGGAGGACTTGGAGCGAAGGTCGCGGTGCGGCGTAACGGGCTCGACTTCATAATTGGTTGGGGAGAGCTGCCGGATGACACGAAAAGGGCCAACAAACTGTTTGAGAAACTTCTCGCACTTGCCCGGTGCTCGCCGGGGAGTCCACAGGAGGACTTCGTCACCTATGTTATAGGCAGCGGGGAGGTGGCGGTCGTCGTAGCGCAGTTTTTGTTGTTGCTGGGATTTAAGGGTGCGGATGCGGGCAAGCTGACGGGCGTCTTCTGCTCTGGAGACAACCTCCTCTGCGTACGGTTCCATGAAGTTGTCAGGTCGGTAGGGTAATATCGTGTCAAGGGGTGTTAGGGGTTCGGATGCATAGAGCAAGTAGTATGGAGAGTGTCCCGTGGTAGATTGTCGTGCAGTGTTGTATGCATACGTTACGTAGGGGAGGATGATGTCCCAATTGTCGTGATGATCGGCGACGTACATTGAAACCATGTCAGCGATCGTGTGGTTGAAGCGCTCTGTTAATCCATTTGTTTGTGGGTGGTAGGCTGTTGTAACCCTGTGAACAGTCGAAGAAAGGCGAAGGACATCTTCGAGCACGTTGGATAGAAAGGGAGTGCCTCGATCGGTGATTATGTATTGTGGAGCTCCATGGCGCAACAGTATTGAGTGGATAAAAAACTTTGCGACTTCGTGGGCGGTAGCGGCGGGAACGGAGGCCGTCTCGACGTAGCGTGTTAAATGGT
This sequence comes from Ixodes persulcatus, assembly GCA_013358835.2. Classification (NCBI taxonomy): domain Eukaryota; kingdom Metazoa; phylum Arthropoda; class Arachnida; order Ixodida; family Ixodidae; genus Ixodes; species Ixodes persulcatus. The sequence goes on along the minus strand of JABSTQ010011074.1, from coordinate 273,664 downwards.
CAATCGCAACCAGTATCCACTTGTTGTTGCGAGTGGATTGGGGAAAGGGACCAAGGAAGTCAATTCCGATCCGTTCAAATGGGCGGTGTGGTTGGGGAAGGGGTTGCAGGCAACCTGGAGGCTTTGTGGTACGATGTTTCTTGGTTTGGCAGTGGTGGCACGCCCGAACGTACTTGCTGATGCTGCGGGTCATGCCTGTCCAGAAGTAACTGCCTCGGATACGAAAGTAAGTTTTGGAAAATCCAAGGTGGCCAGCTGTAGGGTCGTCATGGTTTGCTTGGATAAGATCCTTTTGTAGTCGGCGGGGAATCACTAAAAGCCATGACCTTCCCTGTTGTGTGTCGTAGTTTCGCCTATAGAGAATGCCATCTCTGAGTTGAAAGAGGCGGGCACGGCGCTGAATTTGCACAGAAGGATGCGGCAAAGCACCTTCAAGGCATTGAATAATGGGGCGCAATAAAGAATCGAACTGTTGCTCTTCTGCAATATTGACGGAGCTCAGGACAGCAGTTGTGTCTTCGTGGGCGGAGTGGTTCGAACATTGCGACCCATGAGGAAGGGGGCATCGGGAAAGGCTGTCAGCGTCAAGGTGTTGTTTTCCAGATTTGTAATGAATCGTGTAGTTATAGTCTTGGAGTTTCAGGGACCAACGTCCGAGTCTTCCTGAAGGGTCTTTTAGGGTGGCTAACCAGCATAGGGCGTGATGATCGGTTACAATAGTGAAGTGTGTGCCGTATAGGTAGGGACGGAACTTCGATATTGCCCACACAACCGCCAAGCACTCGCGTTCAGTTATGGTACGAAGATGTGCGGCCGGCAGCAAATGAGAATGACGCGTCCACTCAATGAAATAGAAAAGGAATTTATGGAAGCCGGGCCATGCGCGCGGAGCTTGGCGCGTGACGGTCAGACACGCCACTGCCCCAGTGTCGCCGTCTTCTTCGTCACATTACCCCCTCCTTAAAAAGAGGACGACCCGGCCGATGAATGAAGGAAATACGAGAGTAAACTGAAAACACACACATACACACACAGAAGACGAGTCCGAAGACACGTATGACTGCTGCCGGCCGCGTAGAATGAAGATGTTCTTGAGCCTGCTGCCTCTCTCCGCAGCATTGCCGATCTCTGTGCCAGCCACAGCCCCACAACGTCACGATCCGGGCTGGGGAATTCATTTGACCACTATCCACACAGACGGGGCTGGGGACAGGACAGGGGACCCTAAACTCGCGTCTGTATCTCAATTGCGCCCATAGTTCATCTTGTTCACGTCGCTCTTCATAAAAATCCTCGTAACTCACATTCGTTAACCTCTCTCTCAGTCACTTCGGCATTTCAGGCAGTTCGCGGGGCGGGGGGCTGTGCGGCGGGGTTATGGTCTGGAGCTCAATCGGCTGCGGCGGAGGACTGCTGCAACCAAGGTCCGGAGCGATGATGACGAAGAACGAAGGATGATGTACCCCGCACCTCCACCAAGTGTTGAGACGTTGATAAAGAAGATTTAATGGAAGGTAAGAGGGAGATGCGACCAATATGAATGGCGGTACAGCATTCAAGAAGCGCCCGTGCCGAGCGCGCGCTTGGTAAAACCCCTGCCTGTCTGTCCGTGCTACTTCTTCTTCCTTACAATATATACATATAGTATATGTTTATCGTACACCTGAGGTTGATGAATATCTATGTTTAGCGCGCAGTCAGCCTGCCAGGTGCGGGTACTGTAATGTTCGTGCATTCCGTGCCAAAAAAAAAAAAGGACTTCAATTTAAGAGTGAGGGAGGGGGGTGAGTCGGGACGCGCGAAAGACAGTTGGTGCGCTTGTTTTTTGGGGGAAGGAGTAAAGGGCATATACTTTAAATGATTGTAAATTCTGAGACTGGAATGGAACATGATGGTAACCCTACTCTCCAGGCTTACCCTTATGTTCAATATATACGCTAGTTCACCAGCCCGGTAAAAAGACGCTGAAATAAAATAAGAAGCTTTTTAAAGGCCAAACGTTTTTGTAAGAAAAGTTTAGAAAAAACGAAATATTTATGCCGTCAGACGCAATTTAGGTGCGAGGTAGCCTTGCTCTAGGCCCCATCCATTAGCGAAAGGAGCGTAGCAAGCTTGACATGATTAAAAAAAAAAAAAAAAAACGAGACTGCAGGTAACGACAAACACAATCAAAAGTATATTTTTAAAATTTTTGAGTGTGTGTATCGTTACCTGCAGTCTCGGGGTTTTTGAATCATGTTTAATATACACCAGTTCGTTTGCGCCCTAACTTTTATTTCAGTAGCAAGCTACGCTCCGTTTCTCGGCTCCCATTAGTTGACCCTGTAAGTGATGACGTCACAACATGGCGCTGCTGTGCTCCAAACGAACCGTTACTAGGGACGTTCTTATGGACAAATGCATGGCGGCTCGACGTGAGGTTAGACTTTGTCTGATAAAGAAAAAACTTAATGATTTTTTGTAAGCATTGTGTCCTCTCAATTTCTAATCATGAAGACATTTTTTTTTATCGTCATCAGTGTCATAAAGCGATGACAAAAGCCCGCAATAAAGTTTCACAACTGGTTCTGTCCTACTTGAACCCGACACAATGACTTTGCGGGTTCAGTGGTTCTTTTCTGAGGGAGTACGCGACTGCGTTAAGTTGGTGACGAGCCACGAAACTTCTATTCTCGGTGTCAACTTTCTGTGGGTCTTTGAAAGTCGAGGGTGTCCGTGTAACTTTATGCCCATGTGCAGCTTCGATCGGCGCTCGAGGTGCGCTAGCACGCGAACGCCTGCCCGTGTTGGCTTCCGCAATATTTTAAAGTTGTGAAAAACACTGTGAACCTGAATCACGTACGATGATGCGTGAAGTGCATCAGCGTCGAAGTGCAGGCCGCCACACGTTTCGGGGAGTTCTGACGGCACAGCAGTTACTCCAGCGCACATGTGTGCGATCAACCGAACTATCCGTAACATGATGATGATGATAATGAAAATAACTTACCTGACGTTTCTATCCAGCTATTTTGCTATCTGGGATCATACTGAAAACGGAAGAATCAGCACTATTTCTCTTTCAGTGTGATGGTTACAAGCAGGAACGAAACGCACACCCGTATTGCGATCCTGAAAAACGAAGTTTGGAGTCTCGAACCGGTTATGTTATACCCCTGTCAGACGGGAACGTTAAATGACATTTAAACAAAATGACATTACAGCTCTGCCAATCCGCGTGTTTAATACGCCACGCGGCGCGTCCACGCGCCACGTTCAGAACCAGGCTCACGAGCTGATTCGCCGAGCGGTAAAGGGCATTCGATCAAAATGACATTTACTTTCCCGTCTGACAGGGGTATTAGAGTGACAAACACTCAAGAAAACGTCTGTGCGTCTACTTTCACGCACAATACTCGGAGAGCCAATCAGCGCAACTTACGGAAGCAGCTCAACGAATGACGATGCCGAAACATATGTTTAGACCAAAAAACGCAGTCTGAGTTGTGACATTAAGCAATGCAAAACGTCACGCTTGCATTGCTTAATGTCACAACTCAGTCTGCATTTTTTGGTCTAAACAGATGTTTCGGCATCGTCATTCGCTGAGCTGCCTCCGTAAGTTGCGCTGATTGGTTCTCCGAGTGTTGCGCGTGAAAGTAGACGCACAGACTTTTTTTTAGGGTGAATAGTCGATATCCTTCATTACAATGCACGTAAACTGCAAAATCAAAAAGAGGGCCTGACGCTGCTTTGGCATCATGTTCTAAGCAGACGCTTCTCTCGCTCTATTTTCAGCAAATCTCCATACGTGGGATGATTTTCGTTAGACGCGGTATATCAAGTATCGTACTGAACTACAATTCGTTTTTATAAACCTGGCGAGTTTTCTTAGACCTGCCATGTTCCCAATAAATGCGAGATCAAAATCGTATCATTATGCAAACGATTCAAGCTGTTGCAGACGGCATACTTCAGTCATTCCGTAAGCGTTGGCGTCGTCTGCAACTGGCATGCCGAGACGTCTCGAGGACAGAAAGTCGCCGTCGCAAATATTTCAGAAACAGCCGATTCTTGGCTAACTTTTGTCGTAATAAGTTCGAAATATAGGTGTTCTATACATATATATATTATTAGACGACGTCTAAATTCCACGTCCGATTTTCGAACGATGGTTCTTTCGGGGCGAAATCCAATCCCATGAACTCGTTCATGAAAACGCCCCTGGCAACGGTTTGTTTAGAGCAGTGACGTCACACTTACGGGGTCAATTGGAGAGATGATAGACGCGTGCAATGTTTGTTGCACAATTGTTTCTCCCTGCTGCGGTAGTTTTTTTATTTGAATTTTTTTAAGTTTGACAAACAAACAATATAAGAACAAGTCATTATTCTTTTTAAAAAAAAATATCACGAGATCGCCTTTTCTGCGTCAAGTTTCAAACGATAACAAACACTGCTCTGCTGTGCAAGGTGTCACTAATGTCGTCGTCCTACCTCAAAATTTCACCAAATGTAGACCAATTTCTCGCTTTCCTTAATCACTGACGGCTGGAGAGTCCTGATAATGTTATTATCGCGCCCCAGCCAATCAGGTTGCAGAATTCGACAGCATAAACGCCAAAGGACCAATCACGAAGCGAAACGATTGAAGATAACCAGCCACGCCCTGAGAGTTTCCTAAGCTCGATCTTCCCCGCCTGTTTTTCGAACCTGCTTTCACGGGTTCGTCTTTGGGCCGCCAGGCGCTGTGCATATCTGACTCGCCCGAGAAGGCTGGCGAGCGAACCTACCGCCAAAGCTTTCTGTACTGGCCGCTAGGTGCCGTCGAATTCGCTGAAGTCGCCAATAAACATTCATTATTAAAAAAGTAAAAAATGTTAGGACAAGTACATACTAAGCACCGTCTCAAAAACTTGAGACGGTGGTGTGTATATGTCCTTATTGTTTCCTCGTATCAGCGTTTTTTTATTATGATTCTTTTTTAGCTCGCCTTTGTTTTGACTCTTATGTCAAAACATTCATTGCCTTATTTGGTTTGCGTTTAACAACGACGCGAAAAAGAAAAACAAAAATTGAAAACCTGCACGCTCACACTTGCACCTCCCAAAGGTGCTGCGTGTGTACCCCCTTATTTTTAATAAATAGGTTTGACAGCTAATATAAGAACTATACGGAGCCCGTGCCTTCTAGCTCGAAAGTTAATAATAAAAAACTAAACTAAGCGGAATGCAGCGCACCGGAATCCCAATTTTAGATACCCGTTTGCACTGCTTCGTCCAGCGAGAACGCGGACGGTGATGTACGGCGGCGGTCCCCTTACAGCGGGACATACGGCGAGCTCGGGTGGAAAACGGGAATCGTGATTCCCGAAACGAATGACCTTCGACGCCGCTTTATTCGGAGCAGAGAAAAGAACCGCGGGATCGCAACCACCTGTCTCCCAGAGCGGCACTCCAATCTGCATAAGCGCTGCCCGAGCTCCATCCAGTAATCCACGTTGGACGGGCTCCCTCGCGCGGATGGTTTCGACGACTCGCGCGTCTCACCTGCATTAAAAAAAAAAAAAAAAGCTTAAAACGGGATTAGAAGCTTTGAAATAACTTCCTTATCTCTGGTTTAAATAGCATGATATTATAAAGTTTTAGGGAACCATTTTTGCACATCTGATACGGTACGCTAGGCCCTCCGGTACGAACTACGGATGTGCTCTCGCAGAAGACACTCACATTCGCAGTTCGTATCGGACGGCCCGTTGTATCGTATCGGATGTGCAATACGATTTCCTAAAACTCCCTATTAAAGTGGCTCTGGAAAACCGTATGCTAAAATGAAAAGCACGCTAATGACGTCTAGGTGCCTCCAACGCGTACCAAATCGAACGGCCACGCAGTTAGCGCCGAGACGCTTCGGTGGCTCCCTCTTTGGGTTTCCGTTCCTGACGTCACTACCGGGATTTGCCTCTGCCTCGCCGTGCATGGCACGATTTTCCTCGTGATTGGCGAGGAAAATTCGACAAAATCGTGATCGGCGATTGACCAGGCATTATCAGTATACAGGAATTTATGGTTTGGCCAATCGCGGACTTCGACCACAGCGACGCTTTTGGTCGCGCACGTGGCTAATAGCATTTTTTTTTTTTTGTAGTTGCTATCGCTTTGGTTTGAAGCACATATATCGCCTTTCGTGTGCCACTTCGCGCTGTGGTCGATTAAATTGCCATTGCGATCCGCATAGGTCTAAAAATTGTGGGCGAACGTGAAAAAGTATACTCTGTTCTATATAGTGACTCACCGGGCTTGTCTTATTACGTTCCCCTTTCAACAAAAAATCTACAAAAACCGCGCTAAAGAAAAAAAATTGAAACATCTGAAAACGAAAGTCAAACCCCTTTGCACATTGCTTCACTTTACAATGGGTATACCCTTTTCGAGACCCCATCGAGCAACATTGGCGGCCGCCATTTTTTTTTTTTTTTTGCTTTCTATCAGTATTATATGTAGCGGTACCAGAGTCGGAGGAAGCTCCTGGGTGCGATTACCGCAAGAGCAGGAGGGGAGATCAGGAGGAAGTCTCGTAGTAATAAGAAAAAAAATCGACTCAATATAGGGTTTATAAACATTCAGGGAGGTAGAAACAGGATAAAGTGGGAGGAGATTGTGCGCCGATTTTTATTCTCGGCATGCTTTGTGAAAGAGTAGTCACGTAAGAATTTTTTTTTCTCGCATCTTGACTCGCGCCACTTTCCCAAGTTACTCATGGAGCGAGGCAATATTTCAGATAGTGAAAAAAAAACGTGCTATAGCACCTTGACTTGGCGTTTACATAAACCTCAGTGAGCGTGCTAAAACATCAATGATCACTTATAGGATGTTAAAACACTATATCTGCATGCTGGGTACACAAGATGCAAGATCTAAAAAAATACCGAATTGAAAAATGTGTGTTTTTGTGTCTTGAGTTTGTGTTGCCTCGTTTGATTTTTGTACAACGAACAGCCTGCGATATAAAGTACCAACACACCCGCCCGGGTCTATTCTCTTTTTTTTTTTCATACCAATTTACGTTTGTTGAAATCTCTTGAACTTTATTGAAAGCTTATGCCGTTTACGCAAAAAAAAAACTAGGAGAGTATTTACGTAAACTCGATTCAAAAGACGTCCAACAGTAAATGCGCAATGAAAAGTTTAAACCTTATAAAAACTGCTTCCAGGGTCTTACACGGAGAACACGTTTGTGTCTGAATATGACATCCTTTATTATGGTTTTGCTTCCTCCATGAAAACTTCGCAGAATAGCCTTTTGTGTGTTGCTTTCTGAAAAAAAAAAAAAAAAATTGAATTAAATTTAGTATAAAATTTTGTTGGTTACGTTTGGTTTATTGTTTCGTTCAGTCGCGGTCCAATGAGATTCAGACACCTCGAGAGATCTTCAGTGCAGTGCAGTCCCTAGGCAGTAAACGGAAAGTGAACGACAACTCTAGGTAAAGCGAGAAATGGCGCGAACTGCCAAAAAAACTAGAAAGCACTCTTGGCAGTATGTATTTTTCTGTGGCGGACGGACAGCTTTGCCCAGGGCGGGAGAATCTGTATAAATCTGTTCGTGGCACGACGCTTTTTTATATTCCTTTGCTCTAGACTCAGTGCGTGAAAGAGCATATCTTGTCCCGAGCTTTTAGCTTTGACAGGTGCCTCAACGCCATTTTGGTACTCCATATTTTCTACCTTTTCTTTTTTTCTGCAATCGCAAGCTGTCGTCATTGGGCACAACAAAGTGCAGTGCCGAAGATGAAGGACCTGAGGTACCCTCGCTTTACCCGACGAACACTTTCTGGTCCCCGGTTTTTATCCCCAGACGACAAAAGTCCATCTCGGACGCATGACTTCGTAAACACCTCTCGCGAGATCAATTGCATCTAAAATAACTCGGGAAGTAAACCTGAACGAGGATATTACTTTAGCATATAATATAGGGATGTAATTATATCTAAACGATAAGAGATGTGGTTGAAGCGAATAAATAAGGAATGTAAATAAGGCATCGTAATCCAATCGGCGAAAAAAAAAGTATAGTCACTGGCAGTGTAAGAAACGCAGGGGCGTGGCTTATTATGCTCATCGCACGTCTTGCTTCCTGATTGGTTCTTGGCTAATTTTGCTATGTGATTGCGGGGCAATATTGACGCGCTCGGGACTCATCCCCCCCCCCCCCCCCCTACGTTTCTTAAAAAAATGGTGCAATTAAAAACATTTTTTTTTTATTATTATATGATGGGACCCTTTCTTTCTTCTTAATTTCTCCACGAGAAGAAAACAAATTTTGCGAAATATTAACGCCGATAGACGCAATTTAGGTGGAGGTCATGGCCCGCTCTAAGCCCCGCCCACAAATCAGTTGTCCCGCTAATTACTACAGGATTAGCTTGGCTGCTCGGCCGAACACGCTGACAAGCCTGTTGTCTCCCTTTCCCGACATCCGGCGTGTCTATAGTTCGTTGCAACTCAAGAAGGTAGGGCGAGGGTAAGGAAGGCCGGGGAGGAGGAAGCAGACGGAACACTGGGGAGGAGAGGGCGAAATCTCCTCGTCTCTTCAGTGTTTCGCCTGCTTCCTCCTCCCCGGTCTTCCTTTCCCTCGCCCTACGTTCTTGAGTTGCAACGGATTATAGTCTGGCGTCTGACAACGCCTGCTAGTTGTGCGAGCAGACGCGCGGCAGCTTCCGACATCGTCTTCTATTTCACCACTGTCTATCGTTGTCTGCCATGCCCGAAGGACGCGGACATGAAGGCTGCCCGTCGGCGTCCGCTTTCGCCTTCGTTCATCTGCTATTCCGCTCCCATCTAAAAACTTTTGCAACGCTCGCAAGACTCAATCATGAAAGCGGAGTTCTAGCGTTCCGTCATGTGTGGGCGACGGTTAAATACAAGCGTCTGACAGCGACTGTCGATGTGCGGTAAAAAGCGACCGTGAGGACTTAAAAAAAGCATCAAGTGCCTTCTTTAGTCCTCTCGGTCTATGTATAATATATAACGCTCTAAAATCTATTATAAATAGATTTTACGGCATTTTGGTGGCGCTGTTTGCTCAAGATGCTTGCATTCTAGGTAGCGCAAGCCACCACCCGATTCAAGGAGCTCATTCATATCTATACATTCAATCCGCTTGCTTTTTGGGTTCGATCTTCGATCACTGATCTCTATTGTTGTAGGCTGGATTGCGGATCGGGAGCTCGTCGGTGTCGCCACTGGCAGCCATTGCTTGACACCAGGCAATACACGCAAGTCTATGTGAGAAACGAACAAAAGTAAAAACATTGAAGCATGTACGCTGTGCTTGGAGGCGGGTATTTTATGACGCGATCCTTATGTCGGGTGTTTGGAGATCGAATCGGTATTTGTCAAACGTTCGAACGCCGGTTAAACAAATCAAATGTACCGGAGCACCTACGGCTGAGCTGGCAAGCTTGCTCTAGTAGTGGAGTAAACAAAGGAACTTGTCGTCAATGAGACCGTCCTCGGGGAAGCCCAGAAATTGATGAATGACAAAGAAGTTCCATCTCGAGAGCGGCTTTCCGGGAGTGAGCAAATTCCGCGAAGCAAAGCCTTCGAGCTTGTCGTCTGCTAAACCCAACTCAACAAAACCGCCACCGACTTGGCGGTAACTCTAGGTAACTCTCGCCTCATTGAACTGCATTACAGCGGAGTCCCTCTCGACCACAAAATATTTATTTATAAGAACTGCGAGGGCTTTCAGTTTTAATGTTTGTGCGCAAGCTATTTGGCGGGCTTAATGAAAAGCAGCCAAAACGTTTCAGTGTCGATCACAACTTAGAACCGGGGAAACGGCACTTTTTTTTCCCCATAGAGTCCCATGCATTTGGTGGTGTCAATCAATGGCCGCCGGTGGCGACACTCGGCCCCAGCTGCCGAGGCCGCGGTCCGCGATCCAGCCTACTACAATAGAGATCAGTGGGTTCGATGGTGAAATACAATTAGACTCTCCGGCGTTAGCTGTGCTAACGTTCACTCTAAGAGGCGTCCGTAATGTGCACTAAAATCGTGTGTGTTATTTAAAAAAAAAAAATCTTTTGTTGATTTTGGTTTACGGTGGAATAAAAAAGAGGTGTCTAAACGGCGCCGCCTCACCACGCATCATGTGTGCCGACGATTCACTCGCATTCTTTTACAAGCGCCGTGGGATGACGCAGCATGTAAAGGACCGATGAGAGGCAATCGGAGAGCCGTTCTTATTCGTAGACAAGTTTACAAGGCCACGCGGCGGGCGACCGCGCTTGCGTGAAGGCCCCAGAGATCCGCGAATCCCGAGCAAAGTTTTGGCGCCTCGGCTAGTCTTGTGGACTAAGCTCACTCAGTTACGGGACGAAACTGAAAGAAACGAAGAGCTCGGGATTTGGTTAAATAAGCACTAACGATAGAGTGACCCAAAAAGAAAGTAAGTACATTCGTGTGCGTGTTGCAATAAGGACTATTTCCGCACCAAATAAAGGCATCCTTTGTTTTGCATGATGAATGGGGCTGCGAGTGTCCCGGGTCAACTGGCCAACGGAGGTCTCTTCGCAAACCACTGCAAAGACCGACGCAGAGATTACACGCTTCGGGACGCCACAAACGTTGTTGTAGAAACAAACCGCCCTTCATTTGAATTGCAAACAAAGCGCACTATAGGCCTTGTCCTCCTCCGGGGGGCATTCATTAGTACGACCTGTACCGTTTAAGCCGTCTCCAAATTTCCCGGCCGAGGAGAATATTTTAAACGAGTGAAGCGAATCCCAACTCTGCACAGCCACGGTCTATTCATACGCCATGGCCAACGGTGTTTGCATCGCCGCCTGTGTATTGTGAACTGGGTTTGGCTAATCCCCGCTGCAGTCCGTCGTAGAATAACCGAAGCTTGCGAGGAGTCTCCCCTACCTCGACGTGGCGACATCCCAATCGAATGCAGCCGACTCGGCGATTTGGCCCGAGATCAACGCTGAACGTCCTTCGAAGCATTGACCATGGACCCGAGGCCCGGCCGAACACAGACCCAGTCCTCGTGTCCAATCCGCGTCTCCGCTCGATCGCACTGTGATGACGTAATAATGGCGCCCGTGCATGGGCCTTACTTATTTTAGGTGGTATAAGCCCTCTTAAATATTCAGGTGCTCAAAAATAAGTTTTGCTTTGGACAAACAGATGGCGGTGTGAAATGGTATCTCATCGGGCACCATCACTTTCGCACGCGTCAATCGCAGATGAGATTTTGTTCTTCGATCAACCCAGGATTCTCTCTTGATCTGTTTCAGTTTCGATTGCGTGAACGTAAGGACTGACAAGTACAAAGTTGCGCCCCACTGACCCCTTGTTTAAATTACTGACATCAAAAGGCTTTAGAGTCAAATTTGAGCAGCCAAGAAATTGATTGAATCACACTCCGAAATAAACGCTCATGCGCACGTTGTAGATAATTAATGCGTTGTGTTGATACTGACATCTCGAACGTGCGGACCTCAATGTCCTCCGCTTGATACTATCTTCAACTTGTTCCTTCATCAGCTTCAAGAATGCCTCCATCAGTTTTGCATACAGATGCCGTACACTAAGATGATGATAGTGATCAAAGTTGCCATACTGAATTTCGAAAAGGGTCTGTTGTGTAGAGTCAAACACATGAGCCCTGCTTTGAACTTCCGGAAAATAAGAGCGGACTATTAATTTCTCTTCTTCTTTTGGAAAGCTTTCTTTCTGCTTACCGTGATGCACTCACGGTGCACAGCCGCGTCAGCCGAATCCGGCTCACAAATGGGATACGAGTACGGCGTCATCACTTGCTCCGTAACAATCAATCTGACGGTGAATTTGCGGTACACGACCGTGACCGGTCCGCCCTTGCCGGGAGGAGACGGAAGATGTTACCCTAAAAAGTCGGCAAATCTATTATCGCTAGTTAACGATGGTCTCGAATTTTGCTAAATATAACCATGTCTTCGGCTTTCTGGAAATCTTTATCTGTCATTGCGCGGTGGCTGTAAACAAAAATGTCAAAGTATAATTAAACTTACACGCTTTCGACTTCTCACTACTTCTATTGTGTGCGATATTGTCACGAATGACAATTGATGAGGCGATGGTAACTGAAGGACTAAACGTTTAATGGGGCGTACTTGTGCCCAAAACAAAAAGGGAACTGAAGAAAACAGCAGAGCGTCGCGGGCGTCGATGGCGGCGTAACAGCAGGATCGTACGCTGGGGCGAGACTGACTGCAGATCACCACGCGGAGCCCCTTATGTACACGCGGTGGCTTCTGGAACAATCGACCTAGAAGGTTCGGCGACTGGAACATTCGCACCTCGAACAAGCAACAGAGTTCTCGAATTCACCAGAACATTAAACTGCAAGAATAAATAAAAGGACGCGTAACTCCCGGGAATTGAACCCTGGCTCTTCGCGTGGGGGGCAAGCACGATAACCGTTAGGCCAGGGCCGCTTTTTTTTCTTTATTGTTTAGGCCCCTGCCGCGCTATCTACTTGGCGTGCGGTAATATGTGAAATCTGATAAAATAGAGTCCATAAAACAGTAACAAAAAAACACGCTTCGAAAATAATAAATGATTGTTAAAGTCCGGGTTCACTTTACTAGAAAACAATGTTCATTTGTTCTCGAAGAATGGACGGAAAATTTTAATTCAATGTGACCTAAAAATAGATGCGCAGCATAATCTGAAATCGCGTATATGGTCAGCGCTTCTCCGTTTGAATTCGATTCTTTATAACAATTCTTAACAATAAAAATGAAGTACGTTCTATGTCGAGCTATATACAAGTCCCTGCCGAACGGCACATAATCATCGCATTAAAGAACTACTCAAACCACGAAAGTACTCGGGAGCTGGCATGGAAAACTTCAAAAGAGACCGCCCGAAAGCTTCAGGGTAGTTATTAACGTTTTGCTAAGAGACTTAAATAAATCGCCAGTAAAACACTCGCTGCCACTCGCAAGAACTTTAAGTTGTTTTTTTTTTTTTCTTTTTTTAAGGAAAGCTAAATTTATATATTTATTAGAATACGCACGCCGTGATATAAACAAAAAAATAATTGGCAGCGGCCTTTATCTCTGAAATCTTTTAATGTATATGGAATTTATAATTTAAGGAGCGATCTTTTATATTTGTTTAAAAGACATCAAATGATTCCTCTAGGGGGAGCGAATAATAACACTTTGTTCATGAATCGCCATCTCCCTCTTCTAAGACCGTATAAGGGTATTCACTTGGGCTAGTTGGTGATACATTGTGACGACTAAAAGCAAGTGAACAAATTAGAGGACGGTGGGTATCCACTGACGCTCATCAAATCACAAAAAAGCAAATTGTTGTGTGTATGTTTATACAGCCGGAAGTTAGTCTGCCTCAGTGGGCGTCTGGTGTCTCAGCTGTAGATGAGCAATTTAGCCAGTGCGGTACAACCGCTAGCCTGGGGTCTTTAACGTGCAACACGCAGTAGTGATACACGCCTGCACGCCGGTATACGATGTTCATCCAGATCGAAACGGGCAGGGGTGGGGATTGAGCCCAGGATCCTGGGTTCTGCAGCGCGAGCTTTTGCTCCGCGTGCTCCGAGCTGGTGTGCGCTAGGCCATTGGGCTACCGATCCCCCTCATCAAATCGGTGGCAAAAAGATTATTGCGAGAACTTTGGGGAGGAAGAAAGAGTGGTGGTAAGCCCCGAAATAACGTTAGACCAGCTGTTAGCCATGGTCTAAAGAAAGCGGGAGAAAAAATGAGAAGTTTACAAATCTCTGTATTGCGAAATTAGAGTGCAGCTCTTCAGGAGGAGGAGGAGGGAAGGCTACGGAGGGGAGGGTATTCCCCTCCTCCTTCTCTGTAACCACCCCTCCTCCTTCTTTCATCCTTCTCCTCTCCCCTCCTTCTCCTCCTCCTCTTCCCTCTTCCTCCTCCGTACCTTCCCCTCCTCCTCCTGCGTATCCACCCACCCTCATCCTCCGAACCCTCCCCTCCTCCTCTATTCCCTCCCCTCGTCCCACAGTTTGCCCGCTATATTTAGCTGGAAAATTGACGCCACGTGACCTCAACACCAATTTAGTTTCCTCTTGCTAAATTTAGCGGGGAAAATGACGTCACATGACTTCGTGTCACGTCACCCATGAACAAATTAAGATCCTCTTCTAGATTTAGCGGAAAAACTGACGTCATGTGACCTCAGAACCAATTAAATTTCCCGCTTCATTTAGCGGGCGGTTACGCCGACGGCGACGGCGCTATTCGCGGAAACGGGCGCCGAAGAGCTGAACTCTGAAACGAGTTCCGGTACTACTTTCAGCGCCTCAGGAATTGGGTAAACTCTGTGCAAAAATAGAGCGGGGGGATCTGGGGGTGAGTGTCTGCAAGATAACTTACCCTACAGACACCCATCGCCAGATAGATAAGGCTTAGATAAGGCACGTGACTAGATTTGTAGAATGCAAGGAAGGGGTGGTTTATAGAATACCTTAAACTTGTGGGAGATCGTCGCCCGCGGGTGATTTGGCGGTGCTGTAATAGACTCTCAGTCGTCGTCATGCCCCGTCATTCGCCGAGCGCCCTTTGTAGACTGCAGCGATTGGCTGTACCAAGTGCTTTGCGGGAAAGTAGTCATTCGACACTTCTTAGTGTGTATGCATGGACGCACGCACGGACCGACAAAGATTTGGGATGAGAGGGTTTCGTTATAAATTAGAATGCATTTTATGCGTGTTTCTTTATATGGGCTAGTTAATAGACCCTTTCAGGAATTCAGTCTGGCCACTTTGATCACTATCATCATCTGAAAAATGGCATAAGTGCTATACTAATGGCGGCCTTTTGTTTACTGATGAAGGAAGAAGTTGAAGATGATCCTAAACAGATGGTCCGAGGCCTATACATTCTTGACGTTAACGCGACGTGAATCAGGAATTGGATGCAAGAGCTTCGTAAGCTTTCATTTCTAACTCGGGCCCAGTCAATCTGTTAGAGCACACACTCGGCTTCCAAGCCCTTTGATGTATAGAACTTTATCAAGGCGTCTACGTGGGCTGACGCTTCGTTCTGACTGGTTGCATCTTTTTCGCCATTGACACTGAAAGAGATTTAAAAATAACTGGACTGTGAAGCGTACATTCTCGTTTACCGTTAACTTGCCGAAGTGACGGTGCCCGATAAAATACTGCAGACCACAGGTTCATTGCCGCCATTAGTACGGTAAAAGTTAAACTGCCATTTGAGTCACCAGATGGCACTGAATTCCGGAAAGGGTCTATTATAAGACTGGTGAGGATTTTAGTTTGTCTTTTTGTTTTAAGTTTGCGTTTTTGTGTGCCAGTGAAAAGCAGCGAGTCTGTTGTGTTATTTAAAATTAAACTCCCGTAGTAATTGCCAGTGCCGAGTCTGAGCCTAAGTTCTTCTCAAATTTAAGTAAGGCACGCTTCTCGTTGACTAAATTATTCGCTATTGCTTCGTGTTTTTTCCCCGCGTTTTAATTACCGGTATTAAGGAAATAAAAAAAAAAAGCCACATTTACTCGCGATATGGCGAAACTATTCGTCGAGGGATTTTCCGGGTTCCAGGTTAGTGTGGATTAACTGTTCTGATGCGCGGAGCACAAGGAGCAGGCAAACACGCATGCGAGCTCAGCTTGCGCACACAAACTAATGCATAATAACACACAATCGCAAACTTCAACACGGCGAGACGCGGAACTCGTTTAGTTAATTCCATTTTACTTCCTAATGTAAGGTAAAACCTCCCTTTCTTCGATTCCATCACGTTTTCCCGCGGGAGCTTGAAAACATTAAAAAAAAAAGACTGTAGCCGTACCTTAAAGGGGCGGTGCAACGATATTCAATTGGAATGTTTTTTTTTCAATTTACACGGGTTTACTGGCACTAGTGGGACTCATGGACACTCGCGCGCAACACCACTGGCCAATAAACTCATTTTTGCGGTGTAATTTCAAGGACAAAAGCGAGCGTTTTCATTCAACTTCTCCTTCGCAAACATTGATAACGTAGCTGGGCGGCCGCAGTACCGCCAGTGCCGATATTCGCATGCGGCTAATGAATTGGACCCGAGCATTGCGTGGGCATTTGATTTACTCGTGATAATTGATAGCTCGAGAAGCATTTGGCTAGTGGCCCGTGTCCAGTCGCTGCAATGACGACCATAGCCGAACCATAACAATGTCTGGAACTTAGCGCGTATCCTGTGCCTTGCCAACCCCAGCGCGTGGCTATGATCAACATTGGCGGCATATAATCGGCTCCAGATCACGTGGCCGCTTGTTTTGGCTGCGAGTGGAGGGGGCGAATGCTCCTCGTTTTTTTTAAATTTTTTCTGCGACTTCGATTGCATGTGGAGAAAAACGAACGGGTGTTTTCCAGGTCATAAACATCAGGGATCCGTTCTAAGCGGTATTTGCGCAAAGTACAAAAATCGTTGCATCGTCCTTTCAATACGCTTTTTTTTGCGTATTTGGTCTTGTGAGATTTGTTCGCCGTGTGAATACATATTATAAGCTGTCAGGGACCACAGCCGTTGGAATAAGATAGAAAAGTTATAAGCGAGTTTAAGAATTTTTAAGGGAAGAATCGCGGCGAACAATATAAGGATTTAAATGTGAGCTTCGTCATTCACTATAGGACCCTGGTATAGTTCGCCGCGATTGGCTGTCTCCATGCCCTGCAGAAAATTGAACTCGGAGACCTTTCTTTGAAGTGGTAGATGCGAGTTACGCTGTTCTATTTCGAGCGATGACAGCCACCAGATGAAATTCCGAAGCGGCCCACACGTTTCCCTGCACGTCATCTGGAAAACTACACTCACGGAACGCTCGTCTTCATTTGCGAGCGCCCCACCTAATACGTATGAGAGAAGAATACATATACAGAGAACAAAGATGGCAGCAAACGGAGCGTCGATCGAATATTCGACTCCCCTATCCCTCCACCCGTATCTTTCCATTTAGATAGGGATTGCAAACTACAGCCTCGATGGTACCGCCCTTCCTATTTTTACCTCGCTTACATTTTTTATGGGGATGGCGCTGCATGCAGTGAAACTCTTTTTATCTTGCTGCCATTGTCGAGATGGCACGGATCACTTTCATTTCTTTCTTCTCATCTTGCGTCGTTTTTATTTTTGCTGTTGTTTTTTTTTTTTTTTTTAGAAGATTTGTAAAACGTGAAAGGACAACCGTATTCAGGTACTATACGTACGGATTCCCATATCCCGTACGTCGAAAACAAAGGGTGAAATCGGAGGACACTGCATATTTTTTTCATTGTCTACAACTGATTTCTGTTTTGCTAACTCTATTCCTATCGTTGTCTTTTAACTCGTTCATATTTTATGAGTTCTTTCCTCGTTCCACCTTTCTTTCCTCGTTTGCACTTCGTCGCGCACGAGTTTTCTTTTCATTATATTCGTATGTTCATTCTTGGTTTCGTTCGCGTTTACACTTTAATTTTAGTTTTCTTTTCGCAATCGCCGGTTGCGCAATCTACCACCAAAGCGATCTCTTGCGCTTCTTCATTTATGTTATTTTTTCCGCTGTTATTACGGGAGGTGGTTCTACTTCCAGCGACGGGAATGACGGGCCTTTAACTGGTTTCTTTATATTTTTAGGAATCTTCGATAATATTTTACGACAAAAGCGTCTTATAATCACGTCTCTTATTGTCACAGTTCCATTACAGTAACAGTTTTGTACTTATCAAGGTTGGGTTTACTGTTAAAAAAATAACATACCTGGTCTAATCGCAATTCGTTTAGAATTACACCTTTCCCTGCAACGGCCCCGGCGATGACTATAACGGGCTTCTATACTGTGCCTTGGTATATCAAGAAAGCAAAATAAAGTAAAAGAAGTCTTATCTTAATGTTGGCCCCATTTACTGCGACTTTTCTGACGCTTTTCTTTTTTTTGCCCTCTTTCTTTCACTTTCTTTTTTTTCCCGTTTTTTTTTTTTTTTCTTCGTCTTTCAGAATCGTGTTCTTCTTCAATCAATCTTGCGCCTTCGATTTTTTTCCCCTTTTTACTTGCTTTATTTTTAGCTATCGCATTTGCCTCTTTTCTCATCGTTGTTTATTGTCATTATTTTATCATTTTAGTTCACCTTCCAGAAATTGTCGGTTCTTTGGGAGCCATCTCACGCTCGGCCTTAATTTGTTTCCTTCGGCGGCGAGAGAGGGGCGTACTCTCGCCGGTGCCTCGATCCGGCCACGCACGGCGCGTGAGTCACTATTATTGTGACAAAACGTCTTTCAGGCACGTCGCCGCAAAAACTTAGGGCTCGTTAATTTTTTTATTTGTTGCTGTTTTGAACAGGGCATTTGGTGCGAAGGAGACAGCGTTCTGAAACTTTATGCTTCTCGTCATTGCTGACGCAAATACAAAGTAGGGAATATCCGTGCAATTATGATTGTACGCACCGTTATCACTGATATAGATATTTACTCACCACTAATCGACACTTCATGGGAATTTATTCTACATCATCAGATTAATGAGACGTGCACACTATGCTGTAGGCTTATATTCATGTTTTGAAGAAAAAAAAATGTTTTTGGTTTCTCCTTTGCGTTCGGGCGTACCTTTTCTTTTTTTATTTTTTAACAATACGTTTTTTTTGTTCTTTTTTAATGTTCACATCTTTAGGCTGATATTGCTGAAGTTCCTGCCCTACTGAGAAAAAAATATTAATGTATACGGTTTCTCTAATAAACGTATCAGAACTTTTATAAATTATATAGAGGCGTATTTAATTGTTCTTATATGATCCTATATGTTCCCACATGTCTATTGAACTTATTTATTTATTTATTTATTTATTTTACTGGGGTAGTGTCATTTAAGAATTCAAATTTCTTTTACATCGCTCTTCGTATTTTAAAAGTGTTGCAGTTCATACGAATAGAGCACATGGCGCTTTTCTTCGTGCCGCTGAAGCTAAGGAGCAAGGTTTTAAATGTAGAGGTCTGGGATCATTTCTTCAAGCCCAACAGCTAGAAAAGAATTCTCGTGAAAATAGCTCCGAAAGTACGCAGATTTTGTGACTAATTTGCGTTCACCTTTTTTTCTCTCTCTTTCTTGAGTAGAAAAACCGAGATATCTGCTAAACCATAGTTGTCGAGGAGGCATGTGAACAAAAAGCAGAGTGCCTTTTATAAAGTGAGAAAGATATTGTATACTCGAAATATTATTTCACGATGAAAACTTACTCGTCAGGCTTCGAATTACCTCTTTTGCACGAGCTAATTTAATTCTCCTGTGTTCACTCGTGGGGGAGACCGGAGAACGGCTCTACATTGATTATTCACCCATTTCAAAAAGAGGTTTTTGAATACGCTTTGGTAACTCACTTATCACAAACGCTACCGATGATCCTTATCGATTTAATAAATGAATATATGAGTGATCACGATGAAAACATGTATGTTCGTGAAAAAAGAATATACTCCGGTTTTCTTTTCTTGAGTACCACCCTCGAAGTTACACTGAGTGGACAGCCCCCCCCCCCCCCTCTTAAAAGGGCCCTGCCGCAGTGCAACCCCCCCTTCATAATCTCATGGTTAATTTAACGTTTACTCATTCATTCGTGTGTAGCAGCCGACCGTCGTTTGTAATCAATACGAGCTTACCTTACCACAGCGCTATAAAAAACGTTTGGGATCACACTCTGTGCTAGCCTTTTCAAAGCAAGATCTTGAAATTAAGAACACGGGTACCCCTCATGCGCTGGCAAAAACAGCCGCGATCACCTCGTTCCCAGTACGCCTGATTTATCTGCCAGCGATTGAAGAGCAGTCTGATAATATGAAGAGCAAAAAATACATCTCAAGTAAATTTTATCAGTTATTGTCACTGATAAATGTCGGCATAGAACTGAAGCCACCAAGGCTTCAGTTCTATGCCGCCGAGCCGCCTTCAGTTAGTCGAAGGGAGCAGTTGGCAACGGGTTCGAAAGCAGGTCGTACACTTCGTCGGTTGCACTTGGTGAGAGAGCCGAGATGACGTGATGATATTTGCGTCCCTGGCTTGCGATGGCCTGCCAGGTGGAACTGTGACTCCGCCTGAAGAAACTGAACTCGCGAGTTGCGGTCCTAGTACGGCGGGAGCCGAACCGCAACAGCCGCGACTGGAACTGGAGTCGAGACCGGTGGTTGCATGCTGGCAGCATGCAACCACCGGAGAATTGACTGCTTGTAATAAAAAGAGTAAAAAAAAAAAAATCCCCGGCCGGTTCGAGTTTCTGGTGTTCTCTGTCTCAAGGGGCGTGAGTATCACGCACCCCGAGGACATCATCTGTTATTTCCTTTATCTGGTGTTGTGTGCCTGGGTCACTGCAATATCGTCGTTTAGCAGCACGTCTAATCTGTTAAGCCAGACGCATATAATGTTGTGTTTTTATTTTTATACAGCTGGAAGTTAGTCCGCCTCAATAGGCGTCTGGTGTTTCAGCTGTAGATAAAAAATTAAGCCCGTACGTTACAACCGCTAAACTGGGGTATTTAACGTGCACAGCGCAGTAGTGATACACTACCGCACAGCGGTACGATGCTCATCCAGATCGAAATGAGCAGGAGCGGAGATTAAAGCCAGGATCTCTGGGTTCTGAACCAGAAGCCTTCGCTTCACCTGCTCCGAGCTGGTGTGCACTAGCCCACTCGGCCGCCAATCTCCCCAAACGCCTACGTTCACGGCGCTCTTCATCAGATAATTTAACGCGTGGCGTGTGTACATCTGAAATGATAAACCAGGGGAGCTATGTTCGACAAATGTTTCGTTTCTCCTAAAAAGAAACGGAAGTCACAGAACTGACGATATCGCGTCAGATTGGCTAGAGGCTCAAATGACGAAAGAGGGAACTTTCGTCATTTGAGCCTCTAAACAATCAGACGCGATATCGTCAGTTCCGTCACTTCCGTTTCTTTTTAGGAGAAACGAAACATTTGTCCAACATAGCCCCCCTATTATCTTACAGAATCTTATAACCCAATCCTCCTCTCACACCTCGCCTCCTCGCCTACCTCTTCTCCTCACTCCACCCCTGGTCACATGACCTACCCGTTAACCAATCAGCGTCGAGCACCTCACTCCTCCTTTCCCCCCTTCAACCAATCAGTGTCGAGCCGATCGCCGCCACGCTTTTATCCAGGCTTCACTTTCGGGTTTCACGAAATGCCGAACACATAACCAAAAAACGTTCCGCGTAAAAAAAACAATAACATTGCTGTATGTTGTTGTCGCTTCTGCTGACGACTGCGGGACGCACGATTGAACCCAAGCTCGAAGCACCCCCTGCCGGTTTAATGATGTGAAATAAACATACAAAGCAACGCTGGTTCGAATGTCAAGGTGCCAAACCTGCTCCGGAGCGAAATCTAAAAACACGGCCGCGGGAAGGTACAGACGCACACAAGACGCCGCGGGCACACCAGAACGGGGCCACTAAACTGGACACTTGGCAAGAATGTCTGCGAGATTTCTGACCGCCGTGATTGGTCAGCGTTGCGCTTGAACTTGGTGCTGGACAATCTTGGCGCTCCTTTATGCAACGTGACACGCATGCCGCCCTCGGTGGCGCTGCCAACTTGCTGCCAATGCAGGGCTGTGCATCCCCTTTAGGTATCGCACGCTCCCAATAGGGAGAGCGACCACTGATCAGTACATTCCAGTAAACAAGTCTCGTCAGCGTGTTACGTAAACGGTATTCCCGAATTAAAGGTGAAAAAATAATGCCTGTCAAACTGTAATGTTGATTTCAGAAACCAAAGGCACGAGCCTCTGTGCAAAAAAAAAAAATATATTTACATGACGCCTACTTTATAGTTGCGCGTACATTCAAGTTTTCTGGTTTTCAGTGGCCGACGATGTTCATTCGTGCATCGTTACGGAGTGGCGTTTGAAACAAGCGTGACTGCGGACCGTCAGTGCTATACATATGGGCGGTGAATGAGCTTTCGGTAATGCGTAATCTATTTTTACACAAAAAAAAAACTTGATAAATTTTTTTTCTGGAAAGGCGGACGTTATGTTTATTAGATTCATATACTAAAAAAAAGATTAAAATCGCTTTAAAGCAGAGACGACACGCATGCTATGAAAAGCGTCGAGATACTGTACACACACACAAAAAAAAGGAAGTACCTTTTACTCTGCTCTGTTTCACCTTACGAAGTACCGCATCGGACGACCACAAGCTATCGGAGCCAATCCAACTGGCGCGTGAGTGTCACGTGACCCTCCGGACGGGCGTACCGACGCGCGAGCGAAGTACTCACGCGACAGATACACAACGCTGGACTGGCCCGGAGAGCTGGTGGTGCATGCCCACTGCGGTCCACCCTAAGGTGAAACAAAGCGTAGAAGTTCTGCGCAGTGGCCACGAGGGCGTGGGTGTAATCGCGTTTCTCTCGGAAAGGTGTTCCTCGTGCAAGTGCCGAGCACCCTTTTCTAGAACACCTCGTGAGATAAAATATAAAGCACCGGTCCCACATCCCACAAAAGACAGTCCACCGACACTGTCTGCTGAAGCGCGTTCCCTCCTTGTGCAGGCGGTTCTGCCACAGTGGTCACAAGAATACTGCCGATAGACATGTTCGAAGCACAGGTATGTATGAAGCACACATGCTTCGAAGATGCGTGAGGTGTATCCGCACATAACTCTGTCACGATCTCTGCAGCGAACCTTAGTGAATTTGATGAACGGTCTGTGAATGAAAATTGGGTCCTTTTTCGCGAAAAACTATTGGAGGTTCAATCCATATGTGTTCCGACTTTAAAAATCGCTCCAAGCATGCACAAACCCTGGTTTACAACTACTATTAAAAGAACTATTAAAAAAAAAAAAAGAAACGTCTGTACAGGCGTGCCCATCACTTAGACTCGGAGCATGCCTGGACCGTTTATCATAATTACTCAATCATATGTAAGAAAGTAATAAAAACCGCCAAATGAATATTTTATGACGAGGATGTCTCGAACATGCTTCGAACGGATGCAAAAAAATTTTGGAAAGTAATTTATCCTAAACCTTCACCAGTATTGCCAAGCGCTTCTTGTGATGACAGGTCTTTTTTGGGGCCACGCCAATTGGCCGCTGGGTTTAACACCTTTTATAGCACTGTTTTCACTGAGGAGGATGACTTCCCTCAGCCAGTCACTTTGACATCTCATGCTGAATGTATTATGCAGGACATTGTTATCACCAGTCACGGGGTCGAGTGTGCCATTGATCGTTTGAACGCTAACTCCAGCCCGGGCCCTGATGGAATATCAACCAAACTCTCGAAATTAACCAAACACGTATCTGGGGTTCTGCTGGGTAGGCTGTTTCAACGATCCCTCTCCTCTGGCGAAATACCTGACGACTGGAATCTTGCCCACGTCATCCCCATTTTCAAATCCGGTGATAGGAATTCTTCCAACAACTACAGGCCTATTTCGCTAACCTGCGTGGCATGCAAACTCATGGAACATATACTTTCATCCCAGATTATCACTCATCTATCCAGTAACAACCTTATCTTTCCGAACCAGCATGGCGTCCAACGCGAGCATTCTTGTGAAACCCAGCTGTTGAAATTAATTCATGACCTTCACGTTTCTGTTCATTCTTCACGTCCCGTTCATGCTGTGTTTATTGATTTCGCGAAAGCTTTTGACCTGGTCCTCCACAACAGATTGATATATAAATTGGGTACTATTAATAAAAACGAATTAGTTATTGAATAGATAGCGAGCTTTTTATCAAATCGGTGTCAATCTGTCGTGATTAATAAACGTGTCTCCTCTCCCACACCGGTAAAGTCTGGCGTCCCACAAGGTTCGGTTCTTGGTCCGGTATTGTTCCTTCTCTATATAAATGACCTTCCCGCTAACATTCAGTCCACCATACGCCTTTTCGCGGATGATTGCGTCATTTATCGCCCCATATCCACTCCTTTAGATGTGTGCGTACTCCAGCGCGACCTTGAAATAATCAGCCAATGACCGTTCATCACTTGGTTGATGCAAATCAACATTACGAAAACGAAGTCTGTAACTTTCACCACCAAATTAAATGTTGATCGCCACGTGTACGCAATTGGAGAGAACCAGATTGAAAATGTCACATCAATCAAATATCTCGGCGTCCACCTTTCAGCTAACCTATCATGGAACCTTCATACTGAGCATATCATCAGCAAAGCATCTAAAACTCTAGGATTTCTTAAACGTTCATTGTTCCAGGCTAATAAAGCAACTAAACGTCTTGCGTATACCTCTCTCGTAAGATCGCAGTTGGAGTACGCGTCCATTATTTGGCACCCTCATCAGATGTATCTAACCAATAATATTGAGTCTCTTCAAAATAAAGCCGCCAGGTTCATAGCTAAGGATTACTCCCGATACTCAAGTGTGACGAACATAAAACATCCTCTCAACCTTTCGCCACTTCATTGTCGTTGATATATTTCCCGCATGTCCTTCTTCCACAAGCTATACCATGGTTCATCTGCTTTTAGAGATTCATAGATCCAGCCTCCTCATCATGTCCCATCCCGCGTAGATCACCCCTTCCAAATGCGCCTCATTTTTGCTCGCACCAACCTATTCAAAAACTCCCATCTCCTCCTCGCTGTCTCCGATTGGAACAGCCTACCCAGCGATATTGTGTCGATCACCTCAGCCCAGATGTTTACCAACGCCCTAACCAATGTATAACGATGTATGTAGTTTTTGCTTACCTAATTTTCACTAAGCATTTTTTTTCTGTTAATATATGTTGTGCCAACGTCATCTCTTTGTCACAAAGTGCGGTACCTTTGTCTATGATTGCCCCCCCCCCCCCCCCCCCCTATGTAATGCCCGAAAGGGTTTTTAGGGTAAATAAATGAATAAATTAATTAACAAAGAGCGAGCCTTCGAGGAAGTTTTCCGCGTCTGAACGAGCCCCCCTGTTGACTCTCTCTCCGACGTCGATCGAACCCCGACCCTGCCTCGACCCGCCCTATCAAAGAAACAAAGCGTACTATAAAAAAAAAAAAAAATTAAAAAGGAACGCAGGGTGTTCTAATCTGCTTAATCTTGTCGATTAAATTTTGTTTGCGCACGGGAGTGTGGGAAGCCAAGAAAAGCTGCCTGCGGTGTATTGCTGCTTTCTTTCGCGGTGACAGCCGTTGTTGGCGAGGTTTCGTAGCGAACACGTGGGTGTGTTTCGCGTAGGGCCGTGACAGGGAGCTCTAGCGTCACCGATTACTCTGTCCTATTTAGTGACTCTAGGAAGCCTATAAAGTGAAACCTGGAAACAGTGAATATTGAGTGACTCTAGGAAACCTGGAAACGTAATCAGTGACTCTAGGGAGCTCTACACAGTGGAGAACTTTCCCCGGTATATTCAGCGGGAAAAGAATGATGGCCATGCAACCGCGAGACACGGAGTGTGGTATGTAGAGGCACCAATTTATCTGGCGGACTTAGTTACGCCCCACTAAATTTAGCGAACGATGGTCATCTGATATGGTCATGTCCCCTGAAACATTAACGTCACATGACACCATAGAAGTTGTTTTATCACTTTGTTTTTTCTTTTCAAATAATTGTTTTAATGCACGGGCGAATGCACGGACGAATGTCGGTACTTTGCAGCAGGACTTCGCGGGGAAAGTAGACGTACTAAATTTTTTATTATATAATTATATACAAAACAAATAAATAAATAATATTATTTATTTGAATGCTAGGTGCATGACGGCGACCGTGAAAGAACTCAATAGACGGATTCACGATAGAGCTCGCTACCCCGTGCGTTCTGCAGTAGTATAGCGCAACGGGGAAGCTCGTGCAAAGTACACACTGTAAACTAATCATTCAGCACTCGCAAGGACAAAATATTAAAAAACACACAAAAAAACAACAGGAATTATCTGCAGAACGAACAATTTGAGCAATGCGGTTCAATAATAAAATATTTGGATCGTAAACAAAAGTCAAAGCCGTTTACAACTCCCTGTAACGCCGAATTAGAGCGCAGCTCTTGAGGAGGAGGAGGGAAGGGTACTGGGGGGTCACGTGACCTCGGGGGGGGGGGGGGGGGTCACGTGACGATGACGTCATCCGTGACGTCACTGATGATGTCATCAGTGACATCACTGATGACGTCATCAGTGATGATGACGATGACGATGCGGATGCCGATGACGTCATCAGTGACGTCACTGATGACGTCACGCGTCCCATAATGCACCGCGCGGTTACGCCGACGGCGACGGCGACGGCGACGCCGACGCCGCTCAAGCCGGGAACGGGCGCCTAAGAGCTGCGCTCTAAAAAGGCACGCATAATTGTACTCCCTAAAGCCAGTCAGACTTATCATGCATACGTCGTAGAAAAGACACGGTTTTCGCTGCAAACACAATGACAGAATTGCCTATGGACACGTGTCCATAGGCAATTCTGTCATTGTGTTTGCAGTGAAAACCGTGTTCCCCGTGTTCTAAGCATGTTTGCTTCATACATACGCACGCATGCTCCCAACATGTCTGCAGGCAGTTGATGTATGACCAGTCTGACAGGACCACCATGCAAGGAAGGAACATGCCTCAGACAGTGTCTCTAAAAACTGTCGTTTGTGATATGTAGTAGCACTCCGACCTCGGCTCAAGATTTGTGGTGTACATATAGACGAATATCATGAGAATACGTGGAATTTAGAAGTTTTGGAATTCAGTAGGCCTTCGTTTGAAAACAAAAAGATCCTAGTAATCATCGAAACTTGATGCCTCCCTCCCCCCCCCCCCCCCCCCAAGAAAAATAAAAAAAAAAAAGTTTTGACTATTAAACTTGGCGAACTCCAAGTAGCCTCAAGGCGCGGAATCTCAACAACGGAATTGTGGTTTTTCTTTCTTTTTCTTTGCCTTGACGACGTGCGTCTTCGTTCACCGCCCCGGGGAAGGCGGCTCGTTTGTCGACCCGAAAACAACACGTCGGATGATAGCCTCCCGGCGCCCGTGGCAGCGAATTAATGAAGTACGCCGGGTCGGGTGAACAAACGCACGCGTGCCTGCAGCACGCGTGTACTCGGAGCAGGGGTCGGGTGCCCTCCATCCCGCTCGTTTGACCAGCACGCCTGGGGAAGATTACACGAGAGATGAGACGGCGCTCAAAGAAAGCGACTCGGACTGCTGTGTGCCACGACGTTCCCGAGGTATATATACGCATAGGCACGTCCCGTGCATGTCCCTGGATCCTCGCCTGCGCGCAGAGTTCCCAACTTTATTTTATGTCATTTAATGCCAGCTCAAAAACCGATCATTCCACACATCCTGCCGCTGCTCCTGCGAAGAAGTGTAGTGGGTGCGTACCCAACTTCGGCAGCACCAAGGTCCTGGGAACGCATCATCAGCGATTCGGACGTCAAATCATCGAAACATTCTTCGTCGAAGAAGCAAAAAAAGAACGTCTCATCTGCATCGTTAGCCTTAACAAAACGTGAAATAGAATTTATCGAGCCAGAACTGGAAAACGAAAAATTGTGAACATGGGCAGTCACGGTAAACTGACTCAATCCTTTTGATCGCTCCCGACTGTAACCTCCTCTCCTTCAGCCCTCCCCCCGTTCTGGTCAACGCGTGGATTTTTCGTGCCCGGAAATACATTCGTCGTTGCTAAATTCAAGAGTGTGGTTGTCTGTGAAAGTCCTCCGGGTTTTTATCGTTTTTATTTTAAGTATTTATATAATTTCTAAGTATGATAAATTATGACTGTAATCTCTCAGAAGCATCTGCATCTCAAACATCTGCGTGACTTTGGAAAGTGCCTTCTGTGCGCGAACGTACCTTCTGCACAAACAGAGCAATTTGTTTGGCTTGGCTTACGACCCTGTGCGCTTGTCTGCACCGCGGACCTTTGTGGTATGTACTATATAAAGTATAAAAGCAGTGTTTTTTTTTTTAATATTTTGTATCTTAAAACATACTGGAAACATGTGAGAGCTTGTACTTTACATTTTCTAATTAATTAAAGCATTTTTTACACCGTGCTTTATCTGTTTGAGTTTGTTTCTTTTAAGGACGGTCTGCAAGAAAGTTTTCGAGAACATAATTCGGGTTTCCTTTCGTCGGAGCTGACTACGAAACTTTTGCTCGTCTTTATTCAGCGTGCTCACTTACGGATTAAAGGAGTACTCGCCCATGACATTGTTTCCTCGTCATATGTTTTAATAGTCCCGTCAGAAGAAAAAAAGGCTGTTCAATACCTTAGGCCCATGTTACGGACAAAAAAAAAAAAAAAGCAGGCCAAAAAAACACGCCTCTCGTGTTGTTTTTTTCTTTTTTTCTTTTTTGGGAAATAGTATTTTTTATTTCCCTGAGGTAGCATTTTTTTTTTACAAAAACATGAATCTAAAGTATCAATGTGCCGAAATAAAAATAGAAAAGGGGTACGACGCTTCAGAAACAAACACATTGTGTACTCCAGAAATATTTTCCTCTTTGTTTGTCTAGAGTTAATCTATATAGTTTACCTTCCCAAGTCAGCAGTTTCTTGCGCAAAGGCTCACTCTGTCATTTGCTTACTTTACAATAAAAAAACACGCACACACACGCACACACAAATCTACCTGAGATATTTTCCTTTTTTTCTAGCCCGCTTCGTTTTTCTTTGGATGGGTGCACTTCCGTCAACAGTGTATCAATAAAACTCTAAAGGATACAAAAATGGCATACTGCCGAATTTAATCTCGAGATAAATTCGTTCATATTTTTTTTTTTTTACTGCTATTATCATTTTGTGTTTAATACAGCTCGTTCCTCAAAGGCGCGTGCTTCGTGTCCCGGAAAAATAAAATCGAAGTTATATTTCGAAACTTAAAATTCCGGGGATTTAGGTCTCAAACTAATGAAGCGCATCTTCCATACACCTGCAGCTCAGGCAAAAAAAATAATAATAATAATTTAAAACAAGATCTTTTTTTTAAGTGCATGTGATATTTCGATTACACGGCGTGCATTCTCCTCACTAAGTCTTTCTTCAGATTTCAGGAATCTCAGGCGGGCTAAAACCTTTAGAAGACTCCGGAACTGGAGATCGGAGGCCCGTTTCTCTGCCTAAAAATAGCAACTGAGGCGTCTTCCCAAATTCATGAGAGGCGTACAAGAGGCGCTTTTAACGTGAAACGACTTTCGCTAGTTGCTCCGGATTTCGTAAATCCGCATTTTGTGAAGCCGCTTTTCGTGAAGCCATGGCCTTTGAAGTCCCATGATGCAACGCGCGCAGTGTTGCATTATGAGACGTCACAGACCTACACACCAATTCAGTTTCTCCGCTAAGTTTAGCGGGGAAGCCGAATTGGTGTATATGCAGGGGCGAATTCAGAGAGGGGGTCCGGATGTCCTGACCCCCCTCTTAAAGTTTGCATGTGTAAAAATTTAGGGCGTAGAAACGGGAAGGGGGGGGGGGGGGGGGGGGGGTCCTAAACATATGATACGCTGACCAACACCTGACCCCCCCCCCCCCCTCAAGAAATACCTGCGTCCGCCCCTGTGTATATGTCACGTGACATCAGGTCACGTGACATCAGGTCACGTGATGCCAATTTTCCCGCTATATTTAGCTGGAAAATTAACTTATAAAACTTAAAAGCGCTAACAAAGACGAGGACAAAAAAGGGAGGCGAACAGGACGAACGCTCGTCCTCTTCGCCTCTCTTTGTTTGTCCTCGTCTTTGTTAGCGCTTTTAAATTTTATAAGTCATGAACCAACTCGCCCGCTTCGCCACTTTGGAAAATTAACGTCCAGTGACCTACACGCCACTTCAGTTGACCCGCTAAATTTAGCGGAAAAATGTACGTCACGTGACCTGATGTCACGTGATGCTAGGGCGTTTAACGTATGCAACACTATTGCCCAGCAATTTGTCATGCAATGTTTTATTAAGTATTTCCTCAAACAATACTGGATTGCGTCAAAAGAAACATGTAGATAGCTCTAAGTTGTTTGTTCTAACGTAGTTCATTGGTGATTTGAATTACATTTGTTAGGGGGAGTTTTGGTGTCGTTAAAATAATTTGCTTCCATCTGTACAAAAAAAAAAAACATTAGAACATTTACGTAGACATTTTTCGAAAAAGCTCCAAAACTACGTAGGCTGATTGACAAGGCACAGTGCTCACAGTGCAATTAAAGGAGATGTGTAGGTATTACGTTTACCTGTTCAAAAATGACGAAGAACGCTGGCGCGACAGCTGGGCAACTTTTCTAAAAACTTATTGGGCACCATATTTCTGAGGACGCCTCGTGTAGGGAGCGGTTGGCAACGCTAACACACGAGTATAGTGCAGCACCGCCTCGCCAGTGCTCGCGGAAGTAGTGCCTAAAAAAAGAACACGCTTACTCACTCCATTTCGACAAAACCCTTTCAGTAGCACATACAAAGCTTTTAAGGAAAATGAGATAACGACGGATTATGACTGATTTAAAAACGTTATTTGTTATTAGAATAAGAAAAAAAAGTTTCAATTAAATGGGCAATGTAGGATGTCAGACGTTAAGGAACTTCGCATGTATATTAAGATTCTACTTTTTTACAGTGTTTACAAATTTATTTTATGAGATTGGGCATTACTTTTGGCATATAGTATGCGTGCCCCAAAATGTGTAATTGAGTGCATCGTCAGCTATGACCCTCACTTTAGGAGAGTTTAGTGGATATTGTAACGAATGACAAGGTGACGAAACAAAGAATAACTAAGGAAACTGAAACGTTTAATGGGGCGACCGTGTGCCCAGAACAAAAAAAAAAAAAAAAACAGAAGATAATAACAGAGCGTCGCGGGCGTCGAAATCGGGGTAACAGCAGGATCGAGGGCTGGGGTAAGACTGACTTCGGCTCGCCACCCCCTTATGTACACGGGTTGGCTTCTGGAATAATAGGCATAGAACGTTCGGCGCGTGGAACAATCGGACCTCGAACAAGAAACAGGGTTCTCGAATTTACCAGAACATTAAATTGAAGTAATAAATAAAAGACGCGTAACTCGCAGGCGATCCCCGGGCCTTTGCACGAAAGTCAAGTGCGGTAACCACTCGGCCACGCACGCGCCCGCTCGTCGACGCGCGTGGCAATGTACTAGAATGACAATAATATAAGGAGTATTCACTGGGCGCCATATTTGTGGGTGATGTCTAGAGCGCATGCTCTGAACGAGCCCACATTAAAGGGATCATGAAACGATTTTCCTACTTCTTCCTCTTTAGCTTTAATCCTCAACTCAAATGCGAATTGTGAAATCACGTGGTCGTGACATTCCTTCGGCACCAGTGCGATGACTCCTAGCTACCACCGTGCTTTTTATGCACACCATAGAACTTGTCATTCCCCAGTGACGATAAGTTCCGTCAGGGCACTCATTGGCCACGAACGCGAATCCAAATATTCGTCGACGGATTGATTGTTGACGAGTGCATACGTCCGAGTGACGCAGTTCTCGTGTCCAATGCGTGAGCTGGGCTCTGCTGACGTCAGTTTGGCGCCGGTGACGCGCTTTTGGAACCGCGGATGTATCATAGTGAAAAGGCGGAGAGCTTTCGAAGGCAAGAAGGTACAAAATAGTCCGCTATATTTTCAAATGTTCGTACCGAAAAGCTGGCTTTTGACTTTCTAGCCTCTTTCTTTTGGCCAACTAAACGATATGCGATTAGTAAAGTCCCAATTTAAAATCATTCATCCCAACCCAAAATTCGTTTCATGGGCCCTTTAATAGGCTGCTAAGACCGGCAATCTTGAGGGTGCGAAATGCACGTTACAAAAGAACTGCGGAAGCTCGCCATCAGCACGCGCTCAGCATTCGTGCACACAGCTATGGCCGCCAGTGAATACTTCCTATTATTGCTGACTATATTCGAAGCTTGGTTATTGAAAGCTTAGCTTTTCGAATAAAGGCCGGTTCTCACATGCAGCGAAGCGCTGATATTAGCCCCGAGAGCGAACACAAGCGT
Source organism: Ixodes persulcatus (assembly GCA_013358835.2). Classification (NCBI taxonomy): domain Eukaryota; kingdom Metazoa; phylum Arthropoda; class Arachnida; order Ixodida; family Ixodidae; genus Ixodes; species Ixodes persulcatus. The sequence continues at coordinate 241,674 of JABSTQ010011074.1, read as the reverse complement.
CGCTGTGGTCGGCCTTCCACGATTGGCCGAACGGTGACTATGACGTCAGAAAAGGATTTATAATCGACGGAAATAAGAGGAATGAGAGAACTTTAATTTTGACGGTGTTGGAAGTGTTCCTTTGAGAGCGCAATGATTTCAAGCTTCCACCATGCTATTTACAAACACCATCGAACTTGTTGTTTGAAAGGTAATAACGTCACAAGGGGTAACCATAGGGGGGCGCCACCAAAACATCTCGCCGCTAATAGCGCTGCTCACGCGTCGTCGGCTACTTATCGCCTGCCATGAGCAACAGCTTTTGACGGTGCGATACCAAGCTGGTGAACGCTCCCGCCAGCGCGCGCTTAGCGCGAGCTCAGCTTTATGCTTGAGACGCTCCGCTGCATGTGTGAACAGGCCTTAAAGCTTAAATTTCGACAACGAACAGAAATGCAGCGGCGTGACTATAAATGAACGATCTTCGTCGCACTCTTCGCTTCTCATCGTTTTCATCGGGCAATACCTTGCTACATATACCTCGTTCACTAGTAATGAAATACTGTCCAGAGTGATTTTCCGCGGCCGTCCTTTTAACAATAACAAAATAACCATACTGTTACTATCAAGTCCTAGTCATAGTTTATAGAAACACGGAGGTTCGCAAACGCACTCTACGGCCTTAATAAAAAATAAAAAAGAGAAACTTAGAATATAATTATGTTTGTGTTTACAGATTGACTTTCACATAGTAATTATTAATTTTCGCGATAATGCGCTCCTAAACTAAGCGCAGTTATGGAGATATCTCAAACAAAGAATATTGAACGTCAAAAACACCCCACGGGCATCATCAAGTCAGAATCCATTATTCCTCGCGTAATGAATATCTGCCAAAGCTCTTTTTTTTTATCAACATAAACCAATTAGTGAATGGCATCCACCGTGTTCGCCTCAAGGACACCATCATAAACTGGCGCGGCTTTTACTAATTATTTCTTTAAGAGCACGAACAGTTCTCTGAAACATAAGGCAGGATGCATTATTATACAATTTTATATAGCCCACCTTATGACACGAAGGGCTGTACTGACGACTTTAACAAATTAAAATTAGCCGTAGGATTAAAGTCAAAATCACAACTCGACGATTTAGGTTAATTTTATTCATACGTTTACACGAAATCAGGAGTTTTTGCTACAAGCGTTCTAACACTATAATGAGCACTGCCATTTAGTACCTACTAGGTTCGAAAGTCATCGACATCTTAAGAATAACAAGAAGTGGCCAATTGAGTTTTTTTTCAGCTTCGTGATTGGTTGGTGATTATTTTTGTTATGGGGTGCTGCGATATGATAGCTTATCCAGTGATATTGTGAGTGTCTGGAACTTTTCGCTTCGTCACATTGTTCCTTTTAGGCTACCTCTGACTGAGGATTTGATATACATGCATATCGAAAACAAAAGCGTAAAAGTTACAAATCAAAAACGATGTGCGCCGCTGCAAACCATCCTTCCGCCTGTTAATATATTCATGCGTCGATAACCATTCATGATAATGAGATTCTCAATTACGTGAGCGCCTGAATTCTCTTGGACACATCATAATCTACAACATACTTCTAGAGTTTACGCATAATTAAAGAAGCGTGGTCCCGACGACCACCAAATCAATGTCGCACGAGGATTGAATGAAAAGTAAAGCCTCCAAGTGATTTACTTGTGATTGAATGGAAGTATTTCTATAAAAAAATACTAAAGTAATTTTTAAATTTTGCTTTCTAATTGCCTATACTCATTTCTCAGCATTGCCTCAAAATAACCGAAAACACTTACGCCAACAATCAGCAAACGTTTCTTCTTTTTTTTTTTTTTTACTTTTTGTAGAAGTTGTTACGAAAACGTACGCTCTTTGTTTCCGCAAGAAATTCATTACAGCCACCAGAACTTTTTTTTATTGAATTCATTGCGAGGTTACGTTTCTTTAAGTTTAAAGAAAATCACTGGGAACCAAGTCCGCACTGATTGGAGGATGCCGTAGTGTGGTGAGATCCAGCTTCTTGACGACTTCGCTCGTAGGACGTAAAGTGTGTGGCCTGGCATTGCCATGCTGCAGAAAAAAACTTCTCATTTCTCTCTGCCTCAGTCACGGTTCTAGATTTTGTAGCGTCAAAATGTAGCGTTTTGATTTGATTACTGCCCCATGTTCTAGGAATCTAACATGGATAACACCACCCGCACCCCCAAAGAACTGCTGCCATAACTTTTCCAGTTGAAGCCTGAGATTTGAATTCCTTTGTCTAGAAAATTTTTCATCTTTTGTCCCATCAACCCACAGTGATCACAGTAACACTGTCACCATAGACGGCTTGTATTTCTTTTTGAATTTCTACAAGAGTAGAACGTTTTGCTGTCAAGAACTCGATGACAGTGCGTTGTATAGATAGCAATAACGGGGGTCCTTAAAGCGGGGGGGGGGGGGGGGGGTGGGTTGCAACGATTTTAAGATTAAAAGAATTGGCATCTTGTCATTTTTACGTTGTTTATCGTGTCCCGGAGGATAGAGAAAACATCTCCTTCATTAAAAATGTCGCGATTTCGCTGCATAATCGCAAAGCAAAAGTCGAGCTTTTTCCCCCACCTGCAGCCGCAAGTGGCAGCCGAAGGAACTACGGCGAGAAGATTACGTGACCTCGCTCGGCTCTAAGCCGCAGCATAACGCCCGCTAATATCAGCAGAGAGAGGGAGAGGAAGCATCCTCTGAGATAGCACACGGGAACCTACACGGCACTCCGAATGACGTCACTAGGAGTGCGACCAGGTGTGACCCTGAAGACTCGGAGCGAGTTGAGGAGTGCCCGAAATGCCAATATTTATCTCTTTTTTTTTTTTTTACGCCACAACTAGGACACGCAAGAGAAATTGGTTTTCTGTTCTTTACTTCAGAAGTGTCAAAGGGCAACTTCAATCAATTTTTGACGGAAGTCCGGAAGTCATTGCACCCTCCCTTTAACAGGCCCCCATCTCCCACAGTAACACCCCACAACCATTTATTTTAGCGACCTCACACCAAATGAGGAAATAGATGATAATTTACACATTTCACTAGTCGCGGGTCATTTCTGCCATTTCTTCACTACCAATGGAGGTGAATGCGTTATTTTTCATTCAACCCTAGTAGACAAATGTATAGAATCGAACGGTGATCTACTTTTTTTTTAAATCGTTTTGTCCATGCCGATTGGTTGTGGAAAAAAACGAAGTTGACTGTAGGGGGACGTCCATGGATTGCCCCAAACAAGCGGCCCAGTCCCGATGTGAAATCAAAATAAAGCGTAGCTGTCTTGGAGTCTCAGCTATTGCGGTTTATTGAGGAAATAAAACAACTTAGTTGACGTCATAAGCAAAATTCGTTGCCGTCGTATCGTTCCTGACATAATAGGCGTTATTTCATTTCTGTGCCATAAAGGCCATAGCTGTGCTCGATGAAAGCCCGGGGATTGGGAAGGTCCGACCTGTAATGGTGTCCTGCTGTCATCTCAGAAGCGGTATGAGGGCAACTATAGAGAACTGGCCCTCGTCATAGATATTCATTACTCGTCGTATGTAGCACTCTTTCCGCTCGGTTTCGAGTGTCGTTCGAATTGCACGCTGCCTTCGGAAAGTGTTACCCGTCACATCTATTCAAATTACAGTGTCTTACGGGCTTCAGCTAGTTAGTTCAGTCAGCGGTGTGTACGTCCATTCCTCACTTACCAAGGTGTATTCTTCTATATTTTCAAGCTGGTCATATAAAGAATAATATGGAGCGTCGACCACAGCCCCTCTTCATCGCCTGTCAGCAACCCAACTTATAGAGGTGATTGCTGCAACGGCTGCCGGGTGCGAACGGAGTATCGGTGGCCGTTGCTGACTCTCCAAGGGCACCGTGCAGCTTGAAAGAAGATGAGCTTAAGCTCGCGAAATTCTTTAAATTTTAACCCAATATTGTTCTACGTTCCCTTGAACCAGGAATAGTGCTACGGTAACTTAAGATTTATGAAAAAACAAACAAATAGTTAACTTAAACTTCTAGAGAACAACTTTACGGGCCTCAAATTTATGGAGGGCGCACGTGACTGGAAGGAGTGTGAGATGTTTAATTCATGATTGTCGTCATAACTCGACGCGCAACGTCACATTTTTGGTTGAATCAGCTGTTACGCTTGTCACAAGCCGTATTGATACCAGGTGGCAAAAGACTGCACGAGCAGAATAAAAGATAACGACGAGCGTGGCTCGAGCGCTTTCCGACTTCCGAACTTGTCCGACGTGTGTATCTTTTCTCCCGGGTCTTGAGCCCGAAGGACGACGTAGTACGATCGTCACAACCCTTGTTTACAAACTAATTTTCTAAACAATGGGCCTTTTCCGCGAATGTTGGGCGCCACCTATCGGCAAACAGAAGAAACATTTTTGATGGCCTGCCTTGCTTCCGGTTCTGCCCGCTCTAAGCTATATGTTGGCTGTCTGAACGCGGTTGGTAAACGTGCTCAACGTTTGTTTTTCCTTACGCAACGCGATCGTAGAGTACATTTGTTTTTCAATGAATGCGTTGACTACGGACGATTTCCTCCGTTCGCAAATTTTTTTCCGAATGACTGACGGCACAGCTGAAGCTCTCTTTGACAAATGTGAAAGTACAAACGGTTACAAACTAGGATTAATGTTATTTGTAGTACCGGCAGTAAATTTAGAACAAATTCGTGAACAAATACAGTTAAGGCAACATTTTTTTTTTTTTAAATTGCGAGCTATTTGTTTAACCTGCTGAAAACTTTTAATTGATAAAGATGTATTCTCATAAATGTGATGCTCACCCTAAAATCGTCCGAAAAACTCGGCGCTTCCACGTACCAATCTCAAATTTATATCAAAGGTGTTGTTAAGTGGTAGATTTCACCTTGTGAAATTTCAAAACGTAGCTTCATTCCTGTGAAAAAAGAGACAAACAAGCTTGCCCGGGTCAACAGCGGCCGTTCGGGGACCACTAATTCGTTGCCAGCGCCGCGAACCCTGGCAAGTTTGTTGGTCTCGTTTTTTACTTGGAAGGGAGTAACACTCTGAAATTTCTCAAGGTAAAATTCACGACTAAAATACATTTTTAATAAATATCTAAGATGTATACGTGCAGCCGCCGATTTCTGAGCGAGGCTCGCTAATGATGTCACCCCAAAATCGGGTTGTGTGTATGTTTATACAGCCTAGAACTTGGTCTGCCTCAATGGGCGACGAGTCTCCCAGCTGTACATGAGCAATTTAGCCAGTGCAGTGCAACCGCTAGCCTGGGGTCTTGAACGTGCATCACGCAGTAGTGATACACGACCGCACGCCGCTACGATGCTCATCCAGATCGAAACGGGCAGGGTTGGGGAGGATGTCACCCCATTTCAGGCTAGAGCTGTGTGTGACTGTAAGTCCTGGAGAAAAAACACGAAATCGGCCACACCTGTCTATTTTTGAGTCTTGCGCCTGTAGACAATGTTGGAAAGTAATTTTTTTACTTGATACATACATGAAGACAACACATCAAGTTGATTGTTTCCTCTTTCTTATTTAACCACAAGACCAGCAGATTGCGGTCGTGGTAGTGAAACAGCTGCTCCCATTTCTATTTCCGAATATGCACATAGCAACAAACTTTGCAGCGTAGACACTTTACCTCGATGCTTTATAAATATTTGGAAACTGTGGGCGATTCCAACCTTTACAGCAACCAAAAAGCAGACAGGCAGTTTCCGTAGCAACGCGAGACCGTCACTTTAGCAAGTCAAAATGTTCTTCAGTGAAACGCACCATCACAGAAACGCGAACTCGGAGGCGCTCGCACTGCGTGGCACATAAGCGAGACATCATACCTATTGCCGACGTGTATTTCCACACCAATAACAAATAGAAAAACAAGAAACTTAAACCTTCCATGAAGTGGAAGGTTTAAGAATCCACAGCTGCTGCTTCGTCGGGTGCAGGCTAGTAGAAAGAAACCTAAAGAAACATAAACGGCTACAACGCTTGCTCTCGTTGCTGCAGCCGACAACGGAACAGCGTCGGGACGCGTCGAAGAACTTGGAAACGCGCGACAGCCGCTGCCTCCCGCAGTCCAGAGCCGGACGCACCACGCCACCAAAAATGCCGGACTCCTGTCTGCTGCTGCTGCGCATGCGCCGTGGAAACTCCGGAAAAAGCTCATTGTAGTCATCGCGTGATAGTGTTTCCGCTTGCAAGAAATGGACCATGCTTAATACTGTTCACTATAGCATTTTGTGCTCTTATATGTCACCTCCAATGGTATATAAATATCCACACAAAGAGGTATCGCAGACATTACACAAATATAAGTAGCATTTGACGGTTTTGAGTTAGGGTTGCTTTGGGTTTATCAAAGACAACAAAATAAAGCTGCAAAACTCGAGCGTAAGTCCGCTCCTACGTGCTCGCTCGAGAGGCGGTGCGAAGCTAAACAAAGGAAAAGCCTTTGCGCGGCTTTGCTGACGGGAGCACACGTACCCTCGACACTGTTGCCTTGGCAACTCCATGGAATACTCTTGCTGTTACCGCACTCTGAGGACGTGAGAAAACTGCCACGTTGTGGATTTTCTTTCTCGACTCAATGCGAAAGGCGCCTGCCGCTCGCAGTACATGAAGACGTTCTATCGTTCAGAGACGGAGCTATAGTGGTGTATTGTATATACGCTTACTCACCACCGAGCTTTACTTAAAGTCACAATCACGGCTCACACATCATACAAGAGACACTTTGTTCGCTGTAGAAATAACAGAGTTTTAGCGAACTGTTTTTGCACGCCCGATACGGTACGATGGGCCCTCCGGTACGCACTGCGCATGTGCGAGTCTTCTGTGGTAGCGCATGCGCAGTTGGTACCGGAGGGCCCATCGGACCGTATCGTACGCACAATAACGGCTCCCTAAAACTCCCTAATAGGGAGTTTTAGGGAACCGTGTTTGCACATCCGATACGGTACGATGGGCCCTCCGGTACGCACTGCGCATGTGCGAGTCTTCTGTGGTAGCGCATGCGCAGTTGGTACCGGAGGGCCCATCGGACCGTATCGGACGCACAAGAACGGTTCCTTATAAGCTCTCTATTAACATAATTATCCGCGGACACGCCCCCAGCACGTTTCAAGCATTTTCGCTTCGTACATTTGTATGCGTCGAACATGGGTGCAAGCAGTTTTTATACGACCAATCTGACGGGACCGTCATACAAGAAAGAAACAAGCCTCAGACAGTGTTTCTATAGACTGCATTTCGTATGACCTATCGGCAGCGAGACTGGTTAAAAATTGAGTCGCGAACGGACATGACCCGTCGTATACACGCAAGAGGACTAGAACATGAAAGGGGCAGGACAAGCGCTCTTGTCCCGTCCTCTTGCGCAATCGCATATATCTATTCTTTTCCTCTTGAGCTATTATATATAGTGTACGATGTTTGACCAACAAGATTTGATTTTGAGACCCATCAATCGGTGATCTTGCATCCAGTGGCCCTTCTCAACGCCTGAGTGGGAGTGCGAGTCTCGTGTTTCGACACTTGATCCGATGACAACTCAGTTCATGCGTGAAAGGGATATTTTCGTGTTTTTTTTTTCTTGTTTCGTTTTGAGCAAGCTGTTGCAGCTTAAAACAGTCTCCGGTATTGGAACCTCCTGTACACCAATATGTACTGTACGTGATTTGACCACGAAAAACCGCAGGTTAAGATTTTTTTTTTCACTTTCCAGGCGGGTGTTTTTTTTTTTTTTTTAAGTGAATACATATAAGACGCTTTTTGTAGAGCAGAATGGCTTCCCGCTATATAAACCATAACCGAACAAACTTGACATTTATCTAAAATTACAGCAGTGCACGGTTTAGCCATTCCTGCGACTTGAGACTCTTGCAGCCCGTTTGAATAATCCCTGGCCGCATCCTTGTGTATATATAACGTGTTGTAGAATTTTCACGTGACGGGGTCACGTGGTTACGTCGTTCCTTTAAACATCGCCAGTCAAATTTAGTGAATGATGTCGCTTTTTTTATGACGATATTTTCCTAGATAACCTGACGTGCCCTACGTTCAAAGACAGTTTTAGCAGATTGTTCCGAGAACTCCAAAAACTGTACTTGCCAACTCGCCGCCGGCGCCTTTGCGCATGCGTCGTATCGTTATCGGTTGTTGTTATAGGAGCGCAAAAACTAGCTGCTAAAACTCCCGATTAGGGAGTTTTCCTAGGTCGTTTCGGTAGTCTCGCAACCCCCTCCGCAATCAGAAACAAAACCTTGGAACTCTTCATTTCAAACAAGGAGAGCGTTGCGCATGATCAGTACGGCATCTTCATTGCGGTGAGGATAGCGGAAGTAAGAAAATTATCCATGAAAACTCCCTAACACGCGCGAGGTCTTCCTTTTTTAGAAGCTTCTGCACGCACAGGCTTCTCGCGTCCGGTCGGCCAGAGTCGTGGATAAATAGCCCAAGCAGCGCAGATTTGGCCAATCATTGGCCAATATCTGGCAATGTCATTCGGCCTGCGGCCAGACAATGGCCAGCCATTGGCCGATGAATGGTCGTTCACTAGCCATTGGCCAATGGCCACTGGCCATCAGCGTTCGGCCTAGCATTGGCCATTGGCCAAAAAACAATATCGCCAGCTAATGGCCAATGCTTGGCGAAAATTCGTGCCGCTTGGGTAGGGCATCTATTGACTTCTAGGTGTTGCATTTTACCTGGTAAAAGTTTAAGACATAGTTCCCTTCTTGCGAAAATGAGAACAAATTTGCCAGGGTCGACGGCGAGCATGTTCGCAGATGATCGAATGAGCGATGGTAGTGAGCCTGTATTACATAGAGACTCCAACTGCTCGATTGAGGTCACGTGGTTTATGGGCCGCATGGCGCGTTCAGTAGCGGCTCTCTCAGCTCCCAATAAAGTCACTCGAGTCGGAGTCCTCGGAGCGCCTACTGAACGGCAAAAAAAACCGCGGCTCCAAACCTGCTTCTACGCAATTTCCGCTTCCTCCCCTGTGCCGGGCGGTCTCCAAATAAAGTGGAATCAGACGATGGTGAGCACGATCGCTTTTATTTGACGCCGGTATTGAAGAAGTCTTGGCAAGGTCGTTGAAGAAAAAGCGAGTGACTGTACACATCAGCGCTGCTGTTCGAAGCGATGCAACGCGATCGAGCCCTTCGCTTGGCGGTGGAAAGACAGCTACTGTTATAAAAACCGAGAAAAACATCGTCAGCACACGCAAAATATAGAGCTCAGAGAATCTACGCTGCCGGTTGCGATACTTTTATACGGCCATACGTTTATTCTGCCCTTCGTAACGAACTTCCTACATAAAATGTATTCGTATACACACGAAAAGTTCGGCCGCGTTTGGCGGTCAAGGTTTTGTCGCCCGAAGCGAGCGTCAGCCAACGTGCACCCCGATTTAGCTACGCGAACAAAACATCAATCGGGATCATGCTCTGCGTGAGTGTCCAACCGGCTACCGAATTCGCGTTCATACCCTGCCTTGCTCTGTTCAGCGCGGACAGGACTATCGTCGATATTCACCGAGTTTCCGTGCAACGGCGATCAAGACACGGCGTCAAATGAACGTTTACGTTGTTTATTAGCATATTTAAACCAAACAAAATACGGTCCAATGCAATTTCTGAAAAGAGCCTTACCTGGAAAAGAAATACGAACGCGTTATTCGTCTTACCTTGAGCACTTTTCCTTAACAAAAGCGAGCAAACCGCACACCCGCGACAGAACCGACGCAGCTTATCCCGCCATTTTTTTTTTCTCTTTTAGCGCCGGAAATCGTCACCAGTCAGGAAATGACGCCATCTTTAGCTCCTCTGACTCTGCGTGCACCGTCTCCAGACTCGGTGCTTCGGAGCTCGACTCCGAAGCACTGAGTCCGGAGACGGTGCACGTAGAGGCTTCGGAGCTTGACTCCGAAGCCCCGGAGTTACGTGCACCGGAAGTGACTTTTGGCCGTCCAGTGGAAGGAGTCAGTGACTCCTTGACTCTGGGGCTGCTACTGAACGCGCCCAATACGAGCTGCGAGGAGGTGCCAAAAGTCGTCTGCAAACGTCTCCGCCTTTCTATCTGTTTTTCGCCTCGCCACGCCAAAACGCAGCTTATGCGCACTTGCGATCTACCACCCCAGAAGGGGTCCTCCATTAGACTGCAAACAACCTACCACGCGCACGTCCGTCACATCGGACAGCGAGCAGAGCCAACACCTCCCTGATGAGAAAGACCAAGTGCTTTCCTGCGTCACTAAAGAAAGCCACCAGGCCACAGATTGGGTGTCGCTGAACTTGTGTCCAATCTCTCTCTTACGGTGGCCTTCTTTAGTGACGCAGGTGGCCTTCTTTAGTGACGCAGGAAAGCACTTGGGCTTTTTTATCGATAGGGGATGTCGGCAGAGCACGTGTTTTCCTCTCTTTCTGACAGGCGCGGCGAGCAGACGACGCACCGTTTCGTCTGCTCGCTGTGCCTATCGGGGAAGATGACGCCACAAGGTACAACTACCGCTAACTCGATCGTCTGCAAAACACGTCAGCCGTTTACCCTGGCAAATGTGTAGGTCTCATTTCTTTTGTTCAAGAAAGGGAGCTTCGCCTCAAATTGTTACCCGGTAAAATGCGCCGATTTTTTCGGTTCATTTAACGGCTTTCAGCCGCAGTCACACTGCAGCTCATCGTACACAAGACACGATGGTCGCCGCAGACGTCACGACGGACTTATCTGCGGAGACGCCTCAGGCATGTTTGCTTCATGCGTGAATTTGCTCCGAACATGTCTGCAGACAGTTGGTTTGTATGACCAATGTGACAGACGCGTCATGCAAGGAAGATGAATGGATGGATGGATGTTAATGGCTATACCTTTTGTAACGGGCGGTAGCTTGCGCCACCTAGCCTATGTCTAAAAAGAAACACGCCTCAGGCACTGTCTACAGACTGTCATACACGGTGACATCAAAATTGGCTTCTCTTTTCTCCCCCTGTTTTGTAGCAGGTCCCGAGGCCAGCGCGAGAGTCCCCCGAACGGTCGTCGACTAAGCGGCGTGGGACCCGCGGCGGTCCCGTGAGCGGAGCTTCGCCCTGGTGGCAGCCGCCATGAAGGGGGACGAGGACTCCGAGTCCGTGTCCCTCGTCGGCCGAGACGCCCCCGGCTCGTACACCGAGGACCCCAGGCCCACAGCCTCGCTCAGGGAGACAGACTACGTGGACACCGATGTGCCGCTCCAGTCCCAGTTCCACGAGGACGCCGTCGCGCAGGTGAGGAGACCCTTCTTCAAAAGTACGTCAGGCAACACTGGCGGCCATCATATCTTGGCTATCGCTTCTTGCGCGAAGCGTGTGATTGGGTTCCAGTTGACACCGAGCGTTCACTCCAACCCAATGTCGCCGAGCGTTTATTCGAGCCCGTGTCAAAACCTTTGGATCCGAGTACTCGCCAAACGTTGACGAAGCACCCGTGCCTGTTGCAAAACTTGAAGTGAGAGAAAAACAGAACAGGACGGAAAGAAGGTATAAGAACGGTGGCGCTTTCACGAGTCCGCGCGCACCTTCCGAAACTTTCCCCTTTTGTTCTTTGTTTTTTTTTTTTTTTTACAAAAAACGACAAACAACATCAACAGTTGTCCGTTATTCATCTCCACCTACGACTTACTTTCCTTTCCCAACCTTTGGTGCATCCTCCTACTTGCTTCACCTCCCACTAGAAGAGGAGGGTAAGCCGTGGAGATGAGCTAAAACAACTAGGTTTCAGCCGATTGTTTCCTCGTTTCTTCCGCAAAATACACAAAAAAAAAGAAAAGAAAGAGGTACTCCTGGGTGGCGCTGCCTTCGAAATAATTAATCGGAGTGTAGTTAATTTGAATTAGAAGCTTAGGCTAGGTGGTGTTAAACCGCCGCCGGGGTTAAAAGGTTTGGCCGTATCCATCCATCCATCCATCCATCCATCCATCCCCCTGCGCCTGCCTCCTTTTCTCCCACTTTTACCGCGATCTGGCGGTCTATTTCTCTGGCGCGAAAGGCGCAGGCTTTATGGCGATGAAATGTTTAGGTAGCGCCCTTGAATGGGTCCTATCCCTGAGGCCACGACCAAGAAAGCACAGTGGAAGCCGAATCATCACGTTCCTAAATCAACATCGTTAGAGCTGAGTCTGACTGGTCTTATTTTCGTCAAGTAAAGCAGAAATAATCTTACTCAAGACGTCATAGTGAGAGTTTGGCCAATCGTGGTAGGCTAATTTAAGCGACGTCCTTGGTTGCGCACGTCGCCAATAGAAGAATATGCCAGTGCGTTTTCAGAGTTCACTGTTCATTTTATCATAGGGTGAAGGAAAAGGGGGGAGCCTTCACCATGCCCAAGATATGGCGGTTAATCACCGCAGCAGATACTTGAGGGCGCACACTTTTGAAACGCATCTATTCACGAGCGCAGAGAGGAGAATGTCCGTCTGCAGGATCTCTCGGTGAATTAGATCGTCGCAGTGGATGCAACCTCTCCAGCGAAATAACACCTCATGTCGGGCTGTGTCGACGAAAAAGTAGAAATAATTTTTTTTTTTTTTTTTAACTGGAAATCAGCACCCGAGACTTACCAGGTTTTCCACAGTCGAGACGCTTATCTTTATTCCTGGATCGGGTGTCAAAGTCGCTGAGGTCTGCTACAGAATTTCTTCGAGGGACAGGTCTCCTCAAATGTTTATGGCTGGGTTTACATGAATGCTATCGTAGCGCATCGTATCGAGCATTTCTCTCATACCCATCTACTATCAAAAAAGAAGTTCCAGTCTCGATTGCGCTACGGTCGCATTCGTGTAAACGCAGCCTAATTGTCGGTAACAGCGCGAGATTGCTGCCCTTGACAACCCTTCGTCGCACGTGCAGCTATAACACTGCGGAAACGCAACGAGTGCTTGCTGGAAGAGGAGAGAATTGAACTGAATTTTTAGCCTCTCACCACACTCTCAAGAAAAAAGGGTGTAAAAGGGTTATCGTTACACCCTTTGTCCCATATAATACACCCCAAACCTTCATTTCAACGTACTGAGCCCTATAGTCGAACAGACGGCCCCAAAGTTTACGAGGGGCTTAATAACGGTGCGATATAACTTTTTAAATAGCTAAAGTACGTATCAAAGACCACATAAAGAAAACACCGAGTTTTTACAGTAGGGCCAAGAAAACCACGATTATGTTTTTTGTTTTGTTTTTTTGTCAGTAAAACGTACATTAGCTGTTTTAATAAGTTGTACCACACGGCTATCAAGCCCCTCGTAAAATTTCGGGCAGTCTGTTCGACTGTAGGGCGCTGTACGTCGAATTGAAGTTTTGGGGTGTATTATATGGGACAAAGGGTGTAACGATTCACCCTTTTACAGCCTTTTTCCTTTAGAGTGCAACTGTAGATTATGCTCTGTCCTCTCCACGGCTTTATAGATCCCTAATGCCCCGACTCCTTCTTCAGTCGCCTGTCCTACGTGTCGTATATCTGTGTTTCCTCTTTGCTTTTTTTTCTTTGTTGGCTTTGTTGTATGCCGTTTTGAACGGACCAGCCATGCCGGGCCTGCACCTGCTGTTGACGATACAGACCACCAACTCTGCTATCGATTTCACTTGCAACACCCGCGGACAATTCGGAATAAAAAAAAACACGAAAGAAATGCAAAGTCTGCTGGAAAGCTGCCTCGGCATTTTGAACGATTTTCAGTGTGTCGGGGATTTTTCATCGCCTCCCAAGCCCTCACTGCCCACAAAACCTAAAAAAAAGAAAAAAGCAGTCATGAATATAAACTTCAATAAAACCGCCGTCAAATTGTTTCGTCAACATATATAAAAATGTTTTCTTTATTTACTTATATCTTTTCTTTTTTTTTTCATCTTTTCACTACGGTTTTGAAGTAAGACTCGTGCGAGCTTGAAAGCAATTTCGACTGTCCCGGCCATCCGGCGTAGGCGACATGCTGGTTATGAAACGCGGGCAACGTGCACGGCTTCGGAAATCTCGATCGAGAACGTGCGCGGTGAAGTCCGCTTTTCAGGAGTGTTTCTCACTGCGAGTGTTTCTCACTGCGTAACCACGCTTCCCTTACACGGAATCCCGCATAAATTATCGAGAGTTTAACGTACCGCCTGCAGCGAGTAAACTGAGACCGCATACTGTAGTTTCTTCGTGTCCCCCATGTGTTGTACCCGTACAATAAGTGCAAATCTTCCACCTCTTGTATTATATTCGAGAGAAAAGACGGATAGTCTGTAGAGCTGTGAAGATGGGAAGACCGGATATATGACCACAAGATATAGATGAAAAAGTTAGTAGCTGTTAAACTTATAATATTAGGGCGACGGCCGGCCTTCAATAATGGCAAACCTGAGTTTCTGTCAAAATGGGAAAAACCATATTTTTTAAAAGATTAATAAAATCGGGTTTATATGATTTATATCAAATTTATTTGATTTAAATCAAACTTACATGATTCAAATCACTTCAACTAGAAAAGATTGACTTTTTTATCACTATAGCTTTTATTAAATGGCTTTTTTAATATTAAAGATTCCTTCCTGATCGGGTTTTGCTTTAAATCCAAAATAAATGCCCATGAGAAGCAAGCGCTGATAGACAATTATTAATAGAAACTATATTCAGTATTATTTCGAAAAACAAAATGAAAGCCGATTACAACTCCCTGTAACGCCGAATTGGAGCGCAGCTCTTGAGGAGGAGGAGGGAAGGGTAATTAGGGGAGGGTATACCCCTCCTCCTCCTCCTCCCCTCATTCTTCAATCTCCTCCGGGGGGGGGGGGGGGGTCACGTGACCTCGGGGGGAGGGGGGTCGTGATCTGTGACCTCGGGGGGGAGGGGGAGGGGGGTCACGTGACCCCTTTAGGTCACGTCACCCCCCCCCCCGGGGTCACGTGACCTCAGGGAGGAGGGGGAGGAGGGGAGGGGGTCACGTGGAGTGTTACCCTCCTGGGGGGAGGAGGGGGGTCACGTGATCAGGGGGGTCATGTGAACCCCCCTCCCCCTCCCCCCGAGGTCACGTGACCCCGGAGGGGGGGGGGGGGCTCGCGCGGTGCAATATGGGATATTTCCCATAATGCACCGCGCGGTTACGCCGACGGCGACGCCGACGGCGACGCCGCTCAAGCCGGAAACGGGCGCCTAAGAGCTGCGCTCTAAAATGAAAGCCGGACCACATAGGGGTGTCTGTCTCAATGGCTTCGTTTTCTACTCGAACCCGCTATCAGCGAGCATTGTTTCATATGGTACCCTTTCCCGATTCGGATATGACGATACCGGATACAGTCTGGCAGACAAGCTGCCCGACCTCTTGAAGCTCGGGCGAAAATTGTGCCGGTAAATTGCCGGCACCCGCCTGAGAAGCGCCACCCGAACGGCGCGCACTCGCCAGCCTTTGACCACGCGAACGCCCTTGCCGGAGATATGGCAAAATATTTTGCCGGGAAATGACCACCCGAATTCGCCATAAGAGCTGCGCTTTAAAAAAATGAAAACCGTTTACAACTCCCTGTAATGCCGGATTAGAGCGCAGCTCTTGAGGAGGAGGATGGAAGGGTACTGAGGGATGGGATGGTAGGGTACAGAGGGATAGGTGACTCCCTGAGGTCACGTGACGTCGGCGGGGGGGGGGGGGTCACGTGACCTCGGGGTAACACTCATGACCCTCGTGAGGGTAACCTTCGTGACCCTCGTGAGAGTAACTCTCATAACCCTAGTAACCCTTGTAAGGGTAACCCTCGTGACCCTCGTGAGGGTAACTCTCATAACCCTCGTGACCCTCGTGAGAGTAACCCTCGTGACCCTCGTGAGAGTAACTCTCATAACCCTAGTAACCCTTGTGAGGGTAACCCTCGTGACCCTCGTGAGGGTAACTCTCATAACCCTCGTGGCCCTCGTGAGGGTAACCCTCGTAACCCTCATGAGAGTAACCCTCGTGACCCTCGTGAGGGTAACCCTCGTAACCCTCGTGAGAGTAACCCTCGTGAGGGTTACGAGGGTTACGAGGGTTGTTACCCTCACGAGGATCAAGAGGGTTACCCACGTAACCCTCGTGAGAGTAACCCTCGTAACCCTCGTGAGAGTAACCTCGTAACCCTCGTAACCCTCACGAGGGTTGCGAGGGTTACGCGCGGTTACGCCGACGGCGACGCCGACGCCGCTCAAGCCGGAAACGGGCGCTTTAGAGCTGCGCTCTAAAAAGTTTGATTTAAGGCATCCTATAGCCAAATTGGTGCGATTTCAATCACGATATACATTGTCCTAATTTTTGTTATCTACCCTGGCTCCTCTTGAAATTAAGACGAATTAAAAAAGGCTCAAAAGGGGCTTTGTCACACTTCGAGTTAAAATAGCGATGTCTCATTCAAAGTTTGTTTTTAGAGCGCAGCTCTTAGGCGCCCGTTTCCGGCTTGAGCGGCGTCGCCGTCGCCGTCGGGGTAACCGCGCGGTGCATTATGGGTAAATTTTCCCGAAGGGACCCGAGGTCCTCGGGTTTCTTCGGGAGGACCTCGGGTTCCTTCGGGAGGACCTCGGGAGGACCTCGGGTTCCCTCGGGAGGACCTCGGGTTCCTTCGGGAGGACCTCGGGTTTCTTCGGGAGGACCGTAATGTCACGTGACCCCCCAGGTCACGTGGCCCCAGGTCACGTGACCCCCTGATCACGTGCCCCCCCCCCCCCCCCCGAGATCACGTGACCCCCGAGATCACGTGACCCCCAGGTCACGTGACTCCCCCCCCCCCCCCAGTGCCTTCCCCTCCTCCTCAAGAGCTGCGGTCTAATTCGGTGTTACAGGGAGTTGTAAACGGCTTTCATTTTTAAGTTTAACGCTGTAATTTTTTTTATAATTTCGGTACATTTGGTTTGTCACATTAAGATTTATAGTCACTGACAGTTTAAGAAACGCAAAGTGTGGCTTATTATGTTTAGTTTTCTCGCTTTGTGATTGGTTCTTCTTGGCCGATGCCGCAATCTGATTGACTGAGTCGTAAGATGATCGGAACTCGCCGTACCCTGCTTTTGTTAGTGACTCCATAGCCAAGAACACCAGTAGGCGCGCGAATCGGCGCTCCAACGGCTCTCCAACGGCGGCCCTTCTCGCACAGGCGGGGGAAGGACTCTTCCAGTGGCTGGTGTTCCTCGTGTGCGGCCTCGGGCTGGCCGCGGACTCGATCGAAGTGATGGTCATCGCCTACGTGCTGCCGTCCGCCGAGAGGGAGCTCTGCATGGACGACAGCCGTAAAGGCTGGCTCGGTAAGTGCTCTATCTACACAGTACTATAAACCTAAGTCCCCCCCTTTCCCGAGGCTCGTGGTGACATCACTAGGAATAGCGCGAACTCTATATTCGAACCCAAGGTTTCTACGTCGAGTCTCGACGCTCGACCCGATTCGGCATACATTTAAACGTTTAAACCTCAATAAAAAAAGCTATCTGCGGACACGCTTTAAGCGCGTTAGAAGCACGTCTGCTTCATACATTTGTATGTATCGAATATTTCTGCAGACACTTTTTCGTACGATCAATCCGACAGGTGCGCCCGCGTACAAGGTAGAGTCAGACCTCAAACAGAGTCTGTAGACTGTCGTTTATGTCATGCATTAGCGGTACGTGACCATGGCTTCAGAGTCACCGACGGAATGAAAACGGCAGGGCGTGTTTTCCTACCGCCTTCCGGCGTACTTTGAAGGCCTTCCGCTGTGCTTTGGCTGCTCGCGCGCGGGCTTGGGATGCATGAGACGCCGAAGCGTTATCGAAAGTGTAGGAAGCTCGCAATGGAGCCGGGACTAATTACGCTCCCCCCTGCCGTACTCACCTTGAATGAGTGAATGCATGTGGATGCAGCGAATGAATGCAAGGATGGATGCTAATGGCTGTACCCTTTGTAACTTGCGGTAGCTTGCGGCACCTAGCTTAGAAACTAAAAACCAAGAGTATCATTCCTCCTCCTGATTTGAAAGCGCGCAAGAGACTAGGACAGAGTAGGAAATACGTACGACCGATAAGCGCTCACTCGCAACTGATATGTTAATTGAAAGCTCAGAACACTCAAAAAAGCGTCCCCCCCCCCCCCCCCGGATCGCTCATGCGCACTTCACCTCCTTGTCAAAAGTACACATCTTAAAAACAGTAAAATCACGATGTTTACGTGCTGACACGTGTCGTTGTCTTTAAAAACGCCAACTCAGCCTCAGTCAGTGCAAGGGGAGGGTGGCTTGTGCATTCTTCTCCCCGACAAACTATCTGAAAGGCCTCCAAGATCTCCATCGCCCTCTGCTCTTTATACGTGCCCAATATATTTGTGTCACCAAACACTGGAGAGCAGCCGCACCTATTACAGTGGACTGCCAGGTGGCTCGACGGAGTCGTTCGAAGAGACGCACAGTGCTCCCTAAAGGCCCGTTCACACACATGTGTCCGTAGCGACTGGAACGACTGGTACAACCGAAACGACCGTTGCAAGGGTCTCCAACCGTCAGTTGCCATAGCGACGGAGGGACGCCCGCACGTGTTGTTCACGACGCAAGGAGTTGGAGCGAGACCAACTTTCCGCGCTGCATTGGAAACAACCGAAACAACCGCAACGACAGACCAATCACAGGTCGAGGAGAACTGGTCGCGCGCGTTGCATGCCGGTCGCGGGCCGGCTCCTTCTGTCTGCGAACATGGCGTCGGTGGTGATCGTCGACGTGAACGGCGTGGTGAAAGCTCATCGTTCTGCGTAAAAGCGCTACCCTTGACTGTGAATTTTCGTCATGTGTCGCTATGATAACCCAGCACGTACTAGAAGGGGAGATCCACCTACTCGTGCGGCGATGTCGTGGCGGCACTCTCAAGACAGCAGAAACGCCCGTGCCGTCGTGTTTGTTTACTTCGACTACAGTGGTGCTTTCTAAGCATTTGTGTCCTCGAACATCGCCCGGATTTCTTATTTGGCGCATTTCATGCGTGTGCTCAAGTTCAAGGTATTACTCGCGCGTACCCTATAAAGGATGCGAATTTTCACGCGTTTTCATCACCGGAGAATGAACGCTCGCAACGTATATCTGATCATAAAATCATATTTTTACGTTGCTATATCACTACAAAGATTACATCGTCTATTATAATCGTAGAAATGGCGTGTGGCGAGATTTGTATTATTGGCAAAGTCGTGTATTAGAGTCTTGATCGTCCAAGACGGCGTACTGCATTTTTTTCTTTCCTTTTTTTTTCATCCACTGTACCCTACAAGCCTATCACGAAAAAATGATAATAATAATAAAGCTTTAGGCTATAGAAAACTGTCTGTCTATATTCTGTTACGGCATTGAGTGGCAGTGCGTCCCCTTTTTAGAGGCACCGCTGAAACAGCTGACGGCGGTGTAGAAGCGGCCGCCGTGCTGACGACCCGCTGCGCTTGTAGCAGTGGTTGCAGGTGTGTGTACGCGCGGCACAGAGCGGTCGTTCCGGTCGCTCCGGTTGCAACGGACGCAGTCGCATGCAACCGACGTGTGTAAACGAGCCTTAACCCTTTCCTTAACGCAGCGTTCAGTATGGCCAAAACCACCCAGATAAGCAGAAGGCCTCCGCCCGGCCATCACAGTCAGATCGATCGATGCCTGAGATTGGGCACGAGTGGTGCGTCAATGTTCGGCCGGGGCTCGTGTTCAATCAGCGCGTCGAAGGTCGGACTCGTTCCCAATAGCCGAATTAGCGCGATCCGACTCTGATGACGTTTCATGAAGAGAAAGGAGGCGATGCCTTGCCAGAGGACAGATAAATGCAATACACAACGCCCCCCCCCCCCCCCCCCCCGACATCGAACGAAACAGTTCACATTATTTTTTTCCACAGGAAAATTCACCCCTCTTCTTCCCCTGCCCCGACTCTCGGTCAAACATATATATAGTCGGCGTTATCCCAACACCGAGCCCACTGGGAGCCCGGGTTGAGACTTCGGTCCGGAACCACGCGGAAGGGAGTCTTCATTTTCTTCTGTTCCGCCTGTTCCCCGCTGTGTTAGTTAGTTTTAGCGTACGCCATTCAATTCTCCCTAGATAATTTCCAGTAGTCTTCCAATCTCCTCTTTGTTATTATAATGCACTTATCATCCATTATTCCGTTCTTGTCAGCAAACCTCGGCACTCCGGCAAAATCCGTCGCCCCCTCCAGGAGGGCGGGAGCAAGCCGTGTGCACCTCCCCTCAACACCATGGGTTATCCTGTCTCGTCTTCTCCTTGGCATACGGCACACCGCATATCCACTTCCTCATGCTTTGTCCTATATAGTCCTCACTACTTCGGTTCTAGCCTCAAAAAACAACGAGCTCCCCGTGAATTATCGTTCCAATGTTCCTTCCTTATTTCCTGTTTACGTCCCCCATACAGTTAAAGCTGATTTTTTCCTTGCACCTTTCCTCCCATATTTTTCTCTCGGCTTCTTTCACTTTCCTTTTCCACAGAGGTCGTTCGCTCTTCCCCAGCACTTGACTCTTTGTATTTGAATTTCAGTTTTCGGGTTCGGTTTGTCAATTTAGTGTTTAGACGTTCCATACACTAGTGTAGATGCTAATAAACCTTTCTTCGAAGTTCAACTTATTGACAGTGTTGCCCGACTTCTGCACAAATATTTTAAATTCTGGGAAACAAATAATGTACAAAGTGGTTTATTTTATATATTTTAAAATGGTGACCAATGTTTGCATAACGTAAAAACGAACTTTTTGTACTTTTCGATTAGTTTAATAATGCGAAATATTGGAACAATGTACGCAACAAATACTGGCACTTTTCATTTGCCAGGTGGCGTCAGCTCTTTTTTATTATTGTTATTTTCGCACATGCGCACAAAAGTCGACCTTGAGTCGAATTTGTGTCCGACTTCGCATTCGAAGTACAAAAACGTCGAGCCTGGTCAAACTCGCAGCTCGACAGGCACTCGACATCCCTAGACATTACAAAGGAGGGCCGTCCTTCCACCACCCTCTTTTTCTCTCTCGTTTATATTTCGCAACGTTTTCCACCTCATTTGAGTTTGACGTGCGAGTTTTTTTAAAGAGACCATTGGATACAGCCGCGGCAGTAAACGAAAATCGAAGGGCATGCGCATATACGAGGGTCATTCAAGTTCCTAGGTCTCATAATTTATTTCTACAAAAATATTCATGCAACGAAACGCACAAGCTTCGTCACTTCTCCACATAGTCACCGTGTAGTGCAATACATTTTTAGCAACGTCGACGCCACAAGTTCATGGCTGCTGCGAAGACTTCTTTGGGCGTCTGCCGAGACCGCTGGAATATTGCCGACCCAACAGCGAAGCGCCTCGAAAACACTCGGCCACGAAAAGTGTCATTCACAGACGGGAACAGCTTCGATAAGCGCAAAAATCAGTTCAAAGTTGTATTCATGAACAACCTTTTTCAAGAAGAGTCGCCCGACGAGACGCAGCATTGTCGTGATGAAAAATCACGACTGCAACTTCTCCCAGATTTTTTTTTTTTTTTTTTTTTATCCAATGCGGGAGTACTTTTTTTTTTCTTCTCCATTGAGGAGGAGATCGAGAAGTGGCGCTTCTTAGCGGCCACATCGGGAACTAACGCTGTGTGGCAAACAAGCCCTCCGGCCGCAGTCATTAGTGCACTCGCTGCCATGGAAGACGACGACGCAAGGCTCGTGAAAGATATGTAATATAATATTATTTTTTCCTAAAGGCACGTAGATAGAAGTAATCTAGTCTCCTCCTGCTTTCAATGTCATCGAAGTCCTCTTGGAAGGCAAAACAAGCACATGTGTGGTCACGCGCGTGCGTGCCGGCATCCTGTCGCCCGCACTGGATTTGTGCGTAGTCGGCGCCGCGTCCGTGTTTCTCTGCATGATTCACAAAACACGTACGTCACTTTTCAGTTACCCTGTCTCTTGCGACAATAATGGAAGACATCGGCGGAAGCAAGCAGTGCCTCGTTGCAGGAATGGAGATGTTCTACTGCGATCTTGCCATCGAGTGCAGCGTTGCACCGGAGCCGACGGCGGACAGTGTCCTCATCGTCTCGTACGTGCTGCAGTCCTCCGCGCTGCATATGCCGGTTTAAAAATATGGCTTCGAATACTACGGTACTCAGCAAGTGCGCACCATATCGCTACAAGCAAATAGGCATGCGAGCGCTGAAACGATGCGGCGTACGCTAGGCGAATGCTGGCGTCGGAGTTGCTTGCCACACAGCAACGTTGCCACACAGCGACTGTTTGTGGTGATGATGATGATAATGAAACTGCGCCCCCTACAGTTTGATCTCCTCGCCAGTAGCGCCTCTGTAGGATGCAGCCGTCACTGTCGTCCCCTTCGGGATGCAGTGGGTGAGAACGACGCCTCCACTTTCCCAGAACATGACCACCACACTATCTGCTCCGCACTGCCGGTAGCGCAAAACAGTGTTCCCACTGTAACGCTATGCTATGCTCTCCTAAGGTTAACGACGTCATTTTTAGTGTCTGAAACATTCGTGAGGACAGGTGGCGAAGAAATCGTTTAATGACTTTATAACAGTGTCGCTGTAAGTTCTCATTCTGCATTGTTTAAGGTGATTTTCGTGTTTATACACGTTCACAGCCCCAAAAAAAAAAAAAAAAAATTATAGGCTGACTGTGGGCTGAGAAATTAAAAAGATGAACGTAAATTGGTTATCAATAACCACTTCAAAAGGCCTCTGGCGTGTCACCTTCGAAATATATAGATTTTTATGAAAATACGACTTACAAAAGCCCAACAATCCTGAAAAAAAAAATTGCAAATCAAGTTTTTGTTTTTCGTAAGAAATTTGCCGTTCGACAATCGGCAGTAACCCGGCTTCCCTCACTCTCTTTTTTCTCGGTCACCTGCAATGACGTCACGGACCTCCGAATCTTCGAGAGGTAAATAACCTGTATGTAACATTGATTTAAAAGGTTAAAAAGCGCGAACAAAACAAGGACAATATAGACACAAAGACGACAGGACGGGCGCTAACTCACAACTGATTTTATTAGAAAAAACATTGTCACTTTTATACACAAGATCAAATGCCACACCCACACTGCAACCAATCACCACTCTCACAAGCAGCCATCTAGAAACATTACTTCTTTCTGGAGCAAAAAGAGGGAAGGCATGCTTATGCAGTTGTCATCGCTCCTTTTGATATAAAACGCCTCTATAATCTCTCTCTCGGTTTTATCTTTTGATTTCTTTAAAAACTTTGTTGCAGCCAAAAGAGGCTTACAGTCAGCACATCGCCTGCAGTGGTCGGCCAGGTGTCCACCCGCGTTGTTGCGCACAGAAAGATTGTGCTCACGTGCCCTATCGTTAAAACAGCGATAGGGCACGTGAGCACAATCTTTCTGTGCGCAACAACGCGGGTGGACACCTGGGTAGCTAAACTCGTGGAGCACAACTTTGTACCCGAAAGTTGCGGAACGCGCTAATTGGACTCTCGCGACGCTGACGTCGCGCCGAGCGAGGTGTCAATCATTCGAACGCTCATTTCTTTGAGAGAGGCAGAATGTAGCAAAGTTCATCGAGGCGCGCGTGCGGCGCGTGAGGGGCGCGAGGAGCCCGCTGATTGAACGGCTTCGCCGATGACGTAGCGCCCATTTGTCTCTACATCCCTACGCCAAGCTAAAATTAATGCTTTACAAATTGTCCCTAGGTGACCCGCTGACGCTCAAAATCCCTCCGAAGTTTGTGTAAAAAAGAAACCTCGTTTGTCGAAGTTGTCGCTGACGTCAAAGTGACGTATCCTAACTTTGCGAGAGCCGCGGTTTGAGCTCGAGATCTTCGCTTCGGATCGAGGCGAAGTTAAACTTTGTCAACATGGCGGTGCCGTATGCTGCGGCCGAGCTTATCTTCCGCCGCCGTCGGCGTCGCTACTGAGACCACCGGGGACGCATTTCAACTCCTCGACGACTACTTTCGGTGACAGTACCGGCTATCGAAAGCCGTTGTGCGTTGACTCTGCGACGAGCTTCGTTCGCCGCCCGGACTTCGAGGCGGCGGAGAATCGCGTCTACCATGACCGTGGAACCACAAGTTCTTTGCGCGCTCCGGTTCCTCGAAACCGGTAGCTTTCAAGGCATGGTGGCGACTGACGAGCACCTGTCAGTCTCCTACATGACTGTTAACAGGTCTGTCAGAGTTTTTGCGGCTGCCATCGTGTTTGTGTTTTTTCTGCAATATCCGAAAAGGTACTGATAAGCTGGTATACAATTCAGAATGTTGGAAAACAAACAAGAACCGGGATAATTCTTGGGTAGGCTCGAGTCTCCCGGCAGCCGGCAGAATTATTTCCCCGAAATTTTACTGGCAGTCGTCACTCATTGGCGGTCAAATTAGTTCATCGAACGACGTGTCATCGACAGATCGTTTCATCGGCACGCAATGTAATCACATGAAGGAGATTTTTTTCCGTTAGCGGTATATACAAATTAAACATTTTCGCACCTTTATACATGCAAGTGGGGTGTCCAATAACTAACCCCCTAATAAGTGTAGCAATAGACCTTATAAAAAAATGTAAACCTCACACCTTTAAAAATGTGTGATTTTTAAACACGTTTCTTAAAACGTGATAATGCACTACACCTTTTTATAAACATGTAAAACTACAATACCCCTTCTCGTGAGACACGTAGCCAGGGGGGGGGGGGGTGAAGGGCATAAGGCGCCCCCCCTCCCCCCCGAAAGCTTCCATTTTACTGGGCCTCCTCTCCCCCCTGAACCTCATAGAGCACTTTGTCATGCCCCCCCCCCCCCCCCCTAAAACAAATCCTGGCTACGTGCCTCCTTCTCGTCAAGGTGTAATTACCACAGTACATTCCTTTGTTCGGGTGTACACAGTGGCCCGCGGGACCCAATAAAATTACTGAAAAATTAAATTACACAAACGAGTCGCCGAAACAACACGTTGCTTCTTGGCGAGTGTCGAGGCAACTTCGGCCGAAAACCGGCTTCAATATTGGCCGGATGTACGGTTTTGCGCCTCGTCCCGAAATCCGGCAGGTATGGGTGTACCGATGCAAATACACGATTTATGTCTAATAGCACTGGCAGCACTGATCTCTTATTAGGCTGGATCGCCGATAGAGGCCTGTATTGCTGGGGTCGAGCGGCACCACCGGCAGCCATCGCTTGACACGATCTAATGCATGCTATAGGAGAATTGGGAAAACTCAATTCTATTACGTTAGTAGGTTGTTCTCGATCATGAAACTTCTATCGTGTTTCCGGAAATAACAGTTAATATTGTGGGCAAGAATATTAAACGCGTTAGAATACCAATCTTGTTTAAATAAACGTTGTGTGGTTGAGGGTCGAGGGCGACTTTGTTGGGCGTTAACTGTGATGTGTTTAATGAGACAAGGGCTACCGAGAGTTATTGAGGTGTCATTCGTGATCTCGGAGTCATCAGAGCGCAGCAAACGATAAGTTGGAAGGCCTTTACTGGGGTCATTCGCATCGTTTTAACCGCTTGTACATAGTACTTCATAGTGAAAGCTTTTTCTTTGAACTGCTGTGAGGGCTTCCGTGACAAACTGAAACTCGGAGCGTTCCGTTCAGTCGCTGTACGTGCCATTTATTTAGCAACCGAAGCAAGCGACGTCAGTAAAGTCAGTGGTGCTCAGGCCCATTTATTTATTTATTTTTTAAATCAATGTTCGAATGTTTGACGAATGTCTAGTTGATCTCCAAGCACCCGATATAATCATCGCAGCACGTCATAAAATACTCTCCCTCGAGCACCGCGTACGAGCTTCCTATTTTTGCGTGTTTCTTCCTTAGACTTTCGTGTATTGCCTCATGGTGTAATACGCCAAAACAACAAGGACGAAAACGAAGGGAGAACTAGACAGGACGCGGCGTATTGCCTGTTGTCAAGCAATGGCCGCCGGTGAGGCCAGTGACGGGCTCCCGATCCGCGATCCAGACTTGCACTGTGAGAGTTCTAATGCATTGCACCCGCGGAGTGCTGCACGGAGAACAGGCCCCGGACGAACTTGCCGAATGCACCTAGTGCAGACTGATGCTGTCGCCATAGATGTTGTAGAAAAGTACCGACCTCAAACCGAAACTAGCGCCTTTTTGTTCGACGTGATGGGTGGGAATGCGGGAGCGCAGTCGCTGCCATCGTTTATCTATAAACGTTGGTTGCTGCAACGTGTCACTTATATTTGCGATGATTTCCAATTAAGGAACTCGGCTGTCAGAGATATCTACAGACGGCTTAAGTTTTCGAAGCCAGCTGACTACAAAACAGCATACACTTGAGAAAATTTATGGCACTGTACGCGCAAAAGCTTGCTTCGTTTTAAGCATAGTATTATGAGCGAACCACTGTCTTTGGAACATCTAGCAATACGTTTCGTAAGACTTTTTTTATTTCCCTGGTGAGGGCATTGAGAACGAGAGCTTTCTCAAACAAAATACGACGGGTCGAGATAGCTGCCGTTCAAATATGACTGTGCTTGAGCCTCGGGCAAAGTCTCCATGTTTAGCCTTCCCGGACGCTGAGTGAATGCGTCACAGGTTTCTGCTGTGGGAGCTTTGTCGAAAAATGTTCCACTTTTCACCTGCACACAGATGATGCGAGAATTCGCGGCCTCTGCGTTTGTCCTTGGCCTTTCATTACACACTGGTAGGTTTCAGCGTCTGTACGGCAACAAAGCGACCCAAATTTTGCAAATAAAACACGGGTCGTCGATTCCTCCCTTCGTGGAATATGAGACGCTTACAATTCAAGCTCGCGTTTGAGTTTGTGGCCCGCGGGACGCGATTTCGAGCAGAATACCAACTTTTTCTTTCAGCTCCGCTGTGCGAATGCCGCCTCGTAGCAGACGAACTCCCGTCGTCTGCTCTCGCTCCCCGCCTGGGCGAGGCATGACGGGATTGTCGGCGCTAGAGAGCTCAAAGACAACGTACAGCGAGCGGCGTGAATGCTCGCCTCCCCGCGCTGTCTCGTGCTCTCGTGCACCGCCTAGGGATCGCGGGGGATTTGAGCGCGCGCAGGGAGGAGGAAACTTTGTGGCGTTCTTTTGGTCACTCCCCCCGCTACGTCAAAAAGCGAAGAATGTTTTGCTCCACGAGTTTAGCTACCCTGGCCGACCACTGCAGGCGATGTGCTGACTGTAAGCCTCTTTTGGCTGCAACAAAGTTTTTAAAGAAATCAAAAGATAAAACCGAGAGAGAGATTATAGAGGCGTTTTATATCAAAAGGAGCGATGACAACTGCATAAGCATGCCTTCCCTCTTTTTGCTCTAGAAAGAAGTAATGTTTCTAGATGGCTGCTTGTGAGAGTGGTGATTGGTTGCAGTGTGGGTGTGGCATTTGATCTTGTGTATAAAAGTGACAATGTTTTTTCTAATAAAATCAGTTGTGAGTTAGCGCCCGTCCTGTCGTCTTTGTGTCTATATTGTCCTTGTTTTGTTCGCGCTTTTTAACCTTTTAAATCAGTATGAACCAACTCGCCCAAACACAAGTTTTAATTCTGTATGTAACACATTTTCCTTACAAAAAAAAAACGATATAAGAAACATAATTTTATTTTTGACCACTGATACATTGAAAACACATTGATTTAGAAGAGACTTTACTTGCAAAGAATGTCCCCGCGACTGTACTGGGTTTTCTCTCACGTCACACTTCTCCACGCTGGTTTCTTGGTGTCGGTTTGACTATGGTAAGTAGGCTTGACTCCATTTGTTTGTATGTTTTTGTTGTTATTTTCTCTCACCAAATACTCGTCCCTGTAGCGAAATAGCTTATGAATTCTGAACTTTACACCACAATCTCGAGTTAAATACACACACACAAAAAAAAAAATCTGCTACTTCAGGGATGCTTGAAATGGAAATAATAAAAACGAGGGGGACGTTGACAGACAACCACATTTGACCACACTCTTCTGCCGAAAGAATGTGGTTGTCTGTGAACCTCCTCCTTGTTTTCATTCTCTCTTTACACTATTCATAATTACAACGCTCTGGCTTTACCCAGTTCAGGAATGTTTTTATGTTTTTTAAAAGAATCCTGAAATGTAATGTTTCGTTTCCTAGGCAATATACTGTAACGATCACATAATAAATAAAACTTTTGTGTTTCTTTTTTGTTATGAGGTTGTCTTTAATTTGCTTCGAAGCCCAAGTAATAACTGTCCCTTCGCGTGATATTTTTCCTCTTCAATTTTCTAGTGGTAGAAGAACCAAAACACTGCAAGAGCGGCTACAAACCCGTCTTGAGTCTACCAGTCATCAATCGAGCGACGGTCATTCAAGTATAAACCCACATGAAATGAATGCAGTGCTTGCTCGGAAAAAACTGGGGCTGTCGGCGAAATACATGAAAATAACATGTAGGCGCTGTCATGTCCGACAACAACCAAAATGATATTTTTTATTTGTTTATTTTTGTAAGTACGCTGTATATATTCACATCTAGTACTTCCTGTCGGACAGCGTTCGGGATCGAAATTTATTTCGCCCTAGGTTTTATGACCTGGTCTGCTTTTACATCGAGGGGGCGTGACGACGTAAAACGATGTGTTGTAAAGAAACAATAAATAAAAGCATAAACTCGCGGGTTTTTGCGAACGCAAAAAACAAAAAAAAAAAAAAAAATGACATCTATACGTGTAAATCAGAATAGAGATATTGCGCTACGTTTAGAAACTTAACAATTAGTGCCAGATTGGCAACCTCCGAGTCGCCATATGTTTGCTCTAAATAACGTCACTCTGTAAAATGCGTTTTGCACGGCACTTCAAAAGCCAGTGGCTGAAATCATCGGAGGGAGCTCAAAAAACGACAAACGCCAAGAAAAAAAAAAAAAAAGAAATCTTTGCTTTAACATTTGATGATACACTAGGTGAACATTCATCGTGTGCTTTTAACTTGCAGGGTGCTTAAATCGACGAAAATTCGCTATTTTATCCGTTTTCATACCGACGACCTTAAGCAGTCAGTTTTCTTCGGAAATATGTTTAAAATTATGCGCGGCCCGTAATATTTAATCTCGTATCAATGGATTCTAAAACTATCCGGCTGTGCGTCGTACCACGGTTGTATTTCTGAGTTATTCTTTCTGTGTGTGATTTATTTTTGAACATATTTATAGCAGTCTTTTTTTTTTTTTTTCGATGTGCAAGTGGCGGTGTATACGTCGGAAGATTAAAAATGACTCCACTTCGTCCTGCGACTTATTAACCATTTTGTAGCGTGAGCTACACTGGCCGAGGCTGAGCAGTTTTGCGTGGCTCCTCGCGAGCCGTGCTGCGCATGCGCGAGGAGCAGTGACGTCATACGGCGCACAGCTGGCGCGCCGGAGCCGCCGCCGCCACGCGCTCCGCCACCGCCGCGCGCGCCTCGCCGGTCTGCGCATTCCAGAGTAGTGACGTCATAGCCGCGGCAGACGCACTGGCGCCGCCGCGTGCCCCGCTGTGCGCCTCCGTTGCGCAGTAGCCATGTCTGACGATGCACCGGGGCCACTTGATAGCGCCTCTCATTTTGTGCGCATAAGCTCACGCTACGTATATCCTGGCATAGCCGAGCTAAGCCACCGCAATTTTTTTTTTCTTTCATCCTGCAACGAGGCGCTTGACGTGGTTTGCGCGTCGCCGTGGGTCTTTCTTTTTGGCCGATTCATGATTGACTAGGACATGTTCGACAGAATTACCTTCTTAGCACACTTCCATTCACTCTTTGGTTTCTGATTGCCCTTTGATTCCTCGCTCCGAGTTCGCTGGACCTCAGAGTGCACACTAGTTGGGTACAAACGCTATCATCGTCATCTCACGCAGGGTTACAATTTCGATTTCGCCCGCAAATCGAAATATTCGTACGGTAACAAAAGTATTGGGCAAAACACTTTTTTTTTTTTCGACAAACATTTATTTTGAGGCATGCCTGTTCTAACCAGGTAGAAAAACAAATGTTTTTTTTTTCTCTAGGTTCAGTGTTTCTTTAAGTCTACACGCAGCCGACGCTACGAGCTGATGCGACCATTCACACAGCGTCAAAAGCACGCCATCATGGTGTTCGTCATGTTCCCCTACGCGTTCTATCATCGCTGAACCAATCAGGAACAGAAAAGGCTCTGTGACGAGCGCTTTCGACGCTGTTTGATTGGTATAGAATTTCGATATTCTCACACATCAAATGGCTTCCCAGAAGACTTCTCGGCCTGCATGAGCTGTTATTGCGCAACAAGCAGGCTCTCTTGAGATAACAACAGCAAATCCAGCGCCTTACACTCTAAAAAAAAGCCCGTGCGTCTGCTTTCCCGCACAACACTCGGAGAGCCAATCACCGCAACTCAGAGGCAGCTCTGCGAATGACGATGCCGAAACATATGTTTAGACCAAAAAACACAGTCTGAGTTGTGACATTAAGCAATGCAAAACGTCACGCTTGCATTGCTTAATGTCACAACTCGGACTGCGTTTTCTGGTCTAAACATATGTTTCGGCGGCGTCATTCGCTGAGCTGCCTCCGTGAGTTGCGGTGATTGGCTCTCTGAGTGTTGTGTGGCAAAGCAGACGCACGGGCTTTTTTTTAGAGTGTATAGGCACTGTTTGGGCCAACGCTCGGAAGAGTTGGAAAGCCCGTCAAACGCTCACTTCCGGGACGAGCCGCTTACTCTCTGTGGCTTCATACCTGTTTTCTCAATGTGCCATCCAGCCCCCTAGTGTAGATTAATTCCAATTAGTGGCCGATTGTAATCTCCGAGTTGTCAAATGTTCGCTCTAAAATAATGCAACTGTACCAAACGTGTTTTGTAAGGCACTTAGAAGGGCAGCGACTAAAATCATAGAAGGGAACTAAAAAAAACGACACGCGCTAAGAAAAGACAGGTAATCCTTTAGCATTAAAAATAGAAAAAAAAAAATATTTTTTTAAAAGTATGATTTGACACTGGGTAAAACGTTATGCTCGTGTCAAATGAAGACTTCCATTTCACAAGATCTGAAACTTCGTCGTGTGCGCTTAACGTGCAGGGCGCTACATTCGGAAAAAAATCTGCTCTTTCTTATTCGTTTTCCAACCGGCGACCTTGAGCTGTCAGTTTGCTTTGGGAATATGTTGACATTCTGTGCCGCCCGTAAAATTTAATCTCTCGGATCAATAGGTTCTAAAATTATCCGGCGGTGTGTCGTACCACGCGGCTGTATTTCTGAGTTATTCTTTCTGCGTATTATTTATTTTTAAGCAAATTAATAGCAGATTTTTTTTATTTTTTTTTTGTGGTGTGCAGTTGGCGGTGTATACGTCGGAAGAAAACTGACTCCACTTCGCCCTGCGACTTAATAATCATTTTTTCTTTCATCCTGCAACGAGGCACTTGACGTGGTTTGCGCGTGCGCCGTGGGTCTTCGTTTTGGGCGATTTCTGGTTGACAAGGGCACGTTCGACAGAATTACGTTCTTAGCGGACTTCCATTCTTCACTCTTTTGTTTTTCATTGCCCTTTACCTTTTATGGACAGACTCGCTTTGGACGCCACGTTTATAGACCACGTTTAGTCTCTATCCAAGGATTATAAAAAGCCATGGATTAGATATAGGTTCCCTGTTTTGGGGTAAAAACCCGATATTTCGTGATATTTACACCACAAACATGTTTCTTAAAAATCTAAATAGACCCGATTCTGATTTTTTTTTTTCAAAATTTGGAAAATAAATGTTTCCATTTTCCAAATTACTCTGCTCCAAAAATGTTTTCTAGAAGGCAAAGGGTTGGCAGGAATACGTTCGCTAACTCCAGGCCTCAGAAACAAACCTAGATTTTGTTGGCTTCAGTGGACTGCAGTGACATGGATCGAGTCCCAAAATGTCGCTTTTATGTCTATTGTAAAAAATCTTTTGGCCATAAGGTTTTTTTGTTGTTGTTGTTTTAACTAGCGAAGAGAAGAAAAGCAAAGAGAAGGATGAGAAGTTACTCTCGAAACTTTGTTTCAAAAGAAACAGCAGATATTTGGTTCCTCTCGAACTGAAGTGATATTTTTGTGCATAGCAAATGTACGCGTAAGTTGCGTTGTTGAGAGTACGTTCTCTCAATTCAAATATGTCCAAAAACCAGACAGGACTAGAGGATTGATAGAGGTGCTGTGCATGCAGAAGAAGAAGAAAATAGATGGTGCTATGGAGAATTTGGCAGCCTTGAAATGGCGCTGCCTACTCAAAAACTTGAAAGTGATATGAACTAAGACCTAAAAACATTTATTCAAGCAACGAGGATTATAAAAAATTAAAAAGCCGAAGTGAGCTCTTATACCATATTGCAATGTTATCTTCTGTACCGCAATCATTGGATTGTGAAAAAAGGGGAAAAACATTCCACATATTGAAACAAATAATTATCTTTATTGTTATTATTGTTATATAGTTCTAAATATAACTTCAAGGACCCCAATTGCAATATATATTGCAACTCATTCCCATTATATATATATATATATATATATATATATATATATATATATATATATATATATATATATATATATATATATATATATATATATAGATATATATATATATATATATATATATATATATATATATATAAACTAAGATCTGCCTCGTTGGTCCTTCTCTCGGGTGTGCACTCAACTTAATGCTCGTGGAGCAGGTACAAGGCTGGGGCTAGATAAGAGACGGAAAAATTGCGCGGGCGCCTTACCGCAACCGCTAGCTTTGTACGTGCTCCACGAGCGCTAACTTTAGTGCACTACTACGCTTCTCACGCGCTCAAAGTCTTTCTGAAAATTACTGATTTAGTGGTTTTCAATGACACTGAGCAAGTTTCCAATTTAAACTATATGTCTATTTTCATTAATTAAAAAGTTCATGAACAAATTTTAACTAATTAGCCGACTGATCGTTACGATTATCTCCCTATATTATGTCCCCCTGGCTGTATAACTCACCTGCACAGACCGCATAGTTCTAGCTTTCATGCTTTTTTAAAAAAATAATTGTGTTAAGCTTAAAAAAACACCCTGTATATATATATATATATATATATATATATATATATATATATATATATTCGCGCTTTTTGCTTCTTACTTCGTCCCCGGCATTCTTATCGGCTAATGATGTTATCTCGTTGGCAGTGGAGCGATAAGGATTCTCTCAAAACTCGCAACTCTCCGCGTTTCTTCAGCTGTCAGCGATCGTAGGTTTGTAGTTCCTAATATAGATATCTCAATTTCTGACATTTGAGTGTTCGGTAGGACATTAGGGAGTTTTAACAAATCGATGAGAGAATATCGAATAGGTCTGTCAAACCGATGTACCTTCATACGCAGTAGTGACTCGAGCTATCCAACATCAATATCGAGGCTGAAAAAATAAAAATAAATATATATATATATATATATAATATATATATATATACGTTTTTCATGTAAAGTCACAGCCCCGGAGCATTTCATATGGCCCGTATTCCTGCTGTCGTGAGAAAAAGCATGTAGCGGTCAATGGTTTCCATTTCAAATGATATATGGACTGACACGGCACTCAGAAAAACCGCCGCAATCGATTCTGGATTCTCGACTCTAAACCCTACAATATATAGAAGGAGATATATATATATATATATATATATATATATATATATATATATATATATATATATATATATATATATATATATATATATATATATATATATATATATATAGAGAGAGAGAGAGAGAGAGAGAGAGAGAGAGAGAGAGAGAGAGAGAGGGGGAGAGGGAGAGAGAGAGAGAGAGAGAGAGAGAAAGAATGTACTAAATTTTTAAAGGTCGGACAGATCTACTATATATTGATAAGGAGCCCAAACGCCAATTCCAGAAAGGCGAGTCCACGTAACACTCAATATATATATATATATATATATATATATATATATATATATATATATATATATATATATATATATATATATATATATATAATATACACGGCGTAACGATTATAAAAGTGAAAGCCTTCAAGAAACAGGTAGAGAAGTGAAAGGAAGAAAGGAAGCCAAGAGTCACTTGCTATCGTTCTCATGCTTTCTTCGCTCGAGGTATTTGAGAATTTCAGAAGCACAGCCTCGCCCTCGTACTCATAAGAGTAGAAAATAAAAATGTAAGCTTGCATTGTAAAACATTCTGTGAGTTTAATTTCCTGCGGAACACGGATACAGCCAATGAAGGCGAACAATAGAGGGGCCCGCAGCAAATGACAAATCTGACAGAAGAATTAGACCTAAAATTGCAACGTGAGCAAGGGCAATGGGGAAGTAATTGTACCTGCGCACATTGCACTTTTGCGGCATAATCGTTTTTGTGCTTCGGCATTTGCTGGGACAGTACGACAGGGACGTCAAGGCGAAGCCCACTGGTTCCTTCGAGTAGACACACACACGCTCACGCACAGGCACACGCACGCACGCACGCACGCACGCACGCACGCACGCACGCACGCCCGGGGCAGCCACGACGCCAGGAGTGCGCAGCCGTAGCCTTCCCAAGCGAAGCGTACCAGGCACGTAATTTGTGACGTATCTCCAGTATCTCCCGTAGGGAACATTCTCCGCCTGGAAAGCGCGATAGATAACGCTAGCTGTACCCGGACGCGCGCGACGCGCGCTCGTGCAGGTGCGCTGTACTCGATTTTAATGCGAAAGCATTAAGTGTTCCATGGAGCGAGCCGACGTCATCAGCTTTGAAGCCGCGCCAAACGGCAGTTAAACTCCCCTCTCCCAATGGAGCGAGGTGAAGCCGTGATCTGAAGGCTCCCAGCTTTGAAGCCGCGCAAAAAGCCACGGAAAACGGCAGCTAAATTCACCTCTCCAAAAGGAGCGAAGTGAAGCCGAAATCTGATGGATAGGTTCCCATTGGCTGGCGCGCGTCATAGTTTCAAGGAACGAGGCTCCCATTGGCCGGCGCGCGTCAGTTTCATGGAGCGCCACCTCATGGCGCTGCGGGCCCGCGCCGCAGTGAGCTGGTAAAAGGAAGCGGCTGACTGCGGAGCCTCCCAGGGCCCGCTCCGGCAGAGCCCGGAGCGGTTGCATGGCTGATGTCAGCGCGGCGCGACCACATCACGAGAGCGCGCGCTCGGCCTTCGGCCGCAAGCTCGGCCTTCGGCCACATGCTCGGCAGTGGCGAAACGTAACCGTCCACAACGGTACGCCGCAGACGAACTAAGGGAGCGGAAGAACGACATTCATGCTTTCGCACTCACAACTCATAAGAAGTGCTTAGGTGTACCTCGAGCCTTTTTGTTTTTCTTTCTCTTGCATCGTTTAGCGAGTAGCGAGTACTCATATATATTAGTAATAAAAGTAAGCACATCAAGCGTACGTTTCAAAAAAATTACTGTAGTGTCTTTATTTGCACTTAAAGTACAAATATATATATATATATATATATATATATATATATATATATATATATATATATATATATATATATATATATATATATATATATATATATACAGCGTGTCAGGGAACATTAAAGTCCTTCAGAACTAACTCTTGACTCTAAGATTAGGCGAACGAGAAAAGAGATCGCTTGCCTTTTCGACAATTCTTGAAAGGAGTGCACTCTGAGGGCCTTTCTTACGTTCCCACAAAAATAGGTGAAGTACGCAAGTATGAATCAACGAACAAGTTTCAAACGGAAAGAGGTGAAAAAAAAAATTGACAAACTATACAAGTTTACGAACGCAAGATTTGGAATATCAATTTCAGTTACAGAATTTGAGTTCGGGGTAGTATGAACACGACTGGAAAGTAAAGGTCCCCTGTGTCCGCTCCCGCCTCAAGGGCACTGCAGACTTAAAGGGATACTTCAACGAAATTTGAAATATTCCCGTCGTGTTCAAAAATAGGTTGAATATGATCCACAATATCCGTAAATGACACTCGCACGTTTGTATTTTGATCCTGGTGGCTGTATTTTTCGTTATAAACGGCCCACTCTGGCAAGCGCTCGGAGAAGGCCCAGCTTAGAGCCCGTGACATCCAACGCAATCGTGACGTAGGTCGTCTCGAGACGAGCCAAAGCTACGGCGAGGCTGACGCCGAGAGGATGGCCTAGTCGTTCCAGCCACCGAAGCGGCTGCTTTTGTACGAATTTTGAGTGACGGGTTAATCTTCTATAATCTTGTAGGGGGACAATAGCGACTTCTGCGACACACAAAAAGGATTCTCGGGAAGAGGGGAGTTCCTCCTTCCCCACTTCTCTCGTCGTGGCCGGAGGCGAGACAACCTCCGTCACTAGCTGTCAAGGTTCCTAGACGAGCATTACAAACGAGGCGTTAGCGACATCTACCAGGTGCTCTTTGCTAATCGATTAATTCGTTTTAAAATTCCTTTTCGAGACTTTTTTAACAAGATATTGGCATGTTCCATGTGATACTGCTCTTTTGGACACATATAGACCAAAAAATGAGCGCCGAAATTTCGTTGTAGTATCCCTTTAAAGCCAATTCAATAAAAATGAATTGGATCTTCGGATCAAGTGTGAATTTAATGAAAAAAGCCAATTGGGGACTGAACTAAAAAAAATCTGCACTCTCAAAAAAAGGGTGTAAAAGGGTGTATTGTTACACCCTTTGTCTCATATAATACACCCCAAAACTTCATTTCGACGTACAGAGCCCTACAGTCAAACAGACAGCCCCAAATTTTATCCAGGGGCTCTATGACGGCGCGATACAACTTTTTAAATAGCTAAAGTACGTATCAAAGACCACATAAAGAAAACACCGAGTTTTTACAGTAGGGCCAAGAAAACCCCGATCATTTTTTTTTTTTTTTGTAGTCAGTAAAACGTACATTAGCTATTTTAAGAAGTTGTACCACACGGCTATCAAGCCCCTCGTAAAAGTTTGGGCCGTATGTTCGACTGTAGGGCGGAGTACGTCGAATTGAAGTTTTGGGGTGTATTATATGGGACAAAGGCTGTAACGATACACCCTTTTACACCCTTTTTTCTTGAGAGTGTGGGCCTCACCAAGAGAACGACCCAGGAAGGACCGAAAGGGAGAAAGGACCCCGCAGAGCCCGACACCAGCCCAACCCCGCAAAGAGGCACAAAAGGGCGACACAAGTGGGTCGACGATGGTCGAGGGCATCAAGTGGGCCGCACAACCCCCACCGTAGTGATATTTGCTTTTCCCCTCCTCGCAAGGCGAAACCCCGGTGAAGCCCCCCCCCCCCCCCCCCCCCCATCGGTCGAGGGGGTCAATTTCAGTTACAATTACAATTTCTAAGTGAAAGTTATAAATAAAGGAAATAAGCTGTTTCTTTCTACCTGCACCACTAGGCAAGTTTAATCCAATTTAAAAAAAAAAAAAAAAAAAATATTAGTTTCAGGCTGGATTGCCCGCCAGGGGAAAAATTCGGCGCTGTCGGCTTCTGGCGGCTAAAGCACCTTACTGGCGGCCACTGGCGGCCACTGGCGGCATTTGTTTGAACCGTTCGAACCGCCAAGCTGCATTCTCCTGACGGCGCTCGCTCTGTCTCGAATCAGCGAAAGGTCAGCGTTCATCGTCGGCACCGCTACCGCTACTGTCCTCCGTTTATCCCTATAAGCTGACAGTGCGATAGGGGCTGCGCGTTTGCCGGACCAATCAACCGACTCCCTTTCATCAGCTGGCTCCGCTTCCAGAGCGTATAAGTGGCTACGTAACCACGTGGCAAAAGATAGACGTACGAGTGGCCCAACGAGCAAGTAGATACCTTCCACCGCACCGTTGAACGGAGCTTACGGTCTGCAGTCAAAGTGGCAGGAGGATCGTAAATCACGCGCCTGGAAACGAGCGAACCCCGGAAGAGAGAGGCATATGGATATTCCGGCGCGTCCGTCGAGAGGGAGTGGTGCGCCCCCCGGGCGTGACGCCCCGCACTAAAATGATGGAAACGAACAAGCCTGACGCTGAAGGCTTTCCCATCAGAAACGTGCTTAAGACGCTGAAAAGAAAAAAGACGCAATAATTGGGGTTCCGTGTTTTCAGAAAATACCGATAAACCCCGATAAATAACCCCCGAAGGGGTTTTGATTATAATGCATTTAACTGCAAAGATGCAAGCGAGCTGGACAAGAATGACGAAAATAATCCCTGGAGAAGGGGAGCAAGAGGGGCAAAGGACAAACACAAATCTTCAAACACAGCTAGGTGACTGGTGCGCGACCGAAAAAATCCGCCTGGTCCGGGTATCGAACCCGGGACCTCTCCATTACAGGTGGAGCGCACTACCAACTAAGCTAACCAGGGGTTTGACGTCAGTAGAGCAGACGGACTTTATCAGCTGCCAATAGTCTAACACCAACAAGGATGAAGCTTGCAATTTAAGGTTATGATTATAATGCATTTAACTGCAAAGGTGCAAGAGAGCTGGACAAGAATGACGAAATTTGGAATTGGGCAAAACCGAAAAAAAACGAAATTAAACCTGCCCATAAAAAAAGAAAAATCCTCGTGACCGAAAAAAAAAAAAAAAAAAAAAACTTTCAGCCTTTTCACTTTGGTGAAGAAGGAAGACCAGCGAAGCTGTACTATGGTGGGAATGAACTAATGGCCTGCCGGAAGTCGGCAAGCCAGAAAGGAAAGGCTGGAAAGGTTCCCGGCCGTCGCTCATAGGTGGCGGTAGCTGTCCATAGTTTAGTGTTATCATTTGTTTGCTGACGGACACGACACTGGGGAAACTAGCTTTTAACAGCTCCGCTTTAAAAAAAATTCTGTGCAGCTTTTTACTTTTTTATTTTTTTTTTAGTTTGAACGGAACTTTTATTAAATGTTCTTAAGGTTGGTGTTTCGTTGGAAACCACATCCCTTGCCCCGTCTCCTTCTGTTCGTGATACCGGGATGGCGTTTTTCAAGCATTTCGGGTCACAGCTGCGAGTTCCATAGACCCCGAAAGAAAGTACACCGGAGTGGAGAAAGGGCCGGGGGGGGGGGGGGGGGGGGGGGGGGGGTCATTTAGCGTCACAAGTTTATAAATATGCGCCTGTTTTATATCATTAGCGCCGATAAATCCGGACCTTCTCTCTGCCACAGTTTCTCGGTGCATAGGAAACTCGCGCTTGAGGTGGGACAACTGAAGTTCCTCTCTGTCGTTCTCACCTCGTCAATGACTACCGGTGACCCGCGCGACCGAAAACGTCGCTGTTGTCGTCCTTCCACGATTGGCCAAACTATAAAAACTGCACATTTCTGAAAAAAAAAACAAAAAAAAAAACGGAGACGACAGTCGAAAAGGGATCAAACGCAAAACGTCTTCGTTCGTTCGTCGTTTCCGTTTGTTTTTTTTTTTTTTTTTTTTTTTTTTTCAAAAATGTGTAACATCAACAAGCTCGCCCTGTTTACTTTTTCTCTAAAAGCCGCTTCACACAGTCCCGTTTCCTTACGTTACGTCCCGAAAGCTTACGTACGAATCACCGAGACGTTTGGGCTTCATATTAAGCGTGGCTACCAGTTTAAAAAGCAAGCCTGGCACGCGACATTCGAGACACGAATGTTTCGCTGACTTCTACGTAACGTAAGGAAACGGTGCTGCGTGAAGCAGCTATTTCAAGGACACCAAGGCCGTGTTCCAAAATTAACTCGATCTTACTCCAGGGTAAAGGTTTTGACCCTTGGCGTTCTAAAACCTACCCACGTCCGGCGTATCTGTGTTGTCACGTGACACGACCCGCCGGAGTAACTCGGATTCATTTGGGTAAGATTCGGAACACAGCCCTTGAGTATGATGAATTCTGCTTTCATTTATGGAAACAAGAGCAGCTCCGGACTGTGACCTTCGGCGGTGCTGGTTTAAGGACTCGATATCTCCGACCTTACACCGTGCTTTTACGAACACCATCGAAATCGTCACTGGCTATCGGTAATCCTGGTCGTGAAGTCCCAGATAGGCATCGTAAGAGGGAGCCACCGAAACATCTCGTCGCTAATGGCGTCCCACGCGGTCGATGCTCGATCCCTCTATCGAACCCGACGGGCTGGGGTCAAGGGGACGCTTTTATGCCATCCTTGATTCATGACTCGAGAACACAACCGTAATATTCTGTATAAACAATTCTGGTGTTTTTACGCCCCACGAAGGTGTCAGGATATCCAGTATTCAAGTAGTACTAGTAGAGATAGAGATCGGCAACCCGGTAGAGATCGGCAACCCACATTATACGCCGACGTAGGTCCACATTAGTGAAGGTTGATCCCATGCTGCAGTTAATGTGTAATTTGTGATAATATAGTAAGGCTGCAGGCGGGAAGAGCTGGTGAATGTTAACCATGTTGAATAAACCTGAGACTGGGGTAGAAATGAACATATAAGTCGAAGGAACAGAAAAGGACAGGACGACGTCTCAAGACGTCGTCCTGTCCTTTTCTGTTCCTTCGACTTATATGTTCATTTCTGTCCCAGTCTCAGGTTTATTCAACATGTGTAATTTGTATCCATTCCGTATCCTGAGCTTCATTATATATATATATATATATATATATATATATATATATATATATATATATATA
This sequence comes from Ixodes persulcatus, assembly GCA_013358835.2. Taxonomy (NCBI): domain Eukaryota; kingdom Metazoa; phylum Arthropoda; class Arachnida; order Ixodida; family Ixodidae; genus Ixodes; species Ixodes persulcatus. The sequence goes on along the minus strand of JABSTQ010011074.1, from coordinate 201,098 downwards.
TATATATATATATATATACAACGGGCATGGTGGCGGGAGGCCGAAGGCGTGGGTATAACTGGGAAGAAAAAAGCCCTTGGTGAAAACAGCAACAACGGACGATTTAATCTTCGACGTTTCGGCCGGAGTCCGGCCTTCGTCAGGAAGAATCGACGATGCAATCAGAAAAGCCAAGCAACTGAACCGAGCAGACCTTATCAGCCCGCGCCCCACGCAAAGCGACACACAACGCACAAATCTATATCTAACTTATAGCATGAACCATCCTAATGTAAATAATATCTTAAGACGACATTATAACATTCTCGAACAAAGCGAGCGCCTTAAACGCGCGTTTCCATCCGCCCCTGGGGTAGTCCACAGACAATCGCGTAACCTCAAAGACGCGCTAGTAAATTCTCGGATCAATTCATCGCCACCACCTAACGAATGCAGGCCTTGCATGCACCAAGGATGTCTGATCTGTAAACAGATGCAGCACACAAACACGGCCAGCAGCACGCACTCGCAGTTCTCGATCAAAATTAAAGGGCACTTAACATGTGCCTCGTCGAATGTCGTGTACTTATTCGAGTGCACGGTATGTAAAATGCAATACATAGGGCAGACTAGAACGGCATTTAGACTGCGCTTTAATAATCACAAATCTCACGCCATAAATCTTCCGACATTGCCTCTATCCAAACATCTCGCTCTCCCAAAACACTCGTTTGATAAATTGTCAGTGACGCTCCTAGAATCTGGATTTAAATGAAATCGCGGACGTGAACAGCGTGAATCCTACCTAATTTACCGATTCAACACAATTAAACAAGGAATAAATGAAAGCCCCGGTACTCTGGCATCGATTAAAATGCTAACAGACGAATAGCAACAGCGATGAGGGGACATTTGTTTAGGTCCCAGACCTTATTGTTAGCAGTGGTACTGTGTTTGTGGCCGGAACTGGACCATCAACTTTTCTCTTTTATTTCCAGGTTTGATATTCATATTTTTTTGTTCTAGGTTTAACATTGTTCCCTTTCAGGTCTGACTCATATGCATGCCCCACGAAACAACAAAAATGACCGTGCCGTTTTTTTTTGTTTTTTTTTTTGTTTTTTTTTTGAGACAGCACTTTAGTTTGCGCGTTAACCTTCGTCTATTGTACAGAGCGCGACACTGTTAGCGCGAACAAGCGATCGCCGGTTTTTCCAGTTTTTCTCTTTGAAACCAAAGGATGTCATCAAAGTTATTATTGCTACGGAAAGAGCTCCTTTAGGTCTATAATGTAGGCGATAAAAATTCGTGCTCGCTAATACTACTTAGAAGTAAAATGCGAAAATGCGCCGATGTCGTGTTCGGGCTAACAGTGTCGCGATCTGTACGCTATCGTTCAGGTCACCCCTGCCCGCCCGGCAACAAAGTCACCCTGCGCCCCCTCCCAAGAAGCTACAACCGTCATCCCACCGTCCTTGAAACTTGGCCCCGACCGTCAAGCTTCTTCACCCGGATACGAACTGCCCCACGCTTCCCTCTCACCAAAGCTCCAACCGTCATCCCGCCGAAATTTGGACCCGACCGTAGCATTGTGTAAACGTTTGCCCATCTGGAACTCTTCCTACGCTTCTTTGGACCGTAGCATTGTATAAATACCACCCGCGTTCATCTGTAAAAGTTCTTCCTGACGAAGGCCGGACTCCGGCCGAAACGTCGAAGATTAAATCATCCGTTGTTGCTGTTTTCACTAAGGGCTTTTTTCTTCCCAGTTATATATATATTATATATATATATATATATATATATATATATATATATATATATATATATATATATATATATATATATATATATATATATATATATATATTGAGGTTTCCTTTATATATATATATAAAGGGAACCTCAACACGCATTGCTCGATGAATTTTTATGAGTCGTTTGCAAGTCGCATAACTCTACAACGATTGAACGAATTTTTGTTTTACTTTTATCAGCGAAAAATAAAAATCTGAACACGGTTTTCGTTGCCATCGACATTAAAGTTTCGGTCTTTTTCTGTTTAAGGATATTAAAATTTTGTTTTTGGAGTTATGTGCACAAACTCCAGACTTGCACACCTTACTGAAAAAAAGTAACTGATTACTATTACAATTACTTCACTGTAAAACGTAATAGATTACAGTTACAATTACAGCCTCAAAAAAGTAATCGAAAAATTACTCTAACTCTAAAGTAATCGATTACTTCCCACGTTACTTTTCAACTTTTTTTATTACGGTAGCATAATCCTTGAGGTCACGTGCTCTGTTGTTCCAAAAAAAAAAGAAAAAAAAAAGCATGGACCGTTTTTGTTTAGAGCTGAGTGAGAAACGCCAACACACCCAATCCCTCTCGTGAAAAGATAATAAATAAAAGGAGCGCTGTTTAGATACATTACTGACAAGAGGCTGGATAAGGTCATTTTTCATACCCGAACGTAGTCTCCGGTGTACCAAAAAAAAAATGTAACCAGGAAACGAAGCAGAGTGAAGTGGACTACTGTCCCGTGCTTAGTAATTTCGAAAAAGAAAAAAACAAATTGACCGTTGTCCAGAAATGAGTGACTCCAGCACATCTAAGCCCTCCCCCCGCCCCCCCCCCCCCCCCCCCAAAAAAAAAATAAATAAATAAATTCAGAAAAATTGTAATGAGTATTTTTGTAATTGATTACTGCGAAAAAGTAATTGAATTACAAGGATCATTACTCCTTAAAGGAAGTAATTAAAGCGTTACAAAATTACAGTAAGATGTAATCGATTACAAGTAATCCATCACTTGTAACGCGTTACGTACAAGTCTGCCAAAATCTACAACAGAGTTTTTTTATTGTTTTGGCGCTTGTATGTTAAAAAAGAAACTGCCACTTCTGCTAGGCATTCTTTCTTTTTTTATCTTTTATGAACAGCGTATCTATCTTGACCGGAAAATGAAGTCCCCAAAGTCACGAAACAATATGGAACTTCTGTATGGTCTTAACAAGTTCAAAGCCGGTTATCATGTTTCGGACTACGTGGAATAGCGTTCTGACATCAGCACGTATAGTAATGCTCACACGTACCCAAAAGAGGTTTTCGCTGCTTCAATGTGATTCTTGAATCTTGAACCGTAAAAATGTAATTTGAAATTGCCTGGACTAATATATTACTGAGCGGAAGAGATCGTGAATTATTGCGGAGTTCAAGTATTGGGTTTTATGCTTAAGACTCCGGTCCCACGGTGGTCATCTTGAATGACCACAAAACGGTGTTTAATTTAATTTTAAAAAATACAAGCTCAAACGTAGCTTTGCTAACATATTTCGCGTGTTCTAGGGCAAGCTCCTATAGTCATAGGTTAATCATTTATTTAGATAATGAAATAGCAAATATTACCACGGGTTTCTAGCTTTTCTCCTCTAAAACTAAAATTAGATAATGTTTTTTTTTTTTTTTTTTTTTTATGGGATTTTATGCATTATATTGAAGTGAATAAGGGATTTCCTGAAAAATTAGTGGCGAGGTGTGTTTCAAAAGAGAAAGTAATTTCTACCACGAAACATTTAGTTCAAAAAACACATTAAAATTAAAATAAAATTGAAAAGCTCTCGTCTAGTCCTTTACAAATGAAAAGCCCGTGGACATATTGACTCGTTAAACATCTAATTCAGTCGTTAACCTACATGATTGTAATAGCTTGCCCAAGAATCCCCAAGAGCACGTTCACAAATCCACCTTTGGACATATACTATACGTACATAAACATCTACAGGGTGTTTCTTTAAGCTTTAAATATTTGTTTTAAAAAACACGTAAAAGTTACACTTAAGCGGTTTGTGCAGGTGAGTTTTACGGCCAGGGGGACATTATGTGGGAAGCTGATCTTTACAATAAGTCGGCTAATTAATTAAAATTTGTTAATTAACTTTTTAATCAGTTAAAATACACATATGGTTCCAATTAGAAACTTACTGAGCGTCATCGAAGATAACTAAATCAACTCTTTTTAGAACGACTCGAAGCTCGCGGGAAACCCGGGGGCGCGCCAAAGTTACCACTCGTGAAGCAGGCGCAAAGGTAGCAGTGGCGGAACGCGGATGATTAGATTATCGTCGCGTTCCGCCGCTGCTAGCTTTGCGCCTGCTGCACGAGTAGTAACTTTGGTGGTCTTTTTTTAGGTTTTACAGATTTGTTTTAAACAGGACGTGAAAGCTACGCTAATGCGGTCTCTGAATGTGAGTTATACGGTCAGGGGTACATATTATAGGGGGCTAATCGTCACGAAAAGTCAAATAATTAACTAATTTTTTTAGTTAAATTAGTTTAATTAGTTTAATTAGGAACTTGGTGAGCGTAATCAAAACCACTAAATCAGACATTTCTTTCACAGACTTTGAGCGCGTAAGAAGGGCAGTAATGCGGCTAAAGTTACCACTCGTGTAACAAGCAGACGGCTGGCGTTGAGAAAACGCGGACGGTGAGAGAGGGAGAAACAGCGCGGGCGCTTTATTGCGCCGGTAGCCTTGCTGTTGCTCCACGGGTGGTTACTTCAACGCTCCACCGTACTTCACACGTGCTCCAAGTCTTTCTCAAATGGACTGAATTAGTTGTTTTCTGATGACGCTTAACAATTGTTTCTAATTGAAACCATGTATTCATTTTTACTGACTAGAAAGTAAATTAACGTATCCTAGTTAATAAGCCGACTCGTGGTGACGCTTAGCCCCCTATATCATGCTCCCCTGGCCGTATAACTTACGTGCACAGACCGCATTAGTGTGACTTTCACGGCTTTCTCTTTAAAGGCCGACGACCAGACTCGAGATTCTGCAAGGCAGAAGATCCTCCCCACCATGGGGGAGGAGCAAAAGCGCAACGGTGGACAGAGTAGGTAGGGGAGAGGAGGACGTGAGGGAGAAGCGGAAAGCGTCAACTGGTCGTCGGTCCTTAAACAAATCTGTAAAACCTAAAAAAAAACGGCTCCGACGTCACGCTGCTACATGTGGTGGCGCTCCTGTCGGCGTGGCGCAAGCGCAAATATTTCCCTTCGCGTTTATCTAGTTTCTGCGCATGCGTAGTGCTCACACCTGGTGTGGGCAAATGCGGGCTTGTTTGTAAAGAGCGCGTGGGTGATTACCATCCGCGAAGAGCGCTTCTGAGCGGACCTGTGTGTGGTGTTCGCAGGCGGCGTGTCGTTCGTGGGCATGATGATCGGCGGCCTGGTGTGGGGCAACCTGGCCGACAAGATGGGGCGGCGGCGGACGCTGCTTTCGGCACTGCTCACCAACGCCCTGTTCTCCGTCATCACCACCTTCATGCCCACCTACGGCCTCTTCGCCGTCACCCGGCTCTGCTCGGGCATCGGGTAGGTACACGGAAGCGAGCCTGACTCCACGCGCCTAGGCAGCGGAGAAAGAATTTAAAAAAAAAAGTTGATTGACGGGAAAACGAAGGGATTACGTAGGCGTTCGCGTTCGGGCTGGTTTGCTACTTTGCATAGGAAGAGGTGGTGGGGAGGTAAAGGGGTGACGAAACTGTAGAAAAGACGTTCGAATGCAAGTTAAAGAACAAATTCCCAAAGGTGACGAATATACGTACATAAGATGTATGCGTATACACTCATGTGTATGCATCTAATATATATATATATAATCGAAAATATGCTGATGATCGAACGTACTTGATCGAATGAATCAATGTCTTACGAAACCCCCGAAAGCCAAAATATACGGCGGAGCCAGGATTTGAACTCTAAGCCTGCCAATGTCCGTTCGGGTGTGTGGGAGGCCCAAAGTTCAAATTATGTCTCCGCCGCATATTTTGGCTTTCGGGGGTTTCGTAAGACATTGATTCATTCGATCAAGTACGGTTCAATCATAATCATATTTTCGAGTATTTCCTCTTCGGAGACCGCCGTACAATGATGAAAAATGCCCGTGATATATACAGGGTGTTGTTGTTTTTTTTTAAGCTTAACACATTTGTTTAAAAAAAGCCGTGAAAGTTACGCTTATGCCGCTTGTGGAGGTGAGTTATACGGCCAGGGGGACAGATTCTAGGGGGATAATCGTAACGATCAGCCGGCTAATTACTTAAAATTCGTTAATTAACTTTTTAATTAATGAAAATAGACATATGGTTCCAATTAGAAATTTGCTCAGCGTCGTCGAAAACCCCTAAATCAGTCATTTTCAGAAAGATTTTGAGCGCGTGAGAAGCGTAGTAGTCCCAGCCTTGTACCTGCTCCACGAGTGGTAACTTTAGTGCACTACTACGCTTCTCACGCGCTCAAAGTCTTTCTGAAAATGACTGATTTAAGGGTTTTCGATGACGCTGAGCACGTTTCTAATTGGAACCATATGTCTATTTTCATTAATTAAAAAGTTAATTAGCAAATTTTAATTAATTAGCCAACTGATCATTACGATTATCCCTCTATAATATGTCCCCCTGGCCGTATAACTCACCTCCACAAGCTGCATAAGTGTAACTTTCACGGCTTTTTTTTAACAAATCTGTTAAGCTTAAAGGGGGGGCACTGACACGTCAAAATCATATTTTTTTTTATTATCCGAAACGATTGAAAACGATGCCGGGACATTACCCTCAAAATTCGAAACTTGAAAATTCAGTATTTGTGAATTAAAAAAACAATTTCCAAATGCCGAATTTGAAGTTCCCGCGCGATCCGCGCCAGTACAGCGAGTCAAATTTTGCGGTCTCCTGAGACTCGACTTTTTTTTAGACCTCCGCCGTTGCCACGGCAACCCCAAGCGAGATGGAGGTGATATCACGCCGGCGCTGGAAAGAACCGGTTTCTTTCCCCACTCGCCGTGTTGCTCGCCGACGACGCCGCCAAGTTTTCCGAGGGAGGGTACAAATCTAGGAAGCAACATCACACCGAACTCTGATTTCTGGTATTTCAGAAAGAGGGGCCGTAGGGCGCTCGCAATTGCGTTAAAAAGCATGTTTTACGATTGCCGTTATTAAATGTTATAGAAATGTCACCTACAAAGCTTCTAAAATTCCTGATTTTTGACGTCACCGATCAAAAGAAGCGAGGAGGTGAGCGCGGGAAATTTAAACGCCAAAAATAAAAAGGCGCACGCGCGCGCGGGGAAATTTTTTTTCGCGATGCGGTTTTTTTTGCGTGTCTGTGACTACAACTTGCATCGTTTTAGACAATAAAAAAAAATACGACCTTTGGGTTGTCAGTGCCCCTTTAAAAAAAACACCCTGTATATATTATATATGGAATGGGCAAATATACTATACAAATCCGATCGTCCTGTTTAAGAGACTTTTTTGTCCTTGTGCAACATGTCCGTTTTGAGTAGGATATAAGAACAGTATTAAAAGTATAACTTTTTTTTCATAATTTCCTGGCACAGTTGACTTTTTGGCAAAACAAGATGTGAAATCGATATTTTATCATCGTTTTTGGTGCACTCCTTCATGAAATGTTAAATCAAATTTATTTATGCCGCCACATGATGTTTTTTTGGAGGGAAACTCGATATAGATATTGTTGGAAGAAAACGGCAAGGGCGTATCTGAAAACAAGCATCCTTTCAGTTATTCGCTTCCAGCGAATAACTGAAAATATTCGAGGGTGCTGCGGCATTAAAAGCAAGAACTTAATTTTTTTTTTTTTTTGCACTTAAGGCACCGACGAAGGCCACAGACACGAACTAAAAAAAGTAAATGACTTACGATCACAGGAAATGTGGTTTATACACATATAAAAAAATGACACACACAAAATGTCCTCATGATTGTCGAGAAGCGCCGTCTGCGTAATCTAGAATTCCCGTACGTTGAGGAGTCTTATGGCAGCCTTTTCAGCGCAACACTCTCCTGGTTAACTAATTAACGCTTATCGCTCGGCCCGGCAGCTTAAAGCCGAAATGAACTTCAAACAAATTCCAGCATTATAAAGTCTTAACGAGATGGTACCTTATTTGAAACATCTCATATCCCCTACGGCTAAGAAAGGAAAAAGAAAAAAAAAAAGAAACAGTAAATTTTGGCTAGTTGATTTCATTACTTTGCAAGTTTAGGAATTTTGATAAATTCCGTCGTAAAAAAACTGACTTTAAACGTCATTATTTTTGTTCCGTACATTATTTTCTACCTTTGGAAGTTAAACTCTGGGTTTGAATTTTTAAAAGCTCCAGCTTTATTGCGGGTCATGTTTACTTTGCAAGAATGCTGCCCAGAACAAAAAAGCTGAGAACCCCAAACTCAGAAAGGCGCGCTGGCGGGAGGTTGGAACGTGGAGCAACGGGAGTGTGTTCAAGCCCATGAAGGCTGTTCGGATGTAAAAGCTGATAAACGTAAAAAAAAATACCGCTTAATTTATCTAGTTTATAACAATAAAACAATTTCTTTTCAATTTTATGTACGCGTCAATCTGAAGGTGTTCCGCGCTTCAGTATTCGTTTCCCTTCTTCCATAGTCGCATGCTTTTGCAACCAAACCTAGAGATTATGCTTTATGTTTAGTTGTCAAAGCTCTAACTAAAGGAATAGAAATCATCGTCCTAGGAGGATATGTCATGCAACGTGTCACGGTTTCCTTATTTTGAACATAAATTACATTAACCTAATTTTCTGTTGTTGATAATGGGGTCTGTATAATGGGTGTAAAGAAGGGCTTTAGCTAAGAACGTCAAATTACTAACTATGCTCAACCGCAATACCGTTCAGTGTCGTAGGAGGTCTAGTCACCAATACTATTAGTGTAGTGGAAAGCGCTCATTCGGAGCACTAACTTAAGCGCAAGAATTTTATGCCCGACAAAATTTTTTGAAGGTATAATGCAAAAATAAAACGCCGATATCGTGTTTGCCCCAACATTATTCAATTACTGAACTGCCCATAGAAGCTGCTTGCAAGAGCAGTACTCCCCCCCCCCCCCTTTCACCCCACGGCACGCATCCCGTCGTTCAACACGCCACCTTTTTCTTTCTTTTTTTTTCTTTCTTTTTTTGAGGGGGGGGGGGGACGTCTGTTATGGTAAGTGCAGCGTACACTACAGAATACGTATGTTTCGAAGCACAGCGTCTATTAGCGCATAAAACGACGGGGGGCCAGAGTCGTGTATTGGAAGAGTTTGGCCAGTTTATGATCTCACCACCGTTACGCCCCCCTCCCAGTGAGCCAATCAGCCCGCGGCGCAAGGTGAGAGGCGCGAGCGCGCATGTGCGTGAACTCTCGTCTGCTCCCAGCTGTGCGGGGTGGGCCACCCTTTTCATTCATTCGCCCAATGGCATGCATGGGATCGACATTCAAATTTCGCTTCTTTCCTTTTATTTTGCTGGCTCTGGCAAAAAAAAAAAAAAAAAAAAGATATAGTGTTGTTTTTCGCTGGGTTAAAGAGCTAAGGAATAAAGCTTTCTCCAGTTTGACCACAAACTTTTATTTGGGCGGAAAAGAAGTCGGCCCGTAGCAGACGACGCGTAGCCTCAACAGTGCTCTGCGGCGAAAGTGGGTTGCGTCAAAATGGCGATCGTTTCCTCTTTGCTCCTTCCTCTCTCGCTCCCTCGGCGCTCTCCCCCCTTTCCTTCACTTTTCTCCTCTCCAGCACCTTCGTCGCCACACCTACTGGCCAGACTCTCAATGTACGGCTTTGCGGAAGGCGGATTGAAGGTAGTGAAGGGGGTACCTTCCTCCGCGAGGGTTCCACAACTGAGCTAATCTAGTAACGTTGGTTTGCATTAAGAGCAATGCGCAACGCACAAGACGTGTTTTTTTTTTTGTTTTTTTTTCGGTGCAGTGTGGGCGGCTCGATCCCGATCGTGTTCACCTACTACTCGGAGTTCTTGCTGAAAAAGCACCGCGGCCGCAACCTCTGCTGGCTGCTGCTCTTCTGGGCCATCGGCGGCGTCTTCGTCTCTGTCACGGCGTGGGGGCTTATTCCCAGGACAGGTACGAAGATCCGCCTGATACGTGTTCCTGGTTTTAGCTGTTCATATTTGACCTACTTCAACGTATCACGGAAAGACAAAACGTAGATCACGTTGCAAGTTCCGCGAAAAAGAAAAAACTGCAAACAATAAAACTTTACTCCGCGATATCTTTTTTTTTTTTTTTAACATTTACTCGAAGGTTAGTCTTGGAGTCCCGTTAAATATTTTATGAATAATAACTTCAAAGGTGCTCGACAAATATAAAAACACAGTACTCAAAGCGAACAGGTGCGGTTGGGTCAAGACGGCTCATCCCGTACGTCAAGGTTGGCGTTGCAGATACACCAGGGAGCTGACGTTGGGGAAAATGAAACGAAAGGGAGTTATAACAGATTGTGTTTCCCTCGAACGATGAGGTATAAGGATGCCGCGCTGCCTTTGGAAACGATCGTCTAAAATTTTACAAAACGTGTAAGCGGTTAAAGTAAATCCTGCTTATCGTATTTGAACTAATCTGGATAAGTCCGGAAAACGTTCCACAGGCTGCCTGACACGTTTCCGTTCAAACGATCTCTGAAACAGCGCAAAGCGGCTCGTTCGCTTTATTAGAAATGGAACCAGTGCTCATTAGAACCACCACTGCTGTATTAGAACCACTTCTGGTCGGCCGCTAGTTATAACCTATTTTAAAAAGAAGAAGAAAAAATACTTTTGAATTATCTTGTATTCTTAATTTTTACAAGCCTGTTCATCTTCTTTTTTCTTTGCTTGCTTCGGAAATCGGTGTACGTACCCAGAAATCACAATTATTTTTACCCTGAGAGATAAGTAGTTTCGATTGTGCATAAACGGGATTCTGAGAGAATTTGCAATATGTGAAGTTGGTCTTTAGCCACCGAATTGACATCGAGAAGGAAGCCTCCATTGGTCATCTAGCTGTGGTTTGACTTTTAATTTGCATGCAGTCAGAAAAAGTCATCCCTTGGTAGCGCTATTACTTCAAAATAACTAGATAATATTCTCTATCATTTGAATCACTAAGATTAGGACATCTAAGTTTACATTTTCAGTGTCCAATTGATGAACAGAGGAAAAACAAAGTGGTTTCTTCAAATAAATTATGCTTTTACCACAGATTCCCCTGTCGGATAAACCAGTAGCCACCTCCCAGCATCAGAACAAAATTCTATTGGAAGCGATGTTATTTTTAGAGTCTTAGCACCGCGACGAAAGCAATCGAGCGAAACCGTGCGTGAGAGCTCCTCGCTCTGTTGCTTCTCCGCAATGCAGCTGGATGCGTAGGAGAAGCGCTCTTCTCAGCCGAGCGCGCGATCATCCGCCTAGAAGAAGAAAAAAAAAATCGAAAAGTTAGATGCTCCAGTTTTAAGCGTGCGCTCGTGCTTATGCGCGTGCACATAGTCTGTACTTCCGTGTTTGCATGTGTGCGAAAACTACTAAAAGGCCTCCGTGCACCTTGTACGAAGTTGAGAAAAATGCAAAGTTTACTTTGTTAGGAAAGCTTAGCGGCGGTTCAAGCAAATTACAGTGTTGTTAACTTGTGTTTTGTTTTATTGCTGCGTATACTGTATTGCGTATTGCGCATAAAGTAATGTATAGTATACATTCTTGCGCGTCCGTTTTCTTTTCAAGGTTTAAAAAGAAATAGTCAGTGCACTTCTGTTTCAGTTCGTTACAACCATGGAATGATGCTATTAGCTGCGAGATGTTTCGGTGGCGCCCTCCTGTGGTTCCCCTTTGTGACGTCATTAGCTTGCAAACAACAAGTTCGATGGTGTTTGTTATTAGCATGGTGGAAGCTTGAAATCATTGCGCTCTTAAAGGAACACTGCCAACACCGTCAAAATTAAAGTTCTTTCATTCCTCTTATTTCCGTCGATGATAATCCCCTTTCCGACGTCATAGTCAGCGTTCGGCCAATCGTGGAAGGCCGAGCACAGCGACGCTTTCGGTCGCGCACGGGGCTAATATAAGGCATGGGCAAAAGAAACCTTTTAGCGGAGTTTGAAACGTTGTCTGCCCCCTTAATTTCTGCCGTTTCCAGGTTTTTCATTCTAGTCTCAGGTCTTAATGTCGTAATAAAACTAGCTATGCATTGATGGCGCAGGTGAGCTGGTGTAGATTTATCACTTTCTTAATGGGGCACTGAAAGGTAAAAATCTTTTTTTTTTTATTATAATTATTATCCTAAACGATTGAAAACAATGCCTGGACATTACCCTCAAAATTCGAAATCTGGGAACTCAGTATTTGTGAAGAAAAAGAACCATTTTTATAAAAGCAGAATTTGAAGTTCCCGTGCGATCTGCGCCAATGCAGTGACGTCCAAGATTAAATCGTTCTGCAACTCGAGTATTTCTCACGCCTCCGAACCGTCCCGCCCGAAGTTTCGTGTTCGCTCGCGTCCCGCGATCAATCGCTCTTCTCCATGCGATCCGCCTATCGCTGTGAGCAGACGACGCTTCACTCTCGGGTACGAAGTTCGTTTAGGGCCCTTTCAGCGATCTCAAGTTCTTTAAAACAGTGTGAAGTCGAAGAGAACGCGCATTGGACTTTTGTGAGCGACGTGAGGGGCCACGTCGCGCCGGTTTTGCGTGAAAGGCTGCCCCGGCGGAGTCACAGCCGAAATTACGGTATACAGACACTAAACCTAGTTGTTTTGACCGTTTGAAAATTTCCTTCACGAAGACTGAGAGATTGTCGGGCACAAAATAAATAACTTCGTCCGATTTCCCGACTCACTGAGTATCCTCACCGAGCGCCGCCATGTTTTCCCAGGGTGGATAGAAATCCAGGCGGTGACATCACCCCGGACTCCGATTTTCGGTATTCCAAAGAAGAAGGGCCATAGTGCGTTCGCAATTGCGTTAAAAAAAAATGTTTTACAAATGCCGTTATTAAATATTATAAAACTGTCGCTTACAAAGCATCGAAATTTCATAATCGATTACGTCATAAATAAAAAGAAGTGAGGAGGTGAGAAGAGAGAGGGAAGGGCGCCAAAGATAAAAAGCCCAGCGCGCGCGTGGAAAACTATTTCTTCGCGTTGTGGTATTTTGTTTTGTTGCGTGTCTATGACTACAACTTGCATCATTTTAGACAACTAAGAAATACGACATTTGGGGTGTCAGTGCCCCTTTAATCCACCAGAGACTGGGTGGGGAACGAGAAGAATCCAAAGTGCAAGAGAAAGAAACAAAGTTTTGGGACGTTGCCTTCTGTCATTCTGTTCCCCCCCTTTTTTTTTTACTTTGGCTACTTCTCGTTTTTTACCCAATATAAGGTAATTTAAAAAAAACGGTAATTATGCAGGGATATTTTTCCTTCCAACAAAGAACGACTGAACATTGCACCGCGTGCTCACAGGCACGACCCTGCTGGGCCTCGGACGACTCCATTTCAGCAGCTGGAGGGTGTTCCTGCTCGTGTGCTCGCTCCCTTCGATCGTGTCCGTGGTGGGACTCGCCTTCCTGCCAGAGAGCCCCAGGTTCCTGTTAGAGGTGTGTGTACGCTTCCTCCCCCCTCCCCCCCCCCCCCCCAATAGCGAAAAGAACAAAAACAGAGTTTTGGTTGGCCTTAAAAATCGGTAATAATACTGATATTAGACCAGGGGTCTTCAAAGTTCTCGGTTGCAGCGTACATACTATAGGGAGTCCTAGGCACGAAATTATGCATCAATACAACACATAGGGACAGGAGGGAGAAAGAAAATTTGCGAGCTCGGGGCACATTTGAGAGTACTTTGGAGAACGTCTGGGTTCCTAGTAATCCAGTTTGAGAACCCCTGTGCCAAACAATACAACTAATGAAGTCATTCGCAAAATTTCGCATCCGTACAGTGCACAAGTGCATATGCTATGTCTTTATTAAAGAAAGAGAAAATTTCCTTCTATGAATAGAGCTATGAATCTGTGAGATTACAGGCATACCCATAGACTTACAAAAAATGGGCCAGTTGTGATTAAGAGCATATTAGACATTACACCATTTTATATGATCACCGAAGGAATGCATATACTGCGAAATACTTTATTTTTGGCGGGTTCAGTATTTTGTGAATTTTACGAAATGCGGCTTTTGGGAATATATTGCGGGCACAAAATTTTGTGATTAGGAGTGGTATTAAATCGTTACGGTGGGATGAAATATCTGTGCCGTACATTTTCCGTAAGCAAGAGAGAATAGTAGATTTTGAGTTCCAAGCGAAATTCCAGGCGAATAATGGCTTTGGCCGAATATTTTCTAATCGAATATCGAATAGTTTCTCCGTGCCATTCACTACTTTTGCACCATGCTTAAACGACAACCCAGCTGAACTCGACAAGGTTGTTCCCAAGCCTCCACTTGTCCCTTCCTAAATTTGAATTTATGGCGCTGCTCGGCGAGCAGCGCCCTAAACGGGGCTAACCCGCTGCAATTGACACTTAGGAAAATTATGAATATCGCCGTTCATCTCAAAGCGAATCATCGGATAGCTTATTCTTCAAACTATTATTCGAAAATTAGAATATTCGCACAATCCAAATTTTTCGCGATATGTTTCGGGTTATGAAATTAGCGAAAATTAGGTCCACTTCGAAAATTAAGTATTTGCAACAAGGTTTCTATTGGGTTTCACACCTCGCGCTTCTGTTTAACTGTTAACTGCGTTCACGGAATTTCGTCTCCTTTCCGCTTCAACCAATGGCAGTCCAGGTCTAGCAACCTGGCCAACCCGCGCCCTCCCCATGTTCATGGTGTTGTTAAGAACGCTTTGTGCAAGACAGACATTTCGGTGTACTTGCGAGTGTATATCTGTAAGAAATATGTGATGAGAATCAATTTCTATATATCATAATTTAATTGTAGAGATTGCAGTAAGCGTTGTTGTAGCCATTCTAACCCGTGTCTGCTCGAGATCATCATGTTCTCGAGAGTCTCGAGGAAGGTTTATTCTTCCGCAGCCACCACAGATACTCCCCTCGGTTGAAAAAAAGTTAAATCAAAATGAATAGAAAAAAAAGAAAAACACACTGCAGCTAAATGTTTTTGCACTGAACACTGCTATAACGATATGTACAATTATTTCCATTGCTAAAAAATAAATGCTTAAGTCATAATCCCAATGCACATGCAAGTTGCGTTTCACCAAATGCGATGGTCAGAACCGACTTGCTGGTTTCCTTGTGTTAAAGTAGTGGTTATGGCTGTATTCGTCTATATACGCTGGTCTTAGTCTACCGGTTGAGATCGTTTCATGACGGGCCCCATGTCAATGACGAAGAGCTTCGACTTTCGGTTGATGGCTTTGAACCAACCTTGGTACGGCTGTTCAAGTGGCTTCTTTGTTCTATCGATGCGAACAAAAACACGCGTACAGGTGTCAAGGTCAGGGCTGATGAGAGAAGGGTGGTTATAATTCTCCCCTAGTGCACATGGACGAGGTTGTCTGAAATATTGTGAAGCATAAGTAAGCATAGGTAAGCATAGTTTAAGCATAGTTATAAGTAAGCATAGGTAAGCATAGAAGCATAAGCATAGGTAAGCATAGTTCGTAAAATCCTGGGCAGACGGGGGTACATCAGGTGACGTGTTGTTAAGAAATTCGCCAGGTAGACCTGTTGCAGTGCCGTAGACAAGCTCAGCAGTAAAGACCCCAATGTCCACTTTGAGCGTAGAACGAATTCCTATCAGAACAATTGGTAGCGCTTCTGTCAAGGGGATGAAGTTGTGAGCACGCAGAAATGATTTCAGTTGTTTATGAAGTCGTTCAACCATTCCATTTGCGGCCGGATGATACGCCGTTGTGCGAAGGCGTTTGATGCCAAGGAGTCGCATCAGTTCAGCAAAGAGCTGCGACTCGAACTGTCGGCCGCGGTCCGTAGTGACTACTGATGGTACTCCAAAACGAGCAATTCATCCTCTGACGAAATCTTGAGCAACTGTTGCAGCTGTCATGTCGGGGATCGGGACTGCCTCCGGCCATGGTGTAAAATGATCCACTCATGTTAGGAGATATGTGAAGCCGTTTGAATGAGGTAATGGACCAGCCAAATCTAGGTGAACATGCTTAAAACGTATACCGTAACTGGTGTAAATTTCGCAAATGATGTTATGGTATGACGATGAACCTTTGATTTTTGACAAGTTGTACATAATCTTGACCACGTTTGGATATTTGTGTTCATCTTTGGCCAGAAAAAACGAATGTTGATAAGTTTCTGCATAGCTTGTATTCCGGATGGGACAGTCCGTGTAGGGTATCAAAGGTTTTCTTGCGGAATGCGGGTGGAATGTAGGGTCGTGATGTTCCCGTTGAAAAATCACATAGTAGTGAATTATCTATGTATGGTATGTTTCCTTCTTTGAGGTGCAGAGATATACCTTGGTACCCATTGTGCTGGAGTTGATGCTTGCAATATCCGAAAAATCAATCTGTTCGACGCCCGGTAGCTTTAAAACAGCAATATCCACGCGCGATAACGCATCAGCAACCATGCACGTTGTACTTTCCTTTGATATGTCGAATGTTGGTGGTGAATTCACTGATGAATGCCAACTGCCTTTGTTCTCTGGCTGTATAGGCATTGCCGTTCGATGTTAGGGCAAACGTCAGTGGCTTGTCATCCGTGAGGATAAAAAATATGCGACCTTCAACGAAATAGCGGAACTTTTTGACGCTGAGGTAAGTGGCAAGAGGTTCACGCCCGAATGCGCTGTAGTGTGTTTCTGCCGCAGTTCATTTTTTTTTTTAGAAGAAAGCGAAAGGTTTAAAATTGTCCACCGATGTTTTGTTTTAGTACTGCTCCGACGGCTGTACCAGAAGCGTCTACCATAATATCGGTCGGTGCTTCAGGCTTAGGGAGCACAAGCAATGTAGCGATGGCAATCGCAGTCTTAATGGTGCTGAATGCGGCTGAGGCTGAATCAGACCGCGTGAATGGAGGTTTAGTATCTCTTGGGCCAACCAATAAATCATTCAACGGTTGAACGATTTCAGCACAACCAGGGATAAAACGGGGGTAAAAATTTACCAGTTCCAGAAACTCTCTCAGCTGACGTATGCTGGACAGTGTTGGATAGTCGCGAATAGCTTTGACTTTGTTGTCGAGTGGTCGAAGCCCCTGGTTATCAATATGGTGGCCCGAAAACTCTAGAGTTGGTACACCGCATTCACACTTTGCGATAATGATTACAACGCCATGTTCATCTAAACTTTTGAATATTTGATAGATGTGTCGTTCATGTTCCTCATTGGATGCGCTGGCCACTAGGATATCATCAAGATAAGCGAAACAGAAGTCTAGTCCTCTGAGAACATGGTCAATAAACCGTTGAAAAATCTGGGCAGCATCACGTAACCCAAACGACATCCGAACGAATTCGAAAAGGCCAAATGAAGTTACAATTTCTGTTTTTTGGAATATCGTCAGGCGCGATGGGTACTTGATAGTATGCTCTTACAATATATATTTTTGAAGATACCGACATACCCTAAAGGTTTGCAGAGAAGTTTCGGAGATGAGGAATCGGGTCAGGGATTGTCTTGCTGTTGAGGGCACGATTCTCCGCATGGTACGCAGTCACCACTTTTCTTTGGTACTATACGTGTAACAGAGATGCCCAGTTGCTAGAAAAAGGTCGTATCAGTCCCAGGTTCATCATGTGATGAAACTCTTGATGTGCCACTTGCAGTTTTTCGGGAGCTAGACGACGGGTGTGGACATGCACGGGAGGTCCGGTGGTTGTGATGAAGTGTTTCACACCGTGTTTGACTGGTCGCTCCGTGCTTCATGGTTGCGTCAAGCTGGGGAAGTTTTCAATGATGGTGTAGTAGTTTGTGTTTGTCTTAAGACGAACACAAACTACGAAAATGTCAAATACAGGCCGGAATGAAAAATGCCGGCTTCCGCCTGTGTGTATCCCGCCTTGAACCGCGCGGTTCCAGACGGGATACAAACTGGTGTCCTAATTTTAGATCCAGGCGGTACCGGCTGGTTCCAGTGGTTCTGCAGAGCCACTGGTTCCGCGCGGTACTGACCGGTGCCCCAGTTTCAGACCCAGGTGGTGCGCCGCCGGAATTCCCGCTGCGCTCACCACTGGACTCTACAAAAGTATTTCGCGCGATGCCCTTAGCCGTTACAAGCGAGATATCGTCGCGATTTCAGACCCAGGCTGTTCCGCCTGGGTCTGAAATCGCGACGATCTCTCACTTGTAACGGCTAAGGGCATCGCGCGAAATACTTTTGTAGAGTCCAATGGTGAGCGCAGCGGGAATTCCGGCGGCGCACACGGTCGTCCAGGTGTCGTCACTAAACACGGTGCACAGAACACACACACAGCACGCACGAGCACAGTATCCAGTGTTAAGCGCATCAGGAAATTCCGGCGGGCAACCGGTATCCGAGTTGTCCAAGTATTGTCACCAAATACACCAGCGCCAAGCGCATCCAGATGCCTCCCCTCCCCTCCTCCTCCTTCGTACCTTCTCTCTCCTGCCCTCCTCCTACAGCTTGCCCGCTAAATTTAGCTGAAAATTGGCGCCGCGTGACCTCAACGCCATTTCAATTTCCCCGCTAAATCTAGCGGGGAAAATGACGTCACATGACTTTGTGTCGCATCACCTATGAACGAATTCAGTTTCTCCGCTATATTTAGCGGGAAAATTGACGTCACTTGACCTCAAAACCAATTTAATTCCCCGCTATATTTAGCGGGGAAACTGCATTGGTGTGTATGTCTGTGACGTCCCATAATGCAAAATGCGCATTCAGTTTCTCCCAACGTTACTAGAACCACTCAGTCGGGAAACTGCCATAGAGACTGCTATGAAAAAGTGGCACCGATCTGTACTCGAGAACCGAGCTAATGGCGATCACAACGCCACTATTTCTCCCGCAGCGGCCACTCGAGGAACTGCACGTGACTTCTATTTTGACTTTAATCGGCCATTTTGGCGCCTAAACAGATATGGTGGAGGGGGTTTCAAAGGTGCCACCCTCGTCTCCCAAGCGGACGCGCCGCGAATTATTGCCGAACTTAAGATGCTCCTAGGTCGGGACGCGTTACGTGAAATCACCGATGAGGCATGGTTGTATAAAAACAATATTAATTGTGCCGCGAAACCTTGCAAACTAAGGATTTTAGAAAACTCCACGCGCCCTTCATTGTGTACTTAATTTCAATAAAAGTTATCACAGAAAAAGTTTTTTCCGTTGGGTTTTGCGCAGAAACATGCTTTTTAAAAGCTCAAGGTGACCACAGTAAAGACAAATGATAAAGAGCGGCGCTGTTGTCGTATTTAGCTCGGTCTCGGTGGACGCCAGCGGCCCAGGTTTCAACGGTGAGTTTCAAACTGAGGGTTCTAGTAACGTTGGTTTCACCACTAAAGTTAGAGGCAAAACTGTCGTCACATGACCTCAACACCAATTCAGTTTCCCCGCTTAATTTAGCGCGGAAACTGACGTCCATGATGCAACGCGCGTGGTTACGCCGACGGCGACGCCGCTCAACGCGGAAACGGGCGACTAAGAGCTGCATTCTAAAAACAGGGTGCGGGATGTAAAAAAAACACGCTTTTCGAGTAAGTCTCGTCAAATTGCGAGGCGCTGGAGAAAACCAGCCTTCTGCGTAAATTCCTAATTTCGAACTCTTTTTGTTCGCGTTCCACCCATTGAAAAGCATGTGCAAGCGCCTGAGCACGCGCTGCGCCGCAGTATTCTTCCGTAGCAAAAAGGCCGTCTGCTTTCATCGCCGTCACCATGGCAACGAACGCCGGATGATCTTTTCGGACGGAGCGTGTATCACTGGGAAGCATGTTAGCCCCCTCCCCCCCCCCTCCCCCTCCCCCCCACCTGCGTTCACACCACTTCGTGGTGACAGTCTTCGGCTGCTCATTACAAACTATTAAACTTTGGCTAGTAGACGGTGTTCGGAAAATCGGTGTTCGTTGCCATGGTGGCGGCGATGAAAGCAGACAGCCTTTATGCTGCGGAAGAACACTGCGGCACAAAGATACGAGGTACGTGCTTAGGCCCTTCCCGCATGCTTTTCAATGGGCGGAACGCGAACGAAAAGAGTTCGAAATAAGGACTTAATGCAGAAGGCCGGTTTCCTCCAGCGCCTCATAATTTGACAAGCCTTACACGAAAGTCATGTTTTTAAACCGGTATTTGGAGCGCGTTTTTTTTTTTTTTTTTCACAACAACATGGGTTTAATGTAGTAATGTGCCGAACCCATGCTCCCAGGGTTCTGCAGCGTGAGCTTTCGCTCCACGTGTTTCGAGCACAGATCCCCCCTCCCAAGCGACCCAAACAAGGGAGCAGACCCGATGAAGGAAAAAAAAAAAAAAAAAAACTCGCGGCTATTTCCGCCGCACGGCGGCGCAACGTACGTGGCCACCTGTTAGGTAGCCTAAATTGTAAAAGAGTCCATCTCGGACCATAGGGAGCGTTTGCAATTCAATGGCGGATGCCTTCTGCGGATATTAGTCACTAGTGGGTATATGCTGCTTTTTTTGCGTTGTGAGGAAGTAGGGAGGCAGAAAGGCGGAGACGTTTGCAGACGATCAACGCTTTCGGCACCTCCTCGAGCTCGTATTGCAAACGCGGCCCGTAAATCACGTGACCCCGAACGAGCAGTTCGACACTCTCTGTAATACAGGCTCTCTGCCACTTATTTTTCCAGTGTCTCCTTGCGAGTGGAACGGTCTGAAGAGAGCCCTACGCGGTAAAAATCTCGGAGGCCATGGCCGTTCAATCGTAGTTCGCAAACAACCCCCCAGACGACGCTCGTCAGTCGAAAAAGGTTCATTCTTATTCACTTCGCCAAAATCCCAACACAACAAAGGTGTTTTTCTTTTCTTTTTTTGTAATTTGGAAAGTCGGGTTAAGATTGTAAGAGAGGGGGGAAGAAACAAATAATTTGCAGAGTAGAAGAAATAAATGAACAAAACAAAACTAATTTGGTCTGGGAATAAACATAAACATGTATTTTTATTTTATTGCGTTCTCTTAAACAGGGTATGTGACATTCAACGATTTCTGCTTTAGTTTCCTCGTGTGTCTTTTATAATGCCTTGCTTTATTCCGGAGGTTGGGATTATTTTGATGCATCTTATTGACAAAACCCACTAGATCCCGTTGACGAGTTTATGCTTGTTTTAAATAAAATATTTTGTCATTTGCTTGATGTTCCTAATTTGCTTATATATCATAGAAAATACTTCGCCAGATCTCTCTCAAGTATGGCCTGATGTTCAAGAGACGCCTGACTCAAATCATGGTACTTTTCATTTCAGATGGGCCGAGATGTAGAGGCTATGTACGTCTATCAGCAAATATTCAAAATGAATCACTCGAACAAGTCAGGAGTGGACTACCAGGTATGCTCTCGAAACCTTGCTAATCCTCTTTTACAGCGGAGCTGTTAAAAGCTAGTTTCCCCAGTTTCGTGTACGGTACCAAACAAATGTCGACACAAAATTACACAAACCTCTGGACAGCTACCGCCATCTATGAGCGACGGCGGCAACCTTTCCAGCTATCATAGAAGAATGGATAGTTGGGCGAGTTGGTGGGAATTCATCGTATGAATCAGCGCGCAAAACAGACGAGGATGAAGAAGAAACACACGGGACGAGCGTACAGCTTCGCTGGTCTTCCTGTTTCACCAGAGTTAAAAAGCTAAAAGTTTTTTTTTCCTTTTCTTTTTTGGTTTACGGCACAGGCTTTTCGTTTAGAATTCGGGGTACCCCAAGGTGTATTGTTTCGCCTCTTCTACGACTTGTGTATAAGCCAAACCTGTCTCAGCTCTCAACAAAGAGTCAGCAGTATATCTGAATAAAAATATCTTGAGGTCCTTTGAAAGCCAGCCTGAAAACGTCTGTAATAACCGTTTGTTAACTTAAGCGTATGCTTAACACTTCCTCTTTTGGGAGCCCTTCAAATTAAGAAGAGGGAAACAGATTTTCTGCCTTGCGTGAAGTAGAATTTGTGCACTGGGCTATCAGCGGAAAGCGCGATCTAAATAAACCAAACCGGATTGCGGGTTGTGGGTCCCGGAGCCCGCAAAGCTCTTGCGAGTTGCGTGACGACAGCGGTGGCGTTTTGCGACTTCCGCTAACTGCATTCGGAATTGAACACATTTCAACTTTCCGAGACCCTCAACGGCCGGTCAGCTAGTTTTCGCCCATACTAAACCGCGAAATTTCTCCCTGCAACGAGTAGCGGAAGTAACAAGGATCTTGCAATCTCTGGGGCACGCCACCAGCAGTCCGGTGTGGTTTGGACCGGCCTTAACTGAGCCATGCATGGGTGAGCATATTTTGGCACCAACAATAGCACCTGATTTTACCTCGAAAGCAGTAGTAAGGAATGTTACGCACCTCGCGGAGCGTTACCAAGTTTTCTCTTTCTGAGTTATGTTAACCTTATTTTATAAAGACGGAGATGTATTTTTCAAAAAGCAAACGACATTCTTTGTGTTTCTCTATGAACCAAATTTTGTAAAAAAAAAAAAAACTATATTTTCCACAGTATACGTACTACGAGAAAAACTTGTATGTTCTTGAGGTGCTGATGAATATAGTTTAAATAACAGTGTGTAAACTTCAGGAGTGCATTTTTGAAGGAATTTGAATGGGAGTGGATGCTTGGTTCCCCCGCTCTCCCGTGAAGTGGCTGGGGTTCGTCGAGACAGGAAGTGTCGAGAACATCCGCAATAACGTGCTATGATGCAAGGTGTTCTTATAACTAAGCTATAAGTGGACAATAGTCTGTGGGTTTAAGGACAAAATAACAAACTAACGCGAGTAATAATTAAAGGTGTTACTACATATTTTTATTATATTCACTAATTTGCACAAGCGCACAATATCCCCTTATCATCGCTGGTCATTGAAGAAAAATTATCCGTTTCCAATAATGGACTCTCAAACAAGACGTTAAAAATGGCATACTTTCTTGTAGTTTAAGGAGCACCTTTTAGCGTAACCACAAAAGGGTGTGCATATTGTTTTTGCCTTTCCGCTTCGTAAAGGGGCGGTGCAACGATTTTAAGATGAAAGGAATTTGCATTCGTCATTTTTACGTTGTTTATTGTGTCCCGGAGGATAGGGAAAGCATCTCCTTCATTAAAAAATGTCGCGATTCCGCTGCATAATCGCAAAGCAAAAGTCGAGCTTTTTCTCCCACCTGCAGCCGCGAGTGGCAGCCGAAGGAACTACGGCGAAAAGCTTACGTGACCTCGCTCGGCTCTAAGCTGCAGCAGAACGCCTGCTAATGTTAGCAGAGAGAGGGAGAGGAAGCGTCGTCCGAGAGAGCACATGTGAAGCTACACGGCACCCCGAGTTACGTCACTAGGATTGGGACCAGGTGTGACCCTCAAGACTGGGAGTGAGTTGAGGGGTGCCAGAAACGCCAATATTTATCTTTTTTTTTTTTTACACAACTAGGACACGCAGGCGAAATCGGTTTTCTGTTCTTTACTTCAGAATTGTCAAAGGGCAACTTCCAAAAATTTTTGACCAAAGTCCAGAAATCGTTGCACCCCCCCCCCCCTTTAAGAAGCTGACATGCACCCAGATTCAGTAATTCATTAACATCACAACACCCTCATAAACACCACCAAGATAAGTCTAAACCCCCCCCCCCCCCTTTTTCAACATTTTTTTTACACGATCTACACAACCCTACAGACCTTTTCCGCAAGGGCGCCGCCATCTTGAATTGTCGTCACTTCTAGTATGGGCGAAAACATTGTTTTGCCGTCGCCACGCCAATGGAAGGCATATAGGATATAAGAGGATATAAGCGTAACCGCCACACATTCTCGTTTTGCCTCCCCTCTATTTTTTTCCTATTTACAGGTTGAAACGTTTTTTTTTTTTTTTTTTCGTCGCCCATACCGGATACGTCTATTATGTGGCTGGGGGCGAGACTACATAAAAAAGGTCTATAGTGTACACATCCCGAAGCCTCCCAGAAATTTGTAACGCCCCCCCCCCCCCCCCCACCAGATTGAAAATCCTTGATAAACGTCTCCAATTTGGTGAAATTATCCGCTGAGGTGCGTTGATATAGTCACATATTTCATTATGTACTATGTGAAAGACTCCAGCGGGTGAAAGGTCTTCCACTACCTTTTACAGCATATAAGCATAGGACACTTTAGTGCATAAAGATCAAGGCAACTTGGATGACTCGCAATTCCTCCTAAAATTTTCAGCTGTCTGAGTTGGAGTTACCAGGAAGGAGGGCCTTTCATGGAATTCCACCAGCGGTCAACCGGACTCTGTTGTCAGATTTTTGCTTCTCGCTGGAGAGCGTAAGTATACACTGCTTTACTGATTTGAAACAATTATGTGATCATGAAAACATTCGACCATTTATGCATGTTTACTGGACTACTACTGCATGATACAGGCATATGAATGAATCTGGATAAAACAAAATTAGAAGCCATTGTTAAAATGCTGGTAGCACTGTAATGATCACTGTCTTTTAGTTTCATCTAAAACGTTCATTTCCTTCTAAACGACATCATCTTCATTCTTTCAGGGTTTATTTATAAAACTTAAAGTTAGAAAAACTACTTTTAAAGATTATAGTACTGAAAGTGTAGTCAACTATTAAAAGTTGAATAAGTGCAAATCCATTTGAGTCAAGTACTAGACTCGTTCGAATAAAACGCCGGTTGACACACATTGTCCAAGCATGCTTGTTTTACCCTTTCGTATAAGTAGACAAAAACCAGAAAGGAAGAAGTATTATTTTAAACATTGCCAGAACGCTTAATTAAGGAAAGTCTGTATATCAATGGCAATTATTATATCTACAGAATTGAAGCTTAACCTGTGCACGCTATGCACCTGTTTCTAAATTGCACAAAGAAGCATCCTGCGTTGTCTCTTCCTGCCAAAAAAATATTTCGCCGGGAAACTTCTTAGGCAAATGCACCCTAAAACATCTGAGAGCAGCATGGCTGCTTACGTATACTTCCAGAAGCAGCATTCAATGCTCGCACTTACCCACTTAAATTGGGAAACTTTTGCTCCCTTGTTAAGTTACTCCGCACACGTATGTTGTTAGGAAACTGACCATGTTTGAGGTATAACTCGTTTACGATATTTTATTATAATACAGCAAACACAAAATAAATAATACGTTCTATCATATTCAGTGTGATAACAGTTGGGTAGCAATATTATCTTTTACAAAGCATCAAGCCGTATTTGTTTGACCTAGTACACACTCTTTCTAGAAGTGCCAAATAAACACTTGAGAGCAACTTAGAATTCACTGTCTAACAAGCTTTTCGCGTTTGCCAGACATTCGTTGTATCTGGCTCTTCGGTATTCTATTTATCTCACTTTTTTATACATGTTACCCTTACATGGGTAGTCTTTTAACTATAATGTGCGATCCTGCGTTGGACAGACATGTGCATGCATATGTAGGCAAACTACATGCCACAATATCACAACCTTGCATTTTTAAGACTTAATTCAGGAGGCTAGGAGTTGACTGAAACGTAGTTTTAAATATAACACTTCAACTGTGAAAACCATTCCATTAGCAAGGTCATAACAAAGTTAAACCCATATCAGGGAATACAAATATTTGTTTATATCTTCTTTCAGTTCTGGAGTTCGTTTTTCCAAATGATGTGCCCACCTTTTGCAAAGATTACAATGATTATGTTGGTAATCTGGCTTACCACCTCATTTGGGTAAGTGGATTTAGTTTCTTTTATGTCAGAGGTCACTAACTTGTCATGGTGAACCATAATAAAGAATATAACCACTAATTCTTCACAAAATTGATTGAAAAAGAACAAACGCGCCCTAGGGTTTTTATGTGGCCCCTCGCGTTAAACTCATATCAACTCATGCCGAACTAAATAGAGACAAACTTGATTCACTAAAGTAGGCAAATTTGTAAAACTCACCAAAATGTATTCTAATTAATAAACTATAATAAGGTTATGAGAATTGGAAAAGATAAACAGCTAATAAAATTTGCTGAGTCGAAGTCGTTAGGAAAAGGACAGCATAAAGAATGCTAAAGCACTAATTTAGCAGAATATGTGGTCAGTGAAAGAATGTGCAAATATGCCAGTATCTTCTTTATGCCATACAATATTTTCTACTTGTGATGTCAATATACTCAGCACATCTGGTGGAAAACGCTTCAGTCTGGTTTTCGTAAAATGAACGTCACCAAGAATGATAGGGTGTTCATAAGATATATGGCCAGAAAATGTTCTTAGCAGAGTGGGGCAAATACCTTTATACGTGATTCAAAAGCCTGGGATAGAAAGGAAGAGAAAACCCAAAGATGTTGTTTTGCGATATGGCTTATTTGTTAATCGTGGCAGATGATTTTCAACAATGTCGTTATTAAACCAGCTCGCTCGCAAACTTTTCCTATTTTTACATTGGAGTAACAGTTGCCAGAAGGAATGATTGCAATTTGTTTCTTTTAGGATATAAGGTATATATCTATACCTTTAAAAACAATATTTCCAGACGTCTCAGTCTGTGTGTTCTGTCTTGCAGATTCTATGGAATGAGCATCTGGTTCCCAGAGTATCTGAGAAAGCTGCAGTCTGAATCATACAGTTCAGAAACGGCAGTTGAAGCAAATCACTACATTCGGAACTACATCTTCAATTATTCAATTGAAAACACGAATTTTGAGAGCTGCGTCTTCCACAATGTGAGGTTTACTGGAATTGTCCTCAACCACGTATTATTCACCAATTGCTCCTTTATCAACAGGTAAGCTGGCTGTGGTCACACTTTTGCCAATATGTCAGTCGGTACAAAACAATAAATTCTGGGGAGATTGGAAGCATTGTTCGACAAAATTGTTTTTCCTATCTGTTTATATAATTCACAGCCCTTTCTAAGACACCGAGTTAGATCGCGAAAACATGAAATGGTCTAATAAGAAGTCATAGAAGTATTTCCGGTACTGAAGTGTAGTACACTCAGTCTCATATGATGTACAGTGGTGTAAATGCTACTGGTTCTAGCGCATGGCTTCATCTATCATTTCATTTGTACGGGAGCACACAAAAATAACCACAAGACGAAGCAGCATGCTCGCGCCAGCAGCTTTCAAAGCGTTGAACAAAACCCACGCAGTTTCCATATATACCTTATATACCATATATTCATATACACCTAATATTCCTTCCAAAAATGGTCACAACTTGTCTTTATAGTTCAATTAGTGTAAAAATAAACCGCAAACATATTATGTTTTATCAGCAGACAAAACTGTTAGTTTTGACTAGCTGATTGATGAAAATTTCGGGGTAAAGCACCGCAACGGGACACGGACGAAGACGAGACAGTATACGTGCACTGTCTAATCTTTACTTCGTTCATGCCCCGTGGCGCTGTTTTACCCCAAAACGTAATAGTAGACACTGAAACGTGCAATATTATTGATTGCACTTCAGAATTTAATTTGTAAAGTTGTAATTTCAGTTTTATAACTCTTTTTTGTTGGTGTCTGTAATCTTCAGAGCTTTTGCGCAAATGAAACTTACAATATTTTTTTTAACTGTAACCTTCAGTTATGTTTAGAACTCAGTTCAGTCTAGATATGATGTAGTGAAGAAATTATTAGACGTGTGCAATACATATGCATAATTAATGTCACGCTATTATCCGTTCATCCTTAAGCTGAGACTAGAAGCTCCGCCTTCAGCGCGAGCTTTCTGCCCTTGCTAACACAAGTGTGAACGCGCAGGCACGCGCAACCAAAGCACTGCGGAAGCCAGCGAGCTCGCGCTGAAGGCGGAGCTTCAAGTCTCAACTTAAGGGTGAACGGAGCTTGGTCAGATACTTGCTGGTCTAACATTAACAGAAATCTAGAGAATTATAGCACAGCGGAGTGTTGAGTATAGGAAGTGCAACCCCCACTCTTGACAAAAATGGCACTAAGTAATGATAATTCTGAATGAGGTTTATTTCAAAAGGAAGACGCTTGGCGAATGCTCCTAAGCAATCACGAACACTTGTTGTCGTTCTTGTTCCAGCTCATTTAGCGACGTTCACTCGAGTCGAAGCTTCTTTCGCCAGTGCGACTTCATGCGCGTCCGCTTCGTGGACACGGACTTCTACGACTACCGGTTCGACGACTGTGCCTTCCACAACAGCACCACATTCCTGAACCGGGACACAGGATGCGCCATTGACTTCGATGTCAACTTCCGTCTCTCGGACGTGTTTGTGGAGAATCTCTTTGCTCAGCTGGCCATCATCCCGGGAAACATAATCTCGTCCTGCGTCATCGACAGGTTCGGAAGAGTCAAGACGCTGGGTGCGTGTTTGTCAGCTTTGCTTCCCCCCTAGTGAAAAAGCCATTTGTATGAGAAATTTCTTGTGTTCAATGAACACATATGAATCATACAAGATATATAAGAACATATGAGAACCATATAAGAACTATATAAGAAAATATAAGAACCATATAAGAACTATAAAAGAACCATATAAGAAACTTCTCACAAGTTTCTTATATGATTGTTATATGTTCTTATATATCCTATAAAGTACTTAAATAGTTATTATATCGTTCTTATATGTTCTTATATAGATTGTATGATTCATATGTGTTTATTGGACTCAGAAATTTCTCATACAAATGAGATTTTTCAATAGGCCCTTTCTAAATAATATGGTACACGTGCCATGCTAGCAGTAATTATAGTGCTGTGGATTGGGAAATAACAATGTCTAAGTAGATTTTAGTCCAATTGCATTACTGGAGAAATCAGCTTGGGCAGCACTTCTGAGACGGGGTGTATTTTTAAGGTTTGTGAGCAGCAAGCAGTTTTAGAAACCATTAGGTGTGCCCATGTGCACTGCAGAGAAGTATATAAAAACAAATGTCAAGCAGAACACACATACCCCTTAAAATTACAGGATCATTTTTTCAGTGCACAAATAAACTAGTCATTGCCGAACACTCATTCGACGCCCAAATGTAGCGCTAGTGGTCCGAACCAGGTGCCAAAGTTTCATAACTAAGCGTTATCTTATTCAAAAGTTTCAAGTGTTTATAAACCTGTCTAAGGGAAAATGGCGGCCGATTGAGTCCCCGAAACATGGAGCATATAGGCGCCATTTAACGATGGTGGGCCCCATTTTCCCATTAAAATTTTCAGAAAATCACTTACAACTTTTGAATAACATGACGGTTAGTTCTTAAACTTTGACATGCGGTCCGGACTGCTAGCGCGTCATTTGAGCGGAGAATGACCGTTCGGCGATGCGTTGTTTATTTGTGTGGTGAAAAACACTGTAATTTTTAGAAAGGACACTCTGTAATATGTTTTCGTGAACCGTTAGGACATTTGCTCATCAAAAGCAAATAAAACAGGGAAAGAAAGCACTCTGGCTTTTTTAAATATTTTTGGGTTTTTTTCCAATTAAATGCCCCAATGACCCAAAAGATTTTGTCAGCTTGACACGGACGAAGCTCAATGCCATGTCGGTCCATAAGAAAATTTGAGCTTTTAGTTGCAACTCCTGATGGAGATAAATTTTTCCTTCATAATGTTCACAAATTGTAATCATTTTCACAATTGCGATAAATTACAATGTCCTGAATATAAAACTGATTTAATTATATATTCGAGGTAGGTTCGGTCACGCGCTCGACACGTATAACTGCGAAGTGTCAAAAAATGGTATTTGACCCCCAGCATACATGTTCTACTTTTTAGGGGTCTCTCTTTTCCTGTCGAGTGCAAGTGTGCTGCTGGTGTGGGCATCAGTCACCAGGTCGTCAGTGATAACATTCCAAGCCATCTTCAACTTCGTCTCCATTTCGGCCTGGAATGCTGTAGACGTCATCACCACCGAGTCGTACCCTACGACGCTAAGGTTAGTTCTTGATTTTCTTCTTTTTTTTAAAATTCGACCGATTTCTTTTGACATGTCACAATTCACCATGTGGCATAGTTCCTCACAGAATACATGGTAATTGATTTTATTATGCTGTTAAATTACTGTGCCGCATAAGTCAGTTGCTCCAGATCACACCCCAGAAAGCATATGTTTCCTTTCCTACA
This sequence comes from Ixodes persulcatus, assembly GCA_013358835.2. Taxonomy (NCBI): domain Eukaryota; kingdom Metazoa; phylum Arthropoda; class Arachnida; order Ixodida; family Ixodidae; genus Ixodes; species Ixodes persulcatus. The sequence continues at coordinate 171,103 of JABSTQ010011074.1, read as the reverse complement.
GATGGAGACCATTTGTGTAAAAATAATGAAGTAAGGGATACGGGTGTGTTTGTGTGGACTAAATACAATATTAAAAAAAGCGCTTGAGACTTTGCTGTTCCCACTGTCTCAAGACTTTGCTTAAACTTCGGCAACTCAATATTCTGGTTTCTAGTCTTGTGAGAAATAGGCTCAACAGGTAAAATAACGTCTAAATTTTTTCTCCTTCACCAATCCTTTATAACAACACTTAAAATATGCCCACTTCTGAATTACTCCTTTGTGATAAATTACTGCCGGTTACTAATTCAAAAGACAAAGTAAGATTTGTCCCCATTAAACGGATGTCTCCGATAAGATGAGATTAAATAGCAATTCAACATGAGCCATGCTGGGTGTTCCCAGAACCCGTTTCCCAAATTATTTGAATGGTCCACTGCCTTCATGTGTAAGGAGCTCATTTTTATCTGGATTATGAAACCAGGGGCGGATTTAGAAAGGGGCAGGAGCAGGAGCCGCCCCCTCCCATTTCACCCCAAAACGCCCAAGAGTGATTTTTTTTTTTTTTATGGAGAAAACAAACTTAGAGGGCGTTACCGAAAACCATTTTGGTGACGCCACTATATAAGAATTTGGAAATCGCAGAGAGTAGCCTCTCCTTGTACGAACTCCAAGTTACAACTCCATATGACGCCGTCGAATGGCAGCAAGCGCAGAAGCATAGACTCAATGGTAAGCAGTGCAATGGAGTTTCGTCGGTATTCCGTTAACCTAGAGCACAGTTTTTTTGTTTTTTTTTTATGCGTTTCAAGCACAAGGAGGATACGTTGGCGCCGCAGAACGTTGGGGCAGAGCGGGTGAAATTCTTTAGTGCTTCTCGAAAACTTGCACATAATATATTTTTTGGCCTGTCCGGAATCTCTTGGATTTTCGCCGAAAGGCTGAGAATTCAAACTCAAAAGTGCCGACATTAAAAAAAAAAAACTGTATGTTCGAGTTTACTTGCGTTGTTATCGCGAAGAATATTTGCTTGAAGCTCCACCTAGTTAGTTTGTTTTTGCCATTTCTGCGAGCACTTCGAACTCTTTGCGGGTCATCGAGCTCCATGCGGCAAATAACCAACCAAATTCGCTTGGCGGCACGTACGCTTTGTGTGCGGCGCAACAGTCACTATACTGACGCACACGCAGACCAAATGCCGCCTTTACAAAATTCGTTCCTTGTACGCAGCCCATTTGCTTTGTGGGCTCCAAACCAGAATGGGTGACCTTGACAATTTTCTACTTGAAAGTTTTTCGTTTGCCAGTATCTCTGTGTCGTCACGGCCTTCTGTTCTCTGCTTCTTTCGGGGGTTCTTGTTGTGTTTATTATGAGATACATATATTCATATATCTAGCTAAAAAAAATGACGTTGGTGTTAAGACCGCTAAGGTCGGTCGGCCTTCGACGTTCTAGCTACACTGGATTACGCAGTTGATGAGAAATTGAGCCAGTGCAGTATACAACGCTATACTTCGTCTCACCCTAGCATGGACTAACCGTGAAGGCTGTGCTGGCGCGAGCGGCCAGCCTTGACTGCCTTGACTAGAGCACATGCTGCACGAGCGCTCGTGCAGCCGCCGCGGCTTCATTCAAAGCGACTAGCTCGCGCTTTTAGCACGCGCGGCTTAAAACGTGCATCGCGCAGTAGTGATGCACGCGACCGCACGCCAATACGTTGTTCATCCAGATTGAAACTGGCAACACTGGGTTCTGCAGGGGGAGCTTTCGTTCCACGTGCTCTGAGCTGCAGTGCGTTGACACACTTGGCCTCCGATCGGCCCCTTTATAGCTAGCTTACAGACTTGGGGAATTGGTGGCTGAGTGTGTTAGAGCACCGCAGCTCGGAAAGAAAACTCGCGCTGCAGAACCCAGGGACCCTGCAGGTTCGATCCTCACCCTTGCCCATTTCAATCAAATTGGATGATCATCGTACCAGCGTGCGGTCACGTGCCACTACTGCGCGATGCACTTTAATAAACCCAGGCTAGCAGGTGTACTGCAGCATAAATTTCTTATCTACAGAGGAGACTTCATACGCTCAATGGGGCTGATTAACGTCCCTCTTACCAAACAATCAAACGAGAGAGAAAAGCGTTCACGGCAGGAGAAGTGCGTGTTGTGCAGAGATCCATGGCCAAATTACTTTCAAAAAGTAATTAAATTACATTACAAATTTATTTTCTAAAAACTGCAAAAATGTAATTAAATTGCATTACAAATTACCACAGACTAAAAGTAATGACAACAATTACTTTCAAAAAGTAATTAAATTACATTACTAATTTATTTTCTAAAAACTGCAAAAATGTAATTAAATTGCATTACAAATTACCACAGACTAAAAGTAATGACAACAATTACTTTCCAAAAGTAATGAAATTATTTTAACATTACTTTTGAAGACCTCGAGGCAGTAATTTCTGCTCCTTTTATTTACCGTATACACCAACACAGCGTTTACAAAACAACCCCTCGTTTGCCCACACAGCGCGCAGGAACCAGATTTGGGAGAAGCGAGGTGCTGTGCATGCGCAGTGCCGCCAGCAGCGCCAACGCAGTGATGTGACGTCAAAGAGCTGAGTTGGTTCATGCGTAATGAAACTCAGATCTTCCTGTTTACACCGCAACAACCTTATGCGCCTCAAAGTGAACCATACTAAAAGTGATTTTGCTGGCGCACATGACATAAGTGTTAAACATGATGAATATGGATATATATTTTTAGATGTGACTCAGAAGGGCAGTCGACTCACCGGTTTCGCTGTTCATTCAACTGAGAAGGTTCTTACTAAAAGGGTGATATGTTTCCGTCTTCCTGATTTAGAAGTTGTAGTGCGTGTCAGATTGTTAAGTCGGGCAATGGCAGCTCGTTCTTACAAGGAGTCGTCACGTGAAACGTTTCCCTTCCGCCTGAGATGCAATCTAATTCTATTCTCCCAAAAGCACTTAATATGCTCGGCAACAACTTTGCGTGGCGTTTCCGGGGAGAGGAGGAGAGCTCGCGCACAGCTTTATTCAGCGCTCAAAATGGGAGAGGGAACGCGTGCCTGTACCCTCCACTGCTTTGCCAAGAAGAGTTGTCGCCGAGTATAGTTGACCTATTCTCGGTCATTCCTTCCAAGGAGCATTTTTCCCAAACACCCGAAGAGCCCAAGTTTATGAGCATTGTCCCACAAAGGGCCTGGATAATTGATCAGCAGAAGCGTCGCCAGTTGAGAAATGGCGCGAGCTTCCTAAATTGTGTTCTTTCTTAACAAACGGGGGGCGACATCTCCTTGTAGGCTTATTCCCGAATAAACTTCTTAAAGGGGTACGGAAACAAAAATTGAAATATTCAAATTTAGTTCGGAAATGAGTCAAGCATGACGAATAATAACCGTAAATGATAATCGCACGTTTGCATTTTGAACGATTGGCTATATTTTTCGTTCCAAACGGTGCACTCGAGCAAGCGCTCGAAGAGAAGCGAACGGAGAGCGCGATGCGTCATGGGATATCCGGCGCAAACAAAAACAGAAAGAAAAGATTCCCCGCATTCGTGACGTAGCAAGGCTGGCGGGGTTATGAGCTTTGCCCTTGGTGGCGTTGTCAGCGTTGTGGTGGTGCCAATAGCGTCAACGCGTTACAACCGAGCCGTTCGAAGTACCCGTGGGGTGACAAGCGCGTGGCTGGCCCACGTGGGCTGGCCCAAGGAGCACGTAGCTTCCACAGCATTGTCAGCTAGGGCTGAACGGGGTGGGGAAAGCAACTTTTGTCCGAGTTTTCAGCGACTGGCTAATCTTCTAGGAGGAGAATGCCTGTATCCGGGTGCACAAACGAGGGTCCGAAAAAGAGGGGAGTCCCTCCTTTCCGTCTTCTTGGACTGTTTAGTTCAATGCGCTATTTGTGAGTTGAGGAGGAAAGCTAAGAAGGAAAATGTTGAAATGCCAAAGAGCGGCGCTGCTCCGAAAGAATCTGCTACGTCACAACTACGTAGCAAGTTCCCCAACGTTGCTAGATTACCTCCCAAATAGGCTCCGCATGCATCCACCAGGTGCACATTGAAAGATCGTTTATTTAGCTTTAAAATTAGTTTTCTTGTGCCTTTCAACGGAAGGCTGGTGTTTTTGAGGTTAGGGTGCAACATGCAACACATTCAAGCTAGAAAAAAAGCGTTGTAATTTCGTTCTCTAATCTCCTTGTAGGCTTATTCCCGAATAAACTTCTTAAAGGGATACTGAATCGAAACTTAAATATACAGGAAACACCTAGAGATAAGTCAAATGAAATCAGATAAGCCTGTAATTGATAATCGCGTAGTCATATTTCAAGCGGATGGCTGCATTTTTCGTTCTAAATGCCTGGATTTCGGCGAGCGCTTCAAAATCAGCCGTCGAAGAGCGCGATGCATCTCGGGAGATCCGGCGCGGTCTTGACGTCATCATGCCTCGGAAAGCCAAGCGTACCGTAGTTATGAGTCTTGCCACTTGGTGGCGTCAGCGTGTTACAATCTCGCATAGTCGAAGTACCCGAGGGCTGTAGCATATTGCGGTCGGAGCCGGCGGAGCGACTTTGAGTGAATGGTCGCCGACCAACGCGACGAGAGCGGTGGGTAGATGACATTAATAAGGATGAAGATGCCGCCACACCACTACATCACCAGGCCATGATGGCCGAGAAGCGATTCTGCCTAGAGTCGTATTTGTACGACCCGTCTGTCTTGTCTTCGTCGTCCGCAACAGGTAACAGAGCTTATTTACAAAACGATCTTACAGCAAAACCTAAGAAAAGTTCCGTATTCACGAAGCGAAATTATCGCAAGTTTTTCGCACGCTACGATGAGATCCTACGACCACGCCTACGACAGCTACAAAGCTTTACGCACTTTTTATGATCAAATTTACATCGCCGGCAACATCGCTCGCTTACGTCGTCGCGACGACCAACGTGCATTTCTATGTGCTCCCTGTGCGCGTCCCAACGAGAGAAAAGAAGAAGAAAAAAGTAACTGAAACTGAACGCCACGGCGGAGACAAACGCTAGAACCACAGATACCTGAAAAAGCTACAACGACAAGGACCCACCGACCAAGCGACCACCAAAGACGCTAGGCTTAGCAAAACACTTCGACGATCCGGGGCAAGACCATCTGCACACTATCGGCTGGCTTGATGAATGGAATTCGCACACGCGACATTTGTGGACCCTCCTCGTATGAATAGTTTGAACCCTGACCTCTAATTTGGGGTAAGAAGGCCAGTCTTTCCCCTCGTCGTACCTAGCTTGTTTTCAGATGCAGCGGTGACGAACGATCTCGTCGAGAAGGGACACTTTCCTCGATTCAATCTCCTTTCTTTGTGTGTGTGTGTTATAGAGTTCAAATAAACGCCATATGGATTGCCTTCGCAACTTGGGTACGTACACTTTTTTTAGATGTCCATTTTATTTCGACATCATACGCCAACACATGTCGAGTTAGAGCAGTTTTTGGGAGCGACTCAATGCCGGTCCAATCTTTCTCTGCCGAGCGTCTCGTCAGCATCGAGTTGCGATTGTCTAGAGGCCCAGCGGTTCATAAAAACGGTTGTAAAAGACCGTTCCCGAAGCGGTTACCAAGAACACAATGCCAGTGCGGTTCTGCTCACAGTGCAAACGGGTATTTACGTGGATCTTGCTGACACTCTTTTACTTCAAACGCATCTTCCTGGACGTTGGCTCTCTCCCGCATCCCCGAAAAGCGCCGCAGGGATTTGTTTACATGCGCGCCGCTTTGCAGAGCCGTACGGGCCGTCTCCTTTTAGCAACGATGGTAGTTGTGTAACTTGTGTTGACTTCTTAGCGATCGAGTTCGTTATCAGTTGCGGTCGACGAAGGCGGCTATCTCGTGATCAGGAAAGGTGGGTATGCGGGCCCGTTTAAACAGACATTTCGTAGCGTGAATATTACATCGCACGTACACAACTCCAAACCACCCCAAAGAAGCGTTGCCGGAAAGACCACCCGATACTAAAACGAACGGTGGCCAACTCTGCTGTTGCTTTCTCCGCCAAAGCGCCTCGGTACTACGTTCAGGCCTAAGTAATGCCTATGAGTGGCCGTACTTCCCGTTGTGGCGCTGCTCTTACGGGCATGTTGTCGTCACGACACTCCATCGAAGCTTCACAGACATCCACGAGGTGGTTTTTGGTTATCGTTTTATTCAGTTTAAAATTCGTTTTCTCGCGTTATCCTACCGAATATTGGTATTGGTGAAGTCCTATTTTAACCCTCTTTATGTTCAAGCAAAGAGATGGGCTCTAGAATTTGGTTTCCGTACCCCTTTAAAGGGATACTACAACGAAATTTCGGCGCTCATTTTTTGGTCTATATGTGTTCAAAAGAGCAGTATCACATAGAACATACCAATATATTGTTAAAAAAGTCTCGAAAAGGAATTTTAAAACGAATTAAACGATTAGCAAAGAGCACCTGGTGGATGTCGCTAACGCCTCGTTTGTAATGCTCGTCTAGGAACCTTGACAGCTAGTGACGGAGGTTGTCTCGCCTCCGGCCACGACGAGAGAAGGGGGGAAGGAGGAACTCCCCTCTTCCCGAGAATCCCTTTTGTGTGTCGCAGAAGTCGCTATTGTCCCCCTACAAGATTATAGAAGATTAACCTGTCACTCAAAATTTGTACAAAAGCAGCCGCTTCGGTGACTGGAACGACTAGGCCATCCTCTCGACGTCAGCCTCGCCGTAGCTTTGCTCGTCTTGAGACGACCTACGTCACGATTGCGTTGGATGTCACGTGCTCTAAGCTGGGCCTTCTCCGAGCGCTTGCCAGAGTGAGCCGTTTATAACGAAAAATACAGCCACCAGGATCAAAATACAAACGTGCGAGTGTCATTTACGGATATTGTGGATAATATTCAACCTATTTTTGAACACGATGGGAATATTTCGAATTTCGTTGAAGTATCCCTTTAAGGGAAGGTAGCGAGGCATAGCGCGAGCTGCACCTGCTTTGCTCGAGGACGCACGAAACGTTCTGGGGCTTTGACAAGGCATTTGGAATTATTTATTCCGGTCATTGGTTGTTCACAATTATCGGTGCTTAAGGTTTAACCTTGCTTGACGAAAGAGCAAGAAGGCTGGGGATCTGTTTGTTCTATCCTCTTAGGTTTTAAAATGCTGACCGCACTGGTGACGTGTCCTTCGCCTTGTAGCCTATAAGCCGTTCACCCCTAAGCTGACAGTGCGGTGGAAGCTACGTGCTCGTTGGAACAGTCACACGTCTATCTTTTGCCACGTAACCATGCTCTCGTTCATGCCCACGTGCAAAAACAAAAAAGGGTCAGGTGATTAAAGGGAGGTGTTTGATTGGTTCTGGTCAGCTTGCAGCTCCCACCGCACTGTCAGATTAGGGATAAACGAAGTATAGTATCGTCGTGATGACGCGACGCCGTGAATCTGTCGTGCCTGGAGTTCGTAAGCCTTTGCCTTCCAGCGATGTCTACACGGAAGCTTTTTTCCTTCGCCATTCCAGCCCTCCTTTGTGCGCCTGTTCAGCTCTTCGTACGACGCTTTGCGTTTAGGTGGCCGTCGATTATTTTGCTCTGATGCTCTTTCACAACATTTCACCATGCAAAATACTTTTACTCTTTTAAAGCTTGCAAACGAATTTTCTAATTTAGGACGAAAATAGCCGCCTCGGTGGCTCCGAGGCGAGAGCGCTGGCCTACGAATCCCCATGTGGCGGGTTCGAATCCCGGCCGAGGTGCCCGCAATCTGACGGAGGCTTATTGCGGAGGAGGCGCCGTGTAACCGAGCTTTCGGTTGCACGTCAAAAGATCCCCAGGTGGTCCAAATTAATCCTCAGTCCTCCGCTGGGGCGTGCCAGATGCCCGTCGTTGGTTTGGCACGTAAAACCCCCAAATTTGACTTTTTTTTTTTTAGGACGAAAATAATTTCAAAAGTAATGAGTAATTTTCTCGAAATTACTGCCCGAAAGTGATTCATTACATTACTAAATTACTCGCCTAGAGAAGTAATTCATTACATTATACTCATTACTCCAAAAAGTAATTTAATTACTGTAATTCCATTACAGTAATGTCATTACTGCCATCCCTGGTGTTGCGTCCACAAGATTTTTGCCGCACAAAACTGGAAATCATGCCGACTTTTGGCACAGTGCGAAATGCCCTTTGGGATTGCAAGCCGACTTAACGCGTTCACATCCTGACTGATCTACTCGCTGACCATTGGAAATCTTTATGACAGAGGACGATTCTAAGATGAAATTTCTGCGTTATTGTTCCCCTTTTGAATTCTGTAAGCGATTTACGCATCTGTATTACCTAAAGCTTTTCTCTTAAAATATGCTTGGTTCCGGCAAAAATATTGTGAACGGAGAATCCGCCTCCATTGAGATTTGGGATTAAATTGGCCGCTACATTTAGCAGAATGTACCCTTCGCCTGTCACGTCACATCTCACTGTAAATCCCCCCGCTCCCCCCCCCCCCCCCCCCCCCCTTGATGAAACTGATCTAAAGGCGGTCCAAACCAAACCGGATTGCTGCGTACAAACAAACGTAAAACCCAGAACCCTTTTTTTTTTTTTTCGAGTGGTGTGACGTACCGGTTTTTTTTTTTTTTTGTTCCGGTGGCCGCCATCAGAGTTGGGGATATTTTAACTTTCGGTGACCAGCACGGGAGCGGAATGGGCGCTCCTCCCTTCTCTGGAACTCTACAAAAGGGCCAAGGGGGCAGTCACTTTTGTTGTATTCTCCTCCTCGAAGTACCTCAAAAATCCCACGTGGCGTCCACCACTGCGAGTTCTCTTTCCCCGCTCCGGTTGTTGTTGTAGGTGTTGTAGTGAAATGAGGGGGGGGGGGGGGGGGGGAGAGAGTCAATCGTGTACGGGGCCAGCGCAAAGAACGACTCCCTTGACCTTATCCCCCTTGATTTCCATTGGCCGTTGTTCGTAACATCACACACAATGTGATTGGCCGCCTGGAGAATCGCCGTGACGTCACTTCATCGGTTTGCTCCGGCCGTCGGTGCTTGTCGTCAAAACACAACTGCACACTTTCGACCGGCTACGGGCCCCGGAAGTTATAAAAAATAACCGGGTTCCGGATCCTGCACCCGCCCGAACGCTGCAATGCGGTTTGGTTTGGACCGCCGTTTAGCTCAACCCAGCTGGATTGTCTCGTTTCCAGCTGGATCCAACTGGAACCTGTTCCATAAAGCAGCTTGAAATGAACCGATTTTCACCTAGCTGTTTTATTGCCAACTACAAGAATACCTTCACATTTTACACAGCTATAAATATGTAAAATGGTTAGAGTCAGGCAATTGTAACTTCACTAACTTCTACCCTCTTGATTCCGAATTGCAGAAGCACGGCTTACGGATTCCTCAGTGCCGCCAGCCGCCTGGCCGCGCTTTTGGGGAGCCTCACCTTTGGATACTTCATCAGCCTGAACAAGTCCGTGCCCATCATCACAACTTCCGCCGTCCTGCTGCTAGGCTGCCTGGTCTCTTGGCGTATGCCCGAGACCAAAGACGTGCTAATGTAAAGTCCCCTCCCCTCTCCTCCTCTACAAGACCAACTACCATGTTGTTGTTGTTCAGAATGGTGATGATGAGGAAAAAGTCAAAGTAAGCTCAGAGTTCATTTACAAGTACCTCTTCCCCCCAACGTTTTGCCCGACCGATAAAACTGAATCAAGAAATCAGAGCTGCAAAAAACTGTACCCCCCCCCCCCCCCACACACACACAACCTGTCCGACAATATGAGCTACAACACTTGATCAGATTTTGTGCTATGCCTTCAGTCAAGGAGTTCAGAGACTGGGACATAATTATTAAAAACAGAGCGTGTTGGTAAGGTTTATATGCATACGAAAGAATAACCACATTGCACGGAGCACAGGTGTGTTCGTCCTGTTATGTCGTGAACTGTGCTCCGTCCTATGGGTTTATATATTCATGTGCATATGAGACCGAACTTCGCGTTAGACCTTTATTCGAAACCAGAGCTCCTTCAAAATCCTAAACATACATCAAAAAGCATACCGGGCTGTTTACACTCATTCTGTCTACAGTAGTACACCACATGGCGTCGTTTATGCCTTGTGGCAATATTTTTAACAGTAGAAAATAATGAAAGTATTGTGAGCTTTCCTTCCTCCCTCCTTTTTAGGTGGTATAGTACTTTCTAAATTGTTGATTCTTCTGATTGGGTAGGTTTCCAGGATCATCCATGTCTTCTTAATGCAGCGGCTGTAAAGGTATTTATCACTGTTGTCATTGGCTATGGGCAGCCAACCATATGGCTTCTTTGTTTTTATTGGAGGTAGTGGAGACACATCTTTATGTCGGTTTTCATTGAAGACTGCACAATTATTTACAATACATATAGCTCTTTCGTGGAAACTATATAGTAAAATTAAAAAGAATTAGAAACCTGAACTAGAAAAAACTAATGGAGGACAACACATCTGTCCCCCAAAAGAGAAAAGATATTTATTAAAAAATGTTTAGACTAGTCTCTCTTAATTCGGGTTACTAATTACCACCAATGTGCTCCTTTCAATACATCCTTGAAAAAAAAAATTGAATTTCTTGCCTAGCATTCACCGCTCTAACAGGTCTCAACCTTCTCGATTGTGCGCAAAATCTGTATCTCGCCGTCTTTTCTACGAAGCTCCTGTGACAGTTCGGCATGGAATGAAGCGCTGCAGCAAAGCGTTCTCCATTTGTGCAAACATTTCATGTCAGTAGGCAGTCTTCTTGGGAAAGGTATCTTCCGGAATGACTTTATATTTGACTTGCCTCCTCTTGAGTGGAAATCAACAAGCGGTGTGTATAAGTTCCCACTGCTGCTGGCTCTTCAATGCCAGAGGACAGTGCACTGGCTCATTCATAGTTCTACCGATCTCAGTTGCATTCAGCACTAAGTTTCGATAATAGTTATGTATTCGTAAAAAGAAGTCTCAAGTCGACCATAGCTGACTATATGTGTGATAGAACAGACACAAATGTGTACATAGAAAACAGGCTTTTGTGCTAAAATTATTGCTTTTTTCTGCATGTTTTGCGACAAGATACCCTAAAGATGCTTATCCTGTCGGCACCGTATAGATCATAGCATATCAGCGTCAAGAACGTCAACTGGCGTTAATAAAGGAGGGCTATAAAGACCCATAATACTTGATGTCTTAAATCATAAACTGTATTCTGATGTCACTTTCTATAGCATTGTGTCTATCGTGGAGTTAAAGGGGTAGCTCCCTCTCAAGAGTCATGCGCGAATAGTGATTTTGTTAACACTACCTGCAGAGATTACACCTGCATTCAAATCGCAACCACATTTTATTTAAAGAAAGTTGTATCTGCGTTCGACCTACAATCTGATTTTATTTTTATTATGCATTTCACAGTTCGGGCATGTATAAAATAAACCACCGAGGCCGCACATTTGCACTTTTAGCGTTCATATCATCGTATGAATCGTATGAGAACGTTGACAAAAAATGTAGAGACAATGCGTAGATGGTGTGTGGTAAAGTAAGCACTGTGCAAGCTAAATAGCCGTTTGAACAGAAACCTTGGAACTGCAGCCATGCACATCCAAAGCATTTAAACGCCCTCCAGTGCGAAAACCTGGGGTTTGTAAAAAACCTGTGTGCAAAATTTATTAACCTTCACTGGAGTCCTACAGTTTGCATGTGAATAGTTGTTAATAATTTGCGTTATGCAGACTAGAACCCCTATTTATGATGTGCTGAAACACCAAGACATATTATCATCTCCAATAAAGGAACAGTGTAATGTTGGGGCGTGATATAGCACATATGCCCATGGTGGGGTCTGATATGGCATATGCCTATGGTGGGGTGTGATATGACATATGCTTACCATGCTGATGCAAAATGGCTGCATCTCCACTTATACATGGGGTGATCCAGTGGCATAGCCAGGGGGGTGGGGGAGAGGGGGAGCTTATGGAGCTTGAGCCCCCCCCCCCCCCCTTCCTGAAATCCAGCCGACCCTATAATATACACGCCCCCTCCCCAAGTCATAAACATTCCAGCCATCTGAGCACCCCCCCCCCCCCGGAAAAAATTCCTACGCCACTGGGCTCATCCACCCTTTGAGAAGTGTTTTTCCCGAATGCACAGCGGTGCAGAAGAGAGGCAGATGAACTTACGTCAACTGATTTTGTTTTAATTCCTAAATGCCAGATGTGTTGAATCCCGTAAGATGCAACTGTACACACTATCCTGTAATGCAGATGGTCATTAACGAATATGTTCATATTCTGTTAGCACTTTCTTGCCTCCCATTTTCGCCTAAACTATTGGTTTGGACATTTATCCTCCTTGACCTTTCCCCAACATGTTTCGCCCCATTGCTGCTACCGCGGAATTGAGGCGAGCTGTATCTATAGGAATAACACGATAGACACAATACTCCTCAGACTTAAAAAAAAAAAGAATAAATCAAATCACAACGAAGAAAAACATATGTAAACAATGTGGTATAAAATACCAGAATCAACTTAAAACAATTTCTGCACTGCCTATGAACAAGGTCCATGCGTCCATATTTCCACAAAATGCAGAGACAGTCGTTGTCAGCTACGAAATGAGCCAAGCAAATGACAAGACCCAGAAAAGTCTTTATCCTGATTCTTGACAATGTAATCTACTCTGGCTTCTAATCAAGTCTAACATCAGTTTCTGTATCAGAGAGCGGATGACATTTTTGCATAAGAATGCTTTTTTGCTTCGTCACTTGCTAAGACCCCTTACACAGATTACAGTAAGTAGCTTTCCTTGTGCCTTGCAGAAATGCAGATGCACAGGCTGTGTCCATACACAGTGTGGAAATTATGTGAGTCAATATAAAATGTCAACTAGATGGACACAAATCCTTGTTGTTGCTTAGTGTGTCTACACATTTCAGTACAACAAGGACTGAGTGACTGCTCAACTTGCTGGGTGAAGGTCCTCTCAAATTCTAGCAGTTTTATTACAGACCTCAAGATATTGATGCAACACTGTGATTCAAGCGTCCAATCTGAGGAGACTCGGTTTTGTTATGTAGATATTTTATTTTACTCATCGCACGAAAACCAGTGCATGTGATCAACCAGTGTTAACCCTCTTCATGAGGGATCCAACAGTGCACAACTCCAAAGATAATCCACCATAACTGTGTCCTCAGTCTACTAGTCTTCAGCTCTTGTGTGATATTCGGAAGTTGCAAATTGGTCATGTCGTAAAGCCACCTCTCAGAGTGCTGTAGTTGTAGAAGGCACATCCGCGAGATTGGTGAAAGCTGTGCTGCAAGTCAGGAGTGGGTGTCTGTATCCCCATAGACAGAACCAAGGTAATCTTTGTCAATGAAACAAACAGCAGTGTGCATAACCTCATTTACTTTGGCTATGCAGTGGCCACATTTCCCCCCCCCCCCCCAAATATTGCCCTTTCCAGTCTACAGGAACCACTATATTTACAGAGCAATATGCTGCAAAACAAAAAGCTAATTTCTGCTATATGCAAAAAAGTATTCGAGACACCCTCCCTCAATTTCGTGCTTTCACTTGTGTGCATTAATTACACTTTAAGACGCACATATTACGAATGTGAATGTATTTTGTAGTGCTAATTTACTGGAGAAGCAATATTCTGCAGTGAGAGTTTGTTGCGATCTTATCCAATCAAAGTTAAAGGTCTGTCCTTCGCTGTGTGCATGGATGGCTCTGGTCACGAGTGTGCAGCACTGCGCGTTTATTTGTTAAAGAGCAACGTGCATGACTGCAGATTGTACATTCGTGCTAGTGTGATACTTTTTCCTTGTTTACTTTGTACATATATATTGCAGTATGCGTACTTATCAATGTTTGTTCACACTAGCAAACATGAAACACATTGTTGACATTCGTGCCATATTTAGAAGGTATAGAAATGGCAACAAGACGTTTGCATTGTGTCGATGGACAGGCTTGGCTCATATTTTACCTTGCCTAAGCCTGCCTGAACCAAGAGAGAGGACAGGCATAGTTTTAGATTCAACATTGCAGGTTTGATTGCACCAAAATTTAGACATGATCATCCCAAGGGTGTCATTTCTCATGTGTGCTCCATTGTAGAAGTGTGAAGTTTTGGACTCTCCGTGTGGCATGTCCCTGTGTGTTCTGCTTGTTACTGTGGCAGTTGTTTCGGCACCAAGCAAACAAAAACGAAAACCTTAGGTCTGCACACACATGAAACATATCCTCTTGTAAATGAATAGCCTATTAAAACGTTGACAGTGTTATTTAAGACAACCCGGTTTCTGCTCTATACTTTCAAATGACTGCGACCTTATTTCATTGCAGGCATCCCATGCATTGCAGGGAACAGCGCAAATTCTGCTGTCATCTCAACTCTTTAGATACTGCAAGCTTCCTAGACTGCCAGCATTACAGCTCGAGCTGTTAGTGGCGCATCCCTCGGTTTCGCGACGGCGTGAGCACAAACGAGTTTCTCGGTTAAATTTGGCGAGAAAATTAATGTCACGTGACCTAACGTCACGGGATCTAGACAGTCAGTTTCCCCCCCTAAATTTAGCGGAAAAATTAACGTCACATGACCTATGCACCAATTCAGTTTCCTCGCTAAATTTGTCGAAAACATTCACATCACACGATTTACACCAATTTATTCCCCGCTAAATTTAGCGAACAAATTGACGCCACGTGACCTATGCACCAATTCAGTTCCTCCGCTAAATTTCGCGGGACAATTGATGTCACTTCTCCTACAAATTCAGGTTCCCCGCTACATTTTGCGGAAAAATTGACGGTGACCAGTGAAGCAATTCCTTTTCTCCGCTAAATTTGGCAGAAATATTCAAGTCACCTTACAGTAGGAAGAGCAGAGAGAAAAAGCTTGGGGTAGCTTCACCTTTAGGAGTTGAACGCGATAACATTATCGCGCCCCATTTGCAAAGCCTTCTCAGACAAACCCACGCTCGTTCCCAAGCCGTGCAAACACGTGTGTACATTTCTGCGACACGAGCTTCTAAACCAATTGCCTTAAGATTTAATCTCCGGTTGGAGATTAAGTTTTCACAAACGCCAAGATAGGCTAGCTACGACGGAGTCCCCAACAAGCGCCCCCTACTCCTCGCGAAGCCTATTTGGATGAGTCTTTACCGACGCCCAAGATCTGCGTCTGAACGGTGGTTCTGAAATTATCTCGGCATACTCAGTCAGGAAGGAAGCACGCATGTAAGAAATCTTATGGCCGTTAGCAACCGCCAATTGCTCGACAGTTGCTTTCTTCAAAACGGTTTGTATGTGTGAATGTGCCTATATGATTGCATGATAACTTCATGTGATATTGAATTAGTCAAATCCAAGCGTGTAGGGACTTCACTTTCTGCAGTGCTGCGGGTCAGTACAGCTATAAAGAGATAAGAAGTGTTCAATTTTAGCTTTTCAACGGCGTCTCCCAGATTTACCTCGCGTACACGAGCGTATTTAAAAAAAAAAACAAAAAAAAAACTAATTGAAAAAAGGTAATTTCGTCAATAGAGCCGTTGCTCTCGGGCAGGGGTCGCGAGCGCGTCCGCAAGACGCGACCATGTTATGCTGGCAGCACCATCTAGGCGGCGCTGTAACGTTCGATTTTGCACGTGCCACGTTCGAATGCAAGCATCTGTCAGCATCTGTGCACGCGCAATAACAAAACGTCTAAAAAAAATGACAAAAAAATAATTATGCAGCTCGCGGCCTCAGTGCCCCATTAAGGCCACGGTCCCACTGAATGTGGCAGTTTAGGTACTTTTTGGCAGGTCATTACTCATCTCCTTTTAAATACTGTTTTGTGGGATTGATGTCATTCGAAAGGCAATGCAATCCTCTTTCATTTGATATTATGTATGTATTGGTTTATACTGTTCATGCGCATTTGTAGCGTTGCGAATATGATGGCGCGGACCCTCACTTGCTCCGCTGGTTCATGTTTTATGAACGATTCATTAAAGATAACACGGTTCCAATAGAGCAGTTTTGTTAAGATGATGTCGGAACAGAATGTAACGGTATACTTTTTTGGTATTTGCACTACTTTGTTTTTTTCAGCTCTCCAAATATTGCCCTAAAATTGACATTTTTCAGCGAAAATATGTTTTTAATGACAAGCGCTAGGGCAATGAAATTAGCTACAGATGTAGTGCTTATAATTGGTAATATGCAGGAAAAAATTTAATGTTGTGTAAAATTTTTTTTTTAGATATTCCATATCAAACGTAGCACTTTTTTGTGCTTCGAGTCATGGTAATTCAAATGCCGCTGAGTAAATAATTAAACAATGGTAAAATCTTTTATAACATTTAGAACTACAATAGTTGCCCAAGAGGTGGACGGTGGCTTTTTTTATTTTCAAAGTCATAACGCTCCGGGAGCCCTTCAAACTTACCTGTTTTTGACGCACATCTTTTTTGGACATCAGACAGATTTATTGGCATCTAATAACATTTATTTTATGGAATAGATATACATTGCGATGTTTTAGATTTTCCCAATGATCTTGCTTTGGTTTCTTGATAGTTGTAGAGCTTAGCTAATTTTAAAAACAATTAAAAACTGTTTGGGTGTTTTGTTGCACTACCTGGCGGATAGCAGACAAAACTGCTGATTTCTAAGTTCAAAAAATTTTCGAGGGCGGCGTTGGCGTCTGTATCATCATCAATCTCCGTGTCGTTTTACCTTCACATTTATAAAATATATTTGAATATTTACTATCGATAAATGAACGGTTTAAGTACTGGGTCAGGTTAATAAATCTAAGACAAATAATTACACAAGCGTAGCGTGATATAAAGTGTTCATTATTCGATATAATTGAAATCAATAAACGATAAAGACGAAGAGGGAAAGAATACACCCGAGTTCACTTCATGCCTAGAGTCACTAAATGAGCTGCGCTTAAAGTATCGGCACTCCGTTCCCCAAAATTGTTTTGGGCGCCGCCATTTTGGGTCTTGTGCAGAGCAAACGCAACTGCCGATCGTCATGATCCAAAAGTGCGACTTCCTCTGCATTAGATGCGGTGCTAGGAAGCTGATACAATATTGCTATGCTCTGTCGCGGGTTGTTTAAACATTCGTGGAGGACGCGGCGTTTCCTGTGATTTTAGATAAATCTTCAGATAACTGGCAACCATGATTTTAGGTCACAATATGGCCAAGTGTCGTTACTCTGAAGCGTAGCTAATTTACTGGCACTAGCGGGAACAATGAGGAAGAGGCAGGTGTCAAAAGGTAGTGGCTTGTGGAATCCACGGGGCTCACGTCGTGGCCCCTCCAGTTATTACAAGCTTCTTAAACAAGGGCATGAATAGTGTCATTAAATAAGCTATGCTTCAGAGTAGCGACACTTGGCCATATTGAGGCTTAAAATCATGGTTGCCAGTTATTTGAAGCTGTATCTGAAATCACAAGAAACGCTTTTACGTCCTCCACTTTAAACAGTTTGCGACAAAGCAAAGCAATATTACATGAGCTTCCTAACACCGAATCTAATGCTGAGGAAGTCGCAATTTTGAATCATGACGATCGGCAGTTGCGCCTGCTCTGCACAAGCACCAAAATGGCGGCGCCCACAACACTGTCGGGGAAGAGAGTGCCGATACTCAAAGCGCAGCTCATTTATTGGCCCTTCTTCCCGCGAACCTCCTTTCCCCTGACTGAAACTGAAACTAAATATGAATAATACACCATTATTATAGCTTATTTAGTTTTAACCACCTACACATAATGAGAGGAGGAAGCGGCCGGGTAGGAGAAACGCGGGATTTATGTGCGACTGTTCTAATCAACGTTAGTTCTAACCGTCTCAAAAGAGAGAACGCGCGAGCTTGCGCTGGTTAAACAAAAAATTACACCATCTTCCCGAGGGGAACCATGGGGTGATGCGGAGCATCGTGTTGGTTCCACTGATCTCTATTTTAGTAGGCTGGATCGCGGATCGGGAGCCCGTCGGTGTCGCCACCGGCGGCCATTGCTTGACACCAGGCAATACACGCAAGTCTATGGGAGGAACGCACAAAAGTAAGCATATTGAAGCATGTACGCTGTGCTAGGAGGTGTTCGAGGCGGGGCTTAGGCCGCACGTCCGGAAGCTTCCTGGCTCGTGACGACGACCATTCCCCGAAGTGAAGAACCCAGGGGTCCAGTGGAGGTGGGAGAATTGGTAACGTAACGAACGGTTTAATTACATGGTAGCGATACAGTCGTCAAATCCGAGAGAACAACTGAGCAGCCTCACGCCCCGCCTTATATAGGGGTCCGTTTTCTCTCTCACTCTCCGCCAGGGCAGCAGGTGCGACCGCCAAGTGCGTTGTAGCAAAGTCCGCCGCGTCGTAGCCAGAAGTGCGTCGTAGCCATGGTTCTCCGCAGTTAGGCCAGGCCTCTCTCCCCTTCCGGAGCGCACGAACCCACACGCACACACACACACGTCCCGTTGACGTCACGGACGCGTTGAGACTCGTTTTGGGCAGGCATCGACAGGTGGGCGACAGTCCAGAGCACGTCGGGACTCGTTTCGGGACTCGTTTCCGCAGCGTTGAAACTCGGAAAAGGTTGCCGAAGGTTCCATTCTTAACAGCCCCTCCGGGGCCAGGGAAACCTCGAATGGCCGGTGGTACAATCGCTGGCCTGAAGAGGTGGGCTTGGAGTAGGCCTTGAGAAGACGCTGCAAGCACCAAACAAACTCCCAAACCTCTCACAACGGAGGCATCAGCGGAAACGTCCCCCACAACACCACGCCACACCGCAGTCAAACGCTCGGAATCCGCCAGAGACCCGCCAGACTGGATTACGGATTACCAAAATTTGGAACAATTCCGGGCATCGAGACCCCCTGTCGCCAAAAAAACTCATTTTTCCAACGAGGTCACTATGAACAAAATACAAAAGACAAAAACTTCTTCGCAATTTGTGAGGTCATTGTGGGGTTTTAACGAAGTGCCCCCACTTTGATCCTCATTCCCGTGGATGACGAAGACCTCTGAGATCATCCCTACTGTTTTTCGTGATGTCAGAAAAATCTGCTCAACCCATCGGCATTGCCGTTAAATTTGCCTTTCCTTTTTCTTACGCTGAAGTCATAGTGATCGATTTTCACGTGATTTCTAGACGTGAAAATGCGGTCCTTATAGCGCCGATAAAACAATCCGCCTTTTTCATGCCCCGTCACATTGGTCCTAGCAATCTCCTGAGCTGTACCGCGAAACCCTGACACACTAGGGTCGCTCTTCTGCTCGACTCTGTCTACTCGTAGCAGAGGACCAAAGTTACGTGACGCCGGAGCTACGAAAGATCTTTCCCTGATCCCGTCTTCCTCCGCCTTTTTCGCCGGCGCGTTGGGACGGCGTACGCTTTCTAGTGCTACGAGGTCAGGCTGTTCTACAACCTGGTCCCTCTCATCCCGGTTTTCTGCCTCCAACTCTGGGAGTGCTTGCTCCCCGTCAGCTGCCTCTGGCTCTGGATCACTCGTCAACAAAGGGGCGACCTGACGCGATTTGGACCTCGTACACGACTGAACTAGCCCTTCTCCCAGTTGTTGACCCCTTTCGCGCAGCAGGAAATCTGACCGGTTAGAAAACAAATAAGGATACTCCAACGGGACTGTTTGCGAGACAGCCGCCTCTGTCACTAGCTCTCCGAACGGGCCAGTTATCCTTACTGTCGCCATAGGCAGACAGACACTGTGCTTTTCAAGCAGCTGCTTGATCCAAACTACCTTTCCCGTAAAATCGGATGGCGTTACATACGACGGATGAACAACGTCCATCGTCGCTGCACTGTCCCGAAGCACCCTGCACGGCTTTCCGTTTACCTGGAGCTCGTGAAGATAGGGACGAAGAAGCTTCAGGTCCCCGTCACTACCGTTCACGTACGAGAACACAACCCGCGGTTTCTTACATCTGGCCGCTGTGTGTCCCGGCTCCTGACAGTTGTAGCACAGGAACGGCTTCCTTGCCTCGAACTGCCCTGTTGGGCTTTTCCGCGCCTCGTCTCCGTTCAAGTGTTCTGCGCTCTTGTCTGGGACCTTTTGTCCTGCTTCGGGCTTCTCGGGCCCGTTTTCTCGCGAGTCATTTCCCTGTCGGAAGGTCTTGCGCTGATCGCTTCGGCCGGATTCGCTTTCCTCTCCGCTCAGCTTTCTACGCGTTGCGTACTCTTCGGCTAGCTCAGCGGCCCTTTCGACAGAGTCGACTCCCACCCTGTCCTGCACCCAGAGCTTGACTGACTGCGGAATGCTACGAAAGAACTGTTCGAGGCACACACACTCGACTACCTTGTCTCGGCTTTCGTACACTTCCTCGCTCTTCAACCATTCTATCAGGTTGGTTTTAAGCCCGTACGCGAATTCCGAGTAGCCCTCGCTGCTCTTTTTGGATGCGTTTCTAAACCTTTGACGGAACGCCTCGGCAGAAAGGCGGTACCGCTTCAAAAGGCTGGACTTCACCTTGTCGTAGTCGTCCGCGTCTCCAGCACTAAGGCGCGCGACAACCTCTGCAGCCTCACAGGGCAACAGAGTCAAAAGCCGTTGCGGCCACGTTTCTGGGGCGAAGCTCAACTTCTCACATGTCCTCTCAAAGTTAACTAAGAATAGGCCCACGTCTTCCCCAACTTTAAACGGCTGCATGAGCTTCTTCATTTGATACGACTCGGTCTCACTTGCTCGTACCGGAGCCCCAACTCTACTGTTCTGCGAGTTTAATCGCTGTTGTTCAATTTCGAGCTCTAGCCTTTTCAGCGCTCGCTCCTGGTCTCGTTCCTCTCTCGCTGCAGCCCGCTCTCGTTCCTCTCTCGCTGCAGCTTGCTCTCGTTCCTCTTTCGCTGCAGCCTGCTCTCGTTCCTCTCTTGCTGCAGCTTCACTCTTAGCGTTCTGAAGCAGTTCCCACGCAATTTTAATTTCCTCTGCTTCCGCGCTCTCTGAAATCGCTTTACTGATCTCAGATTTCTTCATCTTTTGCTCCACCTCCACACCCAATTCTTCACATAAACAGAGTAAATCTGTTCTCAGTAACCTCATTAGATCCATGATCGCTGCTCTTTAGCTTTGGCTTTGCTATAAAACTTGTCGCGAGGTTGTACACAAACCTAGCGCAGGAGTCAAACACTAAGGATTCCCAGCAGTTCAAAATTAATTAGCCATAATCTGAGGCCTGGCGAATCTCAAAGCAAAGTCCAAACGCTCACCCACAGATGTAGCACGATGTCGCATGGTCCGATCCCAACCGCTGCCAACCAGTTGTTCGAGGCGGGGCTTAGGCCGCACGTCCGGAGGCTTCCTGGCTCGTGACGACGACCATTCCCCGAAGTGAAGAACCCAGGGGTCCAGTGGAGGTGGGAGAATTGGTAACGTAACGAACGGTTTAATTACATGGTAGCGATACAGTCGTCAAATCCGAGAGAACAACTGAGCAGCCTCACGCCACGCCTTATATAGGGGTCCGTTTTCTCCCTCACTCTCCGCCAGGGCAGCAGGTGCGACCGCCAAGTGCGTTGTAGCAAAGTCCGCCGCGTCGTAGCCAGAAGTGCGTCGTAGCCATGGTTCTCCGCAGTTAGGCCAGGCCTCTCTCCCCTTCCGGAGCGCACGAACCCACACGCACACACACACACGTCCCGTTGACGTCACGGACGCGTTGAGACTCGTTTTGGGCAGGCATCGACAGGTGGGCGACAGTCCAGAACACGTCGGGACTCGTTTCGGGACTCGTTTCCGCAGCGTTGAAACTCGGAAAAGGTTGCCGAAGGTTCCATTCTTAACAGAGGCGAGTATTTTATGGTGCGCTGCGATCCTTATGTCGGGTGTTTGGAGATCGAATCGGTATTTGTAAAACGTCCGGTCGCCGAATAAAAAAATCAAACGTACCGGAGCACCCACGGCTGAGCTGGCAAGCTTGCTCTCGTAGTGGAGTAAACAAAGCAACTTGCCGTCAATAAGACCGTCCTTAGGGAAGCCCAGAAGTTGATGAATGACAAAGAAGTTCCACCTCGACAGCGGCTTTTCGGGAGTGAGCGAATTCCGCGTAGCAAAACATTCGAGCTTGCCGTCTGCAAAACCCAACTCAACGAAACCGCCACCGACTCCGCGGTCACTCTAGGTAACTCTCGCCTCATTGAGCTGCACTACAGCGGAGTCACTCTCGACCACAAAATATTTATTTATAAGAACTGCGAGGGCTGTCAGTTTTAATGTTTGTACGCGAGCTATTTGACGGGCTTATCGAAAAGCATCCAAAAAGTTTCAGTGACGACAACAGCTTAGAAACAGGCGAAAACGTCACTTTTTCTCGTTCTTCCCATAGAGTCCCATGCATTGGCTGGTGTCAATCAATGGCCGCCGGTGGCGACACTCGGCCCCAGCTGCCGAGGCCACGGTCCGCGATCCAGCCTACTACAATAGAGATCAGTGGTTGGTTCCGAGGAGAGAGTCAGTTGCGTGCTGACGTCGAGAGATGGCGCCACCGACTGCCCTATCGTTACCCCCTACGCGAGGCTTCGTCGCGGCTCGCGGCAGAGAAACTTGAACGCTCGCCGCTCGCCGTTTATTTTTTTTTACACTTGAAGGAGAGGAGACTAGAGGAGGAGAGTTGCGCGTGCGCGCGTGGTGTGAGGAGAATCGAACGCACGCGCAGTGCACGCAGCTGGTAGAGAGAGAGAGCAGAGGAGAGTAACGCGCAGCTGTTGGAGAGAGGGAAGGAGGAGAGTTGCGCGTGCGGTAGTTCGAGTGCCGACTACAACGCCGACGCCGCGGGACATAGACCCGAGCAAGAGATGCTCCCCATCTAAAAAAAAAAAGACAGTCCAGAAGAAAAGAGGCGGCACGCTGTGTTCTTTGTGATTGTGCGTCTATACTTCGTCTCACCTTAGTATGGACTATTGTTAGCCGCGCGGGCTAAAAGCGCGAGCTAGTCGCTTTGAATGAAGCCGCGGCGGCTGCACGAGCGCTCGTGCAGCAAGTGCTCTAGTCAAGGCAGTTAGGCGGGGCTTAGGCCGCACGTCCGGAGGCTTCCTGGCTCGTGACGACGACCATTCCCCGAAGTGAAGAACCCAGGGGTCCAGTGGAGGTGGGAGAATTGGTAACGTAACGAACGGTTTAATTACATGGTAGCGATACAGTCGTCAAATCCGAGAGAACAACTGAGCAGCCTCACGCCACGCCTTATATAGGGGTCCGTTTTCTCCCTCACTCTCCGCCAGGGCAGCAGGTGCGACCGCCAAGTGCGTTGTAGCAAAGTCCGCCGCGTCGTAGCCAGAAGTGCGTCGTAGCCATGGTTCTCCGCAGTTAGGCCAGGCCTCTCTCCCCTTCCGGAGCGCACGAACCCACACGCACACACACACACGTCCCGTTGACGTCACGGACGCGTTGAGACTCGTTTTGGGCAGGCATCGACAGGTGGGCGACAGTCCAGAACACGTCGGGACTCGGTTCGGGACTCGTTTCCGCAGCGTTGAACCTCGGAAAAGGTTGCCGAGGTTCATTCTAACAGAGGCGAGTATTTTATGGTGCGCTGCGATCCTTATGTCGGGTGTTTGGAGATCGAATCGGTATTTGTAAAACGTCCGGTCGCCGAATAAAAAAATCAACGTACCGGAGCACCCACGGCTGAGCTGGCAAGCTTGCTCTCGTAGGGAGTAAACAAAGCAACTTGCCGTCAATAAGACCGTCCTTAGGAAGCCCAGAAGTTGAGAATGACAAAGAAGGTCCACCTCGGACAGCGGCTTTTGGGGAGGTGAGCGAATTCCGCGTAGCAAAACATTCGAGCTTGCCGTCTGCAAAACCCAACTCAAACGAAACCGCCACCGACTCCGCGGATCACTCTAGGTAACTCTCGCCTCATTGAGCTGCACTACAGCGGAGTCACTCTCGACCACAAATATTATTTATAAGAACTGCGAGGGCTGTCAGTTTTAATGTTTGTACGCGAGCTATTTGACGGGCTTATCGAAAAGCATCCAAAAAGTTTCAGTGACGACAACAGCTTAGAAACAGGCGAAAACGTCACTTTTTCTCGTTCTTACCATAGAGTCCCATGCATTGGCTGGTGTCAATCAATGGCCGCCGGTGGCGACACTCGGCCCCAGCTGCCGAGGCCACGGTCCGCGATCCAGCCTACTACAATAGAGATCAGTGGTTGGTTCCGAGGAAAGAGTCAGTTGCGTGCTGACGTCGAGAGATGGCGCCACCGACTGCCCTAGCGTTACCCCCTACGCGAGGCTTCGTCGCGGCTCGCGGCAGAGAAACTTGGAACGCTCGCCGCTCGCCGTTTATTTTTTTTTACACTTGAAGGAGAGGAGACTAGAGGAGGAGAGTTGCGCGTGCGCGCGTGGTGTGAGGAGAATCGAACGCACGCGCAGTGCACGCAGCTGGTAGAGACAGAGAGCAGAGAGAGTAACGCGCAGCTGTTGGAGAGAGGGAAGGAGGAGAGTTGCGCGTGCGTAGTTCGAGTGCCGACTACAACGCCGACGCCGCGGGACATAGACCCGAGCAAGAGATGCTCCGCATCTAAAAAAAAAAGACAGTCCAAAGAAAAGAGGCGGCACGCTGTGTTCTTTGTGATTGTGCGTCTATACTTCGTCTCACCTTAGTATGGACTATTGTTAGCCGCGCGGGCTAAAAGCGCGAGCTAGTCGCTTTGAATGAAGCCGCGGCGGCTGCACGAGCGCTCGTGCAGCAAGTGCTCTAGTCAAGGCAGTTAAGGCTGGCCGCTCGCGCTAGCACAGCCTTCGCGGTTAGTCCATGCTAGGGTGAGACAAAGTATAATTGCAAATTGTTGTGTATATGTTTATACAGCCGGAAGTTAGTCTGCCTTAGTGGGCGTGTGTCTCAGGTGTAGATGAGCAATTTAGCCAGTGAGGTACAACCGCAAACCTGGGGTCTTTACGTGCACCAGGCAGTAGTGATACCGACCGCACGCCGTATGATGCTCTTCCACATCGGAACCGGGCAGGGCGGGGTGAGTTCTGCAGCGCGAGCTTTCGCTCCACTGCTCCGAGCTGGTGTGCGCTAGAGATGCCTCGGCCACCGATCGCCCCCCCCCCCCCTTATATAAGTATTTGAAGATCGACGATGGACGTCGATCGTCTCGGGGGAGGTAATTAACGTAATAACATTTATAAATAATAACGTATTGAAGGATTGAAGAACTTAATTTTTCAATTCCTGGATTGTAATATGGCGTAGCCTATTGTACTTACTGTTTGATGAAGAGCAATATGAGTGACGAGGTAATGATTAAATTATGAGGCTCTATAAGACTACGATATTAGTGGGTGTCGAACCACAACGTACAGTGCCAGACTTGTTTCAGTATCATGTACCCAAAGACCTTTCTTCACCCGCAACAGAATATGGTAGAATCAATGAGGATGCTGCTTTACAACTGTACGTGGAACACGAAAACTGCAAGGTGGGCGACAGTCCAGAACACGTCGGGACTCGTTTCGGGACTCGTTTCCGCAGCGTTGAAACTCGGAAAAGGTTGCCGAAGGTTCCATTCTTAACAGAGGCGAGTATTTTATGGTGCGCTGCGATCCTTATGTCGGGTGTTTGGAGATCGAATCGGTATTTGTAAAACGTCCGGTCGCCGAATAAAAAAATCAAACGTACCGGAGCACCCACGGCTGAGCTGGCAAGCTTGCTCTCGTAGTGGAGTAAACAAAGCAACTTGCCGTCAATAAGACCGTCCTTAGGGAAGCCCAGAAGTTGATGAATGACAAAGAAGTTCCACCTCGACAGCGGCTTTTCGGGAGTGAGCGAATTCCGCGTAGCAAAACATTCGAGCTTGCCGTCTGCAAAACCCAACTCAACGAAACCGCCACCGACTCCGCGGTCACTCTAGGTAACTCTCGCCTCATTGAGCTGCACTACAGCGGAGTCACTCTCGACCACAAAATATTTATTTATAAGAACTGCGAGGGCTGTCAGTTTTAATGTTTGTACGCGAGCTATTTGACGGGCTTATCGAAAAGCATCCAAAAAGTTTCAGTGACGACAACAGCTTAGAAACAGGCGAAAACGTCACTTTTTCTCGTTCTTACCATAGAGTCCCATGCATTGGCTGGTGTCAATCAATGGCCGCCGGTGGCGACACTCGGCCCCAGCTGCCGAGGCCACGGTCCGCGATCCAGCCTACTACAATAGAGATCAGTGGTTGGTTCCGAGGAGAGAGTCAGTTGCGTGCTGACGTCGAGAGATGGCGCCACCGACTGCCCTAGCGTTACCCCCTACGCGAGGCTTCGTCGCGGCTCGCGGCAGAGAAACTTGGAACGCTCGCCGCTCGCCGTTTATTTTTTTTTTACACTTGAAGGAGAGGAGACTAGAGGAGGAGAGTTGCGCGTGCGCGCGTGGTGTGAGGAGAATCGAACGCACGCGCAGTGCACGCAGCTGGTAGAGAGAGAGAGCAGAGAGAGTAACGCGCAGCTGTTGGAGAGAGGGAAGGAGGAGAGTTGCGCGTGCGTAGTTCGAGTGCCGACTACAACGCCGACGCCGCGGGACATAGACCCGAGCAAGAGATGCTCCGCATCTAAAAAAAAAAAGACAGTCCAAAGAAAAGAGGCGGCACGCTGTGTTCTTTGTGATTGTGCGTCTATACTTCGTCTCACCTTAGTATGGACTATTGTTAGCCGCGCGGGCTAAAAGCGCGAGCTAGTCGCTTTGAATGAAGCCGCGGCGGCTGCACGAGCGCTCGTGCAGCAAGTGCTCTAGTCAAGGCAGTTAAGGCTGGCCGCTCGCGCTAGCACAGCCTTCGCGGTTAGTCCATGCTAGGGTGAGACAAAGTATAATTGCAAATTGTTGTGTATATGTTTATACAGCCGGAAGTTAGTCTGCCTTAGTGGGCGTGTGTCTCAGGTGTAGATGAGCAATTTAGCCAGTGAGGTACAACCGCAAACCTGGGGTCTTTAACGTGCACCAGGCAGTAGTGATACACGACCGCACGCCGGTATGATGCTCTTCCACATCGAAACGGGCAGGGGCGGGGTGAGTTCTGCAGCGCGAGCTTTCGCTCCACGTGCTCCGAGCTGGTGTGCGCTAGAGATGCACTCGGCCACCGATCGCCCCCCCCCCCCCCCTTATATAAGTATTTGAAGATCGACGATGGACGTCGATCGTCTCGAGGTAATGTAACGTAATAACATTTATAAATAATAAACGTATTGAAGGATTGAAGAACTTAATTTTTCAATTCCTGGATTGTAATATGGCGGTAGCCTATTGTACTTACTGTTGATGAAGAGCAATATGAGGTGACGAGGTAATGATTAAATTATGAGGCTCTATAAGGACTACGATATTAGTGGGTGTCGAACCACAACGTACAGTGCCAGACTTGTTTCAAGTATCATGTACCCAAAGACCTTTCTTCACCCGCAACAGAATATGGTAGAATCAATGAGGATGCTGCTTTACAACTGTACGTGGAACACGAAAACTGCAATGTGCAGAAGTGCGGCTTATTCGTTAATATGAAGGACGGATTTCTAGCAGCATTCCCTGATTGACTACTTGGAACAAATGGCCTCATTGACGTAAAGTGTCCCCGTTCCAAAAGATTCTTGAAGCCTACTGAAACCGCAAAGGAGTATGAGGCGAAAAATAAGAAAAAGGAGCCTGGCGTGAATGGTCCAAATAACCACCTCTACTACCAAATACAAGGGCAGTTACACAATACACAAAGAGAGTTTTGTGATTTTGTTATATTTACACTCAAGGGCATTGATATCCAACGTCTTCAGAGGGATGACACCTTCTTGTCAACCAATATAGAGCCTTTTCTACTCAAGTTTTACATGGAAGGCCCGTTTTCCGCTGAAATTCCTCACGTAGACGAGTTGATCATGATGTTTAAAATCCTGAGACTGGGAAGGAAAAACACCAGCTCGCCTGCACCTTGACAATTTTTTCGTTAGACGAGTTGTCCGACCGAATAATCTGTCATTACTCCCGATCTGGGAATCTCTCGATCTTCATTCATGGCCATAGTATCATATGAGATCGAGGGGTGTGGCACTTCGGCCGCCGAACATTGCTTCGGCGGGTGTTTTTACCGTGTAAGATGAGACCGTCGCGTGCTGCTGGAACAAGAACCTGGCGATTCTTCACTGAACTGCTTCTTCCGTAAGCTTCAAGAGGGCTTTTTTCGTTTCGCACACCACCTGTTCTGCTTGCCCGTTAGTTGCAGGATGGTATGGTGCACTAATGTGATGCCTGATGCCGTTTGTTTTTCTTGTTGTTTTTTTGTTTGTTTTTTTTGTTTTTTTTTTGGGGGGGGGGGGACTTGTTTATTTTATTTGAAGCAAGATTTGGCGCGTTATCAGAGAAAAGTATTTTCGGTAGGGCAAAAAGTAGGGAAAAGCGAGCGTAGAACGTCAACGACGCGTTTGTACGTCGTGGCAGGCATCGTGTAAACTTCCAATCACTTACAGTACGCATCGACCATGACTCCGCAGATGCGGATACGTTTTGCCACCCACAGACTGAATAGTGGATCGTTTTCAGTTACAGTTCATGATGGCGCTGGACTCGAGGAAGCCTTCGACTCTTTCCACAAAGTTAGCCCAGTTGCCAGCACTTTTGTCGAAAGTGGTAAGCGTTCGAAACGTCGAAAACGTCGGTAGCCACGTGCTGTGCTTGACACTGGACGCTTACCATTCGCTGAGAAGAAACTTGCTTGTTCGTCTGCCACGAGTCGTCCGATATCAGGTCATCACCGCTACTCCATCTCCCGACAAAACAGGTCGTCATTGTCCGCATGTCCATAGTTAGCAATCACGTGAACTTTTAAATTCCCATACGCTCATAACTTGCCGTCGCTAAACCGGCTAAACGCCGTTCATTCATAGCGTCTTCATTGCAAATAAACGTCTTCCTATTTATTCTGATGGTTTTCATCATACTCCTCCTAAGCTGTACTTACAACATTATATCTGTACTTCCGAAAATATTGCAACCGCGTTTGTCTTCTGGGAACTATAGACCTTTGTCCGGAAGTGCTCTTCCGGAAGTGAACAATAATCTCACGGGAGGGGGGGCTGCGTTGGCCTGCGCCGCTGCTACCCGCCGGCTGTTCCTATTCGCACCCCGAGTGCGGATAGTGGTGGATTCTAATCCGCACTCCGAGTGCGAATAATTTTGGATTCTTATCCGCACTCCGAGTGCGGATTGTGTTGGATTCTTACCCGCACTCCGAGTGCGTGAGTGCGGATTGCGTGCGGAGGCGCGGACCACAGCGCGGACGCTGTACGGGGGTACTAGGGGGTACTGGGGTACGAAGACGTTGGCACGAAGCCGTTGAGTGTGTTGGATTTTATTTATCTGCACTCTGCGTGTGGCACGATTTTGTCGCGGGAAACTATGAGCACAGTGGTTTAGAAGTTCTCAACTTTGTGTTGTGAATGACACTGCCTTTTATGCAGTCTCGACGATTCTATGGAAATATTGGTGGTTCTGGTTTCAGAATTAGAATAATTTCAAGCAGATGTTTTTCGTTTTATTAAAAGAAAATTAATTAGCATTAGGTGGTGCACTTCAGATTAAACGGTACTCACGCCTCGGGGATCGGACACAGGCGATCAATGTGTGTGTATGTGTTTGTGGCTGGGGGAGGGAGGGGGGAGGGAGGGGGGAGGGGGGTGGACCCTTTAATCTTTTACCCACTCCAAAACTCAGGAATATCCCAAACACATCAATATAATTTTCTTTTTGTAGGGTTAAATATTTTATTGACGAAAGAAAAAAAGAAACTAGAGCAGTGTACAATTTCTGACGTATATTGTCTTGTGCTTAGATGATGGGGGCAGTGTCATGGGAAAAGGGGGGGGGGGGGGGAGTGTGCAGGAAAATCAGTCATTTCCAGTAAACTATATTATTAAAAAAGAACCCTCCCTCCCCTTCCTCTGCCACTGCCCCCATCATCTCAGCATAAGACAAATTAGACAATACACGTCTTCTGAACACTTTCAACACTACTAGATGAGGGAATGCCTGAAAAGTTTTTTTAGTAGTTTTTTTTTTTTTTTTTTTTTTTAATAGAATGATTGGCGCGTTTGTAAGTAGACGGCGATAGATGGGATGGCTGTTAAAAGTTGGGGGTTTTGGGCGCGGCGGCAGCGGAAGTTCGGAACATCTGTGTGTGTGTGTGTGTGGGGGGGGGGGGGGGGGGGGAATTGCGTCTTGAAAATTGTTTGCTCACCGCCCACCGTTCCCACATTACTGCCCCCACCAGCTAAGCACCACACAATGGTAATGTGCTGACTGTAGGCAAAGCCTCAGTTTTTTTTTTTTTTTTTTTTTTTGCAAATAGCTAGGTAATAATAGGCAGTGGTAGAGTGCAGGCGAGCTGGTAATTAATCGACATCTTGTAAACCCTGAGATGGGGAACAATAAAAAACACGGACGAACACAACAAAAAAATTTTTATCGTTCCCCATCTCAGGTTTTACAAAATGTCAGGTAATAATATTTTGTTTAACAAACAGGGAAAAAAAAAAAAGATACCGAAGGAAAAATAGGATTGCTTACGTCCTGCTTTCATGCTTTTTTTCAAGTCCCCGAGGCGCGAGTACAGTTCGATCTCTACCCAAATAATAAGAGAAAAAGAAAAATGCGATTATGAATTTGCAGTAATGTTTGGAGGTGAGCTAGTCGGTGGTGCATTAAAAACACACAATTAAAACAGCACAATCGAACACAAGGACAAGTAGAAGAAGGGACACAGACACAGCGCTGACTCATGTCTTCTTATGTTGATGTTTTTTAAGGAGACGAAAAAGATAGTAAGTCGTGAGTCAGCGCTGCGTCTGTGTTCCTGGTTCCTTATTCTAGTTGTCTTGTGCTCGTTTGCGCTGTTTTAATTATATGTTTACGATTATACATTTGTTTCAAATTGATTTAATTCCGATACACAGGTCTCTCCCCAATTAAACACTGCACAACTACTAATATTTCTATGGAATCGGTGCTGCCAACATGCCAATGTCACACCACAAACATCGTAAGTCACTATATTCAAAGTTTCCCGCGTCCAAGTCGCGCCACGCCTAACGTCCCTCACCAACCCCTCACACGCCAAGTTTTCCGCACTCGCCCACTCGGAGTGCGAATAAGAATCCAACACAATCCGCACTCGGAGTGCGGATAAGAATCCAAAATTATCCGCACTCGGAGTACGGACAGTACGGATTAGAATCAACTACTATCCGCACTCGGAGTGCGAATAGGGACAGCCCTACCCGCCGAAGGCTTCTTCGCTGGCGTACCGACTGCCGTTTCGCCGGCATCGGTCCTGTTTACCGCGGTATGTGGGTATAGTGCCCGTAATGTGAGAGCCGTTTGTCTATACGCCACTTTGCCGCTGTTGGTTTCCATCAAGCCGAGCCAGAAAACATCTCGCGACGAGTTAACCGCGCCACGAGTGACGAAGAAAAAGCAAACATGGCGACGGTTTGTACGATTGCTTTGGTGGCTCCGGTGTTGCGTGTCTTCAACGTCCTCGTGAGAAGATTCTCCTGCCCTTCGAAGTTATTGCAAGCACCACGAGTGGCACGAAAGCTGTGGAATCATCGTCTCAACTACAAATAAGCAGGCCTTCACGAGCAACGACGATGCCGAGCAGGCACTCGGCACCGTTGTGTTGTCAGATGTTCTACAACGTCGAGGTATTTTATTTATGATTTGGAATGGCTTCAAGAGTGGCAAATTAATCTATTTCGCGGATTGTTAGCGCCGAGGCGAGTGCCCTCCGTTGCAGTGCCGTTGTCGCGCAAAGTGCAGAGAAAACCGGGTGGCGATGGCGGCGGTGCTCTTTGATCGCTTTGATCTTGCGCCGTCGGGTTCATGGAGTCCGGAGTAAACGTATGTACGTACGTGCGTCTGCTGGATCGGTGTTTTGGACTGCTTCAAAACACTTTCTCACGCGCATTTTCCTTGTGAAGCTTAGTAGCTCATTACACCTCGTCGTCGACTGCGCTCATTTGACTAAGACGCACGAACCTGCGTGATGTGAATTTCACTGCCTAGGATCTTTGGTGTGCTGTAACGAGGGCTAATAAAATATCACCGCGAACTTCTGAACAAACGAGTCGAAGTTTCGTCTGTTATTATAACTGATCGCCTGTCACAATATTAGCGTTCCTAAACTCCGCCCCCACAGGCACCCTGCTTCGTTGCCCGATAGTAAGTGTCTCCTGGTACCTCGTACAATTCCAGCTCCCACTTCAAGTAAGTACCATCCGTTAGAACTGGCAATTAATAGTTTCGAACCCAGAAGCTCGCAGCGTGTGTGTGTGTGTGTGTGTGTGGGGGGGGGGGGGGGGTAGAGGGGAGGGGGGGTGATAGACTGCGACCTTTCCCAGTACTAGCACTGTCTAGCAGTACTGGCACGTTGCCGGCGTTGGTCTTGTTTAGCGCCGTGTAATGTATCAGAGCAATTCGTCCGGACGGCACTGTGCCGTTGTTGGTTGTACGAACAACCAGAGGAAACGCAGGGTTCTTTTGGACACCCACTGCCCGTCACACAATTGCCTAAGAAGCGAGTGCGGATGCGACGTCTACGGCTTCCACGAGTTTCCGTCCCATGCAGGTTCTCGGCAAGAATGTACAGCCGCACTCAGAAGAAAAAACTTCACTCCGAGCAAGAACTCAAGAGTGAGTGCCAGTGTAGCAACAATTTTTTTTCTATGCGTACGTTTGGCGTGCGTGATGGATACAACAGAGGTGGTCACTTCTCCGTGATCAGTCGGCAGGTCGTTTACGTCGTGTACGTACGCTAGCTACGAATGGTACCTTCGTTTCGGTTTCGGTATCAATGAAACGCGGATGTCAAGGGTCAGCAGACACCGAGAACATCTAAGACAAGAAAAGTTTTCCCTTGTTTTCTTGATCAAGATGGGTTCTCGAATGTTCACGACATCTTCCCTGTTGAAGAACGGGCCGCGGAGGCTTCTGGTGAAGGCATCTTTCACGATGTGTCGGCGGTGTCGGTGCATTCGGACAGCCTGCTGCATCCAGCTCCGCAAAGCAACGCCGCCAACTAGGGATGTCGCGAACCACCCTAGGTTCGATTTCGAAAGGTTTCGATATTTGCGAAGCGAACTGTGGTTCGATTTCGAAAAATTTCGATATTTTCGTACCGACTGAGGTTCGAATTCGAAAAATTCGCAACTTTTGATCACAGTAGAGTTTCGAATTCGAAAAGTTCGAAGCTTTCACGGTTTCTAAAATTTCGGGTTCGAATATTTCGAATATTTTTTTACTTGAGGTTCGATAAATTCGAAGATTTCGAACTTTCCTAACTTGAAATTCGACACATTCGAAAATTCTGAAATTCTTAAGATCTGAAGTTCGAAAAGTTCGAAGATTTCGAATTCTTTGGAAATAAAATTCGAAAACTTCGAACGCTTCGAATTTTCATAGACATGAAGTTCGAACAATTCGAATATTTCGAATTTTTTTCTGCATAAAGTTCGAAAAGTTCGAAAGTTTCGATTTTCTTTTAACGCTGAATTCGAAAACAAAAAACAAAAACAAAACCTTCGAAGATTTTGAATTTTTTTCAAGTCCAAGTTTTCAAAGTTCGAAGTCCAGTTTTCAAGTTCCTCCACAGTTTCAGTTTCAAATAACGTTTTCACGACTCACTCGTTTTCACGAAATCAAGTTTAGAAAAGTTAGGGTGTGATACCTAGGCTCTGCGAAGTTGGTCAGGCAATTAAATGAGACGACAAGTGTCCCGGATGTGCTGGAATATTTGCCAGTGCAGAGTGACGTGTGACCATAGATCAGTAATTGTGACCGCCAGCCCGGGGGGGGGGGGGGGGGGGGGGGGGTCTTTAACGTGCATCACGCAGTAGTGATCACACGAACACACTGTTTTACGATACTCATCCAGTTCGAAATGGCCAGGGGCGGGCAGGAGGTTGAGGCTCAGAAAAACCTTGAAGCGACCTGGCAAACTACCTCCCCACCCCTTGCACGCTGGTAGTAATCCGATCGAACGCGAGTGACGCTGGCATATAGTAAGTTAAGTTTGTAATTGACCTGGAGGTTTATTTTCTGGGACGGAGGAATCGCCTCGCAAAAAGCACAGAAGCCGACACAACTCGAGGTCGAGGAGCGTTCTACCATACAAGTGGCGTCGGAAGAGGAAAAACGGGGGAGGGAAGAGGGGAGGGGGGGGGGGGGGGGGCCTCAGCCCCCCTTCCCCCCTTCCAGATATTTCGGACTGTTAAAGAAAACAATACGGGGAAAGAGAGCGTGGTCGAGCTTATTTTAATCTGAAATTATTTATGCCTATGTATAGCTACTGTCGCTCTTCACTGCATAAAAGATCGCGTAGATGGTCATTGTTAGAAACTCGTTGTCAGAAGGCACTACTCGTCACATGCTTAGTGTTTCGGAAGTTCAAAGCTATGTCTTTACGACCTAAATAACTGTGCCAATGGTAAAAAAAAAAAATAATAATAATAATAATAATAAATGCGGGGATAAAAAGCTGGAGAAAGAAAAAACTATCAAGAACTCGCCGGATGTGTTGGATTCTTGCATATTCAGAGGTTCAGAACTTCGAAACAACTTTCTCCTACCAAAATGTGTACAGGCTAAAAGAAACCTGTCCCAGGAACGTGAAGCGAAAAAAATTTTTTTCTTTTAATGACGTGCTGAACTTGAACAATATTAGAAATATTCTCCCATGAGTTAATTTATTCCTTAACGTGAAAAAACAATAAATACATTATTTTGTATTCTGCAGATGGCAATGATATGTACTGTCTGTGGTGTTAATTTAAATGCGATACCTCAAACAACTTAGACGAAAATAAATACCAAGTTTAGGGCATAATTGCATGTAGATACATGTTTGGACATTTCTTCGAAACTCACCTTGAATAACAATAGTCATATCTTAAGACGACACTTATCTAGGCTATACATAGATAATTCTTAAAAAGTTTAACATCTCTACCATACATAGCTTCGGCTACATCGCGCTTCAAATCTGGCATAAACGATAATCGTCAAAAACCCGTCGTCCTTCCTCGCTCCTTCGGGAATTTATTTCTTTAAAGGGGCTATGCAACAATTTTTTTACTTTGCGCAAATACCACTTAGAACGGATCCCTGACGTTAATGACCTATGAAACACGCCTTAGTTTTTCACCCGACGCATTAGAAGTCCCAGAAAAAAATTAAAAAAACAACGAGCAGCGTTCACGCCCTCAACTCGCAGCCAGAACAAGCGGCCACGTGATCTGGAGCCGATTATATGCCGCCAATGTTGATCATAGCCACGCGCTGGGGTTGGCAAAGCACAGGACACGCGCTGAGTTCCAGACATTGTTATGGCTCGGCTATTGTCGTCGTTGCAGCGATTGGACACGGGCCACTACTCGAATGCTTCTCGAGCTATCAATTATCACGAGCCTAAATCGAGTGCCCACGCAATGCTCGGGTCCAATCTATGAACCGCATTCAAATATCGTCATACGGGTGTACTGCGATCCCCGCGTTACGTCATCGAATTTTGCAAGGGAGAGATTGAATGAAAATGATCGCTTTTGTCCTTGAAATTACACCGCAACAAAGGAGTTTCTTGGCCAGTGGCATTGCATGCGAGTATCCTTGAGTCCCACTAGTGCCAGTAAGCTCGTGTAAAGTGAAAAACATTCCAATTGAATATCGTTGCACAGCTCCTTTAAAACTAAGCATGCCAGAACATTGAAATAAACGGCATTGTCTTTCGTAAAGAACGGAACACCGCATGTAAAAGTTCGAGAAAAAAAATTACGAATGTACCTCACTACTTGAATGCAAATGAAACCGTCCGCCGGTTTTTCGAAGTTCGACGAACGTCGAACTTTTACCCTAAAAGTTCGAAGTTCGTCGAACTTCTGACTTTTAAGGATTCGAAAGTTCGAAACTTTTCGAATTCTATTGATAAATAAGTTCGAAAGTTCGAAAATTATCGATTTCCTTAGCATAGGAAATTCGAAAGTTCGAACAGCTTCGAACTTTTTAGTGCAAGAAATTCGAAAGTTCGAAAATCATTGAATTTTTTGGTCAGTCAAGTTCGGAAGTTCGACAAGCATCGAATTTTGCAGTGTGATAAGTTCGAAAGTTCGAAAAGGATCGAATTTTTTAGCGTAATAAGTTCGACGGTTCGAAAAGTGTCGAACTTCTTAGCTTAACAAGTTCGAAAATTTGACTTCCGTCGAATTTTACAATTTAGAAAATTCGAAAATGCGAAATCTTTCGAACCTTCCCAATCGCTTGATTCGATCATCGAAACTTCGATTCGAAAAAAGTTCGCGGCATCCCTACCGCCAACGCAGCCCAGCCCCCCCCCCCTGCCTGCCAGTTCTTTCCGCGTGGTGGCGCGAGCGTAGATAAACATGGCGGCGCCCTGGAATTGGCGCGGACACTGGTCTATAATGTAACAACCTTTACAAAATCTTCCGGATCCCATGAAACACAATATTTCGTTATGTCACTTTTCGGTCGTCATTATAATGGTGAGGTAAGTACAGTAAATTGCGAAGCAGTTTACTTGACGTCCGCTTCCACTGGTGTCTTGGAATGTTGAGTCTACTGAGCGTGCATTCCTGCAGAAGTTTTCATTGAAAGAATATTGACACGTCAATCAACAATTGATTCCTTCTTAGTAAGATTTATTGCGAAAGGCCGTGGCAACCGCCGAACCGGTGGCCGGTGCCATCTTGAGCGTCCGTGCGTATGGCGCGTGCTTTCCTCGCCTTTCAAAGCAACGAACACGCACGTGCTGGGCTGTGAAGATCGCGCGCTGGACTGTGATTTTGTAAACATTAGAAAGGTCTATAGACCTTTCCAAAAACAAGCTTGTGGCCGGTGCCATTTTGAGCGTTCGTGCGTATGGCGCGTGCTTTGCTCGCTTTCCGAAGCAACGACCACGCACGTGCTGGACTGGGAAGATCGCACGCTGGACTGTGATTTTGTAAACATTGGAAAGGTCTATATCAGAGAACAATTTATACAAAGCCTGACATTCTCGCATACATCCGTTTGCTGGGCCACGCTATTGAGCCAGCTGAGCACAGCTGGCAGCGGCGCGAGCAAGGCCACGAGGGGAACGTGATGGTGCTCGAGCCATCCCACCGTGAACCAATGTTTCGGCCACCCCACTAAAGCCCCTCGATGTGTTTGCGTTTGTCTCGCAAGTAGCGTCGAATGCGCGAGTGCACGAGGTCCGTGTCTCGAGGGGCCCTTGGAAGCAAATGGCGGCGCAGCACTGAAATGAGCGGCCCTTGGAAGCGAATGGCGGCGGAGCACGCGCTCGTGGCACGTGTCTCGCGCGTTTCCACAACAATGGTTGGCGGTACTTGTAAGAAACGCCTTTATCAAGGGGCTTTACACCCCACGGGTGCGTGTCGCCATCTATTGGTTGAACTAACGCCTTGTTCAAGATGGCTGCCGTGGGACCGCAGCCTTAAACATTCCTTTCAGCTTTTTTTTTTATTTGTATTGCTTTCTTTCATACCCTCATTGAGCCCGTATGTTTCATTTTACGTGATAGCGAAGCTGTAGTTACCTGGAAAAGCGTGTTCCCCTGAACGATGCTCGCACTGCACGAGCGCGCGTGCTTGGCAGGGACACTATACTTCGTCTCACCTTAGCATGGACTAACCGCGAATGCTGTGCTAGCGCGAGCGGCTAGCCTTGACTGCCTTGACTGGAGCACTCGCTGCACGAGCGCTCGTGCAGCCGCCGAGGCTTCATTCGAAGCAACTATCTCGCGCTTTTAGCACGCGCGGCTAACAATAGTCCATACTAACGTGAGACGAAGTATAAAAGCTCGGAGCTCGTTCTTCTATAGACAATTGCAAGCATGGCGCCACAACTGGTGCCCCATGCGTGCAAGCGCGTGCAATGCGCGGGTGAACGTAGCTTTGGCAAGCTCGTAATCGCACGGACGTGCCTGCTCGAGCAGAGACATGGCGGCGGCCAGTCGCCCAGCTTGCAATCGTCTATACTTCGTTTCACCTTATGTTGTACCGCAGCGAAGGCTAGAAGCAGAGATGTGCCCCAGAGCAAGGAGCTCGTGCTTGTATTCTTTCCTGCGGTACATCATAAGGGCCGTGTTCCAAAATTTACTCGATCCTACTCCAGGGTAAGGGTTTTGCACCTTGGTGTTCTAAAACCAACCCGCCTCCAGCGTTTTTCAATCTGTGTTGTCACGTGACATGACCCGCCGGAGTAACTCGGATTCATTTGGGTAAGATTTGGAACACAGCCAAGGTGAAACAGAGTATGGGCCTCCTGCGTTGCCCAGGAGGTGCTGCGAAAAGACCGTGTTAGGCCTTGTTTTGGGTAGTACAAACTTTAGCGTCTCAAATTTAAACTGTCACGCATGCAGAAGTGTGCCTGCTCTGGTGCGGAGCGCGAGATCACGATGAAAATACAAAGAAACAACAAAAATTCGACCGCCGTCAAAGCTAAAACGCTAAGAGCGTGAGCCAAGAGATGCCGTATGGGCCTCCTGCGTTCCCCAGGGGGTGCTGCGAAAAGGGACTTGTTAGGCCTTGTTTTGGGTACTACAAACTTTAGCGTCTCAAACTGTCACGCACGCAGAAGCGTGCCAGCTCTGGTGCCGAGCGCGAGATCACGATGAAAATACAAAGAAACAACAAAAATTCGAATGCCGTCAAAGCAGTCAAAGCTAAGACGCTAAGCGCGTGAGCCAAGAACAGCCGTTCCGCGCGTTCCAAAGTAGACATGACAAAGAAAAATTAAAGCGTCGCTTCACAGGTGTTTTGACGTCACCACCCAGAATAAGAGACGCGTACCCTAGCGGTGGTGTCATGAATTTGACACTTTTGGTTGTTTGCGGCGTTGAGTCTGGCCGATTCCTGGCGTCCAAACTTTTTTTTCGTTCTTCAGGACCAGACAGAATTAAAAAAGCTCAACCAACGTGCCATAAGTAGTGCGAGGCTCAATCAAGTGAGCTTGTACTACCCAAAATGAGGGCGCTACAGTTTGTTCAAAGCTTCAGCGCAGGAGGCCTATCACGCGTTCCAAAGTAGACATGACAAAGAAAAAGAAAAATGAAAGCGTCGCGACACAGGAGTTTTGACGTCACCACCCAGAGATAAGAGACGCGTACCCTAGCGGTGGTGTCATGAATTTGGCACTTTTGATTGTCTTGCGGCGTTGAGTCTGGCCGATTTCTGGCGTCCAAAGGTGTTTTTTCGTTCTTCAGCACCAGACAGAATTAAAAAAAGCTCAACCAACGTGCCATAAGTAGTGCGAGGCTCAATCAGGTGAGCGTGTACTACCCAAAATGAGGGCGCTACAGTTTGTTCAAAGCTTCAGCGCAGGAGGCCCATAGCCTCTGCTACGCTGGCACTTAGGATGGAACGGAGTATAAAGAAACTGCAGTGGGGAAGCGTTTGACGCAGGGATTTTTCCAGACCCCCCCTAGGGGGGGTTTAGACCCCCCCCCCTCGTTTTTCCGAAGGCACCCCCTTAATTCACAACGACTCCTATATTCGCAATGCTTCCCCCCCCAAAAAAAAAAAATTTAGACACATTTCAATTCCTGGGGAAACCCCTGGCTTGATGCATGTTCGAAACGCGAGCCAAATATTCTATTTGGATCACCTGGAGCGCTGCTCAAAACTTGAGAACTACGGGCCTATGGACGCATAAAACAAGTAACAAACTTGTTGACCAGCAACACTAATGTAAAGTTGCGAGCTCGGTGTACGCGAACTTATTGGTTGTTACAGCGTGTGGACTCTTACACAAGCAAGATCCCGGAGCTTCGCAGCGTCAACATTCCCAGCACTGGCTCGTCCACGTACCTCGAAACGCTAACAGGAAGGCTCAAGTACAAAAATAAACAAGCGCGTGTCAAGGCAAGGCTTTACGTATGGTTCGGGCTTGTGCTGAAGCTTCGAGGTCTGGCCATCTATAGGTTAGTTTAGGGCCTAAACGATGCGCTCGGGACCCGGAAACATGAGATAACGGCTGTTGATAATCCACTCTGTGTATGATCTCTTCTCGACGTGTCGATTGAAACCGAAACCATGCCGCTCTCCTCCCCGGCCAACTAGTTCCCAGAGTGCAACGCGCGCAGAGTTGCTCGCAGGGATTTATGGAAGTAGTCTATTGCATTGCTTGAGTACCACCGTACAAAAGTAATTGTGTGAAAATATTACCTTCGCCCTATCATCTTCTGGAAGACTGCCAGACTCTAATGGTTTACCTTCACATGCCCCAGAAGAAAGGCAGGGCCCGGTTTATAAACAGTGCATGCTAGAATTAAACATAGTACAGATCAGCGGACCATCTGCGGATTACTTGAAAGAAAACAAAATCCTTACGATACAATCAAATGTATAAGGCCTTGCTCCTACATTAGAAGGGGCATCTAAGATAGTGTGTTCCTGGTAATGGTGAAGAGTAGAAATTGAGCAAAGAAAAAGATGCAGAGAAAACACCTATGAAAAATACACAATCACAATTAAAAGCAAGTCGAGAAGACACTACCGCATACAGCGGAAAAGTGACAAGAGATAACCAACCTACACATACTGAAGTTTCAGTACAACAGTTGACGCTAACAATCATATAAAAAAGTTAACACCGGGTGTTTATGCAACAGATCAATAAAGGGCAGTCAGCACAACTCAGTGAACTGAAGATAAATTTAGACCACCTGCAGATTTTGGACGACATAGAAAGCCTTCTTTTGCGACGTCTCCTTCAAATTTTGAGCACTACGACAGGGGTGTGAATCAGAAAGCAAGAGCTGCACCTCAGAGCCACTGAGCCAGCCGTGACAATGCACAGAACTGAGAAACGGGTGCCAACTGAAACCCGTAGCTAGAGTGCCTTTCACACTGCATTTGTCAATAGGAATCTCCATGTCTACAGATTGGAGGGAAAGGGGGGGGGGGGGCAAGATAATAGACACAAAGGCAACGTTTGGGAAAGGTCAATAAATACTTTATGAATGTGGCTTGCATGACAAATTCGGCTCCATTTCGATGAGGTCAAAATACTGAGTAATGCTACTTGGAGTGAGTACAAGTCTTTACATCCCACACAACACTGCACAGCTTAGTACAAGGAGCACCTTGGCCCCTCGGCAATGTCACCACTGGACACACGGCTTGACCTACATTGGTCTTGTACCTTCTCTTTTGACAACCAAAAGATGCACTTAGAATGATAAACTAGTGTTGATTGCTTGGAGTTCCAAGTAATATTTGCCAACAGCTAAATCCTATCACAAAAAAGAAAGCAGGCAATGATAGATTGTGTCACCATGCTGTAAAAAGAATGCAGATCCAGCCATCACTCATAGAGACAACCGAAGTAATTATTAAACAAGCATGTGAATAAATATTTGAAAAGCCCAGTTTGGCATGTCCTCCTGCCATAACAGTAGCGAGGGCAGTAGGCTGCTAGTTTAGACTAGTTGGTATGAATACATACCCCAAGAGGAGCAATGTCATCTTTCACTTGGCTACACCCCTTCACATGAGTTAGGGTTAAAGAACCATATGGTGGCTGCCATCAGTCTGCATCCTTTTATGACGGCTATATAAGGACCTTGCCACAACAATGGAATAAAGGGGTGTCAAAAAAAAATTATAACAAAGTGTCTCTTTAAAAGTGGGTGGAAGTAAAAAGTACATTTATTCCAGGAGGAGGCTTCGGTGCAATAATATACAAGTCTGGTCGATGTGTCCACTCATGATGCTTAGGAACCACTGAAAAAATCAGAAAGACAGACCAAAATTAACTTTCCTATTTATGCAAGCATTATTTAGCAATCATTGAAGATAGGGTTTGCTATAACATAAAGAACATGGTAGGTGGTTCTCTTTTTTATGTAACATGCTGCATGGTTCACAGCTAAACCTAGGGGGCTTCCTATTATTTGAAGCAAAACCTTCAAGAAAGGCCAATTCATCAGATTCTTATTTAAAAAGGTGGCTTCAACATAATGGAACCGAGGTGGCACTGGCAATATATGTAACTTATGAAGAGCAAAACATAAGCAACAAAATGCACACAAAATACATCATGCCCTCCACCCCCCTCCCCTAAAAAAAAAGAAAAAAAAATGTACAGTATCAAAACCGTACATAAAACTTTCAATGGAAGAACGGGGCCCATTGCCAGTAGTTGACGCCATTCATCCCCATGTATTCGAAAGCTTTGTCGGCCACCTTTTTCCCATTAAAAATTTCCGAAAATTGCTTGCAACTTTTGAACGAGGTAGCAGTTAGTTCTGAAACTCGGACGCCTGACCCCTAGGGCTACATTTGGGCGGAGATTAAGCGTTCGGCAAAGCATAGTTTATTTTGCGGTGAAAAAAACGTGACACAAGTGCCACAGCAGTGGCAAATTGTAATTGCTTATTCATTCTGGGCTAGTGATTCCATCGATTTTAACAGCAGAAAGCTACAGAATGTGAACCAACCCTTTTAAAAGACTTTAGACGGCCCACAAAAATCAGTTTTTCTCAACGTATCGCATTGCAATTTACTACAGAGAATCAAGCAAGTGCAAAAAGTGTACAGTGAAAAAAATCAAGGAATGTACTTACCAACTCGAAAGAAGAAAAACAAACATGAACCTGCTCTGAGCAATCTACGCCACCACTTTGCAGATAATGCATGCGTAGAGATAAGAGCTGCCAACAGATGGCGTACGTCGCGCCAAGGGAGCTCCGGCCGATTCGGGTTCTTTTACGAGGTTGTCTGCTACCGTGAAGGTAGCAAGTTTCTGGAGGCAACATGATGCCATCTGAGGTGAAGCCAGAAGAGTGGAGGGATACGCCCCCAACGATGATCAAAACCAAGAGACGCTATTGGACGAAAAGGACAGCTGACTGGGCACAAACAGCTCTGGGTTTTTGGTCCTTGTTGGGGGCATGTCCCTTCACACTTCTGGCTTCACATCTGGTGGCGCTATGTCGCCCCCAGAAGCTTCCTACCTCCATGTCTGCTATCAACCCGAATCGGCAAGCTCTGCCTCAAAGCGGTGTGCATGCCATGGCAGCACTTTTCTTTATGCATGCATTGTATGCAAAGCAGCAACGTAAAATGCCCAAAACAAGTTTTTTTTTAAAGGGCCCTTAAAAATTTTTTTTTTTTTTAACAATTTGGTTGGGACACGCGTATCAAAAAAAATAATTTTATGCAAAAAAAAAAATTTTTTAGGGCAATATTGAAGGCGAGATTTATTTGAAATTCTGCGCGTGAAGTCTATGACGTCATGGGTCATTCCAGAATGACCATCTCGGTCGGGAAGGCGAAGCCAATCCACCTCTCCTCCATGCGCCCGAAATGCCGAGAGAGAAAAGAAGTGGAAAGGAGGTGATTGCCGACTAAATCGCGTCTCGCGTTGTCAATAGTGGTCCAAAAATGTACACTTTTATTTTTTGCTTGCACCTCTAGTATTGTATTTTCCGGGCTATAGTCCACAGATTATACATGTTTAAAAGTTGAAATTTTAAGCTGTGCAGATTATACAAAAATGTTGTTTGTCATGATCGTTCATTATGACGAGAAGCGACGGATTTCGTGAAAAAAAAGAGTATGTTAATGATGATTTATGTATAATACAAACTTCTTTGTGAGCTAAGAAAGCAAATATTTGTCTAGGTGTGCTGTGTATGAGAAGATTTTCGTGTCAACTAAGCACCAGCTGTGGACTATGTGCAGTCAATGCACCGGGTGCGGACTATCTAAACAAACTTATATTTTTACCCCAAATTTGCCCTTGCGGACTATACACCGGGTGCGGACTATAGCCCGGAAAATACGGTAAATTGCAACCCGATACGTTAAAAAAACCGATTTTCGCAGGCCGTCTAAAGCACCTTCAAAGCGTTAGTTGACACGCTGTAGAAGAAAAAAAAAATGTAGAGAAAGTAATAATAAAAAAAAAAAATAAACAT
The DNA here is from genome assembly GCA_013358835.2 of Ixodes persulcatus. NCBI lineage: Eukaryota > Metazoa > Arthropoda > Arachnida > Ixodida > Ixodidae > Ixodes > Ixodes persulcatus. The sequence goes on along the minus strand of JABSTQ010011074.1, from coordinate 127,101 downwards.
AAAAAAGGCACAGTCTTCCCTAACTTTGTGAAAGTCCAGTCATCAACAGGTAATGTTAGGGGATGCAATTTCTTTTTTCTAAAATAATGCAAACTTGGCACCTAAGCAGGTAATGTTAGGGGAAGAAATTTCTTTTTTCTGAAATAATGCAAACTTGGCACCTACGCTCATGCCGAGTTCCAATGAATTTTTGAAGGTTAGTTTGAATGAAACATAGAAAATGATTGGAGTGGCCTTTTAATTAACCTGTGATGCTACTTGAGTGCTATTTCTTAGAAGACACCTCTGGCATGCTTAATAAAGATGTTAAACTAGCAGCTTACAAATGCCTTGTGCACTCAACTTAAAAGACATGAATGCAATAATGGACCCAATTAAAAACACCGAGGGTCTCAAATTAAATGGATCGAAAACCTAGCCTCGCGGCTTATTTTTTGCACGAGCAGGCGCATTGAATCTGCTTCTGCCATGAAACATGAGGCAAGGCCCGACTCGACAACAAAATGACGGAAAATTACAATTGAAAGAATTGTTTTCTATTGCCAACAATATGACAAAATATATCCACACTTGAACCTGTTGCCTTCAATGTCAATAGCTCAGAGGATCGTAAGTGCCGAGGTAATTGCCTCATTTTTTAAATTACGCTTTGTCGGACAATAGTGCAGTGGAATGCTTTGCACAATGAAATCATCTGCTGCCACGACCTTAAGGGGTTAGGAGAAGAACATTATACGGATAGATTATTCTTGAAATGTAATGCTGATAGGAATGCTGCACGCATGTTCAAGATCGTCGCAGAAGACAGCAAGTTCGTCCATAATAAGCCCGTGATCGTCTCCGGAGCTGGTCGAAGCAAAATGACCAGTTTTCAACATCTTTTCATAACAATCACTCTCATCGCTGCTGCGATCAGTGCCGAAGGCTCAGACGAAGCGAGCGATGCCGTAGAAGTCACCGTCTCGAAATGCAGAAAGTAAATGTGGAAGCTGGAGCGCGAGAGCCTAGTCAGCGAGTGTATGCAAGTGGATGCTGCAAGGTGGGCGAACGGCATCACCGCCCCAACAAGTATGGCGGCATTTTCGAAGGGGGTGGATATGAAGGTCCCGCATACAAATAGATTTATTCACGAAACTATTGCACGATTATCAGAACAAATGTAACACAAATAAATATAGGAACACACAATGGGCCCTAGCAGTGTAGTTACCTCACATTTTATTTTTGGCATGTCGTAACCCCTTCAAGTCATTTGAGCTGGGATTGCAAGGATGTTTACCACTAATCGATGCACGCACATGGAAATAAATGGCTTAAATAAACCCAGGGAGTGACCACCATGTTGGGGGAGGAGGCCCATATATACAATGAGATATGGAAGGAGCAGCAGGCAAGCATTATGTGCACCCAACATGCATGTGATACCAATGGGATGAGAGATGCCATGAGGACTGCTACATTTGTGAGCACATATGGAGGGCATTAACAGGTTGTCATAACAATAGGTGACATTGACGAAGATGGTAAACTAATATCTTGCAAAAACATCTTACAAGAGTGGTGAATTCCTGGTGACTTTACTCTGTTGTATGTAGCATGCTATTTTGGGCAAGCAAAACATTAAAAAAAAAAAAAAAAAAACCTGGAGAGCTACAGTTTTAGGGCGACAGAATGCATATATGGCAGATGAATTGCCCATCAGTCTTTTCCAATGAGGAAGAGAACAACATACCAACAGACGGGACTATTAAAGAAGAGTAAAGCTATACGCACTCCGGAGTGCACTTCGGACGAAATGGCTATACGCACTCCGCGGAAAGCTCATGCCAACCGTTTCGAACGGCGCGTGTATCACTGGGGAGCTCGTTAACACAGCCCCCCGCCTGTGTTCCCGCCGCTTTGCGGCGACAGTATCGGCTGCTAATTACAAAACTTAACCAGCACACGCTGCTTTGCGGCGTCCAGCCAGCAACCCAAGCCCCACTGTCCCCTATCGCACCTCTGGAAAAGTTTCGTCGACAACATTCGGTTGTTTTAGTGCTCATCGCGAAAAAGAAATGTTGTAAATATCGTCAAATGCCTCGACAAAACAATATGTTCGAGAAAAAAAGAAAAAAAAAAATTAGGCCCATCGAGGATCAAACCCACGTCCCATTACGTAGAAAGCGGACACCTTAACCCCTATGCTATGGGTCCTCCTGCCTTCCCCAAGGGGTGCTGCGAAAAGGGACTTGTTAGGCCTTGTTTTGGGTGGTACATACTTTAGTGTCTCAAACTATCACGCATGCAGAAGTGTGCCAGCTCTGGTGCCGAGCGCGAGATCACGATGAAAATACAAGGAAACAACAAAAATTCGAACGCCGTCAAAGCTAAGACGCTAAGCGCGTGAGCCAAGAACTACTGTTCCACGCGTTCCAAAGTAGACATGACAAAGAAAAACTAAAGCGTCGCTTCACAGGTGTTTTGACGTCGCCACCCAGAGATAAGAGACGCGTACCCTTGCGGTGGTGTCATGAATTTGGCACTTTTGATTGTCTTGCGGCGTTGAGTCTGGCCGATGTCTGGCGTCCAAAAGTGTTTTTTTGTTCTTCAGCACAAGACAGAATTAAAAAAGCTCAACCAACGCGCCATAAGTAGTGCGAGGCTCAATCAGGTGAGCTTGTACTACCCAAAATGAAGGCGCTACAGTTTGTTCAAAGCTTCAGCGCAGGAGGCCTATGCCATCGCTTAGAAAACACGTTCTAACCATTCGTTTTATTCGAGTTTAGCGGAGTGCGTATAGCCATTTCGTCCGAAGTGCACTCCGGAGTGCGTATAGCTTTACTCATTAAAGAAAGGTTTTTGCTTGAATGAAATGTTACACTTACACAATGATGTTGTTGATGGGGATGTGTATTAGCTTCACGAAGAAACCGATGAATCCCATGATGGCAAAGCCAATGGCTGTGGCCATTGCAATCTTCTGGAACTCTGAATAGAAGCACATAAAAAAAGAGAGAAACCTTGTTAATCGTAGAAAGTTTCATTCAAACATAAACGAAAGAGGTAAGTACATACACAGGCACAGAACCAGTTCTTAAAACGCGCGCATGACAAACTCTGGAAGCTTGCGCAGTTCAAAGGGGAACAAGAAGCTCCAAAAATGGTTGCACGAGATACCATAGCAAGCTTAAAGCTGACTTTAAACTGGACAACGTGCTTTGTCAAAACCAAGTTGGGATCATGGCGGATAGTTTTGACGAGCTCGCTCTTAAAATTAAGAACGTTCTCGAGAACATCGCAAACGTAACTTCATGGGGACACGACAAACGAGGATAAAACAGACCGTTTAGAGGTTAAAACGCAACAAATGAGCCGCTAGTTTCAAAGTCTGGCTGACTCGGAGATGTCACACGCAGTGCATTCGTCAAATGCGTCTCACCTTTGCGATCGGGCTTTGTGCACCTTTTGATCAGTCGGATGGAATCCTTCGACAGTTGCTTGAACGGATCGATAAACGTCATAACCTGGTCCATGGCTCCCTAAATGAAAAACACAAGGGACCGCAAAAAGACGTTACAAGTCACCTTCTTGTGACCTACTACTTGACGACGAAAATTGGGCTATTTCTAATAAAACAGATTGAAAACCAGTGCAATATAGGCAACAATACACCCTCTTTAGTGTCTACAGCAGAAAAAACATATTCTGATATTGAGCCATTACCGTCTGATCTTGTGCGATGCAACCTCTAGAGTCGACTGGTACGGTTGAAAGGAGGACGCCAAAGGATTTTTCCTCTTCGCCGTGCGACGAGTTGCTGCGTTGGTGCCACGAGTATCGTACTCTCGACCAACGTTACTCTCGACTGTGCTCTCGACCTCACATTACGTCACTCTCGTCGAGTGGCATTCTGGGAAAACAAGCGCGCGCACTCTCCTGCGTTCGAGAGTTCTCGTGTTCTCGTCAATGTTGCATTGTGGGTAAACGAGCCATGTTTTACGGTTAAATGTTGTGTACTCGAAAATAGCAGCACAAACAAGAGTTGGTTTGACCTGTTTGTGACCGAGTGTGATCAACGTCTGACTGGATTATCGACACGTCGGTTTCAAGTCGTTCAGTGACGACCGGGGGATCTACGCCACAATGTTCGGTGTCGAAGCAGTGATCGCGTCTCGCGCTTTGATTTTTGATGCTCACAAGTTGACCTCGTAGTATCACTTTAGGCCCAGGTGTTGCTGTTAATTTGACGCCAATTAATTTAAAAACTTCTCATGAAGTGTGAACTCATACGCCGGACCCTGTCGACGTGCGTGGAATATTGTCGGAGATGAAGAAAACGCAAGCGGGACCGAGAAGTGTGTGAGGTACGGTCGCGGGTTGTTTTTCTTCATTCCGGTGCACGTATAAATAGGCTTAAGCGCTTTTAGTAAGGCGTTTATAAGTAGGCCTATATTGCATATTAATGGAGCCTCTTCTTTTCTTTATTTCTACCCACGATCGTCCGCTCGATCAAACCGTATAGTCGCGGACAGCTCTGAACCTCGGACGTAGCTGCGGTGGGTTGCCCGTGCTGGCAGAGTCCCTTATGCTCGCGAGCCGAGTCCCATGTAAACAGGGGGATGATTTTCCGTTTAATATGGAAAGCGGGCGCCCGTAATCGCGTAAGAGCATGGTCGTGTTAGCGCCACTCTCCCCTCGGTTCTGCCGGCGTTTTAGCTGCTTCTATTGATTGCGGCTAGTAAAAATGAGAAAGCGGGGAGCGCCTGTCGCCGTGTCTGTTTGGTGTCGGACGACACCTGGTAACGTTATCTGGGGAGAGTTGTTTGGAAACAGCGGAGTCAGCGGAGTCCGAAACGGCGATCGGGTGACATCACCGGGCCAGCCGCTGTGTCAACGGCAGCGGCAACGTTTGCTTTCGGCGCGGCGTCGATTGCTGCGGCGTTGTTTCGATCACGTCGCTTTGAATCGTCTACGCTCGCGTGTCTCCTGTGCGTAAGCACAGCTTGCCGCGCTTGTTAGTGATTTGACCTTCGGGCCTGCTTCGTGTATTACGGAAACTCGTGACAATTCGAGAGCTTCGACGCACGGTTGCAGCGGTTACTTCCTATCGAAAATCTGAAGGAGTCATAAAAAAGCGTCCTCCGACGATAGATTGTGTGCATGCTGCTACCTGGAATTAATTCAGAACGCAAAAGAATATTACATGTTACAAAATAGCGTACACCGGTACACATATATTTGTCTCTGTACACTATTATTTTTCCCTGGGAAGCTTTGTTGGCCATTCCTGGGGGAGGCTTTGATGCGAAAAAGGAGTTCGGATTAACTCAAAATATTTACCTTGCTAAAATAAGCTAATTAATCACTCAAGAACTAGAGATGGAGGAGTGAATAAATATTTAACATGCTAACACAATCCTGTAAGTGCGTCTCTTTTTATTTTTTTTTGTTCCCCATCTCACCTCTCTTTCCTCTATTATTATTATACTAGTTAATCGAACCTCATACTTAAAAATTAACTCTAGACCACAGGAGAGGTAGAGAGAGATAATAGGTGTATATTGGAGGAAGAAGACCACTAGGTGTACCCTCATTTGAAGTTGCTGTCATTCCTAGATATCTTTATTTGCACAGGGGGAAATGAGTATCTCTATCAGTCCTCCTTGTTATGTGAAGAAAATTAGTAGGTTTCTAGTGGCCATGGGATGCCACAGTTCACAAAATGTTGAAACTAGCGGATTGATCTCATTTTGACCAAGGTACAACTGCAATTAGCATTTTGTTGAAGTCCACTTGCAATGACTGATGTGTTAATGTTTCAGTCTGTGTTGGAGGTCTCTCAGTGGTCCCAATTAATTCCCAGTCCTTCAGTGGGGTGCCCCTCATAGTGTTGGGTCCTACAATTGCCAAAAGCGTGTGAAAATGAAAGCACTATGGAAATGGCAGCTTTAAAACCAGAACGAAAGCACACTCAGTACTATCCAACACAGTCTTTTTGTACCAATTGGGAATAAAATGTGTGTGCGTGCAGGCACCCAATAATGGTTCTCGACCTGAATGTTTAGTCAAGCATTCAAAATGTTTCATATAACTAGAAAGATTAACTGACGCATGAACCCCAGAACCCCCCCCCCCCGTGGACAATATGAGTTGAAACACCCCATCCGGCCTTTTTGTGCGTCCGCGGTCCCTACAAGTTTTTATTATCTCTTAATTTGTCAAATAGTCTGAAGCATGGGACCTCAGCTTCGTATTTCATTCCAAATTCAGACTACAGCTCTTTCAAAAACCGGCAGGCACGCCAAGAAGCGCAAAGGCTGTTTCAGCTAGTGTTGTCTGCAATAGTATGTGGGGCAATCTACAGCCAGTACCTTTTTTTCTCTCTCGTTGCAATTGTAATTGGGGCTGTACCGTAAAATGATTGAGTTTGTAAAAGTAGAGCCGAGATTGTTAGCAAGCAATCTTGATTTAGGCTCCAGCACTTCTGTCGCCACTGCTGCACCCACAGCAAGCACTCGGCAGTTGTCTGTCGGCAGGCGTTGGGTCGCGATTCCGGTGACATGCCCTGACCAATGAAATTCCAAAATTCAGTAATGTGATTGCTGCGCCATTTGCGCCAAACTGTGCCAAAGCACTTGCCGTGCTACGTCCTCCTACATTTTGCCAAAATCTGAGGAATTTGCGCCGATATTGCATCAAAAGTTATTTTCACTTTATTAGTTCTGAAAATATAATAAATCAGGCCCATTATGTGGCCGGACCCTTACGGTAGGCTAATGCAAATTTTCAAAGCTTTCAATTATCGCCTTAAATAACGTCATATTCAATTTGATCTCTGTATTCTGCATTGACGGTTCTCGGAAGTTTCGCATTGTTTATCATGCTTTTTGTATGTTCTGACTGGATAACTAGCATCGTTGAGTGTGCTTGTCACCATGTATGTGCAGTTTCACGATAACTTGGCGAACTGTGGAGGCTGCGTCTTCCGCGACCGAATAAGAGCGCCAGAGCAAGGCACCTGATAACACTCCATGGTCGAGGCCACGGAGGCCTCGTTACCGCCATAAGAACAGCGCTGTTTGCGACAAAACATAGTTCTAGGCTTCTTGTTCTTTTAACTGCAATTTAACTCGTGCGATTACATTGCTACCGAGAAGATATAAAAAATAAATAATAAAAAATCGCAAATTTATGAGTTTCAATACTCTTTCAACAAAAAAAGTGACGACACATCTGTATTCGCTCCCGATTGTTTTCTCCTTGTGGCGCCGTGGCTGTTGGCAATCGCAGCCGTGTAATCTATTGTTTCTGCTCAAAGCATCGCACTGGGCCCTGGCATTAGTACCCGTCACAGATTTGCGAGTAAATTGAGCGTATGGCTGTCTCATGAACTGTTCCCGAAAAGCTCGCCATTCTAGCAGACGGAAATGTTGCGGAGGGTGACATTCATCCCAAGTTGGTTGGCTTCGCAGCAGATGACTCTTGGCCAGCAGACGACAGCCGGTTCCTCCAGTCCTCACATTTGGCTCAGGGACACACACGCTCCGTGACGTAGTGTCCTGTGCCTCCCTCCTACGCTCTTATTGGGTTGCAGCGGCCATAGCCTCCACAGTTCGCCAGATTAAGGTGAAGCAAACTATAGTAGGCGTTGCAATTTTGCATATCTTGCTTCATGGCAGTGCACCTGCAAGCTGAGGGGAAAGCACTCCCCCAAAGTGGGATGTTACGCACAGTTTCTGAAAAAATCTGCGGCTAGTATACTGTAAACGACTTATTTTTCGCGGGCTCAAATTTTCGCGAATCGGGCCAAGGCTGAAAGTTTGAAATTATTCGCGGGCTCTAATATTCGCGAATCGAGTGTGGCTTCCGTAGCGTTCACATATTACCAGACTTGTTCGCGGGACGTATTTTTCGCGAATTGTAGGCGATTCGCGAAATTCGCGAAAATTAGGTCCTCGCGAAAATTTAGTCGTTTACAGTATATATATATGATAGCAGTATTCTGACAATATATTTTTCACATTCAAGATTCATCAAGGATACTTGAGTATTGCAAGAGAACTTTTATAAACTGCTCTATATGTTTATTTTTTATGTCAACTCTCGCTTAGTTATTACCCGTATACAGGTTCCATCTGTACGATGGCACATTGAATACAGAAAATTAAAACTAAATTAGCTGGAGCAGTGGATGCAAGTATGGAAATAACCTAGACATGTTCGCTGAAATTTTTTTTCGATAAAGCATATTTACCATTTACACTCTGATTGTTGTTATCATGATGTTCTGCTTATAAAATGTCATTGATGTTCATAATCAAGTGAAAAAAGCTTTGTATTCTATCTAAATTAAGAACTGCAGTTTTATTTCAACCTCTAGAACGAAAAATCATTATATTTTATAATGATGCCACGGTATTTTACGGTGCAACATATTCAACACAAACTTTGTTTTCTTACCATCCTGTCTTTGCATTCTGCAATCACAAAATATCAAACCAACATGTTTGTTTAATCGCGGCATCTTACGTGCACTATGTCGGATCGTCATGATGTGTCGAGAAAACGACGAGGGTGCCGCAAATTTCAAGAATTGTTTATTTGTTGCCACTTTGAGACCAGTTTTGATGCGTGTGCTGTATAGGACTGCAACAGGCCGGTGGAAGACGTGTTCCGGGCACTGACCGTGAGCCCCTAATGCCGTCGTTGGTTGTGTTTCCAGATCTGCAGCGGGAGCCGGGGCCAGCGCCTTGCTGGGGCCCGGCGGGGGCCCCAGCGCCCCGGGCAGGCTCGGGGCAGAGCCCCCCGGCCAGGCGGGGCATGGCCCAGGCGGCCCCATGGCGGCGCTCCAGCTGAGGGTGCCCTGCACTGCCGGGTCCACGCTGGTGGCTCCTCTGCACTGGGGCACGGGACCCCTCGGGAGTCTGCCACCCCTCTCCCCACCGCAACAAGGTGAGCCCCTCCCTCTTTCCCGGTCGCGCTCGAGCTGGCAGCCGGTGGTCGTTCTACCAAAAATTAAGTTTCCTGGTGCGTTTTCTCAGAGTCGTCAGCGCTGCTTGATTCTCTCTCTCGTGCCCTCTCCTGCCTTAGGCTTCGGGTTCTGGCTAGGCACATTGTTGTAAGGAAAGAATGCCTGTTGATTGATGCACTGCTGAGGGTATGGTTGATTTAAAGTAGGAAGTTTCCTGTGCACATTTTCACAGTTATTATCGAAAATGTTGGGCAGAGCTTGAATACTTGGGAAAAGCTTGTAGAGGATGAGGAAGGAGTGCGCTAGATTGGTTGGTACTCGTCGCACGAATGGCCTTTTGGCATCTTTTGGGGCAGCCATGAGTGCATCAGGACGCAACAGTGTTGCCTGCTCACCATGTCGTTTGTGTGATCACCGCTGCTCGGGTCATTTTTAATTTGAGACTTCCAAGCTCTTGAAAAGCTTGAAGTCAAAAGGATTTATTTGTAAAAAGCATGAATTGGGTGTCATAAACAATTTATACAGTGTCCAGTAAGTAAGCAAAATGTTGTTTTCTTCACTTAACGCATTCGTGAGCGAAATTGAAACCTTGGTGGCGTTCACCGCTAGTCGCCGAGAGATGGCACTCGAGTTTGCACTACTTTGTTTCTTTCAAGAGCATATATACAGGGACCCTAGTAATAACTAGAATGAATGAATATTTACTGAATACCAACACTTCAAGCTTCTACTGCCTTTCATTCTGTGACTCAAGTGTCAAACCGGCGCCACAATGACTTCACCTATGTAACATTATAGCGCAAAGGCGCCTGCCTTCCCATGCACCTCTGCAGGCATCTAAACTGAGGCTGTTGAGCTTGGCACCGAGTAACTGACAGAAGTAAAGCAGTTTACGAGGTAATGCTTCAGTATGATGTAAAATAATGAGCATACCAAGCTCCTACATTGATTTATAATGGGTCAATAGAAAACCTTGCTGCTCTATCCAACTCAACTGGTAAAGATATGACTGCATGCCAATAGCTAGTCGACAAGTTCTGCCTCCTTCCACAGTAAACACCTTGGAATGCAGTAATGTTCAGTGAGGCTGGTAACAAGTGCACAAGTATAAGGTGTGTGTATTGCGCGGTGCTTAAGAAGAGAGTGCCAGCTTGCCAATGAACTTGATTGCCAAGGCTCATGTGGTGCAGGCACCTTGCAAGTCTCACACCCAATTTTGCAAAAATGGTTGTTGCACTTGTCAGAATGCAATGGATGGGATTCTTTAGGCAGGGGTGGGACAGCGACGCCAATCGTGCTATTTTGATACGTTCACAATTTTTTACGTCTAACGGCGCCAAAAGCATGAAATCGACCAAAATTGCACTACGCTGCGCCAAAGATCACGGTGGCACTTGATTTAGCGAAGGGTGAAAGCTCGGTTAAACAATCTTGGCTATTCCATTGCCAGGTGGCACAAGCGGCCTCCCGATTCCTTGGTCCAGCCATATTTTTCCATCCATCCATCCGATGAACTCGATGCATCATACATATCCTAGCCATTGTACCGTTGCATCATTCATCGTACATGTACAATGTAGGATGCAACGTAGCATGTAACATCTATGTTGCAGAGTCGTGCCCCTTCATTATTATTCTAAATTTGTTCCTAAAATTAAATATCTTTCTGCGTGAAATTTTAGATATTTCACAGTAAAGCTCTATTTAATACTGTTGAGACCGGTTATAACGAACTTGGTTATAACGAAAAAGCGGCTACGGCAAAGTAATCACGATTTCCCATTCCAGTTTGCACTTTTTCAATGCATTTGTCTGTTTTTAGCGAAGGAAATAAAGCGGCTCCCGTGGATATAGCGAAGAGAAATTTTGTGATAATTTAAAAGACGATAAATAAAATTTTGAAAGTTTATTAAGTCTCGGACCGCCGCACTTTGTTGCCGCGGCCAAGAAGCCACCCAGAACAGGCTGCAGAAGATGCTGGAAAGGCCACCGGTGGCAGTCTCTGCAACGTTGTCTGCTCCCCGCTCCTTATCTGGGATGCGGCTTTACCGCATCGTACGCGGAGAAACCGACGTGGCATGCCGATAGAGGCGTTCGGAGCATTAGCGACACCGTTCCGGCGAGATGACAGAGAGAACGTAGATTTAAGAGAGGAAGCAGTAAGTACGCCTGCATTTGATTGTCCCGTGGCCAGTGTGGCAAGGAAACTGGGGGGAGAGGCAGACACGTTAGCAGAAGGTGAATGCTTTTGAGTTTTGACTCCCTGCATGCTGCAGCAAAGTTTTGCAAACGTGGCCCACAGACCACGTAACCCCGATCGAGCTGTTTCCTCATCTTTTAAATCTAGGCTTTCTATACCGACGACAGACAAACTTCAGCGCAAACTCGGTGCCGTGTTTGCTTCTTTAGGGTTTTCGTAGACCGCATTTCCCTCTCTGCTAAGCTCTCCGCAATGAAGAAGCCGCTACTGCGCCTGCGCGCCGATGGCCTTGAATGTAGAGTTCCGGGTATTGTAGCGGGTTGCAGGAGAGCGTTGCGGGACGGCGAAAACCATCTACGAAAACTCCCTTTTTGTTTGCTTAGTGATTCGTGTTGGCGTCTGGTCGGTGAGGTCGCTCTTGCGTGAAAGTCTACTTCGCTCAAGCACCGATTCAGCGAATCATCGCCACTCAATGATGGAGATTCTCGGCACCGCTGGCACCTCGATGGGGGAAGACGAAGGCAATCTTAAATCAAAAGCGAGCCACCTCGACGGAGTGCGCATAAATGTAAAGAATGCCGTCCATTGCCGTTGTCCTTCGCGGGGCCTTCGCAGCTGTCAACATGGTCCGTACATAGCAGGATCTTTTTTCGATTGGAGCTTCTCGCAGTTGGTGAGAAGCGGCTCTCATCTAGCAGAGGACGCATGCAGGGAAGCCTCGACCGCTTTCTTTCTGCAGGCTCGATAAACATTCGCCCTTGACAACCCGTGTTATATATTTATTTTTTTTTCATGTTATTTGTATGAGTTCATATATAAGGAAGAAGCAGATATAGCGAAGCGATTTCTGATTCCCGTTGACCTCGTAATAACTGGTCTCGACAGTACTTTCCAACACTTGTAGTAAAAACCTAGTTTGCTGGTTCATGGTACAACTAACTGGCTAGGATGCTTTCTTAAAATGGTGTCACAGTTACTCCTAAGGTGCTCCAATATATGGGTTTTTATATTTTATAGTGGCTCAAAATGCAGATTTTTTCCTGCTCACAAGTTCCTTCAACATGTAGGTTTTCTGCTTCTAGGCTGCTACAAAATATGAATTCTTCTGCTACAAAAATTGCTACAAAGCCAGTTTGGTCTGTCCCATCCCTGTTTAAGGAACCTGCCAGGTATTTGAGAAGTGAAAAAGTAAACTTTGAGCATAGCATGTGGCTCTTCTGGGCACGTCACAGGGGCTCGTCGGGGTTGCCTTTCACACTCCGGTTGCTTAATTAGCGCGTCATTGTGGCAGCAGCGGAAGACAAGGGGCGTGAGCTGCTCAGCAGGGCAGAGAGTCCCAGGGGAAGCCTGGATGTTGCAGCAGATGCCGGCACCAGCAAAGATGCGAGGCTGGCGTCGTGCTACCCTCCGCCCGTGCCTGTGCCTCCGGGCTGGCGACGCTCTTTGGTCCAGGGCAGGATCGTCTACTTCAGGTAAACCTCTCGCTCAAATGAGCTGACTGCCTTTAAAATGAGTTGGGATTCTCCATTGGGTCTTCCATCTGATCTCTGAGTGAGATCCATGAATGTTTTTAAACGTGTATTTTTAACACACTGCAGTAATCGTGATTGTAGGGGAATGTTTTGTGTATATGCTCTTAAGATTCGTGTAGTGTGCCACACTAGAATATTTTTTTTTAATTAAAATTTTGGTTTAATTGATTTGAGCCCCGTTTGTTCAGTATTAAAAAAATTGCTCATATGCGCTCGAAATACTGTGTTACTGAATAATACACATATTTATTTGCTGGTAAACTAATATACCCAACACTTAGGGAGTCACTAGCAAAATCTTTCGGAACTTAGTGGGTAATTTAATGCTATAATGAGCCTCCTTGTGACTCTTTAGGCTCTTAACAGAAAGAATGCACTTGAGTGACTTATGGTGATACATATTCCTTTTACAATTACTGGACTTTACGCAGCTATCCCCTTTGGACATATCCAGGAACACTTGGCCAGTCGGAGGGATGTTGCACTTACGCGATGCCTTCTGCATTGTAGCCATGTGTATGGATTTCCCAAAAACAGTTCTCTGAAACATTCCTTTTGAATGTCAAGTCGAACCCTGCAAGCATTTCCCCAAAGTCGTGTTAGTACTCTGCAGGACACTGTTAGTGCAAACAGGCAATTTCCATTCTTCCTTAATTTTTTTGTAACATTGAAGAGCTGTCTTAGAAACTACTGGCTTACCCAAAATGGAGAGATAAAGGATGAAAAGCGTGGGGTGGACTATCTTTGGAGATGCTACAGCAAAACTTTATAATAAAAAACAGTTATAAAACACCAGGCTATCCGCTACAAACCATGTGAAGTGGAAACTTATCCTGCCGATTGCAAACATGGCAAATTTGCTTTTTACTACATGATAAACACTCGGGAATTCGTTACGAACTCCTGTGTCATGGTAAAAGGTAGTGAGGATTACGGATGCAGCAGATTTGCTTTACATGGTGCAAAGGACACGCGGTAACCTGCTGTGAACTCGCATGTCATGGGAATCGATACATCAAATTACGGATGCAGTAGATTTGCGTTTCACGGCGTAATAAACATGCGGGGACAACTGGAATGTCACAGAAACCGTTATAGCATCTGCAGATCGTGAACAAAAAATGTGGGAACCCACTACAAACTTGCATGCCATGGGAAAGAATACCGCACATTACAGACACAGCAGACTCACATTTTACGATGCATGAGACGAGGGATCAACTCGCATGTCACACGTACCAATATTGCATGCAAAGATCGCGGGCAAAAACGCTTGAACCCACTACAAACTCTTGTCCCACGTACCCGCACCACAGATCGCGCGGTTCGTGCAATTCCCGTCGGATATTGCGGGATGTACAACGAGAGTAGAGGGTGAGCGATGTTTCGCAATTCTTGAGTTAGATATTTAACCAGAAAAAGCGTTCAGCCTTCCCACTCTCGTGAAGAAGGAAGACCAGAGGAGCTGTACTCGATACACTGCCGCAACGTGCACACGCCCGATTCCCGCTTCTTCTTGTCCGACACGCCGCCGATCGTGGATACGTCTCCGGCGAACCAGAGTCGGTCGCACACGGCGCACGTGATGCCAAACGGGTTCTTCATGAACTCCCTCCGGAACCTCGCCGTCGCACCCGGGTGGCGGTGAGCCGTTCAGCCTGCGTGGAGTGCAGTCGTCGCCGGGCCTCGCGCTTGCGCTTGGCGTCCGTGGCACGATCGTCGTCCGTGGCGTTGGCCCGCCAGCGCCCTTTACATCGCTGGTTCTGTTCTCGACGGAGGCTTTCCAGGCGAGCGATGCGCTCTTCTTTGGCTAGGGAGTCTGAAGCGCTCGACGCAGTGGAAGTCGAGGCGACAGCGGCTTTGCGGCGGTTGCGGACCCATTCGCGCTGCTGCGTACGTCGCCGCTCCTTCCGCAGCCCGTCTTCTTTCCCCGAAAGGGCGCGCGGCCGACACATCGTGAATCCAAACCGAAACGGATAAGAGCGTAGGAAACAGCGTGCAAAACAGACGAGGACAAACAAACAGACGTGACGAGCACTGCGCTCGTTATGTGTGTTTCTTCTTCGTCGTCGTCTGTTTTTCGCGCTATTTCCTACGATGAATTCCCACCAACGCACCCAACTATCATTTCTTCTATTAGCTGGAAAGGTTGCCGCCATCTAAGAGCGACCGCGGAAACCATACTGGTTGTGTGCTTGCCGCCGTCGCTTATAGGTGGCGGTAGCTGTCTAGGTTTGTGTCGACATACCGGACACGATCCTGGGGAACCTAGCCCTTAACAGCTCCGCTGTAAAAACAGGATAAGCATTCTCTCGAAGGGAGGGGCCACCCTTATGGGATTTTAATGTAATGTGACGGAAAGTTCTCATTAAGGGAAATAACTTAAGCGGTAAAATTCAGTGTCCATCTGTATTGTTTTTGAATAAAACGCAAAAAAGCACCGACGTCTTGTTCACTCTAACAATGTATCTCTACATCCAAGAGGGTGTTAAAATTCCCAGACATGTTGGAAAAGAAGACGGAGGCAACAGGTAATCGAAGCCCCGGAGCAGGCAGCTTTTATTTTTTAGGGTGTCGAACTGGTAAAATTTTCGGTTCAGTTTCGGGTTCAGCAGCTTTGCATTTTGTTCCGGTTTGGTTTGAACAAGCACGAACTGGGTCATAACTATACCTTAGACTGTGGCCGCCCACGCATTTCCCGCGTTGAGCAAAAGGAAAGTTCACAGCTCCCGGTGGTTAAGAAAATAAAGGCTTGTTTGACTCAGCATCATCCGCATTAAATATACTACAAAGAGTGATTTACAAAAGCCGTGGCATGGAAACAAGAACCAAGCCAATGGGCGCTTAATTTCGTTTTCTGATCATGAGTCTTTGTCGTAAACACCGTATGCAAATTACACGGTCATAAAAGCACTCAAAAACAGTACCAAGGGACAGTACTCACACTCCAAGTAAATCACTCAGCAGCCACAGGACACTGCAACACTAGCACATGCCATATTTGCAAACTACCCACAAAAAAGCGGGCGGCAAACAAAAAAGTTTTAGCCTCTTGACATAGTTTGATATCCTCCGTTTCCTTTACGATGGACCGCAGCAGACGCTATGAGCCATTGGGCGCGTTCAGTAGCGGCTCAGGAGTCAAGGAGTCAGCAGCGCTCCTTCCACTAGACGGCAAAAAGCGACTTCCGGTGCACGTTACTCCGAGTTTTTGGAGTCACGCTCTCGTGCACCGTCTCCGGAGACGGTGCATGAGGAGTGAAAGGAGCGAGGCATGACCTAATTCCGGATGGCTGACGAAGTTCCGGCGCTAAAAGAGAAAAAACAAACAAAATGGCGGGATAAGCTGCGTCGGTTCTGTCGCGGGTGTGTATTTTGCTCGCTTTTGTTAATGAAAAGTGCTCAAGGTAAGACGAATAACACGTTCGAATTTCTTTTTCGGGTAAGGCTCTTTTTGGAAAATGCATTGGACCGTATTTTGTTGGGTTTGAATATGCTAATAAACAACGTAAACGTTCATTTGACGCCGTGTCTTGATCGCCGTTGCTCGGAAACTCGGTGAATGTCGACGATAGTCCTGTCCGCGCTGAACAGAGCAAGGCAGGGTATGAACGCGAATTTGGTAGCCGGTTGGACACTCACGCAGAGCATGATCCCGATTAAGGTTTTGTTTGCGTAGCTAAATCGGGGTGCACGTTGGCTGACGCTCGCTTCGGCCGACAAAACTTTGATCGCCGAGCGCGGCCGAACTTCCCGGTGTGTACACGAATACATTGTATAGGAAGTTCGTTGCGAAGGGCAGAACAGACGTCTGGCCATATAAAAGTATCGCAACCGGCTGCGTAGATTCGCCGAGCTCCATATTTTGCGTGTGCTGATGACGTTTTGTCGGTTTTTATAACAGTAGCTGCCTTTGCACCGCCAAGCGAGGGGCTCGATCGCGTTGGATCGCTTCGAACAGCAGCGCTGATGTGTACAGTCATTCGCTTTTTCTTTAACGACCTTGTCAAGACTTCTTGAATACCGGCGTCAAATAAAAGCGATCGTGCTCGCCATCGTCTGCTTCCAGTTTATTCGGAGACCGTCTGGCACAGGGGAGGAAGCGGAAATTGCATAGAAGCAGGTTTGGAGCCGAGGGTTTTTTTGCCGTTCAGTAGGCGCTCTGGGGACTCCGACTCGAGTGACTCCGTTCGGAGCTGAGGGAGCCGCTACTGAACGCGCCCATTGCAGTCAATTCAGCGCTCCGAACGTTTCACCTGACTACACAAGCTCCACATTGGTGCTCCCAAGAGTCCTGTGGCACCGTCACTGCTTAGGATTGACCCCCTGGCGCATAGCGTTTGCAATGGTCCATCATAAGGAGAACCAGAGTAAAGTGTAGTCCAATGCCAAGTCCTCCTGCACACAGACGCTCTCTTTTGTTCAGTCAACATTGCACTGATGATGCCACAATCGCAAATACTGAATTTCTTTTCTTTATATCTTTTTCTTTTTTTATCGAGATTAGAGTTGATAGCTATACCTCGTTTCACCTTATGACCGACCGCAACAGATGCTATGAGCTAGTGGATCTAATCCGAAACAGTGTGAGTGTTACATGACCTCGGAGGGGGCGCAGCGACGTGCGAAGAGCGCATCGCGGGCTACGTTCATGGAGCTGGATTGGCTGTGACGACTTGTAGCATCCATCATGGTCGGACATAAGGTGAAACGGAGTATGGGAGCGTTGTGAGAAGCCCCGATTCTGCGTCGGCGATCTTGCCAAGAGGTTCCTTTGTGCTCCCGCAGTCCCAGCCACCACCAGCTGCGCAGCGTGGAGGAGGTGGCGACCTACTTGCAGACGGAAGGGGTGTGCAAGTGCGGCCTGGACTGCCCCCTGGCCCTGGACAGGACTTTCAGCTTCGACCCGGCCGCTCCTTCACTCCCCTGGTCACCTGGGGACAACGCAACCGGGCGCCCTTCGCAGAGGCCCTGCCGGACGCTGCCGGGCACAGCCGTGGTCACCACCACCACCACCACCACTACGACCAGGGCCACTCCACCGGCAGTTGTGCCACCTCCAACGGTGCACGCGGTCCCGGTGCCGGCAGCCTCGCCTCCTGCGAAACCGGTTCCTGCCACATTGGTCTCGGCTATACCGGTCCCTGCCACTGCGGTGCCCGCCACCTCGGTGCCTGCACCGGTCAAGCCTGCGAGAAAAGGTACAGAGGGCTAGGTGACGCCTGGACGGTTTCTTTTAATTTGTTTAATCTTTCAGACCCGTTAAAACACTCATTCTCAACCACCGATGTTTCTGGGGTTCCTTCTATATCGGCAGAAAAGATGGGGAGTCCTGTCCACTGGTGGAGAGGGGTGTTGGACGATTATAATGACCAAAGGGCAGATGAAGAAAGCTAGATGACGCAAACCAACTTTGAAGCCGTGAAATGGAGAATAATCAGCCGTACTCACTCAGTGGACATGGTTTGGACTATTTAGCTTTACGAGACAGCCAGCATCATTGAAAGAAAGTTTTGTCGCTCGGCTTGACTGACTGTCGAGCTTCGGGAACCCTAAGAAGGCCTTCAGGGACCCCAAAGGGTTTACAAACTCCCACTGGTGAACCATTGAATTAAAGGAACGATGCACTGCCAAGGAAACAAAAAAATGTTAGTTTTAAACTGCCCTAGTGGGTCATGTATGCCACAAAATGCATTTTTCTGAGAAAAAAAAAAAAAAAAATTAGCGCAATCAAGAGGTGACAACAGAGTGCCAAAGCTTGCAGCCTGAATTAGGTTGGCCATCTGTTCAGCTTTTTATTGTTGGTGCTGTGGTTTCAGTACTACTGACCACACTTTTTAAGCAGCTTACTTTGTGCATTGGTTTTAGAGGGCTGTTGCAGCCTACTTGGAAAGTTGTTTCGTTTGAGAAAAGTATAACTATGTCTAAAAGGAAGCACTGACCAAGTTGACAAAGGAGTTAATTCTTTCGTCAGCACACAACCGTGTCAACAGGGGAATTCTCCTGTTGACCTTGCACATGGTGCAGCTCTGGGATTTACTTCGAGAATATCTTAAGGCCGCTGTCTCGCCCTTCGAACAGAGACCACACGGAAACGCAACTCCCGCGCCAAGCAGCGGGGTCCCTTCAACGGCGTCTTGGTGTCCCAGCTACTGGCCCAGCTGGACCGGCGCGGGGCCTTGCACAAGCAGACGACTCCGGTGTCCCATTCGAGCCCCGTTCCCGTGGCAACACTCCAGCAAAGCCACTCGCCCACTCCGCCGTGGCAGACTGGCTTCAAGCCGAATGTGGTGCAGTGCCAGCACATTCCTCCCCTGCCAAACGGGGCAGGTACGGCGGTGTCCCAGGGCACGTTCTTGGGACACTCTTATCAGGGCGGCACTCTTATCAACGCCTGTTCCAGTCCCCCTTCCTTTCCCGGAACCACCGGCCACGTCGGTGTCTCCGGCGCACGCCCCAAGCCCCAGAGGAAGAGCAACCCCCGCACGAGGATGCCCAAGCTGAACGCCATCATCTCCAATCGGGCAGCGTGTCCCAACGTGGACGTGGGGCAGATGGGGGGGGCCGCGAGGACTTACCCGTGCCAGGGGACGTACTACGGGTGCTCCGGCCACGAGAGCCACGTGCCGCCGTCCTCAGTGGCCCTTCCGTTTGTGCCGTGCCCCGCGAGAGAGGCGCCTCCGAGGACTACGTACGCCGCCTGCGGGCCCCATGAGTATGCCGTGCCGCGATTCGTGACTTCTCGGTGCGGGCCGGGCCTCCCGCACGGCACCCAGGTGGGGCTGCTGCCCCAGAATGGGCTGTCGCTGGTGTCTGCGTCGCCCCTGCAGACGCAGTGCAGCGTGACGATGACGGCGGCACCCTTTGCAGTGGCGCACTCCCCGAACACCTCTGGGAGCGGCATTGTGGTGCAGCAGGTGTACAACCAGAAGGGCTACTCGGAGGCCAAGACGATCCAGCAGCAGATGGGGGTGGCCTCGCACCGGCCGATGCTCGTGGAGCCCCCGAGGACGCTCTCCGGGGCGCCCTTCCTGCAGCAGCCCCTACTGGGCCACTTCTCGCCACGGCTGGCCGAGGGGCCCCGGACATGCGGAGGCACCGTGGAATGCTCGACCCTGGTGCTGCCCGCCCAGCCAGCCATGCCGCCGCTCTCCGTGCCCAACGTGACCAACGTGACCACAACGGTGGCCCAGGTGGTGCCCACGGTGGTGCAACTCATCAACCCGCTGAACCAGAACGCGGCGCTGCTCATCCCGCAGCTGCCTACTCTGCGGCTGGACGCGCTGCCGGGGTTCGGCTCCCCCGCTGGCCTCTTCAGTCCCGGCAGCGCCTTCCTGTCCCCTTCCCCCATCCCGGTGCTGGGCTCCCCCGTTGGCTCCGACCCCGGCTCAAGCCCCTCCATTCTCAACGTGGGCACTGTGCACCAGCAGCAGTTCTACGCCGAAGCCATCGGGGCCCAGGCGGGGCCCCTGCAGGGAAACCCGCTGGGGCAGCAGCACTGTGTGTCCTGCGGACCCAGCGCCCTGACAGACTCTGTGTGCGACGTCAACGTTTGCCGGCTGGGCATGGCCAATGGGGTGAGTGGTGGCCGCCCGGCGTTGGGGGTTGCGGGCACCCCTCCTTCTCGAGGCGGGTTCCTCGCGTAGCAAGGGGGGTGGGGGCCTTTGGCCATTTCTTGCAGCGCTTGGAAGTGCAGAACGTGCAGCCGTGAGTAACTCTTAACCGGAAAGCGTGCTGGAACTTGTTCAATGTAGAGTTTAGTCCTCTTCCTCGGTAGGCACATTTGTTTTTGTTTTTTTAACTTTGTGCTCCACTATGCATCCTTGTGCCCTCCTTTGGGGTGCAATCTCCGGCCCATGTCTGGTTACAACTCTCTTTACCAAGCAAAAGTTTGGCGCGACGACAGATTTTTAATGAGAGTTTCAAATGAATGCCAACGAGATTTATTATAGTCATATTTAAGCACTTACCCCTTCAAGGCACGAGTAGTGTATCTTTTTTTTACTTTTTAAGATGTGCCGTGTTTGCAACGAAGCCTGAATGAATCTCCAGTTTGTTATCAAGCTCTTCCCATATTGCCTCGAGTTAGGTTGTTATAAATGAAGTATTTGAAAGTTCAAAAGCCATTCTAGCCTCTCAGACTGAATCGTTTTTGCGAGATTTGTGGACATCTACAAAATTGAGGAAACATCAACTTTTCTGGTGAAGGCGAGCGGGTTGAACATGAATACATAAAATTGAAAGAATAAAAAACACGGAGGACAAGCACAAAGTGGTTGTCCTGTGCTTGTCCTCCGTGTTTTATTCTTTCAATTTTATGTATCAACTTTTCATTTGCTATCGGTTTCATTGTCATCTCCCAAGAAATATTTTAGGCAAGAGGGCATCTCATGACTAGGGGTCGGATGCTTAGGGACTGGCAAGGTCCGTTTTTGTACCCTTAAAGGTCAACATGCACCCTCCATCGTCTGCAGCTAGGACCAGAGGTTTTCTGAGCTTCCTCTTGTCATTGCCTTTGAGGAGAGCAAAAGATGCTAAAATGATAGGGATATAGTACCTGCTTGCACGACAGATCAGGCTCTCCTTCGAGCTGTTCTCGTTTGCACAGAATGAGAGTACAGATTCCTACGTCCAACCTTTTTGCTCGAAATTAGACTTAAAAAAAAAAAAAAGAAGGGATGACTGGAGAGCAGCACTGTAGTCTGCTGGTTTACGTTCTACTTCAATATCAATCAAGAACAGTCCATATTTCCTTTGTAACTCTTTGCTATCCTGAGACCCCACCTTGTGGGTCACGTTTGTGAAATATTATATCACTGACACTGGCATTGTTTAGAGCTAATTCAGGCCCACGAGTTTGTTTTTCTTTGTTACTTGGGGTAGGAAGGTTGTTATTTACCAATAACTCACAATGTTGATGGAATTTAAATATGAAAGCAGCAGGGCAATTTGCATTTGTTTGTCTGTTGTAGGTTGAAAAGGGCAATGTTGTTGTATCTATAAATGTATGAAAATATGCATGCCACCTCTAAGAGAGCCAGTTTCTTTTGTTCATTTAGTCATTTTTTTATTCCATTTGTGCACACGCTTGCAGGAAACTCATTTTTAGTTTTACCTATTTAAACAAGAAGGATTGCTCATCATCATAACCTGCATGATGTGCATATCATTGGAGAGTCATCATGATATCATCATGTACATGTAATCATTTTTTAATTAAAACATTTTCATTCACCCATCAAATGTTCTTCATTATTAATATTGCGCAGGAAATATTGACTGTGTTTTGTCGAATTGCAGCTTTAGTTTCAAGACGTTAGATTATGCCAACTTTCGTCCCATAAAATTGTTTACTGTACTTCGTATTTTGGAGGCTTGAATATTGATTCAAGTGTAGTGCAAGTCGTATCTTTAAAGGAAAGCTAAAGCAATCCTTGAATTTGAAAAAAACAAAAAAACAGTGAATGTTTTAACGTAGGCACTTTACGAGTAATTTGTCTTTAGTTTTCTTGCGATCTTATTAATAGGAGCGTCGTAATCGCCAAATAAATATTCGTCGTAGCCCCGCCCGTTGTGGCGTGCCAAGCGCAGAAGAGCACGAAGAAAAACTGGCAAAAACGACATCATCGGCGTGGTCAGCTCGGGGATTCCAACGGGATGTCATGACGCTTTGGACAGATAACAGGCAGCAGAGAGGCTCGTTGCATGTCCTGCGCCAATCGCTGCTCACATTTTTCAAAATAAATGCTGTTTACCTCTGCCAAAGTTAGGTATGATAACTGAATTCATTTGACGAAAGGCTATAGAACTCCACTCCTAACTCAGATTTCCCAAAAAATGGTTCAGCTTCCCTTTATAAAGTGTAAAAAAAAAATGGAAACAAACATTTCTTCTGAAACAAATGATCCCAAAAACCTGGTAAAGATCATCTGGTCTCAAGTAGAAAGAAATAGTCCCAAATATGCCACTTACACTACTTTCGACTGCTGTTGTCACTGTTGCATGAGCTGCTTGCAATAGATTATCCAACAGCCCTCCCCACATTTTTCATTGTCTGGCTAAAAATATTATATTTTGTCATAGGTAGGGTTTGCAAGACCCTCCCCACTAAAAGGTTTATTCCATAATTTCAGTTTTTGAATGCTGAACTGGCTCAGGTTGCCCTCGAGCAATGTACCTATGTATTTACTATAAAGATCATTAGGCATATTTTGATTCGTTTTCACCACAGTTGTTGCTATGTATGAAGCTATGAATTTCAAAGTGCTAAAAAACACACTATTTTTAGAAACCTGATGGTGATAAAAAGGGCCTATAGGGCATGCATAATTACTGCTAAAAAACACACTGCTTTCTAAGCAGGCTATCAGCAAAAATGGCATTTGAACAATCAGTTAATGTAAAATGTGTGCATAAGGTAGATTGCTATATAAACAGAGACAGAAAATTATACCGTATAAAATTTGGCAGTCACAAATAATTGAGTTCAGTAGTCTTTCTTGCCAGGTCCATATTTTCCAGGAACAGTTTTTGTGAGAACATTTGTTCTGGAAAATAGTGGCTTAGAAAACAATTTTCTTGAAACTTTTTTTTTTTTTTTTTTTGGGGAGGGGGGCAATTTCCTGGTATCATTTTGTTTTTTCTGTGGTATGTTATTAATAATAACAATTTTTCTGCACCTGGGCATAGAATATCTAGGGCTAGTTCACTGCTAGTTCAAAAGCCTACCAAGTCACTATGAGGTTGCCTCCCAAATGTCACATAAAAGTGTCACCTTCACTGGGAACCACCAGAAACTGGAGAATAATCTTGTTATTATCCTATAGGACTCTTTCTCCATCTCGCAGTTTCGACAAGATATTTGAAACTTTCAGAGCTTGTATTAGTAGACAATCTTGGAAAGCCCTTTAATGTTTTTTGAGTTTCCCATCCCACTACAGGAATGTCATAATTGCCAATTCCCTTTACACAGGTAACAGATGATGCAGCTCTCCATACATTTAAGTAAAGTTTTTTTTTTTCATGCCTTTTTAACATTTATTTCTCCAAAATATGCTGCTGCAAATGCTATCCTAGAAAAAGAAAAAAAAGCTGAACAGTAGTCTGTTTTTTTAACTTATTTCTTTTTACTTGTTTCTTACCAACTAAGCCGAGTGTCTTTATCAAACCTCCCCTCACAATCTTTTGTTGGTGTAAGCAGCTTGGCAATCTGCAAAACCCCTTATGTTGACACTGCTTGAGATATTGTTCTATAACTTTTTTCAGCTGACAACATCTCTGAAAGATACACACAGAAAGCCAACAGTTCTGTACCTTGTTCCTATATCTCCAAGGGTGGTATGTATACTTGTGACCTAAATCAAGATAGGTGTTTTGTGGGTTAAGCAGGAATGTTTAGTTACTGATTGGGAGCAGGAAAATAAGCTAATGGGTGGTGTTGGCTTATAAAGTTTTAAAAAATGTTAAACATAATGGCTGCTCATTATTTGAATTGAGATATTGGAGCCAAGTGTAATGGAGCAGAGCAGAAGTTTATTTGCTGTTCCTCATAGAATACTGCAATGGCAAAGGGCAATGAGTTTATGGGATTACACCTCCTGCTTGTAGTATTGAGCGGGGCTAAGTAACTACTAGTTTCCTGTTTGCAGTATGTAACAGATGCCACTAATCGGGAATTTGCAATTCTAGCTTGAGTCTGTGTGAAGTGCGTTGCATTTGCATAGAAACTGCTTCCAGCAACACAAAGGGTTTTGTTTATCACTAAATAAACCCCTTGCTGCACTATTAAAGGTAGCATAAGTGTATGTTTGTCAGTACTGTTCGTGTCAAGCAAGTATGCAGATTAATTACTTTGAAACTTGGTATTTAGCGGCCTGAATAGAGTGCAGCACAGGGCCTACCCTTTCGATGCCTAGCCATTTTCGCAAGACTCGCAGCTTAACTGAATTTGGCTACAATCTGACAAAAAACAAATTCACTTGGCCCCAGCTGAGGCTGATTCAAGTAGGGGCACATGAACCCAAGACCATAGCAGACCTGGCAAAGTGTTACACCTGCTCGGTCCATTAAGAAGGAATGCTGCTTCATGCCACAATTGACCTTTTTCAGAGTTTGGCCACGATCGTGGCGCGCCCTCGCGGGAATCGCTCGAAACAGTATTGAAGGCTCATCGCTCCGTGGTTCGCGCCAGCGCCAGGCCATGTCGATTGTCGCCTCGCGTGCATCTTTTCTTCGAAATGGCTGAGGACGACCCTCAAGGATTAACGAAAGCTACTGTCTACAATACAGACAATCTTGTTTGTTTCTATACCTTAAAAGATGGATAGACCGCCGACGCCGCATCGGTTCCTACCGTCGACTCGGAGTCACTTAATCGTCACTTCGGTGTGACGTCGTGCAAGCAACGGAAAAAGGGGTCGGCTTTCAAAGCAGACTGTTTTGTAAGATAAGTGATGAGAAGGAGCTTCGATCCCGACTCAATTATCCACCTTGTGCGGAACTTGCGAGCTCCGTTTATGAGGCCCGGCCACTACAGACAGCTGATTTCGCACTCATTGAGCGCCTAACTTATTCAAGCTTATTGTGTTCCTTCACTTCACCGTCCTTCGTACCGTGCGAGCGCACGGGGCATCGCCGTACCCGGGAACGGGTAAACAAATCCTGACATGGTGAAATCCGGGCGATCTTGATATTGCGAAGGCTTGCTTGCACCGTCAAAACGTAAAGAACGGTATGGTAAAAACAATCTCGCTTTGAATTCAGCACGTTTACGAACCTCCAACGAAGTGGGCCCTGCAAACAGGGGAGTTCGCGGTTGGTTGCCAAGGCGTTCCGTCAGGGTTCCGTCTCCTTCGGGCTTGAATCCATTTCGCACGCTTTAAATGTTTGGCCAATGACCGATTTTTTTTTTTTTTTTTCAGTTTTAACGTGGCATGACGTGAATGTGTATGGCGCATTCCTGAAGAACGGAAAGCTTTATCCATTTATACTTTACTTGAGTATCGGGTATGTTATGATTACGTTGTACAACCTATCGTGAACACTTACTGTATTTCAGTTAAAATAAGAATCTCCGCCGACACGTTGAGGACCTGGCCACCTGACACGGAGGATTCGCGTCATAGGCTTCTGAAAGGGGGGGGGGGGGGGGGGGGGTCTTTTGAAAGAGAGGCAAAAAGGACAGGGTGTTTGACATCAGGTGCTTTCGTGCATCACCTGCAAAAGGCTGCTGGAACTCTATAAAATGTTGCATTTCAACCATTTTTGCTGCTAATTGTGCAACTACACAGCCGCGCAGTGTTGAGGCATGGCGACTATGAAGCCAAGCCGCGAGAATAGCGTAGGGAGTGAAGCCGAACCAGCACTGTCTGAACGACCGAGCGGACGAGAGAGCCACCAAAAATGGTGCCTTTCCCTTTCTTCCCCTCTCTCAGAGTTGGCGCATGCGCCCAGCGATCTCTGAAAAAGGTCAATTTAGCGGGGAGTAGCAGCTCAATAATGGCACGTGAGACTGAAAGAAAGGACATATAGTTAATGCTCCAAAGATAATGTTATTACAAAGATGCCAATGTAGGTATGTTGGATAGTTACGATACAGAGACAACACGGGCTTTTCATTGAGATTGCTTTCTATCTCTCACTACAGAGCGAGCAACATTTAAATCAACTGAAATCATTGGTATCAAACAAGCTACCTGGAAGTATATTAAAAAAGGGCTATTAAGACATATGGCTATCAAGAATAAAGGCACAATAATACTACAACATTTTCAGATCAATGCAAAAAGCTTGCTCAGTGCTTGTAGAGAAAAATTGTGATACAATCACACGACGTGATGCATTTAGACAGCGACAGCTGCGCTGCTTATTCAATGCTATGATGATGACGATCATTTGACATTGTACCGATCGCGCGTCATATGGAGGTCTGATATTGAAATTACCTTGCATTGATTTAGCGTCTATACGTTGTTGATAAATAAATGAGTTTATGGTCGTGATGTGTTTTCCCGCCAAATGGCAAGGGAACTGAATTGGTACGAACGTCACGTGACGTCAATAGGGTGTTTTACAATTGCGCACGGTAAAGCTTTGCGTACGCAAAGAATAGCGTCGTTGCCACTGCGCATGCGCCGAACGCTAACCACATTTTGCGCTTTGCGTACGCTATTTTTCGGAAATTGCGTGCTACCCAATGAGTCTTTGCGCTCCTCCAAGGTGGATTCGTAATGAGAATTTGGCTGAAGCCAAGACGAGCAGAGTTAAAAAATGGCGGCTCCCAGGACCACGGCTGTGACCGCTTTGGCGGCAGCGTGAGTGCTACGTCGGCGGCATCCTTGCGACTGCAATTTTCAGTACCGGACGACATTGCACTCGTTTTGGAAAACCCAGTAAGGTAGTTAACGATCACCGGCAACTTGATGCTTGCGACGCGCGAACATTTATCGACGAAGGTCAGTACACGAGACCTCTCTTGTCGAGGTGACGCATGCGGACACGACCGGTCGACCGCTCACGTCGCATTCGCCCGTTTAAACAGATGTAAAATGTTACTCTGGACCATAAACTTGTTTTTTCTCAAGTTTCAGCTTTTCAATGTGAAATAAAAATCGTGATTGTATCTTGGTGGCGTTGCAAGCGCGAGATGCTTGGGCTTCTGCGTCGCGGCGGAGAAACGCTATTCTAAAACTCTCTGCGTCGCGTGCGCTAATGCAAGCGCTAAATTTAGCGCTAGCGTGCACGAAAATTGCGTACGTTATTCTAAAACTCCCTAATTTGTCCGCTAAATTTAGCGGGGAACCTAAATTTGTCTAGGTCACATGACATCAGTTTTCCCGCCAAATTTAGCGGGGAAACGGATTGGTGCATAGGTCACGTGATGCCAATTTTTCCGTTAAATTTAGCAGGGAAACTGAATTGGGTCATTGCATGATGTAAATCTTTCCGCTAAATTTAGCGGAGAACCTGAATTTGTCTCTAGGTCCCGTGACGTCTGGTCATGTGACATGAATTTTCCCGCCAAATTTAGCAGGGAAACTGAATTGGTGCATAAGTCACGTGATATCCTTTTTCCCCGCAAAATTTAGCGGCGTAACTGTGGTAGATAGGTCACATAATGTAAATTTTTCCACTAAATTTAGCGGGGAAACTGACGGCGTTTACGCTCACGCCATCCCGAAATTGGGGAATGGGCCACTAACAGCTGTCACTGTAAAAACAAAACAAGCGAGAAAGCATGTCAACCATTTGGACTTTGGTCTAGCAGCTGAACAGATCAAGCCGTGCCCAAGACTAGCAGAAACTTGCACTGTTCGGCCCGTCGAGCCTTCTGGGGCCTGTATAAATACACTTTTTTTTTCATTCTTGTTGCCACATGTGGGGGGGGGGCCTATAGATGTGACATAGTTCTTGTGATAGGAAACTTACCTGTGAGAGTCGACAGCATTAGCAGATTTTACCTGTAGATGTTTGTAAACTGACCAGACAAAACAAGAATGTCCAGTGCTTGATTGTAGTCCCCAGAGTCCACACCTGTCAACAGAGGAGTCCAGCATAACTGGAAGTGCTCCTGAATGTACCCACCACAACTGCAGATAATTGAAACTCCTAAAGGGAAATAAGATAGATTTTGAGATCATGTTTTTATGGTGCGAATTCAATTTGGGCACCCTAAGTATCCTACAAAACCTGAAATTACAATCATGCATGCCCTTTCTCGCTCTTAAAAACACGACCAAACACCGCCACATGCTCCTTTCTCCGAATGCCGTGGGAATGCCACCGCGACATGCCTCTTTAGGTGCCATGGGAATGCCATATAAAGTATTTAAATACACATTAGTCCTCTTGCACTGTGGTGTTGTTTCAAAGCTCCCCTGTAGAAATGAGCAACCTGTGACCATGTTGTTGAGCAAAGGTGCCAGAATCTGGTTAGTACACTTCTCATCACCATCCTTAAGAAATTGCTAAAATTTTAAAAAATAAAAATTTAAAATGCTTAACTTTTTGGGGTCATCTGTCAGGTGTCTCCCGACAAATAAATATCCCCATTCTGGACAAGTGTCGGTGCTCCCCCGACAGACCGATTTCTCCTTTGCGGTCAAGTATCGGGCACCTCCGTACAATTTCAACTTGTGCCATCTCTTGTCGGGTATGTAAACTATGCATACTTAGTTTTTTGTTCCTCCAACCAATGCAATAAGTGGCGCGCCACTTCTTTTTTTTTTTTTTGCTAGATGCACGGGCAGGCATTTTGTGCGTGCTTTATGGTGTTCAACATGGCGGCCTTTACTTTGTATGCGTTTTACGGACTGTGCAGTCTGTAGTGACAGGAAAGACAAAGGGCAAAGATGTGAAGCTGTTTTCTACTGTAAAACCTGCACTTGACATCCTGGCTTGCGCCCCAGCATTTGCTTTGAAATGTATCATATGCTGCGCAAATACCACTAGTATAGTTCAATAATTCAAATGAAAACATTCAGGACAATGCAGTTATTTCAAACTGAACATATTCATTGTAGTATATTGTAGAGTTGAATTTGAATTCACTCATTGATTTGATCTTTTTTCGCCTAAACTAATTCTGACTAGATTGGCCTACAAGGGGGAAGCTGACATGTCCTCAAAAGGTTAAATGGGACACTTCTGTTTTCTTCAATTTTCCACGAAAAAACAACTACAACAAAAAACAAATGCATTTGTGTGCAATATTTATGATGCTAGGTGCAATTTAGGTGAAGTTCACCACCCGCTCTAGGCCCCACGCCCCACCCACAGAACGGTGGTCCCGCCCATGCATTACTACTGAATTGGCTTGGCAGCTTGGCTGGACACGTTCCCTGATGCTCCTCTGTCGCGACATCTGATGCATTTCGTCTGCCGTCTGACACTGTCTGCTAGTTGTGCGAGCAGAGCAGACACGGCAGCATACTGCGTCGATTGCTATTAGAACATACCTTACTACCACCCATGGAACGCCCTAATATGCAGCCATGAAAGCATGCGCGTCGGCGTCCGCCATCGGTTGCGTCCGTCTGCTCTTCTGCCCCAGTCTAAAACCCTCGGCAAAGCTCGCAAGACGCGACTATAAAACGGCGTTCTAGTGTTCCATCAGGCACATTTTTTTTTTTTTTTAAAGGTTAGTAAACATATTGCTAATTATGATGCATCAAAACGATGCATTAAGACGTAGGTATTCACACCATGACTGCCTAATGCTCTAACATCTGGGTCCTTCATCTTGGTGAACAGCCAATGTCGTAGACAGTACTTTCATTTTCAAAGTTTTACTGTACACCAAAACTGCAACTCCACAAAGCTGTACAAATGCATAAGGGATGTTTGTCAAGTTTAAATGCTGAACTTGTAATTTGTGCAAAAATAATAAGAATTTTAAACATTTATGGCTATATCAAATCATACCATGATTTTAAAAAAAGTCCAAAATACCGGGTGTCCCAAATAGCAGCCAGGCTCTTTAAATCAACCGTAAAATTAGGTTTCTCAACCTATCGCGCTACAATTTTGTGCAGCGTTGCCTTCAGATGGTGCATTTTTTTTTGCAAAATTGGCAAAGAGCAAACTTATTTGAGGAAAAAGTAAAAAAAGAAAAAGGCTCAACTCCTATGGAAATGCAGCGAAGCCACCGGTCTTCAAACAATGGGGAGCCCTATTGTTTGAGGAGCGGTGGCTTCGCTGCATTTCCATAGGAGTTGAGCCTTTTTCTTTTTTTACTGTTTCCTCAGGTAAATTCGCTCTTTGCAAATTTTACAAAAAAAAAAATGCACCATCTGTTGGCAACGCTGCACAATATCGTAGCACGATATGTTAAGAAACCGAATTTTGCGGTTGATTTAAAGAGCCTAGCCGCTATTTGGGACACCCAGTATATAAAGTGCCCCATAGCACACTATCACTTTTGTAAGTCAGTTTGACTCTAGCCGGCACTGTCTTTTATTTGTTCTTCAGCAAGTGTGCTTCCATGTTCCGTGGTGTCATGTCACACAAAGATGATGTTGCGTGCAGAAATAAATGTCTTCCAGAACACTTTTTTTTTTTTTTTTTACAATAGCTTGGTTTGTCATAGCACTTCCCTAACTCCTCTTTTGCTGCTGTTTCTGTACCTTGCGGCGCACTTAAAATGTGTGTCCCGGCTCAGAACAGCCTAAAAAGTGAGAACAACGCTCTTCAAAGAGCACCCATCAATATTCTGCACCTCGGAGATAAAACATTGCTCTAAGAGCTCAAATCAAGCTATCTGACATTATCCAGTGTTCACTGCTGCTGTCATCCATAAAACAATCGGCAAAAGCTCCTAAATAGTGCGAACGAGGCTGTCTTTGTAGCGGCCCCTAATGTTGGCAGGACGTCGTGTTTGACAAGTGCCATTGCCGCACGGAGATTTATTTTTTGATAGCTCACCGGCTTGGGAGAAAACGCAAAATTGAAACCGAAGCTGTACTTCTTAGACTCTCCACGAGATGGCGCACTGTGTTCCTGCACGCCAAATTAGAATTTTGGCGGCGGACGGAAACCATCGATTATGGGTGATCTATAGCCTATGGGCACGGTACGGAAATAGTTAAGTGATCAGAGGGGTCTCTAGTGCCGGAGGGAATGCTCCATACAGTTTTGCAGACTTGCAGTTTATGGTGTTTAGAGAACCTGGAAAATGTTTATAATGTCTTCAACTTTGGCTGTTCACCGAGATGAAGGACCCAGACATTACAGCATCAGGTAGCCATGGTCTGAGTGCCTATCTACAGTCTTGCACATATATAAAAAATACAACACCAATGCTAGTGTACAGAGAATGAAAATTGCATCCCGTCACTGTTTGCAGAAGGTTGTTTCCATATCCGTTCTGGTGTCAACAAAATTTAATGGAGTTAATTTTTATCTGCATCCACCCGTTTCATTGTGGATATCTAAGATGTGCTGAACGACTCGTCAACGTAGATCACATTCTTTGAGGAAGGAATTAGCTTTGTCTTCACATCAGCCTGTCAATCATTGCAAGCTTTTCAAGAAGAGAAATAATTTGTGCTCCCAATTAGCCCCAAATATTCATACTCCCAAGATATCGCTGCATGCCGACATGTAAAGAGTCAAATGCGGCTTGCAAACCTCGGTCAGGCCACTCCTAGTGCAGTTTCTATTAAATTCAACAGTCTTTGAAAGCTCTAAGTATGAGCGAATGGCTCCTTCTATGCTTTATTCACCCTTAAGTTGGGACTGCAGCCAATGTCACAAGCATGAGAGCACGAGATCATGACTTTGAAACATTCTGCCACTGAATGAGCACTCGCGCTAAAAAGGCACGTCTGAAATCCAGGAGCGCGGGCTAGCTCGCACTTGTAGCTTTGGCTTCGAAAGAATTTACATTTTCTCAATTTTCACATTGTTTATTTTACCAGAAGGAATGGAGAAACCGCCTCATTCTTTTCAAATATTGCGATTCCTTTTGCGTAATAGCGAAGCAAAGATCGGGAATATTTTGCGATTTGCAGCCGCAGGGTGGCAGCCATTGTAACTAAGGCGTGGTACATTCCTGGGTGCATTGTAATAAGTTGGCAATATGTGCCATTATGTGCTCAATCTAATGCTATGCCTTATAATTATTGTCGTTTTAACATTAGTAAATGCGTCTAAAGCCTCATATCATCGACAAGGTTGTACTATATTCAGTTTTAATGGCACCATCTGCCCGAGGTGAAAAAAAAATTCCTCCCTTGAGCTTCACCTCATTGCTACTACGTCAGTCCAACTTCCTTAAGACAAGGCAAGCGCTTCGTGCTCTGCCGCCCCCTCTCTCCACCCCCCTCTCCACATCTCTCAGACCAACCTTCAAGGTCGCCATGTGAATTGCAAGCAGAGGCCGCTCGCGCTGGAGGCTCTGAAGGAGAACCGAACCGATACTCCCTAGTGCACCCAGGAGCACGTCACTGCGCACGTGACTCGACGGTGTAATAGTCGAGAGTGGTTGGGAAGTGCCCAAAACAATTTTTTTAAAAAAAGAAGTAACACGAGTGGCCAAAGTTGGTTTTCAGCTCTTTAATCCAGACGTGACAGAGAACAACTCCCACAAATATTTGGCCAAGGTCCAAACATTGTTGCACTTTCTCTAAGGATAAACAAAGTATAGAATGTGTATTTTTTTTTTTTATCAGCCTCCTAAACTTGTATTAGTCAGGAAACTGAGAAAAAGGCACAGTGCTTTTCCTCGGCCTTCATTTGTGCCCATATAAAAGGAGGATGCTATCAAGGTAGGATCTCATACTTGCAGCTTTCTAAAACAGAAGTTTGCAATGGAAGACAAGTCATAGTACTTGTTTCGGTAGTGAGCCCATGGAAGTTTTATACTAAATTATGCCGTACAATGATTAGAGGCATATTTACTGAAATTAGCGATACCATTGCGAGGCAGTCTGACCTCTTGCTGTAAAACAAATATGACGAGAATTATCCCTGGAGAAGGGAAACATGGGGGACAAAGAACAAACACAGACAGGTGACTGGTGCATGACCGAAAAAATCCACCTCGTCCTGGTATCAAACCAGGGACCTCTCCATTTCCAGTAAAGCGCTCTACCAACTGAGCTAACCAGGAGTTAGACGTCAGTAGAGCAATCGGGTTTTATCAGCTGCCATCAGTCTAATACCAGCAAGAGTGAACGCCCTGCATTTTAAGGTTATGAGGATAGTGCAATTAATGCAAAGGTGCAAGCGAGCTGGACAAGAATGATGAAAACAATCCCTGGAGAAGGGGAACATGTGGGACAAAGGTCGTTTTTGTCCAGCTCACTTGCACCTTTGCATTAATTGCACTATCATCGAAGCAAATATGCTTTTTCTTCTTTTTTTTTTGCAGCAGTGCCGGGTTATGTGCGTTTCTATATTGTAGGTCTGGTCAACGAACATCTCGGATGCACGATAGAAAATGGGCTATTTCCTATCAAGCCAGTGTAGATGGTTTCATGTCATGACACACCTTCGCGTCGCCATTGCGATGAGCACAATTAGAGTTGGCATTTAGTGATCTCCATCACCACACTAATAGACCACAAACCTAAACGTGTGACGAAACATTAATTGTTTCGAATGCGAGCCAAGCAACAACACAAAACACTCGTATCCAATCCGTTAACTGCACTCAGTCCTAGAGTTTGGTGCAATGGTTAAGTGTCCAGGCTCAGAAGTCAAGTGTGACTAAGGCTAGGAAATACAGGTGGCAAGCTAAGTCTGTGGCACACAGCTAGCCACACGAGCCAAAGTGGCGCCTCCTCCATTCCCCAGGATGACGGCGGGGTCAAGCCCAAGTGCGGCCCCACGGAGGTCGGGAGGGGCCCCCTGAACGTGGTGAGCCTCACCGTGTCTGGCCTGCAGCAGACGACGCTGCCCACAGTCACCGTGTTTCCGGCCGGCCAGGGCCCCGTGGTGCAGCCGCCCCTGCTCAACTACGGGGCCCTTCCCTCGGTGAGCCCACCCCAGCTCGTCATGGGCATGATGCAGCCCCTGGGGCTCCTGGGCATGCCCATGCACAACGTGGGGCCTTCCATTACCCTCCTGCAAGAGACCCCCTGCGCAGGCAGCGGCACCGTCACGCACCAGCCCGAACAAAAGCTCGGGCTACCCTCCTCCTTTGCCAGTCAGGACGTCAACCCGACGTCGGCACCGGTTCCCCCTTTCCACCAAGAGGTCGGCGAAGTCTGCATCCACGACGGATCCCACGACAACTCCTGCGACGATGTTCAGGACTGCACGTCCGAAGAGGAATCGGCGACGACGTGTTACGTCGACCACGACTCCGAAGGGCTGGAAGAATGTGCGGAAGGTAGCGAGGAGTGCGAGAACTCGGAGCGGTTCTTCACGGCCGTGACGGAAGAGGGCGAGGTGGCGAGGCCGGAGAGTGGGGGCTTCTCGGCGTGTTGCAACTGCGGCAGCCCCGGCAACGACAGTCCCGGCGACAGCCTCGGCGAGTCCGGCGAGAGCGGTCGCCTGTGCGCACGCAGTGTCGGGGTGCAGAGCGTGGCGGTGCCGGCAGAGGACGAAGGCAGTTCGGCTGTGTCTTCTACGGTCGTCGTCAGGTCAGACAACATCCCCAACGACCACCAGGCGGCGCCCGAGTGGGAGTCCGTGGGGACGGAGCAGGAGGGGCACATCTCGTCGAGCACGGAAGCGGCGGATGACTCCGGCTGCTCGGCGCTCGATCTGAGCCACCTGCAGCAGAGAGACTTTCCGGCGGATGACTTGCCGGAGAAAGGACGGCAGCCGGAGGCCACGACGGGCGGCAGGGACTCCGGTGTGGAGTCGAGCCACGAGCCGTCGCGAGGACTCTCGACCCTCGCGGAAGAGGCCAAGGACGACGCGTCGGACGGGGGGGACGGAGCACTGAAGCAGAAAGCCAAGCGGGACCCCAAGCGCAGGAGGAGAGAGCTGTTGTTCCTGATGCAGGACGAGTTCAGAGACGACTCGGACGGTGAGCCACGCATCCGATCTGCCAGCAGCGGCGAGAGACATTTGTTGCATTACTCGCTGCTCTAAGGTCAAAGAACCGCATGTTAGTTCTCATTCGTGAGACGTCGCAGAGATGAATACATTTTCACCTTTCAAAGTATGCCCTAAACCGTTAATGAAATAAGTTTAGTGGGCCAGTGCAGTATTACCGTACCTTGTTTTACACTAAGTGCAAGCGAAGACAAAGTTGCGAGTGTGGGAGGGTTACCTCGAGCGACAGTTACACTACATGAGCGTGCATGCGTGTAGCTTCTTTGCTCTTACTGAAACGGAATAGAATGAAGTATACATGAAAACAAATTGTTTTTTTTTTTTAGAAACATAAGACTTATTAAGGTCCGAGCACTCTGTGATTCTCATGCTGTCCCATAAGATATCTGGGGCGTCCTCCAGTTTCCAGTTGTGTGTTTCTCTTGTAAGAGTTGCAAGCGGTCTGAGGCAGCCCAGCTCACGGCCCCCTTTTCAGAGGAGGAGCGGGACTCGCCCCCGCTTCCCCCCCAGCCCCGGACGTTTGACATTGGGGACCTGGTGTGGGGTCAAATCAAGGGCTTCCCCTCGTGGCCAGGCAAACTGGTGCGGCCAGACCAGGTTCGAGGCCACCACATCATGTCCGAGGACGGCAAGGTAGGCAATGTACGGGAGATTGGGAGTGTTTACCAAAAGTCGCTTAGATATGCGAGGTTGACAAACAGTGGCTGGCCCAACTCCTAAATCACCAAAAATTTCTAAATTCCGGTATCGGCTGTTTGACACTGTCCACCATTTTGCAGAATAAGCAAGGCGTATTGGATGGGTTCGAGAAGGTTCTCATGCAGGAAAAAGCGTGCTCGCTACCCGAAGATGAAAAATCGCCAACTGCTTCGCACACGTCGGATTTTCTTCCGCAAGCATGCTTGCTGCAATTTTCATAGCTGCAATGATCTCTACAGTAGTGTGTAAAAACATGTTGGCAAAGCCACGTAGGATAACTTTGATTCGTTGATTGTTGTTGTTTGATTGTTGCTTCTGTCACGAATGCTGCGAATCGTAGGCCAGGGTAAACACGAAGCGACGTCGGAGAGGAACCTCGGGAAACGTTGACGACTGCGGAGACGCAAAACATCCGAGGGCTGCATCGAAACAAAGTGGAGTGCAGCGGCGGTGACAGTGTTCCTGCGATGCTTGGAGCTGTTCGAGGAGAACTGATTCCCGGATGAAATTATTGGCAAACTCCACTTAAAGGGGCACTGACACCCCAAGGATCATATTTTTTTTTATTGTTTAAAACAATGCAAATTGTAGTCAGACACAAAAAAAAAAAAAAAATACCGCATCGCGAAAAAAAAAAATTTATCACTCGCGCACGCGCCTTTTTATTTTTGGCGCTTTTCTCTCCCGCTCCTCGCCTCCTTGCTTTTGATCTGTGACGTCAAAAATCATGAAATTTAGAAGCTTTGTAGGCCACATTTCTATAACATTTAAAAACGGCAATCGTAAAACATGTTTTTTAACGCAATTGCGAATGCACTAATGGCCCTTCTTTTTGAAATACCAAAAATCGGAGTCGGTGTGATGTCGCCTCCTGGATGTGTACCCTCCCTCAAAAAACATGCCGCCTGAGCAGGCGGTACAGCTCGCACGGAGTGAAAACCGTTTTTTCCCAGTCCGCCGGCGCCCTTATCTCCCGCTCCTCACCTCCTCGCTTCGGGTCGCGGTAGCAACAGCACGGAGTCGTGAAAGAAAGTCGACTCGCAGGACTCCGCAATATCTGACGTCAATACACCGGCGCGGATCGCGCGGGAACTTTGAATTCGGCATTTGGAAATTGTTTTTTTACTTCACAAATACTGAATTCCCAAGTTTCAAATTTCGAGGGTAACAACCCAGCATCGTTTTTAATTGTTTCAGATAATAAAAAAAAAATGATTTTGATGTGTCAGTGCCCCTTTAATTACTTTTTTTACTCAGTAAAGCTGCCACGACATGTTCATAACCAAGGTTTCTTGATTAAATATATGGTCAGAGTGTTCCGCAGCGTTTCCATCCACCTCCAAGGCCGCTAGCACAGTTTTTTTTGTTGTCTCTATCGCTTTTATTGAATTGCCGCTTATATCAAATTTTTTTGCCATCCCGTTGACTTTGTTTTTTTGGGACTCCAGTTCACAATAGGTGGCACCGCTCGTTTTCCAAAACGGCCATTATAGTGTAAGTCCGAGTTGCGTGCCGGTACACCAATTGCTGAGCCTGTCTAGTGTACTGGCTTCACTGAGCGAAACAAATTATTCCTGCTTATACGAGGAAGCTAGGGTGTTAGGAGCGCAGGTCACCTCTATCCTGAAAAGAAAAACGGTGTTTAGCGTAAAATTTGCACCAGGAGGCACGTTTTAATTCTGGGACGAAACTGAAACTAACATCTATTTGGTATCTAATTCCTCGGTGTATGTGTTAATTTTGGATTCTTTCATAACTCAAGATGGGTCTCACAATGTAATTAGTGAGCTAAAAACATTGTTCCCGGAAACTTTATCTTGTGACATACATGTCCGATTCTGGCACTTCACGATATTTCAGACAGAGTATTTCATACGCCGTAGAGGTAACATAGAATATTGTATTCGTTGAAAAAGTCAGTGCTGGTACTATTTGTATGTTCTGTTACGTTTCCGGCAGTTCAACGACGGAACCGCTGCCGAAGGAACAGACAGACTCTCTCTCTGCTACTGGAAGAACGATCTGTTTTTATTATAAAAGCAAACTGGCTTTTGAGGATTCTGTATCCAATCAGGACCGGAAAAAAAAAAAAAAAAAAGAAATGCAACCTCACGCCGCTCCAACTAATCTTATCAGGAAGCCGAGAAAACGCATAGCGTAGCCCAGCACCGCAATTGTTACAGTTCTTGCTGTCTTTTCTCACTCAGTTAATTGTCATGTGAAATAATGAACTGCGGGCCTTTAAATGGGTTTCGGGGTATTTAGATGATTAATTGTTTTAACATTATTCCCATCACAAGAATAACAGAATCAATGCAAATTTTACAAAATAAGTTCAGGATATGTTTACAAAACATGTCAGTTAAGAAACGGTGTTCTCACTACCAAAACCCAAAGACGGAATTCGAGCTAGACAGCAGAATGTGTGCGTATTTTTTTAAAGCAACATGTGATGGGTAGGACTTCATATTACATTAAGTGCTTGACTGTTTGCCTATCTCAATAACGATGTCAGAGGTTTTCATATGCTAAAAAGAAAACAAATTGAGACCTTTCTGAAAAGTCTATTATTATGGTTAAATGGCATATTTTTGTTATTGTGGCATTTATTGGGGGCGTACATTGGCACAATTTGTAATAAAAGTAATAATGCAATTAAGATATTTTCATACGTAGTTTTTCAAGCTGTAATATAATTTGTTGCTTATGATCTACTGTAAAATTCCGAGCAACCGCCCCCCCCCCCCCCCCCCGCACGCAAGTCAAAATTACCTGCAAAGTGGGGGGGGCGCTATCCCGGAACGGCACCAAAATTCAAGATGGCGACGACAAAATGTTTTTGCCAAAAAAAAAGGAAAAAAAAAAGCGCAGTGCACACAGATTTAATATTTTATTTAGCTCTGAGAACATAGACTTTATTAGGTCAAAGATTTGTCACTCCTATGTTAATCACTTTCAAAACCACCAAAAGACTGCCTCAGAGTCGGCCGCAAGAAAAAGTTCGCAGCATTTCGTGATGTTTCCCAACTGCATGCCGTTGGCTATTTTGACAGCCTCTTCAGAAAGAACCCGGTTGCTAATGGCTCATTCTGCAATTCTTTCGCGCTCCAGGTATTAAAAGAGCGCGTCGTCCACGTATTCACTGAACACCGGGGCACCGTTACTTAGCTTTCGTCGAACTTTTGGTTTCCCGTAGTTTGACTGTAGCAAATTGTCAAAATTCTTGTCCCATTCTCGTATCCGGCCGAGCTTGATGTGTCGAGACGTCTGGTGTACGTCTTTCCCGTTTTCACAATGCCTTCGGGCGACCTCAATTTTCTTTGCCACTGTGTAAGAATGCATAGCTGACCTGACACCCCCAAAACAAAGCGACAATGGCGCGTAGTGATCAGGCCTGATTGGGCTGCAAAGTAGGATTGGATTGGATTGAATTCTTGGACTGAACTTCGCAGACCAGTGTTGCCTGGGCGCGGTCAGCGCGGTGCGCGATACGGGTGCGGAGCGGGGAGGGTGCGCTTTCCCGGAACGGCACAGAGATGTGAAATTAGTGGTGAAGTTGGGGGGGGTCTCTTGCTCGGGTGGGGGCGCTTGCTCGGAATTTTACGGTAATTTCAAACGTGCAAACAAGTATGGCGATCAAAAGTCTGCTAATTATTATCACTAGTGCCTATTGCAGCATATTTTATTAACAATTGTAAAATAAAAACAGTCTGAAATCAATAAAAACATTCTAGCTAATCGAAGAAATCCATGTAAAATTACATTAATTGTGGGTAAAGCATATGGTCACCACTTTTGACAATCGGCAAAACTTCCAAAATCACTGCCAATCCTTCCTGGACCAAATATCCCCCCCCTCCGCCCAAAAAAAGAAACAAAGTCCGTTCTTGTTTTTTTTTTTTTTTTTTTTCTTTCTTCTTTAAATTATCAATTTTCTTAAAACATTTATTTTCTTTCAATTTTACGTGCTGTTGTTTTGCCAATATCAGTCTTTCTGGTTCGAAGGAACACATACCCGCTTGCACGTCTGTTCACTGCAGCACGTTCCGTTGGCGTTGGAAACCGGTGAAACAGTAGTGTGTTTTAGTATTGCATATACAAGCGAACGCAAGTACTATGTGTTTGCCTGTTTCACACTGCGCATGCGCGGTGCCCTAAATGGAGGTCTTGGTTCGGAGCATGGCAACGGCATGCATGCGCAGTGTGAAGCACGCAACTCTAACGTAAAGGCTCATTGCTCGTTTCTTTATGCAATACTAAAATTATCTAATAAGGTATGATCCCATACCGCCTGCACCACCTTATTGGGACAGTAAAGAGTGTTGTTTGCATTCGGAAATGACGTGATCATGGCTCGCGAGCCATGATCGCGAGCAGTTCCGCTGTGCCCGCTGAGCAGGAGAACCGGAGGACCCTCACTAGAGAGCTTCCCGTTTCTGCCACGGGAGGGCGAGCAACGAGCCGGAGGCGCGAATAACGAGGGACTACTGTAACTTTTTTTTTTCTGTTCTAGATGCAGTGCACATGCAAAAAAAACATGTTCTTGCCCACACATGGGGCATGGCAACATAGTTAAGAGAGCCTAGTAAAATAAACTAATTCACTCTTTGAAACCAATGAAAGACAAAAATAATGTGTGTGGGACCTTTTGTTCACAAAAACAGCCTTTTCAAAGGGCTAACTAAAGTTCCTTTAAGTTTTCAAAGATATAAAAATGTATGTTCTAGTTCTGCAGCATGTAAATTAAAGCTTTTAACCCTTTGTTGACAAGTGTTGCCTTCAGGCAACAAACCACACATTATTTGTTTTTTGTTCAATAGTTTCAGTTTTATCACTTTTTTTTTTTTTACCTACGTAGTAGTCTGGCGACAACTCTTTAAGACCGAAACTACAGTGTCATTAGTGAGAAAATATGCAAATAGTTGTGAAGAAAACAGAAGTTTGGTGCACAAATATGTGGCGACCGAGAGAGGCGTTTCCCCAGATTTTCAGGCGAAAAATATGAATGAGTGTTTCTCTTGCCACAAATATTTTGCGATAGGCGACTGTTTTACTTGAGGTTATCGGATGCTCAAATATTATTGACATTTCATAGTTATCCATAGGGGTTATGCACAAAAGCCGCCTTCGGACTTTTAACTGGTGTTGCCCACAGGCAACAAAGCTATAACTTGCAAGTTTACCTTACAAGTTTTTTTTTGTTTTTTTTCATCTTTGTTTTTTCATTTGATCTTGTTATACATATGTTTTAAGCAATTTTTGTATATCTCGTCAATAAAGGGGTAAGGCACTTTAGATGGCCTGTGAAAATCAGGTTCTCACGAAAGCACGAGCACTGCCTATCTCCAATTCCACACAACTAACCACAATTTTCCAAAACAAGTCGCCAAAGGAATTCTACAAGCGTGTCACTCACAGAGGGTGTTGCTGTTATCAGCGTTGTCGTTCTTCGCCGTTTTCGTGATTCATGAATCACACAAACTGTGGCTGCATTTCATTAGCTGCCAGTGCTAATGAACAAAAAATTTTTGTGCAAGGGAGCTCATGAAGCTTCAACATGCTGACTTTACCTGAGAAGGAATGACATTTGTGAAGGACGACATGAAGGACGATACAAACACAGAGAGGTCACAAACGGAGCTGACTTTTAATGGACAGAAGAGGTCTTTTTAATAGGCGTCACTCATATGTTATCACAGTGCAGTTTGTCACTAAAGCCAGATGCACGTGTCAAGTAAGCTCTTTATGGCGTAAGTTCAGCGTTTGGCAAGCTGTGCTGCGCATGCTAAGATTATGAGCTGAACCGAGTGAGGCATTTCTGTCGAGGATATTAGTAGGGAATGCAGTCTTGCATTCAGGCAGTGCTTGGTGTGGAATCCTATTGTTGCACGCCTAATCCAAGAGACGCTGGTTTTGTGCGAGATTTTCAGTTGAGTTTCTGTTTCACCTGCATGCATGCGTTGTCGCAGCTTTGGGTGCAGTGGTTTGGTGACCACACTTTCACCCAAGTGGAGCCCGACAAGTTGAAGACTCTTTCGGAGGGGCTGGAGGCTCACCACAGGGCTCGCAAGAAATACCGCAGGTCAGTATCCCCAACATTTTTTTTTATTTTAGGGTGCAGCAGGCGTCTGTGTTTGGCAAATCTGAGGCCAGATTCACGAAGAGCTTCTTGGTTCACGACAACTTAGCTAAGAGGTTCGTAAGCTATGAACATCGTAAGAGGAAATATTGGAATTCACAAACGCGTTCTTAAGTGAGAAAAGGAAAGCGACGTTGTCGTACGGAAAAACTAGAACTTTTGGTGTATTGCAAGCTCCCAATCCCCACAAAAGCGGGCTGTTGCTATGGCGACACGTCTTTGGTAACACAAACAACCAATTGGAGAGCTCAGCATGGTTCGGAGCAGTTCGGAGCACTTGGATTTTGAATAACAAACGCAGGCAGCCTTTCTGCCAACGCTTGTCTGGGGTTCGTGTCCGTGCAGGGAAACGTCAATGCTAACATGATTTAAATGGGCCCGAGTACCGAGGCCGGGATAACCGCCTTTGTCAACTGCTACGAACTCGATTGCTACGAAGTCAACACAACTGTCATCATTGCCAAAAGAAGACGGCTCGGGCCAGTCATTTGCAAAGCGGTGTAGATAGAAACAAATTCCTGCGTTGTTTTTTGTGGCCTCGGAGATGCAGGAGCGAGCCATTGAGGTCAGCGATCAAACTACTAATATGGGAAGGGCCCACAAGGGTCACGCGGGCATATTCCATTTAGCAATCCTGCCGGTCGTGGGCAGACGGTCTTGGCCAGGGAGCGTCAGAGCAACGCTGCATCGGACCAGGTTAGAGTGCCTTGCTAGGCCTATATTCTGCCGAGCCGCCAAGCTAGCCCTTGGCAGTCGCTTGGTCTGTGGGATCATTGCCGTTGTAGCTTTTCCCGGGTGTTTGTAAATCCAGTGCTTGAAGTCGGGACATGGGAAAAGAGCACGTAGAAAAATAAATGTCCGTTGGTTGTTGTGACCAAGTAACTGAACGACGCTGTCGGCCATGCTGATTTGATCGTAAAAAAGTGCGTAAGACAGCTTAAAAGCTGTTGTAGGATTCCATCGTAGCCTGTGCAAATTTCATTTCGTAAATACTAATTTGTTCTTACGTTTTGTCGTATGCACATTTCTGGCATAAGATCGTTTCGTGAATCTGGCCTCTTGGCTGCTCATCGAGCAGATTCTAACGCCTTCGGCAGATTGAAATTGGCATGTACCGCTGCAAGCACCTGACTAAAGCAGCATTGCAGGATCATATTTCTGTTGGTGGAGAAATTGAAATTAACTTCAGTGTCCTTCTTTTTAAATGAAAGTTTGAATCCAATCTCCAGCTCAGCATTCAGTTCCACTTACTTTTCGGAGATTATGGTATTAATGCAGCAAATACAGTTCATCACAAGGCTGTGTGGCAATCAAGTCCCATACAGCGCTGTTCGGCTCCCGTTAGCAGCCAGTGAGACCGTTCTGCTGGGACCAGATTGTTGAGACGCACTTACGTCGGCATTGAGTGCTTTCACGTGCTCTCTCAAATGTCAGGGAGGTGATCGCTTAAAATGGCGTGGCATGAAATGTTGAAGCTGGGACACTAGACCGTAGAAGCGACACTTTTAAACACTGCATCGCTAACCAAACCTGCGTTTTGTGAAGGTGGTTTCAGACGATTTACGGACTGCACCGTAACAGTCTTTCAAAAGGGCTTCCTTTCTCTCCATAGGGGTCGAAAGCTGAACGGCAACCTGGAGAACGCCATTCAGGAGGCCATGATGGAGTTGGACCGTCAGACCGGCACCGTCGTCCCCTGACCTGCGCCCGGACTCATGCCCCGCCCTTCCACCCCTTCAGTTCTTTTTTTTTTTTAACCACAGTCCCGCGTCTGTTGTTTCTCGCTAGCTCGCCCCACACATTTGTTGTTTGCCCCCTTCCCCTCGTGTAGAGGAAGAGCTGAGCTTGCTGCACTTCTGTATAGTATAGAGAGAGGGGAAAAAGAAAGAGGAATGGAGATCTTTTTTATACAGATGCTATATATATATATATATATAAATATATATATAAATATATTATATATGACAGCGTTGCTGTTGACGTTTGCCGTTCGTTCGTCGTTTGTTTGATTGTTTTCGCATGACGCCCACCACTTTCCCCTCGCCTCGCAATTCATCGCTTGCTTCCTTCCCGGACCGCCAGAAGTTCTGGCCTACAAAGAAAAGGATGGGAAGAGTTTAGTGGGAGGGCGTTTACTTCTTTTAGTCCTCGAGACAATTGCTCTGCAGCGTTTTTTGTTTCCCAGTGTTTTTTTCTTTTTAGCGGTGAAAGAGATGGTGACCACCACCCGGTTGTTGAGCCTTTTTGGCAAGGTTGCGTTTTGCATTTTTAATGAAAT
Source organism: Ixodes persulcatus (assembly GCA_013358835.2). Lineage (NCBI taxonomy): Eukaryota > Metazoa > Arthropoda > Arachnida > Ixodida > Ixodidae > Ixodes > Ixodes persulcatus. The sequence continues at coordinate 82,794 of JABSTQ010011074.1, read as the reverse complement.
TCGTGCTACAAGAAACGATTGAAAGCTGATGCAATGGCTGCCCCGCTCCGTGCGAGCTGTGGCTGCCGGGTTAAAATCCTGTATTTTATTTCTGGGCCGATAGTCTCGACAGAGAGCCGAAGTGAGATGCTATTTTTGTTTTACACGAATACAAGCAGAATAAAAAGATAATGAGGAAATTACAAGTTGTGTCTTCGTGCCAATGTTATAACATGCCCGTCATTCTTCATGCAGAGTGCACATTGCGCATGCACATTTTTTATGAGAATGGATATGATGTTTAGCTTCTTTCAGTCACTTTAAAATGATTCGAAAGCAGCAGTCATGTAGTTAAACTCTGGCGAGTTCCCAAAACAAAACCCTGGGAGCGAAAAATCATCTTGAAGCGACTCGGAGCAGCTGAAAATGTGATATCTTCGGGCGTAAGCTGATGTGCAATGTGTGCTCTGCATAGACGGGCCTTGCCACACAGAGCACACCCGCCTCTCTACAGTTTTCTACTAAGCCTGCCAAGAATGATGCCTTAAGTCTAGATACAAATCGAAAAACTGCAATATTTTTCTAAATATTAGATTTGGAGTTTTATGGTTTTATTATTTTTGAATCTTTGTCTTTTATGTATCAAAATAACAAGAGCAGTTATGATCATGAAATTAGTCAGATACGCGTTTGAAGAACTCCCAGCAACCCAGATTGGTATAAATTTGAGCCATTTTTGCGTGCGCGGCATCACATTTATGTTGAGAAGTAGGCCTAGCCGTCTCCTCAACAACAAAAGTTGTTTCTCTCACCGTGAAGGAGAGTCGCTACACATCTATGGTAACATTCAAACAAGTTTATCTCCGTGTAATTTTGAGGCGGGGCATCTTCACAATTTGCGCACAAGAAAATAGTTAATTGCACAGAAATTCTAAATGGTACTATTATTGCTTTTTTTATGCATGCTCTGCATTATATTTTGACAAAACCATCAAATCTTTGGGTGTAGGAGACATAATAGAGCAATTAGTTTTTTACAGTGCCATCCGATGGCGCTCTCTGGTGTCTGCCGCAAAGCGCACAAAGAGGGGTGTGTCACTATCTGATTGGATTTTTAAAAGGGAAATCGGCCGCCCACGAGTGTATTATCGGTTTTTTTTTAGGATGCTTAGAGCCCGTAGGTTGAGTTATCACCATAAATAGACAATACCAGAATCCACTTGAGCGCCTTTTTTAAAGAGAAGCTGAAACACGTCTTGAAAAAAAAAAAAAAAAAAAGAATTGGAGGTAAATTCTGGTGTATTTTTATCCAGTGAATCTGAATATCACGTTTGTTTTCCCCGAAGATGTAACTAAACGCGAAAAACCTCCGACCAGTCGAGACCGCATACTAGGATCTTTGAGCCGCCAAGCGCGTGTCGCTCGTGTGTGCAGCGCACGCAATTGGAAGCTTGCCAGGTATATTTTTCCGCACTGACGCCAGTCGTGACATCTATTCCTGACCTTTCTGAAAATAGCAGAAGTGCGCATGCATAGTTTTGACAGGTGCAGAAGATGCGCAAGAGCAGGAATTCCGAAAACTCCTAGTATGACGTCACGCCTCGGGAAGGAGTGGCTTTGGCGGTACTTTAAAAGTTAATGTCTGCAGCCTCCGTGCACTAAATTGAAAAATAACCTCGATATTCGTGATCCTGGAGGCCAAATGAAGACGATTTAAGTGTTTTTCCTCAAATACAGAACCGCTTCAGTTTCCCTTTAAAGGGTATGAAATTGAATCAAATTGCAAAGATCACAATTGTGGCTTACAGGGCGACATCAGACTGAGGCCCGCTTCAGAGGTCATTGTGCAGGGTATCTAGCGACCGGGAAAACCGGGAATTGTCAGGGTAATTTTAATTACCGGGAAAAGTCAGGGAAATTGTCAAAAAGCGAGCCTAGTCAGGGAAAATGAGCCGGAAACGCCATCGAGTGCCGCGAGTAAAGACTTGAGAACTTGGGGCAGAAAAATAGGCAATAAATTCTGCTTAGAGCGGAGGGTGGGCTCTGCTCACCCGATGTAGAGTGTGCTACCCGATGGTAAGGGAACAGCCGACAAATCCAGTTCAACCCTTGGATGGGATTGAGGGCGCGACACTAGGCTAGATTCAGTTAGAGCTACTATATTTAGTAACAAATGGGAAAGCCGCAGACCCCAATCTGATCCAAGCCTTAACCCTTTGCCTACCAAAAAATTAAAAAAAAAAAACGATTTGAAAATGCCAAATTTTTTATGTGCCCTATAAATTTAATATGCAATACAAAGGTCAAAAACAAATGCCAAAATATTTATTATATGAGAAATCTTTGAACACATTGCAAAAGAAAAAGGCACTAAAGTTTCGCTTCACTGCATTACCGCAGACAGTTCACATCACCTTGCACATGGACGTTGTGGGCAACCTGGGGATTCCAAGCGGTTGGCCCAGGTTGCCCCTACGACAATCATGAGTGGTCATCTTGACCACGAGGGGACCAAGGGCAACTGGCCACGCGAGCGGCGCTCCGCCGCAGGCGATAGCGGTCATTAAATGTTTACGTGTTGTTCAACCGGTGTGCTCCGTCATTCCTCGAGACGGGTAGCAGCAAGGGAAATCCCACAACGTTCAGGTTGGGCGTAGCAGTACTGCAGACAGTTCACATCCCATTGCATGCAAAGTGAACGCAAAACGTGGAGGCGGATTTTCTACATTGATTGTAGTCCATGCCGACACGATGTCCTCATTGAAATCGGAGTCGTCTGAGCTTAAATCGAATAACTCAGTTTCATGGCTCTCGCTGTTCGATGAAAGATTAATTTTCTCGTCTTCTGAATCTGAAGAGACGTCACAATATCTTCGTTTTTGCCCCAATTTTGAGGAAAGATCGTCACTGCGAACGCAGCGACCGGAAGTTGACGTCTCCATTTTTAAATCCCTGTTGCCTGCGTTGGAACAATTTTCTGCCAAATTCAGAAATTAGCCAGGTTTTTATTTTCCGTGAAGCGCCATCTATCCACGGCAAAGCTCAATAGAAAATTACACCATCTTCCCGAGGGGAACCATGGGGTGATGCGGAGCATCGGGGTGGTGCTGACGCTTGCTTGCGCCAACCCACTAACTGACGGGACTGTTGCTTCCATCACACTTCATCGGAAGAACGGAGTGAAGTGGAGTCAACAGCGGTGAACTGATGTAGCACGAGTAACTTTGAAAGTCTAATCAGACCGCACGGTAAGGCGGCGCAAAATGCCCTAACAGCGCTTGCAGGTTTCCTCGTCGAGACCGGGCTGGCCGGCGAGATCTAGGCTGCAACGGACGCGAGCGGTCGGGAAATGCTAGCAGACGACAGCCGCGGAGTTGCGGGGAAAGCTCACCCCACTAGAAAGGCCTGGCCTGGCGCTGCGACCCGCGCGCCGAAAACTTTCCTCCTTTCCCTCCTCCGGGGAAACACGGTTTCGCCTCAGACCCCGCCCCGGTCACGTGATGGGGAACGCGCGCAGCGCGCTACCGCTCACACTTGAAGGAGAGGAGACTAGAGGAGGAGAGTTGCGCATGCGTAGTGTGAGTGCGGACTACGACGCCGCGGGACATAGACCCGAGCAAGAGATGCTCCGCATCTAAAACACGCGGACTAGCCTAGTTCGTCCATGGTAGCATATTGGAGCCCGAATCAACGTAGACGAGCCCAGCTCGTCTTCGGGGGGAGCGGTACAAACAGTCTGGACGAACTCAGGTCGTCCATGGTGGGGAAGGGTTAAACCGAAAGTATCTGAAAGTATGCATCTGGTGGCCATGACTTGGCCATGCTGCCATTCGGTTATTGACGTGTGTGGCTGAGCGTCATGTCTTCATCGTGTTTCCGGAAGTGGCCTCTTCACTGACGATGTCGGTGGCAAGAAAGCGCTCGTTTAATCCGCACTGGACGAACCCGGATATTTCGTAATATGCCAGTTGGATTAAGCCCGTGCAAAGTGATCCTCACATTGCTCAATGCTTTGTGTTGTAATGGTCTTATATATTTAACCGCCTCTGCAGGGGTCAGGGAATTTCACTTGAAATTGTCAGGGAAAACCTGGAAAAGTCGGGGAATTTCAAAATAATAATTTGCTATACACCCTGCTGTGACATGCCACAATCTACCATATTTCTGGGCTATAGTCTGCACAAGGTGTATGGTCCACAAAAGAAAATTTGGGGTCAAAAATGAAAGGTTTTGCTTAGATAGTCTGTACCCGGTTCATAGTCCGCATGCCGTGTATAGTCCGCACCTGGTGCTTAGTTGACACAAAAATTTTGTACATGGCACACCTTGACAAATGTCTGCTTTCTTAGCTTACAAAGAAGCTTGTATTATACGTAAATCATCATTAACAAACTTTTTGTCGCGTTTTGTCATAATGAACAATCTTGTAAAATTAAATTCCTGTATAGTCTGCACGCACAGAAAACCCGCACAGCCTAAAATTTCAACTTTTAAACGTATAGTCGTGGACTATAGCTCGGAAAATACGGTATATGTTGCAACATGAGAACTGCAGAAGAGGCTTGGCCCATTAATTACCCGAGAGAAATGGCGTTCCAACATCGTGGAAAGGGTTGGCACCTTTTTTTTATCGGGATTGGCGCCCACAGAAACTAAGCTCCACCCAATACCCCTCGGCTACCCATTATAACTATCCGAAATATATACCTACCTAACACATGACTGGCATATACAGAGCATGTCCCCCAAAAAATTTGCAGTGTATTTTTTATTGCAAAAATGAACTATGCATCGCCGAACGCTCATTCTCTGCCCAAATGTAGCACTAGTGGTCCAAACCAGATGCCAAGGTTTCAGAACTGTTATCTGTCGAAAGTTATTCGCGACTCCAGCGAACTATAGGGGGCGCGCTGGTCAGGCAAAATGGCGGACGAAAGGAGGTCGTTTTCGTCGTTCAGCACGCAGACCACCATAAATGTCTTGCACTACAGCATAAAATCGGTGTTACATATGAAAGCAAAGTGATTTTTCGACAGTAGAAACCTTTTTCTAGTCAGCGCGCAGGAATGACACGGCGGAAGAATAAAAATAATTACTGGGAACAATGTTTGTTTTATGCTGCCTACGAGAACCAAGCAGCGATAGCAGACGACAGAGTCGAAGCAACCTCCACTCATAAGCTTCTCGGCGTTGCCGCTATGCGGCGTCGATTTCGCTGGAGTCGCCAATAGGCGATTTTCTGAAGATTTCGATGGGATAATGGGGCCCGTTTTCACCTGTTTTTGGTAACCGGCGCCGTTCAGCTCTATGTATTATAAGAGATCCATCGGCCCCTATTTTATTATTGAAAATTTCCAAAAATATGTTATAACTTTTGAATAAGATGGCGCTGAAACTTTGGCATCTGCTTCGGACCTCAAGGGCTACATTTGGGTGGAGAACGATCGTTTGGTAATGCATAGTTTAATTTTGCGGTGAAAAAAAAACCCTGCAACTTTTTTTGGGGGGGATACCCTGTAAAATGCCAACACCCTACTACAGACCATTCCAGAAATATGTGTCATCTTTACTGTTTGCTCAGCACATTTATAGGAGCATGGTGCACAGCACACAAAAACATGCAGCCAAGGGTGTGGGTGCTCGAAAGAGACCTTTCATAGAAATCCTAAAAGGTCTCGCACGAAGCTCCTGTGTGCTCCTTGCCTCCACAGCATCTACCACACGACACTGAAGAAACCGAGAGAAAAGGTAATGCAGTTCCTCACCTGCAAAACTTCCTTTTCTTTTTATTTTTTTAGCACTGTAAACGGTGTTGCAAGTTTTGCAAAGGTAGAGTAAGAGTAAGTCCAAAAACTAGATTCTTCGCAATATTCAGTGGTGGGGTGAGGCTGTCCTAGGATCCGCCATACCAGACTAAGGGATCAAGTGCCAAAAGCTGCGCACCCGAGGAGATTGCAGAGTGCGGCGCACCTTTTCTAGGACATGATCTTAGGAGAACACAACGCTGTCAGTTTGGCCCGCGAGGACTCTACCCGCACCCACTGCATGTCGCTTCTGGGTAAGACTTCCGTCGCTCATTTGAGTGTCGGTTTTGATATTCCAGTTTACTTGCAGCTTAAATTTGCCAGAGAATAGCACGGAGTTGGTTCTGGGAGTTATTAACAGCTATAGCATTTTGATGGTAGGGTAACAAATCCTAAACTGGTATGTGCCGAGTAAGGTAAATATTTCAGAAGTTAATGGATTTTTAGACAATTAGTTCGTCAATTATTACTTTACACTCGTAACTATGTTTCCCTGTTTGCGGGGTTCATTTTTTTCATCAGATTTGGTGTAGATATTCGGTGGTGCACAAAAAATCGGCATTTACCGGGCCTCATGTTGAAGAAACGACATGGAATTCCCCAACCTCCAGATGGCTTGCTTGTGCCTAGAATACTCGGGAAACGACCCGGTACCAATAAATGGACACTTCAGTGCGCCAGTGTTCAAGGTGAACACAGAATCGCATAGCTCAAGGACTTCTTTTCTCGGGAAGCCCGAGAAAAGAAGGGGCTTTTCGGTTTTCTCCGATTTTAACGCCGAAAAAAGAAAAGCCGGCGTCGGTGGCGTGACGGGAAAATCCTGATTGGTCGATAGGGCTATGACGTCGCAGCCACATGACCTCGCGCGGCAACTTGAAACGACACGTGAAGCGCGACGACATGCATGGAATGAAAGTGATTAAAAAACGTGACATGTAATGCGAATTTAAGGTCGCCGCATGTCTCCAATTATTTCACTTTATAAAGTAATTCACTTGCCTTAAAGGCCGACGTAAAACACCCGTTTTCTGCAGGGAAGATAATCTTAGCGCTCTCCTCTCCCAAGCTGCGAGGGGGGGGCAAGGTAAAAAGTGGAGAGGATATAGGAAAGGAGGAGGCGGGCAAGAGTGGAAAGTGCGAAGTGTGCGTTGGCCTTTAAAGAAAAACTTTCAGCCTTTACACTCTGGTGAAGAAGGAAGACCAGCGAAGCTGTACTATGGTCAGACGACCTCAAGGACGACGCCTAAGGACGTCTAGGACGACCTCAAGGAGGACTTCTAATACGACCTCGGGGACTTCATCTAGACGACCTCAAGGACGACGTCTAGGACGACTTCTAAGACGACCTCACGGACGTCATCTAGACGACCTCAAAGACGTCTAGGACGACATCAGGGACGACATCGAGGACGACCTCAAGGACGACTTCAGGGATGATTTCGAAGACGTCTAGGACAACCTCAAGGGCGACTTCTGGGAGGACCTGGAGGACAACATCTAGGACGACCTCAAGAATGACTTTTAGGATAACCTCTCGGACGACATCAAGGATGACGTCTAAGACGACCTCAAGGGCAACTTCTAGGACGACCTCAAGGACAACGTCTAGGACGACGCCTAGAGAAGTTCAGCCTTTCCACTCTGGTGAAAACCAGAGTGGAAAGGTTGCCGCCATCTATGAGCAAGGCCGGCAAGCCGATTGTCTGGTTGCCGCCGTCGCTCATAGATGGCGGTAGCTGTCCAAAGTTTTGTGTCTACATTTCTTTGCAAGGGATACGATCCTGGGGAAACTAGCCCTTAACAGCTCCGCTGTAAAATTTGAAGAATTTTAGGCAGGATTCGAACCCGACCTTTTGGTTGCGAGCCAGACACGCTACTGACAAAGGCCATGTCCGCCGCACTTCCTGCTCACCGGCCGGAGAAGCGAATGAGAAGGCGATGCAAATGGGGCCCAATAACACTATCGTGTTCCACTCTTAAAGGCGAAGCTTAGAGGAGCTGTGCAACGATTTTAATCTTGAAAGAATTTGCATCTTTACTTTTAACATTGTTTATCTTGTCACAAAGGACAGAAAACACATCTCTTTCCTTCGAAATGTTGTGAATCTGTTGCGTAATCACTAGGTAAAAATTTGAATATTTCTCTATCTGCAGCCGTGAGCTACAGCCAATAGAACCCTACTGTGCTACGACAAAGGGGGACTTGTAAAAAAATTGCAGGGCAGCAAATTGATGATCGAGGTAAATTTGTAGAAACCACAGGGGTGATTATCTGTGAATGCGATAGCATTTATCGTTGCACACCGCCAAATTTAGCGGGGAAACTGAATTGGTGCATAGGTCGTGACATCAATTTTTCCGCTAAATTTAGCGGGCAAACTCCCCGAATTTAGCGTCGTCCTCTCGGACGACGCTAAATCCTAGTCATTTTTGAGATCACCCTAGAGGCCGTCCTAGACGTTAACATCATCCTCTAGGACATCGTCCCAGACGTCTAGGACGACGTCAAGTCCTTCGAAGGGGGTGTCAATGTGAAGGAGTGCGTACTTCTGCTCTGCATACATGCCGCGCAATGGGGTGCAAGCAGCGAGCTGGAACGATCTGCTGCTCATACCTACTGCACATTAGGTAGCCAGAATATACATAGCTGAAAATCTTTAATAGCTTAATATGCTATCGCATTGAAAATAGCAAGTTGTGCAGCTACCTGCTTAATAAAGGGTCATTTTTCTATAAATCTTGTTGTTCCAACATAAATATAAATGCGTCAAAAATGTAGTATCATCAACAAAATTTCTATTATATGGGGTTTCAGTGGCGCCATTTATCCAAGGTCAACAAAACCGTCGGCTTTATCTGCTACCACAAGGAGCCGGCAGAAGCGGGACGGCCAGATGGACACACGAAGTGGCCACAGAATTGTCCAATTTTCAATGCTCTCGTAGAAAACGAGAGCTTTGAAAATTGGACAAGTTGGAAAATTACCACTCCTTGCAGTCGTGAATATAGTTAAGGGAAAACCGTCTGTTTGCGCTGCCAGGAAAAAATTATCAGTGTTTCCGAGAACAACTAAATATAGATATGATGTAGTCAAAGTACCTAATTTATTTTCCATTCACCAGCACATTTGCACTGAAAAGGGAATGTGCATTATAATTGTCCAAGTACTGCTGGGAAGCAGCCCTAAAGAGCACACAATTCTGGGCAGAAGCCATTTTTCATTAGCATTTACCAAATGTATACCTTCCATTGAAGCCCGACTAGCTTGAAGTCTAAGCTTTCATTTGTGCATAATTGCATTCTTATAATGCAGGTGATGTCTTAATATACCCGTCTCGGAGTTCTGGCATGCAAATGATCCAGGCCATTAAGGTAAACCATGCTGCTGCCGACAGCATGCGTGCTTTTGAGGGATAGGCACGACTGCACATGCGCGATTGATCATAGTGCCGCCGGGGCACATACCCCTTTCACGCCGCAGCGCACGTCACTCGGAAGATGGTGAAGGAGTTGAGAGGTGCCTGAAACCAAATTTTTGCCATTTTTTAAAAAATAAAAACTAGGACATGCAGGCAAATGCGTTTTTTTTTTTTTTTTTTTTTTGTTCTCTACTTTAGAAGGGTCGAGACACCAACTCCCACAATTATTTAAGCAGAGCACTGAAATTGTTGCACAGCTCCTTTAAGCATCCTCCAAGTTTTGATAAACCAGCTCGGGGGTCAATTTTTAGGGTTTATCCGTCATTACTGAAAACACAGAACCCTACTCGTAAACCTAACATCTGTCACAGTCGACAACTTTATCCCTAAGAAATCTTTTATTTCAAGTGCTTTTTTTTAACTTTCGTGGCTGGTGAGAAACCCTATATATTGAAATGAAGACCTGTTCCAAAAGCAGACCTCAACAAGAAGGTTTTGGCAGTTTTCCTCCCTGTGAATAGAAAAAAAAAAAGCTGGCTCTTTTTAGAGTTAATTTTTTTCCTAAAACCTGCACTTGCAAAATCATATACTACGTTTCACAATAACTTGGCGAATTGTGGAGGTTGTGGCCCCCCCTATTCAATAAGAGCATCGGAGCAAGACACGTGACAACACCCCAGGCATGTAGCCAGGAATTTGTTTCGGGGGGAGGGGAGGGCCCGCCCATGACAAAATGCTGTATGAGGGGGAGGGGGAGAGGAGGTCCCAGCAAAATGGAAGATTTCGGGGAGGGCCCGGGCCCCATGCCCCCCCCCCCCCCTAGCTAAGTGCCTGCAACACCCCATAGTCGAGGCCACAGTAACCTCATTACTGCCACAGCAAAAGCGCCGTCTGTGACAAAAAGTAGTTCTAGGCTTTTTTTTCTTCTAGTATTGTTACGGTCAGACACCTCTGACCGCAACATGACACGACATTGAAGAAAGACTAAGACGTGTTACCTTTCAACGATACTTAATACGGACCAAGATTTTTCCAAGAACAACCTGGCTTTTGAACAATGCTTGAACAATCACGGCCATGTAATTGACCACTTCCGCTCAAAACATCGCCCTGCCATTACAACCCGCCACAGATTCGAGCGTAAATCGAGCGTATGGTTGTCTCGTGAACTGTTCCCGAAGAGCTCGCTACTCTATCGAACAGCAGTGTTGAGGTGGAGGACGTTCAAAACCTGAAGTTGGTTCGTTTCGCAGCAGACTATTGGAGAGCAGACGACAACCGGTTCCTCTGGGTCTCGCATTTGGCGTAGTGACACGAACGCTCCCGTGGCGTAGTGTCACACAGGGGCGGATCCAGAGGATCCCTCGAGGAGAGGCCCCAGGATTAAAAAAAGAAGGGGGGGGGGGGGGACAGAAAGGGAACTCTCGCTGCACACCTCATTGTGTGTTGGATCTTTGTTTAAACGCACATATGAATAGTAGAGATAGGTCTCTACTATTTAGAGACCTGTCTACTATTAGAGACTTATCCCCCCACCCAGGATCCACCACTGGTGCCGTACGCCACAGTTTGAACACTCTTATTGGGTCGCAGGGGCCATAGCCTGCACAGTTCGCCAAGTTATCGTGAAACGGAGTACAGTATGATAAATGCATCACCTGAAGACACTTTTGTGAAAAGTTTCGATGCACTCCTTCGTTTATTGGTTTATTTATACAAATTATTTTATGCACGAATATCGCTTGAGGACGCCCTGCAGTGCGATAAAACATGCAGGCCTTATTTCTTCTTCAGAACTTTTCTCATGGCCTGGATCTCACGCTCTTCAGCAACTAGGTCTTTCTTGATGTCGGCCAGCATCTGCAGGAACTCTCTGGTCTGCTCCTGCAAAATATGCATTCAAACAACGGCCCTATTGACACCACAGTAGAACATGACTCTGCCATGCAAAGATTGACCGTGCACTGTATAGCAGTGCCTCTTGACGAGAGACTCGACAAGATTCATGATCCCAAAGTGCAGAACATGGGCAAGGGATAAACTGAAACAAGATATTAAAACAGACACACGAAGTAGCCACAGCACTTCTACGAGAGCTCTGAAAATTGGAGAAGTTGGAAAATTACCACTCCTCGCAGTCGTAAATATAGTTAGAGGAAAACCGTCCGTTTGCCCTGCCAGGAAAAGCTGATCAGTGTTGCCAAGAGCAACTAAATAAAGGTACGATGGAGTAAGAGCACCACATTTATTTTCCCTTCACCAGGAAATTTGCGTTGAAGAAAAGGGAATGGGAATGCCTTAAAGATCACACAATTCTGGGCAGAAGCCATTTTTCGCTTAGCATTTGCCAAATGTATACCTTCCATTAAAGCCCAACTAGCTTGAAGTCTCAGCTTTCAATTGTGCATAATTGCATTCTTATAATGCAGGTGATATCTTAAAATACCCGTCTCAGAGTTCCGGCATGCAAATGATGCAGGCCATTAAGGTGGACCATGCTGCTGCCGACAACATGCGTGCTTTTGAGGGAAAGGCCCGACTGCAAATGCGTGATTGGTCACGTGCCGCCGTGGCACAGCTGCACGCTACTTAATCTCCTGCAAGAACAGTAGACATTTCCCAAAATACTTGAACAGCACATGGCAGATACAAATGAACCATTAAGGTACTCTGATTTGCAAGCATATACAGTGATGTCTCGTTAATTTGAACACCTCTGCTCCCCCAAAACATTGTCCGTAATGCGAGTTGTCCATAATAACGAGACTAAAATACATGTATTTCCCTAGTTGGTTCCTAAAAATGGTGTCCATAGCGGGGTGTCCATATAGCGGGGTATCCATGTTAACGGGGTCCATATAAACGAGACACGACTGTAGTTTCCCTAGTGTTGCCAGCTTGCCAGATCAAGTCGTTGAGCCTGCAGTAATCGTCAAGACTCTGGCAAGCAGCCTGTGCGTAACAAAGCTTTGACTAGTTATTATAAACAAGATTGAGTCAAGCATGTGAGTGCGCAGCAAAAGTTAGTGCCACAGCTGCATTGTCCTCGAGTTTGCTATTCCTGTTTCACATTATTTTGGAGCCCAGAACAGCTTATTGATTTGCCTGGTTCCTCTTAGAATTCTTGTCAAAATTTAAAAGGACTGGGTCCTAGTAGTACTACATGTTTATTGCAAGGGGGACAATATGGCAGCCGCAGTCAAGGTTCTTTCTAATGCGAAAGCATTAACTGTCCCATGGAGCAAACCGACGCCATCAGCTTTTGAAGCCGCGCCAAACGGCACCTTCTCCTGTCTCAATAGAGCAAAGCCCGTCGCCTTTAGCAGGAATCTGATGGATAGCCTCCCATTGGCTGGCGCGCGTGTCATAGTTTCGAGGAACGAGGCTCCCATTGGCTCTCGCATGGCATAGTTCCAAGGAACGCCACCAGAGAAGCCCTCTCCATGGCGGCGCAGCGCACGCAGCGGCCCGGCAGCCAGTAAGATGGGGCGGTTGGCCGCAGAGCCCACTTGGGCAAACTGCGGAGAGGCTGCATGGCCGAGCTCTGCGCGGCGCGGCCACTTCACGAGACCACACGCTCATTCGTCGGCCGCTACCTCGGCAGTAGCGAAACGTGGCTGTCCACGCCAGCACGCCGCAGACGAACTAAGGGAGCGGATGAACGACATTCGTGCTTTCGCATTCACGACTCTTAAGAAGTGCTTACGTGTCCTCGAAATTTTTTTTAATGCATTCGCTTCTAAAGAGATACATCATAGATTCGTTTAGGGATCACTGTCTACTGAACCCAAAAGTGTCGCACACAGGAAGTTTATTTCATACCCAAGAAAAAGCTACTCTGGTTACACCAAAGGTCACTGCAGAAATTGTAGTTTGTGGGGATAACAACCTTCATTACACATCTTGGTATAGTAATAAATGCTCCAAAGAAATTTTATTGAGAATAATATCCTGCTTTAACAAAATGAGGCCAAACCCTATTTTGTGTTCTTTCAGGTTTGAAACTCTGTGCTGCACACACTACTAGGCATGAGCCCACTATATAGTAAGGGGCAACTTTCCGTGGCTATGCAGTCAAAGGTTTGGGACTATGTGCTTGAGTGACAATTTCAGCTGATTGAGCATGCATACTATTCCTGTCCAAAAATGTAATGTGCGTTTGCTTATCACATGCACAACTTCTATATAACACAGAACATATCTTAAGAGTCATTTTCTATGAGAAAATATTCACGAACGAGTGCCCTGGCCAAGCGCCGTGAATAAGCGACACTTGAAATGTCTGCGTTCTTCTAAACGCAGACATTTCAAGGGAGAATTTCAAAGGCATCGTTTCGATACCGCAAAAACATGGGAGTGCGCTAATCGGGTTCTAGGTAGGACTAAAAAACGTTCTATCGACGATATGATAGACAAATCTTTTGCGCCTGCTACACAGACAACAATTGACGAATTCAACGCCTCATTTTCTCGCACAACCGCGGCACTCCAGGCTCGTGATGACGCTAATAACATTACCTTGCACAAATATAATGAAGTCTCAGCTTTTCTTCCTCCGATCTCAGAAAGGGAGCTACGCGACTATTTATTTTCGTTTAAGGAAAGAAAGTCCCCAGGTTTTGATGAGATCCGGATGCGCGATCTCCGAAGGAATTTTGAAAAACTTAAAAGTACACTCATTGCAATCTTGAACAGTATCATTGACACGGGAGATTGGCCGACAGCAATGAAAACCGCCATTGTTAAGCCACTGTATAAAGGAGGAAAAGTGGACGATGTTAAAAGCTATCGTCCAATATCAATTTTATCGTGCCTTTCACAAATTCTGGAGAAACATCTTTCAAAAGTAATGACTAGTTTCGTAGAACGGTTCGTTTTATTGTCTGCTCACCAGTACGGCTTCGTTGCGGAACGAGGAACGCGGGCCCTTTTGGAAAATTTCAGCGACTGCTTACACACAGGTTTTGACAACAATATGCTAACTTGTGCAGTCTTCTTGGATGTATTGCAAGCTTTTGATAGCATAAATCACGAAATTCTTTTTTACAAACTGTACAGACTCTGTTTCAGCGGCCCTTTTCTTTCGATTCTAAAAGGATACTGTTCAGGACGGTCCCAGGTTGTGACTTTCGGAGATCTCAAGAGCAGTAGAGCTTGCCTTACGGCCGGGGTGCCGCAAGGCTCAGTTTTGTCGCCTTTATTATTTAATTTATACGTGAATGATTTTCCCTCTGCTATTTCCGAGTGTAGAGTGTTTCAATACGCGGACGATACGCTTCTGGTTTCAAGCCATGCGAATTATGATGTGGCTATTGAAAAATTACAAAAAGACCTCGTTCTCGCAATGGACTGGTTTCAGTCAAATTTAATCCAAGTGAATTCCTCGAAGACTAAGCTAGTTTGTTTTAAAAACCCACAAAAAAAGGTCGAACTATCAACTACTGTAGCTCTTCACACTTCTAGTTGCATGTCATGTGATTGCATTCCTCTTCAGTATGTCAATTCAGTAAAGTACTTAGGGATACATTTCGATAGCGATTTATCGTGGTCTACGCATATGATGTACTTGTGTAAACGGTTAAGAAGTGTTTCTTGCTGTCTTTACAACGTTAAAATGTTCATGCCTTTTTCCGTCCGGAAGATAATCACACATGCTTTGGCATATAGTTACATTCGATACGGCATAACCCTCTTTGCAGGGTGTTCTTTATTTTGGCGGGATAGAATTGATTCTTTACTGAAGGGCATCCTAAAAAGTATTGCGTTTGACCAGGCCGAGGTCTCTAGCCCCTGCATATTTAAAGAATTAAACTTACCGTCTTTTTTGGGGTTATTCAAGGAGACTGTAATACTGCAACACTTTTGGCACTCAAATTTTATAACTCCGTACACTCCAGGCCGACCAATGAGACAATCGCTTCGATTTAACATGCCGCGAATTCAAACTAAATATGGGGAACGTACGCGTATTTATTATGTGCCTCATATATTCAACAGCATGCCAGAATCCTTATTTTCTGCCACATCACAACAAAAACTTAAAAAAGCACTACGGAATTTAGACCACTGAACTTAGATTGCTAGATGATGGTTACTCTTTTTCCCTCGGTTTTTTTTGTGTTTTTTTTTTCTTAGGACAGTGTGTATTGTTCTGCAGTGTGATGCCGTCTTTCGCTCTTTCTTGGTCCCTGCTTAAAATCGTTTTCTTTGCGTTGAATAAGTTATTTTGATGGTGAATGAGTATTTTATACTGATGTTACACATACTGAATTTGTCACCTACTGCGCCGAGCCAGGTACACAAGCCCTTGAGGCTTACACCGGCTCATCATTGTACTTTTTGAAAATGTATGTATTGGAAATAAAACTATTCTATTCTATTCTATATAGTAAGGGGCAACTTTCCGTTGCTATGCAGTCAAAGGTTTGGGACTACCGTATTTATTCGAATATAAGTCGACCTTTTTTTCCCGGAAATGTTGTCAAAAAATAAGGGTCGACCTATATTCGTGACCAAAGAATTTCGACCTACATTCGCGACCAAATTTTGCGACCCTACCGAGGGCATGGAGCTATCGAATAACCGAGCCGGCGTTGCCGTAGAGCCGCGCCGCTTCTTGTTTCAAAAAGCTTTTGGTGCACGAAAGCAACCGAAACAGCAACAAACACCCCCCCCCCCCCCCTCCCCCCCTCCCTTCCCCCCACCGTGGCCACCGCTCGCGCACATCCCTCGGGTGTCGGGTTTCGAAATCGCGCCTGTAGCGTTCCCCTCGCTGGGCAACGGGGAAGGGGAGGGAAAGGAACGCGATGCGCCATGCACTTTGCCCTCCATGCTTCTCCCTTGCAGATGCCCACAAAAACAAAAAAAAAAAGAAGAAAGAAAAAGAAACAACCGAGGTTACTTTAGCTTATTGCTTGCGGCAGCGCGCGTGTTGCTTACGGCGACTCCGGCGTTGCTCGCGTATTTGTATTTGGTCTTTCGTCGCTTCGCCGGTCTCCACCTCCTTTCGTTGCGTCTTGCGCAGTGTCATTTTACAACGGACGGTGTCAGTGAGGTATTGTGTATTGTTGCGAATTTGCGAGGATGTCTACCAAGCTGACGAAGCTTCGGACGACGAGGACATGTCCGGAAGTTCTGACGATGATTAAGTTTTTGACATCGCCCTGCGATTTAGCCGAGAGTGCTGTAAATAAAGATTTGTTTCTTTCTTTTGCCCTAACTTTCCCCTGTTCCTAAAAAAAAAAGGTTGACCTATATTCGAATTATTTTTTTTTATTCTCGGTGGGTTCAATAAATAGGGGTCGACCTATTTTCGTGGTCTTGAGTGACAATTTCAGCTGATTGAGCATGCATACTATTCCTGTCCAAAAATGTAATGTGCGTTTGCTTATCACATGCACAACTTCTATATAACACAGAACATATCTTAAGAGTCATTTTCTATGAGAAAATAGTCACGAACGAGTGCCCTGGCCAAGCGCCGTGAATAAGCGACACCCTGGGAGCGTTGCACAACGTTGAGGTGATATGTAAAGTTTGAGTTGGGTCGGTGCGGTGGCAGTCAGATGCTTTAGCCACTCAGTTGTGTAGCACAGCTGCTTTGGAAGGATTTGGCTCCCACCAGAACATGCCCGCGAGAGCAGTGCGACGTCGTATCATGTGTCCGCTAGCCTCATTGTCTTCATGCATCGCACAAAAGCCATATAAAGGTAGCGCCCGTGCGGTGCGCTCGGGCACCACGGATGTTAGCCCTGGCAAACACCTGCGGTGCACAATAAAAAAACTAGCACAAACCACACATGAAGTGCGGTTTGTGCTAGTGTCCCACACGCATGTGCGGCGTACGGGTCACATTCTCTGTTACCTGGTCTTTGTCAACATGATCGAGGAAATTTTGTTTTTAAGTAATTTAATTATTCTGTTTTACTGACATGAGCAGGATTTACAGTATCAAGGGTTACCAACTTGGAAATGGTCGGCCAATTTTCTCACCTTGGACAGCCTCTTGGTGTTTTCCATTCTCTCCCGGCAAGTGTTTAGGCCGTCTTCATATTCTTTTTGTGCCTTTTCCAGGTCTCTCTTGGCACTGTCCAGGCTGGTGGAAGATACATTGTTAGGAACCATGTAAAAGCTGCATAACTATATAAATTAAAAAGAGGTTACAATAGGCTACCATCACTTCATATAGAGCAGGCAGGAGCTTTCAGCCCGAGAGCTATCGAGGATGCCAGCAGGGTGAACAGTGTGTAAGGGGGGTTTAACTGCACTTTGAAAAGGTTTACAGATAAGCCTTCTAGACCTGTGTAAAAAGCAAGTAACCCATATTGGTTTTCCTTCAAATTCGGATTGCCGTAGCAAAAATAAAGCTAGGAACAATGACACGAAACATAATCGCTGTATAGCTCTCTCTGCAGGCTATGAAGGTGGTGGTGTTCACGACGATGAAACTCGCTGAACAGATTATATTTTTCCAATATCTGAAAAAGAAAATTGGAATATTCAAAGATATTAAGGGAAGGCACTCCCTTAAAGGGTCAACTTTTTAAATATTTGTGCTATTTCAAGAAAGTTGGCAGGGTATACTAGGCATGCAAACTTACCTAGGTTAATTCCGTGCCAAGTTAAAGCCTCATTTCTCAAAAATGATGAAACTAGTAGCGGTGAGGAAAATGACCGTAGTTAAGAAACGGCACTAAAATGTCACAATTTTTCTGGAATATAACGATGGGTTATTAGGCAAATCGGTAGTGTGCTTGGAATAATTGTTATTGACATATTTAGCGAAAAAATTAATTTTGACAAATAGCTTTTCTTCCCCTTCATTTTTCCACTTTTCCAAATATTTTTTTTTTTGTCAAAGCAATAATCTTAAAAGGGTAAGCACATAGCCAAGTGTTCTAATAAATTTAACAAAAAACAACAAAAAACAACTTTGCAGCAGGTATGCAGGCATCTCAGTCATCCAAAAATAGATTTAGAGCAATAAAAAAAAAATTGTCAAAACATGAAGATGAGAAGGACGCATTTAAAAGTTCGAGCAGTGTTTATCTTTGGATGGGGCTTCCTATTTCATTTGAAATGGGGCATAGGTCAGTCCTTCCCCTGCACGGTCCTTCTGTGCCTTGGCCACAGTTTCAATCCTTCTTTTCTTGTGGAACGTATTCGATGACTCGAGCGCTTTCACATGGGCCTTCGCAACCTTTACCTGCGTTGCCCTCTGTGCGTACGACGCTTGGCGGCTCCCTGGCTGGATGCCCATTTCAGACAGAACTTCCACAATGCCTCGAGGTTCCGGGTTTAACTCAAGGACCTCAAAGGCCATGGCACGCTCCACAGTCCTGAAGGAAGCGAACTCCACCTTGAGGCACCTCTTCCACACCAAGGCATTGCAGCTTCGAAGATAGGCGCCGAAAAAACAAGGACAAGAAGAGACGTAAACACTGGCGCCAGTGTTTACGTCTCTTCTTGTCCTTGTTCTTTCGGCGCCTATTTTCGATCATGAACCAAGTGGCCCAAGTTGCCATCTTAACACATTGAAGCTTCCACTGGCGTTCTGAGTCTACATTCGGGGACACCTCTCGAGCAGATGGCTTCGTGACAGGTGGTTGTACAAGGGTACCAACTCCCTCACAATCTCCTTGGAGAAGGCTCGCTTGTGTGGCCGGGACGCAGGTGGTTCTCCCGCTGCCTCGAGAGCCTTGCTCCGATTGTAGTGGCGAGTCAGTGCCAGTGGGGCAACCCGTGTGCCTCGGCTCCTCGTCAGTGGAGTACGAGTGCAGAGGGGGCATTGGTCAGCTTCTTCGTATCGAGGTTTATTATCTTCCCTTTTCTGCAAAGTCCCTCCTTTGTCTTCTTCGGGGCTTCTAGGCCTGCATACGTGTGTTTTGCGACATAGTTGATGCAGTCTTCCTTTTTTATCTCCCTGTTGTAATGGTCGAAACTGGTTACCTTGGAAAACACCTTGCTGAATCGCCGTCACACAGCATGGTTGCATATTGCATACCATGTTGCATCACTGAGCTTCAAAAATAAAATGAGACGTTTTCAATTCCCTGTAATGCTGAATTAGAGCACAGCTCTTGAGAAGGAGGAGGGGAGGGTACAGAGAGGAGGGTATCCTCTCCTCCATACCCTCTTCTCCCCTCCTTTT
This sequence comes from Ixodes persulcatus, assembly GCA_013358835.2. NCBI lineage: Eukaryota > Metazoa > Arthropoda > Arachnida > Ixodida > Ixodidae > Ixodes > Ixodes persulcatus. The sequence continues at coordinate 63,442 of JABSTQ010011074.1, read as the reverse complement.
CCTCCCCTCCTCCTCCTCCCCCTCCTCTCCTCCTCCTCCCTCCCTCCTCCCTCGTGAAGGTCATCGTGACCTTCACAAGTAAACTTTGTGACGTCTCAAAGGTCACTCGTGGCCTCGTGAAGGCCACAGTGAAGGTCTTGACTAGGGTTGCCGCGAACCACCCTAGGTTCGAATTCGAAAGGTTTCGATATTTTCGAACCGAACTGATGTTCGAAATCGAAAGGTTTCGATATTTTCGATCGTACGGAGGTTCGAATTCGAAAAATTCGCAACTTTCAAAAATCGTGGAGTTTCGAATTCGAAAAGTTCGAAGCTTTCACGGTTTCTAAAAGTTTGGGTTCGATTATTTCAAATATTTTTTTACTTGAGGTTCGAGAAATTCTAAGATTTCGAAATTTCCTAACTTGAAATTCGAGAGATTCGAATTTCTTTGGATCTGAAATTCGAACGTTCCAAATTCTTATAAACATAAAGTTCGATAAATTCGAAGATTTCGAATTTCTTCCTACATAAAGTTAGAAAACTTCGTAAGTTTCGATTCTCTTTCACGCCTAAATTCGTAAAAAAAAAATACTTTGAAGGTTTCCAATTTTTTCAGAGTCCAAGTGCGGAAAGTTAGAGGTCCGGTTTTAATGTTCCGCCACAGTTTCAATTTCAAATGACGTTTTCACGCCTCAATGGTTTTCACGAAATCAGGTTTAGAAAAGTTTGGGTGTGATATTTAGACTGCGCAAAGTTGGTCAGGCAATTAAACGAGACGACGAGTTTCCCGGATGTGCTGGAATATTTGCGAGTGCAGAGTGACGTGTGACCATAGATCAGTAATTGTGACCGCCAGCCCGGAGTGGTCATTAACGTGCATCACGAAGTAGTGATCACACAAACGCACTGTTTAACGATACTCATCCAGTTTGAAACGGCCAGGGGCAGGCAGGTGGTTGAGGCTCAGAAAAACCTTGAAGCAATCTGCAAAACTGCCTCCCTACCCCCTTGCACGCTGGTAGTAATCCGATCGAACGCCGCCCAAATGACGCTGGCATATAGTAAGTTTAGTTTGTTTATGATGCAAAACCCTGAGACTGGGAATGAAATTTGAAAGAAAAAGTGTAAAAAGACGGAAAAAAGGGGACAGGACAACGCCTCAAACTCAGCTCTGGGAATGAAATTTGAAAGAAAAAGTGTAAGAAGACAGAAAAAAGACTGCATCTCCACGTGGTGAATGATGTTGCTTGGGGCGAAGCTCTGGTGGTGCTTGTCTGCGTAGACGCCGAGCCGCAGCATGCCGAGCCTTTTCATTCATATCAGTAGGAGAATGTGTGGTTTTCTTCTTTTTCTTTTTTTAAGACATGGGATGGCATCTCAGAACCCCCTACTCTTTTTTTTTCTTCTTTTTTTTTATAATTTTTTTCCTCTTTTTTTTTTCGCCCTACACGTGCTCGTGAGCACGTGATCTCACGAGCAGAAGCACGAGCACCCGACGCCGGCCTACGGCGGACGGACATACGGACATGGCTAGTCCCTAAGGAGCTTCGCCCCTAAAAAGGGGACAGGACAACGTCTCAAACTGAGCTCAGGACAACGTCTCAAACTCAACTCAGCTGAAAAGTCGGCTCAGGACAACGTCTCAAACTAACTCAGCTGAGTTTGAGACGTTATCCTATCCCCTTTTTTCTTTCTTCTTACACAATTTCTTGCGAATTTCATTCCCAGTCCCGGGATTTTGCATCATGATCAACATACATCAGCTCGCCTGCACCTTGACAATTTTTTTGTTTGTAATTGCTTTGGAGGTTTATTTTTGGGGACGGAAGAAACGCCGAGCAAAAAGCACAGAAGCCGACACAACTTGAGGTCGAGGAGCGTCCTACCATACCAGTGGCGTCGGAAGAGGAAAAACGGGGGGCTCCAGTCCAGGCGTGAGCGGATTACCGAGCGATAGATTCGCAAAAGACATAGACGGTCAGAGCCCCATGTCTTGTGGGACAAGACTTTAAGGAGGTTCAGTGATTTCTGGCATTTTAACTTAATACTTTTTATATGAGGCACAAACGATAGCTTACGGTCGAAAGTGAGGCCCAGAAACTTGTGGTCTACTTTCACCGGGATAGGGGTCTGGCGCATATATAGAGAATGATCTGCAGGGACTCCCCTTATACAGGAGTAACAGACAGTAACCGTCTTTTCCAGAGAGAAACTAAAGCCGTTTTCATCCGCCCACTTTAGGAGATTGTTGATAGCAACTTGAAGCCTCTGTTCGCAAATAGAAAGATTGCACGATGAAAGAGAGATTTGAAGGTCATCGACATAGTGAATATTGCACAGAGGAAGGTAGGGAATGGGCTATTGAGTTCATCTTTACCAAAAAGAGATTAACGCTAAGGACTCCCCCTTGAGGGACCCCAGTCTCCTGGACGAATTCTTTAGAGAAAGACGCTCCTAGCCTCACAAAAAAGGTTCGATTAGAAAGATAGCTATTGATGGTTGCAAGCAGCCTACCTCGTACCCCAACTTCATACAAATCACAGAGAATTCCATGACGCCATGCTGTGTCATATGCCTTCTCCATATCAAAAAACACTGATACGCACAACTGTCTGTTCGCAAAAGCTTCACGGATTACGGTCTCAAGACGAACCAAATGGTCAACCGTAGAACGACCGGAATGAAACCCACATTGATTCTTTTCCAAGATGTTTTCTTTTTCTAAATAGTACATAAGTCTTTTGTTCACAATACGCTCAAAAGTCTTGCTCAAACAGCTAGTAAGGGCGATAGGGCGATAGCTTGACGCAGAAGAAGGATTCTTACCAGGTTTTAAAAGAGGAACAACAGTAGATACCTTCCATGCCGAAGGGAATTTGCCCTTGTGCCATATGCGATTAAAAAGGTACAAAACAAGAAATAATGTAGAAGGATGAAGATGTGCTAACATCTGGTAGTGTATGCCATCAGGTCCTGCAGCTGAAGGCTTAGTTAAGTGAAGGACCATTTCGAGTTCACGCATCATAAGAGGTAGATTGTAGTCTTCATGGGCAGCACCTGTAGTCTTCACAGCATGTGATTCTGCACGTGCTTTATATGCGAGAAATGCAGATGAATAATGTTCGGAGCTTGATACAAGAGCAAAATGCTCACCGAGAAGATCCGCTTGCTCCTTTAGACTTTCCGGACAAATCCCATTGTAGGAGAGGAGTGGGACTGAGAAGGCATGATATCTCCCTTCAATGCGATGAACTTTGTCCCAGACTTCTTTGACTGTTGCACTGCTGTTAATGGAAGAGGCGTACCCCTGGAAGTTTTTACGCTTTGACTGACGTCGGATGTACCTTGCCTGAGCTTTCATTTGCTTAAAGCAACGGAGGTTGCTTTGCGTGGGGTAACGTCGAAAGATACCCCAGGCTCTGTTTTGTTTTTTCTGTGACTCAGTACACTGTTCATTCCACCGCGGCTTGGGTCGCCGCGGGAGATGCGTGGACGTCCTAGGAATAGCAAGCTCTGCAGCTTGAAGAATAAAATTACTTAACAACTCTGTAACTTGGTCGACAGAAAGTTCATCAAGTGACGTGCATGCAAGTTGTGTCGCTTCAGTGAAAAGAGACCAATTCGCTTTCTCAAACTTCCAACGGACAGTCCGCGTTGGCATGCACATTGGAGGAATGGTGTTTTTTAAGAAAATAGGAAAGTGATCACTTCCATGTGGGTTAGTGCCTGCTGCCCACGTAAAAGAAGTAAAAATTGATGCACTACCGATGGAAAGATCAATACATGAGGACGATAATGATGATGGGCTAAAATAGGTCGGTTCTCCAATGTTAAAAAGGCAAAGTGCATGCGACATTAAGATTGACTCTATCATTCGACCACGGGCATCAATGCGGTCACTACCCCACAAAATATTATGCGCGTTAAAATCACCAAGTAAAAGAAAAGGTTCAGGAAGTTGACATAAAAGCGCATTAAAATCATTTGTGGAAAAGGTAAAAGAAGGAGGAATGTACACGGAACATACAGTCACCAATTTGTGAGTGTATGCCACCGCTACTGCCTCTAGCCCAGGGGACATGCTCCTCGAGAATATTTTGTTTTTAATTTTGAAGCTAGGAGGTTAAAATTTGCACAGTTAGTACACATTGAGCTCCTCTTTTCATATATGTAGTCAGTTTTCTGATACCTGCCTTGGTGAAATATATGTGCACGTATGAAGGCATATAGAATGCCTTTTTTGTGCACCCTTTTTCTCTCAAATTTACTTATAAGAGAGCATCCTAAGATAGCCTGGTTACTTCCTTGTGAACAGTAGAGTGTGCAAATCCACCTAAAAAAAATATATCTATGCCTGGAGAGAAAATAAAAATTTTGAACTATTGAGTCATCACTTTTTATGTTTCACTTTTAGTTCTATAATTCTTATAAACATTCAGTGGTGCCAATCGCATAACTAGCAAGATTTGCACACTCTATACATCACTAGGAACAGCTGTGCAAAATTTGGTTGCGATACAGTAACCACAAATGGTGAAAATTGTGTGCACAAACTCCGAAAACAGGCAAAAATACCCATTTGAGAAAAACGCAAATGAAAGTTTGGTTTTATGTGACATACCTAAATTCTCACTCAAACCACACGAAACTTGGTGGTAATATAGTTCCAAGTGTCAGAGCCTGGACCACCAAACTAGAATTCTCCTGCTACATAGCACAGCTCCAGAAAAGATGCCAGTCTCTTTCGCGTAGTGACCAATTTCTGGACGGCGAGTTCGCACTTTCCGCAAGTTGAGCATGCCGCGCCGCTGACGAAAGCTTCCATCGCGCCGATCTCGCCGATCGCAGTACTTGCACGCTCATCTGCAGCTCTCTCTCCGTTTTCAAACATCTTTTCCTATGCACTAACGAACTCGTCAGCACTGCCGATGAAACTCTAGCGATCGGACTCGCGTCGCCGCGCCGCCGCGCCGCCCCGACCGAGGTTACGGTTAGCTGCCGCGGATGAACTTTTCTTCTTTGAAGCTTTCCGGTTGCCCTTTTCGCGACTTCCTTTGAACTTGTGTGTCGTCCGAAACTTCCGAGCTTGAAAGTCGCGTTTTCGTCGACACCCATCGCAAAGAAAGCAGAATGATCAAACAAGCCGTTGGTTCTGGTATCTGGAGCAGTGCGACGCTAAAACCGCAAGTAAGCTTCGCCGCGCAGCATGTTGCTCTTGGCCAATGGCGGGGCCATAATCGCATCACGTGAATTAAAAGTCCAGTGGCGACGCGCGTTTGCAGCGGGAAAAACATTTATTTTTTATTATTTACAACCGGAATACGAAACTATCGACGACAGTTTCGGAGAGAAAACGGCTAGGCCTACGCGCCAAAATAAACGCAATGGCGGGCGACGCCGCGATCCGAAGAATTACGCGCTCGAAAATTGCTCAGATTTGCGCTGTTTTCCATCGCGAGACGGGCTTCAAACTCATATCTGACTAATTTTGCGATGATATCCGGTCTTGATTTTTTTACATGCAAAAGAGGAAGGTTCAAAGTCGAAAAAAATGTGCTGTTTTTTTTTTGCATCTGCAGTCTTTTCTGCCTCTGGTGACTTCTTGCCAGGCCTGCCAGAGGCCTTAGAGTTGTCTAGGGATCGTGGGGGCAGCCCACGATCCCTGCCTTGACCTGATGGGGCGGCGGTCGACGTGCTAGGTCGGCCCACAGTCCCGTCTGTATCCTCTGTGGCACGTGCTGCTTCCTAGAAGGGGAAGTTCTCCCCAGGGAAGAGGAGCGAGAGACTCGCACCGTGGCCTGAGGGACAGGACCAGGAGGTCGAGACGAAGGCGTGACCTCCATCGCTACTGTGGCACCTAGGTCCTTGGTGCGACAAGGTGCATCTGCTGCTTTTGCAGCTGAGATAGAATGCCCAGGAAGCGTAAGCTTCAGCCTGGGCGTAGAGGACTGCAGTGGCTTCCCGTGGTCTGAAAAAGACACCTGGGTTGCCACTGATACCTTAGACGGTGCAGGTCCTCTGCTGGACACCGCCTCGGCAAAAGAGCCTCTCTGGAAAGCAGAGAGGCGGCGCTTTGCTTCTTGGTAGGTAATATTTTCTTTCACCTTGAGAGCAAGTATTTCTTTTAGATGCGGAGCATCTCTTGCTCGGGTCTATGTCCCGCGTCCGCGATGTAGTCGGCACTCGAACTACGCACGCGCAACTCTCCTCCTTCCCTCTCTCCAACAGCTGCGCGTTACTCTCTCCGCTCTCTCTCTCTACCAGCTGCGTGCACTGCGCGTGCGTTGGCTTCTCCTCACACCGCGCGCGCACGCGCAACTCTCCTCCTCTTGTCTCCTCTCCTTCAAGTGTGAAAAAATAAAATAAACGGCGAGCGGCGAGCGTTCCAACTTTCTCTGCCGCGAGCCGCGACGAAGGCTCGCGTAGGGGGTAACGCTAGGGCAGTCGGTGGCGCCATCTCTCGACGTCAGCACGCAACTGACTCTTTCCTCGGAACCAACACGATGCTCCGCATCACCCCATGGTTCCCCTCGGGAAGATGGTGTAATTTTTGTTTCCTTTTTAAAGATATTACAAGATCGAGACTAGGCAGGATGGTCGCCGTTGCAGTTTACACATTTGTAGCTGAGGTTGCAGTCATCAGCAGTATGGTCAGTTCCGCTGCACCTGGCACAGGTCTCACGACCACGGCATGCTCGTGAACCGTGACCGTACCGCTGGCAGCGGAAGCAGCGTAGCGGACTTGGGACATATGGCCGCACTTTACAGTTGATGTAACCCGCCTTTACGGTAGGGGGCAGCGAGTTTTTCTCGAATGTTAGTATCACATGTTTGGTGGGTCGTTCCTCACCATCCTTACTGATCTTAATTTGTTTTGCGGCCACGACACCTTGAGTGCTTAGACCCTCCACGATTTTCTCTTCAGAACTGGTTACGAGATCATCCTCTGATATCACACCGCGAATGGTGTTCAAGGTACGGTGTGCAGATGCGGTCACTTTGAGGTCATGTATCATTTTTAGATTGAGCAAAGCAGTTGCCCGATATCTTTCATAAATCTCGACAAGAAGGTCACCGGAAAAAAGCTTTTTCGCTTCATATTTTGCCCCAAGCGTGTTTTGGAGAGTTTTGGCAACAAGGAATGGAGATAGCTTTGACAGCGGCTTAGAAGTGTCGTCGGAGTGCAAGACAAAAATGAAAGCCGTTTACAACTTCCTGTAACGCCGAATTGGAGCGCAGCTCTTGAGGAGGAGGAGGGAAGGGTAATCAGGGGAAGGTATACCCCTCCTCCTCCTCCTCCCCTCATTCTTCAATCTCCTCCGGGGGGGGGGGGGTCACGTGACCTCGGGGGAGCGTGATCTGGGCGGTCACGTGACCCCCTCCCCCTCCTCCCCCTAGGTCACGTGACCCGGGGGGGGGGGGGGGTCACGTGACCTTCCCCTCCCCCTCCTCCCCGCGGTCACGTGACCCGGGGGGGGGGGGGGGGGGGGGGGCTCGCGCGGTGCATTATGGGATATTTCTCATAATGCACCGCGCGGTTACGCCGACGGCGACGGCGACGCCTCTCAAGCCGGAAACGGGCGCCTAAGAGCTGCGCTCTAAAAATCTTGTAAAGTGGTCGTCTGAGTTGTCTAGTTTTAGAAATGTTGAAAGTGCTTCGGTCCGGACTCTTTTCGGAGGCCGATTTGGTTGTTTTAGCTTGGAACCCATAAGAGGGGAATGGTGTTCAGAAACTGTGGTGCACCGCCCACCACCGAGCCCAACAAGGGAATAGGTAACGCTTCATAACAAGAAGGGCTTGGCATGAAGACGCTACTCTATTAGTGCTGCCCAGTCTCTATAACCAAGTGTGGTTTTGGACAAGAGGTCTTTCGCCACCCAAGGTTAGCCCTTGCCGCCAAAGGAGTTGAAAAAGGAAAGAAGAGAAATGAGAAGAGTCAAAAGGAGGAGAAGACAAGGGTGAAAGTAGAGAGGGGATAGTAGAAGTCGCGACTAGACTGAATCATCCTGGCCGGGCCTTACCAGGACTCCCGTCTATGAGAAGCAGGGGCCGAAGTGGTGTATTGCCTCACCCGGGGGGCCCCGAAGGGTCCAAACGTACCCCGGGCTTGGCTCAACCACCAGGATGCCCTTTTCCCCAGACACGGGAAAGCCACGCACAGCCATACGTGGGCGAGCGAACCCACATGGCTCGGGGTCCGTGGAGACGCCACTCTCCAAACACCTGCTTTCGCAGGTGCCCCCTGCGGGGGCTCATGACGTCATTATGGGAAATGTCCCATAATGCAACGCGCCATTACGCCAACGCCGCTCAAGCCAGAAACAGGCACCTAAGAGCTGCACTGTAATAAATTGTGGCTGCCTCTACTCCTACGGCAACAGCAGACCAGTAGAAGCTCCTCTGCCAGTTGGGGCAGTGATCTTTCATCGACTCTGTGTACCCCTCTGTGACTGGCTTTGGACCCTGGGTGCAGAGCTGGCAGTAGTTGCCGTGGACACTGAAGTCGAACACAAGACCACTCTCGAGTTTGATGGCGACACCAATACCAAACCGAGACGTGTGGCCACGTTAATGCCAGGTTTCGTCGTACGTGATGCACACATCTAGACATTGCCCATCCTTGGCCATCTCTGCTTGCATACCAACTGGGCAGCGCTCATCACATTGCTGACAGCTGTCATAGCTGCATCATGTACCTTCGCGGCAAATTTCTCAAAGGTCTTCAGAGTCATGGGCGGTGGTAGATTATGCTAGGGAGCTGGGGAGAGAAACTTCTCTAACGTTCCTACTGCTCTCCCTTTCTCCCCTCGGCCCCTATTGCCCTCCTCTCCCACCCCACCTTCCTATAGTCTGTTGCAACTCAAGATGGTAGGGCAAGGGTAAGACGGTCCGGGGAGGAGGAAGTAGTTAGACGGAACGCTTAGGAAGGAAGGGAGGGGGAGGGGAACCTCCTTCTCTCTTTAGCGTTCCAGTCTGCTTCCTCCTCTCTGGCCGGTCCTACCCTCGCCCTACCTTCTTGAGTTGCAACGAACTATAGTGCTCGCCCTTTCTCTTCGCCTGGCGTTGCCTTCGCCTGCACTGCACACAAGTAGTGACAGAGTGTAGGCACCATGCAGTTAGACAAAGGTCTCAAACAGGTCAACTGCTGAACTTCACGAGCTAAACAAGCCTAGCATGTTTGCTTAGCCCGATGTGCTCCCATTTGCGAGTATCAGGTGACCAGCGTAGCCGATGAATTGCAGAGATGATTCTCCAATCCTTGATACTCGAGAAATAATGTTGAGATGCAATCTTACATGCTCTTTTTGTGGCCGACATCTTGCTCCTGCGTTGCCTGGCTGGTCCTCTGCTCGGCGGAAAGTTCTGCAATCTCAGCCAAGGCTTTCTCCAACTGCTCGTAGACTGCCTCCTGCTCGTCTCGGAGTTGCTGCACACAAGGTTGCCCTTGCTCAACCTAGAGCCATCGAATAAACTACGCTTCGAGTATTGACACTTTACTCTCCAGCTATCTCGTAGGAGCTCTCGTTTCAGCGCTTAGCGCAGAGCGGGCGCATTTGACGATCGTTGAAACTGTGAAGATGAAATACCCTGAGCATTAGATACAATGTCGGGAAATTCAGACATTGTTCTGGACCGTGGCGATCCTTTCTAACACTTCTGAAAAATAGAAAGCCGTTTCCTGTAATTTCGGGTAAAGCTTCAGATAGCTGGCAACAATGATTTGGAGCGCCAAGATGGTTCGAGTGTCGTTACTCCCAAATGTGGCCTATTTATTGGCTAGTTCAACCAGTCCCCTTTCGAGAACGCTGGAGGTTCTCGGAGGTATGGTACCACACCTCAGGCTTGCTCACAAATACGGCACGGCACTAATTTGGTGCTAATTCAGATCTGGAAACTTTACGTACCTGAGACAATGAGAGACGCTTTACGTAGCCGAGATGTTGTGAGAATGTGTTGCAGTGCTTACGATTCTAGCAACTCGTTCCCCTTTCTGGATGAAAATGTTTAATGATGCGTGCAAAGAACACCGTCGAAGCACCAAGCTTGGCCCAATACCGCAAATTTTGCCGTTTACTCATTGCGACAGCAAACGGAATCAAATCTTGTGCCAGGTGCGCCTATGGTCGGCGTAGGATCTCATAAAATTGATCTCGCTGCAGCTAACTACCCATGGGTATTGCAAGTGTGAGAAGGAAATCCTCGTAGTGAGGGAATAAACTTTGGCAATGAATTCGTCGCCAATTACGGCACTGCATTTGTGAACTGGCCTTTACACGACGATAATCCAACCTTTTCTAAAAGTATGGTCATTCAGTTTCCCAAGGACATAATACGCTCTACCGACATCGCCCAACTTTCGAGAGATGAGAACATCTCGCAACAGGGCATTGTGCTCTTGACCCTCTTTTGGCGGTAACAAAATGTGCATACAGCAAAGCATTTGCTCACCTTTACGACAGCTTCTGCACAGGCCTTGCTTTTCTCTGCTATCCTCTGTTCCGATCTGAGCTCCATAGCAATATTTTCTATGTCGAACTCGTACTGCAAAGAAAGTTCAGTAGACTAAGAAGCACATCTACCATACTCCAGCTTCACCTTACGTTTGGGCACAGCGAATGCTACGAGCCATCGGAGTCAATCCAAGGCCGCGTGAGCGTCACGTGCAAGCGTATCGGCAAGCGTCACGGCAAGCGACGCACGGCAAGCGTATCACGTCACGGGCTGCGTCCACGGAGCGGGATTGGCTAGGATAGCTGTAGCGTCCGAACGTAAGGTAAAATGGAGTATAATGCTAACTCTTCTAGGCTTTGTGTGCTCGTGTAGTGTAGCCCATTGGGCCGAATTAAAGCCATTCTTGCAAGGATGGCTCAACAAGCCGAGAGAGAAAGCATGCAAGCATTAAACTGTCTAAAAGCTTAAAAAAAAAAAAAATAGAAAGTTACTGAAATTTATATTTTTGTGCAAACATTGAAATATTTTAATAGTTGCGAATAATACGCTATTCGATATTCGCTTTGAGATGAACCGAACACCGGTGCAGTGCGGAGAAACAACACTTGCGGAGCTTGCTTGCGTGGGTGTTGCCTCTCCGCAGTTCACTGGCGCTCTGTAACAAGTGCGCTCAACAGGGCAAACCCGCAGTGATCAACGCTTCGAAAAGTACAAACATCGCAATCGCGTGCTTAAAAGGAAGCACACTTCAAAAGCGGGGTGGAGCATGAGCACACCTGGTGTATTTAAAAAAGAAACAAACTTTGACTAGGGCTATTATGCAAAAGTACTGTCGCCCAGCTGTATTCATGAATGGTGTTCCCAAACTTCCACTTGCTCATTTATAAGCCAAGTTAATTTCAACATCACGTGTGATGCCATTATGGGAAACGTCCCATAATGCAACGCGCGGTTACGCTGAAGGCGACGCTGCCCAACTTGGAAACTGGCGCCTAAGAGCTCCGGTCTAAAAAGGAGGGATGTAGACCAGTAATTTGTACCAAGAGTGCATAAGGAGAGGGAGCAATCCCTCAGCGGTCGTTCAGAGTCCAAAATCTGAAATTAACCAGACATTCCAACAGAGTGCACGGACAGTACACACCTTCTCAAAAAGCTCCTTTTCATTCTTGATGTGGGCACAGAGCTTCTCCTCCACCCGCGCCATCAGCTGCGAGAGCTTAGCAGATGCAGCCTCATTGCAGGATTCCTGCTGCTGCACGTCTTCTTCGGTGAACACTGGGCGCAGGTCAAAGTCCTGAAGCACTGCACTCTGCTTGCCCCGCAGAACATTGCTCACAGGCTTCTCCAGAAGCTTCAACACTGCTGCCACATCCTCACGCACATCTTGAAGCTGAAAGTAGGACATCTTTCAACGTACAGTACAACCCACTGCCAAGAACCAGGGGTTATGTGCCTTTCATGGTTCCTTATAAGCAACGAACCCTCCTGTACTCGTATTGCATTGCGCTCCAATTTAGAAAACAGGTTAAACAACTACAGCAGCATCCTAAATACAATCAGGGTCACTTGGCTGTATTTAGAAGATCTCACCTCGAGAGGTATACCTCGCCAGCAGATAACATGCAGTGTGAGTGACACTTGTGTCTAATGACCATGACAATGCAAAGGCACCAAATACCCCCCTCCTGCTGGTTCACGCTGGTAGGAAACTACGCTTCTACTACCGTGAAATTCCGAGCAAGCTCCCATTCAAAATATAAAGATAATCGCGAAAATTGGGGAATGGGTGCTTGTTAGGTCATCAATTTTACCTACATACGTACTGTGCATATTCTTTCAGATGTTGCGAAATTTGGGGGTGGGCGCTTAGAATGGAATGGTCGGATGCTCTGTATTTTATGGTATGTCTAGCAGTTCACTCCTTTTTTTTTTCTTTCTCATTGGTCGTACAACAGAATAAACCATAAGCAAAAGTCCATGGAAAGGAGGATCAAACCTTCTCGTGCTCCTTCTTCCAGCCCATCTGCAGTTCGATGTGCTCTTCCTTCAGGGCTTCAATCTGGTTCCTGCTTCGCCTTATGTTTTCCTGCAGCTCGGACCTCTTTGCGTTCAAGGTCACCTCGTCCTCTTGCCTCTGAATCTGCTCCTGAAGCACCGACCGAAGCTCGCAGAGCTCGGCCTTGAGCATCACTTTCTCCGCCTCTGTGAAGAATAAAAACGGGAAAGAGAATAGGTTGTGCTGCAGCCTTTCCCCGCCCCTCGACCCTATGACGATTGCCGCCATACGGTGGCAATTACACATTTGCAAGTTCTCGCCTAAATGCGAAATCACGCACGCCCCCGGAGGTGCTACTGTCTTTTACGTCTTTAGGGAGCCATAAACGTTGATATTAGCAGAGTGTTTCACTTTGCTGGGGCTATTTCGTTTCAAAATAGGATGCTCCGTGCTCGAGATGAGCGCACGATGGTCGCTTCGCATGTTGACTGCTCTCACGGTAGCGACTACTGGAACAGCGGCTCTTCCGATATGCTTTTCAAAATTGAATCCTGAGAACAAGAGCTCCTTCTCCGATGGAGAGGCTCTGTAATGTATGTTGGTTCGGAATCCGAGACCGCCGGAATGTCACGGATGCAGATGCGTCAAAATTAAAACTATATCGAAAAAAGTGGCAACTTTTTGCCCTCAATGTTTCCATCCGATGCTTCTCAATCTGGAAGGCTTGCAAGCACTGCACATACTCCTGCTAGATCATCTTGAAAAAATGACCGCATCTCCACGTGGTGAATAATGTTGATTGGGGCGAAGCTCGGGTGGTGCTGATGATACTGATTTTGGTCATAGGTATTGCTGCTTGCTGTCGGCGTTGACGCTTTGCCGCCGCTTCCCGAGCTCTCAACTCCGGGTCCGCTTGGCGTTTTTGACGCTGTGCAGCAGCTTCTCGCGCCCTGGTCTCAGGAGCAGCTTGCTGTCTACGCAGACGCTAAGGCGCTGCATGCCGAGCTTTTCGGTCCTTTTCATTCATGGCAGTAGGAGAATGTGTGGTTTTCTTCTTTTTCTTTTTTTAAGCAGACAGATAGATGGGATGGCATCTCAGAACCCCATACTCTTTTTTTTTCTTCTTTTTCTTTGAGCCTTTTCATTCATGTCAGTAGGAGAATGTGTGGTTTTCTTCTTTTTCTTTTTTTAAGCAGACAGATGGGATGGCATCTCAGAACCCCCTACTCTTTTTTTTCTTCTTTTTCTTTTTTCATAATTTTTTTCATCTTTTTTTTTTCAATTTTTTTTTTTTTTTTTGCCCTACACGAGCACGTGAGCATGTGCTCACGTGCTCGTGAGCACGTGATCTCACGAGCAGAAGCACGAGCACCCGACGCCGGCCTACGGCGGACGGACATACGGACATGGCTAGCCCCTAAGGAGCTTCGCCCCTAAAACCTGCGCATCAGCGCTTTCTTTCTTATTTCCCTTTGGAGAAAAAGTTCCCCCTTTGCCATACTAGTGTGGCAAAGGCAGTGGTAACACAGAATGTGACGTGTTAGTGTGGACGTGGTGTGAAGGAACTGCCGAAGTAGACGGCCGAGGATTAGCGTATGCGCTGCCGCACGCGGAACTTGAGGAAGAATTTGATGCCGCCACGAGATTGCAGCTTGCTTTATAGAGTGTCATTTGCTTCACTGGGGACCTGGGGGCAGACTTGGAAGGCTCCGTGCGCACGGCTGGCCTCGCAGACCTGTGTCATGTATGGTTGGCGCGTGAATCCTCCGTTGCTGTTTAACTCGTGGGTGGCCATCTTCTGCAGTGTCAATGTGAATGCGACCTTCTCAGAGCCTGCTGCAGTACGAGACGCAGTAGACAGGCCGTGCAGAAAACAGAACTGGAATACGGCAGCACCGTAGAAAGCCTAGATTAGAGTTTCTAACAGCTCGATCGGGGTCATGTGTGCAATACGAGCCACGAGGAGGCGGCTCAAGTGCCTCTTCGTGGCTCGGCTAGAGCGTTGATCGCCAGCGGGCCTCTCCGCCTACTTTCCCACTCGCCATGTGATTACGCAGCACACGCGCACTTGCAACTAATCTCCGCAGGAGGTGGTGGCCATCACACTGCAAACGCTCCCCATTAGTTTGAAACAGACCCCCTGTTCACTCTCGAGCCTTGCAGCACCAAGCAGACCCCTAAAACAAGCTCGTAACAAAAAAAAAAAAAAAAAAAAAAAAAAATCGCTCGGATTATTTTGATTTTTTACGGCAAAGGGAGCATGTCTAATGTAGCGCAGGCTTTTCTGTCGCGCTCTCCTACGCGCCCGTTCTCAGGGGTAACCTGGAGAGCACTCGTTTGCTGTAGGTCCGAACGCGCAATGTTTCACCCCCTCTGGGAGCGACACGGAGGCACTCTAGGAAGGGGTTCGGCTGGCACTGGTGTCCAATCAGTGAGGAAACAAGTGCTGCGTCAGTGATCGGCTGGCAGTCAGCATGTCGACTTCCGTTGCATGGAGCCTGACCAGATATGGTTAGAAGCCAGCCATGCAACACATTCTGCATTAAAGGGGCGGTGCAACGATTTCCGGACTTCGGTCAAAGATTTGTGGAAGTTGCCCTCTGACACTTCTGAAGTACAGAACAGAAAACCGATTTCGCCTGCGTTTCCTAGTTGTTGCGTAAAAAAACGATAAATATTGGCATTTCGGGCACCCCTCAACTCACTCCCAGTCTTCAGGGTCACACCTGGTCGCACTCCCAGTGACGTCATTCGGAGTGCCGTGTAGCTTCCCGTGTGCTCTCTCGGAGGACGCTTCCTCTCCCTCTCTCTGCTGACATTAGCGGGCGTTATGCTGCAGCTTAGAGCCGAGCGAGGTCACGTAATCTTTTCGCCGTAGTTCCTTCGGCTGCCACTTGGGGCTGCAGGTGGGCGAAAAAGCTCGACTTTTGCTTTGCAATGGTGCAGCGGAATCGCGACATTTTTAATGAAAGAGGTGTTTTCTCTATCCTCCGGGACACGATAAACAACTTAAAAATGACAAGATGCAAATTCTTTTAATCATAAAATCGTTGCACCGTCCCTTTAAACAACCCCGACCACTGGGACACAATTTTTGGGAAGAAAAATGGTTGAGTGCAATGTTAAACTTTAATATCACATAGGGTGCAATAATATCGTAGATTAAAATTGAAGAAAACATAAAGCTAAAATGTAACGTTAGAAACCTGAGATACTCCAAGAAGCGTGCCTTCTTTGCCTACAATATGCAAAAAAGTAAAAGCGATAGCTGTAGCACGCTTGCGCACCTCTGGATCCACACGTCGCCATGTATGTGCGGGGCAGCCTCATGATGGTAGTCAGCGTGGGCGCAACGCCGGTCGCGAGCCGCGGAAGCCATTAGATTTCTTAGCGCTCACTCTTGGAACTACAGCCTTGGTGCAGCGGCGCTGTGACAAAGAGTCTGCGGCAGTGACGACGCAAGCGAAGGCAGGTTTTCCTGGTGTGGTCAAACGATAAAGGAAGGGGATAACGTTGACATTAACCTGCTACTTAACCCGCTAACGTTAATCTGCTAACAGGTTAGCCCAACGTTTGACTACCAACGATAACCTGCTATTTGAAGCCGTCGCTTTAAATGGCAGGTTGTCCAGGATACATACCGGCATCTGCGAGAGATTTAGATTCCTCCTGTATGCCAATCCTTGTTGCTTCGCAGTGCTGTGTCATCTTTTCAAAATAGAGGTCATAGCTGTGCATTCTGGTCCGAGTCTCTTTGAGCTCCATCCGAACTTCCTCGTACGTGGCCTGCAAAACAAGAAACAGAAGTTACACAAGGAATTCTTCACATTTGCCACAAAAAGCATCGGACAGCTTCAACATGACCGTGAACAAAAAAGCGCAGACAACTTCAGGCCACTAGCACTTTAAAATAGTAGTCGCATCAGCACTGCTGAACTTTTTCTGTTGTTCAACAGAAGCAGCCTATGGACAGCTGATTTGACTAAAGTTTCATTTCTTACAAAACAATGAAGTATTTAAAAATGCTTATTCATCGATAATACTTCGTTTGGGAATTTATGAGAGAGTAGAACATTTGTCTACTAAAAAAAGTTTTTCAGGAAAAACACTCGCTTGTTAATTCAAGTATCCGCACTATATTAGAACTTATAAGGGCCTGTACCAATACACCAAGCACACTTAAACTTTGCTCACTATGTCCCTAGCTTTGCAATATCTCTCGCTTTGTAGTGCCTACTACAAATTTCTCTATCAATTCATTATCTCACATCGCGACTTCCGTAAGGTTCCGAGAGAATGGCCGCCCCCAAGAAATCGCCCATCCCGTTTCAGGCTAAATATCTGTAATATAAAACTTCCAAAACATTTCCAAACCCCCGATTCCTGTCGGACGTCACGCGATGTCCGACGGGAATCAACCGCGCAATTTGCTGTAGCGCCATGTCTCATGAGCGAGTTTATAGCGGGTTCCCACATTTTTATCCGCGATCTGCATGCGTGATATTGGCTCCTGTAACACGCCAATTGTTCCCGCATGTATGCTGCACCGTAAAATGTGAATCTGTTGCTGCGCCCACAATCTGCGGTATCCATTTCCGTGACCTAAGGTTTGTAGCAGATTCCCGCGTTTTTGTCCGCGATCTGTGCACGCGATATCGGTTCCCGTGACAGGCAAGTTTCTAGCGGGCTCCCGCGTGTTTATTGCACCATAAAACTTGAATCCGCTGCGTCCGCGAGTTGAAGTACCGTATTTACTCGAATCTAATGCGCCCTCGATTGTACCTCAGCTTCTCAGCGTGTAATGGAGCGGCCATTTTGAAATGTCGATGGCAATATAGTACCGCAGTTTTGGGTCGCACTCGATTCTAGCACGCATGCGATTTTTGGACCCGTTTCCCCGGAAAAAAGGTGCGCGATAGATTCGAGTAAATACGGTATTCGTTCCCGTGAGAAGAGAGTTCTCGGCGGGTTTCCGCGGGTCCTTCACATTGTGAAACGCATATCTGCCGCGCCTGTAACCTGCGGTGTCCTTTTCCGTGACACAGGAGGTCGTAGCGAATTCCCGCATGTTTATCGCGTCGTCAAACGCAGATTTGCGGTGTCCACGATCTGCCGTATCATTTCCCACGTCACGTGGTTTGTAGCCAGTGCCAGGGTGCTTATCGTTAATTTTCGATAAATTTTTGCTTCGACATCCCCAAAGATAGCTCACCCCATGTTTTTCACCATTCATCTCTCGATTTTAGGTGGGCGTTTTTTGTTTTTTTTTGAAACTTTAAGGTAGCAGACTATAACAAGGTCGAGCCTTAATTCTCCAACCACATTATGACCCAAAAACTGAAAAATTTTAAAAGTTCATCGAAGGTTTATTGCTTATTATCGATTTAAGTAACCCATTTCACCTCTCTTCTAGTAGACCCCAAGACGGCATTAAAGGGGCACTGACACGTCAAAATCATATTTTTTTTTATTATCCGAAACGATTGAAAACGATGCCGGGACATTACCCTCAAAATTCGAAACTTGAAAATTCAGTATTTGTGAATTAAAAAAACAATTTCCAAATGCCGAATTTGAAGTTCCCGCGCGATCCGCGCCAGTACAGCGAGTCAAATTTTGCGGTCTCCTGAGACTCGACTTTTTTTTAGACCTCCGCCGTTGCCACGGCAACCCCAAGCGAGATGGAGGTGATATCACGCCGGCGCGGGAAAGAACCGGTTTCTTTCCCCACTCGCCGTGTTGCTCGCCGACGACGCCGCCAAGTTTTCCGAGGGAGGGTACAAATCTAGGAAGCAACATCACACCGAACTCTGATTTCTGGTATTTCAGAAAGAGGGGCCGTAGGGCGCTCGCAATTGCGTTAAAAAGCATGTTTTACGATTGCCGTTATTAAATGTTATAGAAATGTCACCTACAAAGCTTCTAAAATTCCTGATTTTTGACGTCACCGATCAAAAGAAGCGAGGAGGTGAGCGCGGGAAATTTAAACGCCAAAAATAAAAAGGCGCACGCGCGCGCGGGGAAATTTTTTTTCGCGATGCGGTTTTTTTTGCGTGTCTGTGACTACAACTTGCATCGTTTTAGACAATAAAAAAAAATACGACCTTTGGGTTGTCAGTGCCCCTTTAAGCTAGTACAATATTAGCTGAACGACGTTTTAGCAAGGTGTTTCAAGAGTTTGGCGGACGTTACCCGAGGGGATAATCGTCGAGGTAATTTAAATAATTCACTAAAATCTGTAAACCTTTTAATTATTGGTTTTATGGGTCATGTTTGCAATTGCAGAAATGATGGTAATTACTATTAGAGGCCAGACCCGTTAAAATAATTGTTTAAATGTTTATTAGTTATTGAGATATTAGTCAATCAAAGTTTATGTTTTTAGCCGAATATAAAGACTGGACAAAAAGTTTGTCGTAAGCCCTGCCCACAATGATGCTCAGAACAGCGAGTATGTCACTCTTCCTAGCATCAATGTGGGCAGGACTCGCGGCACGTTTTTTTTGTGCAATTTCCAAACAAGATTAAAAAACTTGAAGACTGATAAATTAATAACTTAAACATGATAAACTTTTGCAAATTCTTTGAATTGGTCTGGCCTCTAATAGCAATTTCTGCCAATACCACAATTGCAACATGACCCATAAGAGCAGTAATTAAAAAGTTACGGATTTAAGTTAATTAGCCAACTTAGCACGACGATTATTCTCTCAGCTTATGTCCACCGAACTCGAGAAACACCAACGGAAGACGGCGTTCAACTAGTAGTTCGCATCTTTTTTTAATAACTGTTTCCATTAAAACATATCACCCCGTATATCTGCGATTTACTATAGGATGGTTCTACTGCATGCATGCAGCAGGACGTTAGAAATTGAAGACTGCCGTCCTGTTTTTCCAAGAAGCAAATCCAAAACGTACACATGCCTGTTTTTAGTTATTAAAGGAATAAAAGGCTCGAGGTACACCTAAGCACTTCTTACGAGTTGCGAATGTGAAAGCATGCACGTGATACTTCTGCATGCACGTGATTCTTCTGCTCCATTAATTCGTCTGCAGCGTACTTGCGTCGACGGTCAAGCGCGCGCGCTGTAGTCAGATACGACACGAGAAAGACAGGGTGAAGGGGAAAATGGCGCAGACGTAGGAAAGCTGAAGTGGAGAGGGGCGGCCTTCGTTCCACAATGGCTTTTCTCTATTTTATAGCGGACCTTGGGCGTGGAGCCGTGGAGCCGCTGCCTCGCGGACACGCAGCGCCATGGGGCGGCAGTCGTTGAAACTGACGCGCAGCGGCCAATGGGAGCCTCGTTTCTTGCAACTATGACGCGAGCCAGCCGATGGGACTGAAGCCAAAATCCATCAGCTTTATTCCGCTCCTTTTTGATCGGGGAAGCTAGGTGATGTTTGGCTAGGCTTTTCGCATGGTTTCATAGCTGGGAGCTGGCTTCACTTGGAGAAAGGATTTAAGGTGCTGTTTGGCGTGGTTTCAAAGCTGATGACGTTGGCTTGCTCCATGGGACAGTTAATGCTTTTACATTAAAAAAAGAGAACACTGTGTCACCTATCTTGCTGAATATTGAAAACTGAATTCTGAACAGCTGAATGCCCAAGAAATGATTAATGTTTCTTGCATTCGTACACATCAGACAAAACATGCATTCTGTTGAATGAAAATGTAGCTCTTCCTAGACAAGATGCCCAGAGTGCACCTTTTGTGACGCAGAGCTCTGAAACCTGCTTGCACATACACCTATCTTGCTGAATATTGAAAACTGAATTCTGAACAGCTGAATGCCCAAGAAATAATTAATGTTTCTTGCATTCGTACACATCAGACAAAACATGCATTCTGTTGAATGAAAATGTAGCTCTTCCTAGACAAGATGCCCAGAGTGCACCTTTTGTGATGCAGAGCTCTGAAACCTGCTTGCACATACACCAGTATTTTCTGGGAATCTGAAAATGATGCAGCAGCTTCTGAATTTTGCCACATTTGCAAGAATACATCAATTAAGGGCAGCAAATCTAATTAAACAGGAGCGTAAAACATGATAAAATGAGCTGGTCTCCTGTCTACCAATACCAATCAGAACGGCAGCTATGCAATTACAGTCAAACCTCGATGTAACGAACTTCTATGTAACGAAACCCCCGATGTAACGGAGTGCGTAACTTTTTCTAACCGCAAGTGTATGCACGCCATGTATTTTTTACCTCTACGTAACGAAGTCTCGTTTGCCGAAATTTCGATGTAACAAAGTTTCATGGACAATTCGGCACAAACGTTTGGGCCCTAAAAAAGATTTTGGGAAGCACGCGTGCTGAAACGGACCCTCGATAAAGTGCAAAGGGCTAAACGGACCGAATCTGGCAAGTGTGTTGTACAGAACGGCCACTAGGGGACACTAGAGCCGCCGCCGTTTCGTCCGTCGGCTTCGTTCGCGCTGCGTAGTTCGTTTCGAGGCCTAGCTGAAAGCGTGTTTCTCGTTGTCCTGGGCGATGGAGCCTTCAAGGCGATGGAGCTGCCCCTGACAACGTCGACCTTGACGACTTTCTACATGTCGACTCTGCTGTCATTGAGACAGAGGAGGTGACCGACGAGGCAATAGCTAGCGATGCTCATAGAAACTCGCAAGACGCGGCCGACATCGAGCCTGATGAGCAAGACACCTGCGATGTGCCCAGTAACCGTGAAGTGGCGGACACGATCGATGTCTTGAGGTGGTTCGCGAGCACGCAGCAAGACGAAGACGCGATGCAGGCCGTGTGGCTATGTGAACGTCGAGTGATGCCAATAATAATGTCAAGAGTGGCCCAGAAAAACTTTACGGGCTACTTTTAACCAAAATAAAGGCGTCCTCAATGAGTTTTGTGCACCCAAGAAACATTTGTGGAAACTTTCTTTAACGTTTGCCCCGAATTTCTATCTAGCGAAATTTCAATGTAACGAAGTAAATTCCAAATTTTACCGACTTCGTTACATCGAGGTTTGACTGTAAACGCAAATCGATAGAACACCACGAAACAAGAGCTCTGGCAAAAGCTGCCGCATACTTTCCGTCGCATTTCTGAATTCTCAGGAATCAAATTGCATAATTTAAAATGGGAGCAAGTTAGATCTACATACCACACGTGCCTCCATGTCTGCCAGAATTTTCCGCTCCCTCTCAATGTCCTCGTCCAGTTTGTCGTCCTCCTGTGGTACTTGTTCCGCTGCTGGTTACAACAAGCAAACAACTGGTGAGGTATGTATCCAACATAGTTACAGTTGTGCAACAGTAACTATGTTGAATATCTACCAACTCGCCCAACTGTCTACTCTACTACAGAGGTATGTATCCATTATGCTGACTGGAAGGTGTCTCCGACAAGAATGTTTATTGCATCTTTCACTCTACATGCCGAATTTCTGCCTGGTGATGCTACAATAGATCAGTCTCACTAAGCGTTCCACACATGCGTAATGCCGCCACTACTGTAGTCCACAGTTACGAAGGCAGTGCACGAGATCGCTCGTGCAGTCTCGTGCTCTGATCGCAGCAGGGTCGGAACGTCTGCAAAAAGAAAACAGTTCCCACGATGTATGGTGACAACGGCGGCATAACAGGACTGGCTGGCGAGACCAGTCTATCGGGCACTCCGAGGTTGTTGCAACCCTTGTGGGAGTTTTCTAAACTGCCAGTGCTTGAAACAGTGAAACCAACAGGTATCCCCTGAACAATATGAGATGCAATACTTTATATGGCCTTCTACGAGACCTGCAGCCATCACAAGCTTTAGGTGTGCATTGTCTCTTGATTTATAAAGGAGTTCAGAAACAGACCTAAATCTTGCAGTACAGTAGTAGAGAGGACCAAAGATTTTTTCAAAACTGGCAAGTATGCCAAAGAAGAGCGACAAGCTGTTCACACTCATTACATCCACGATAGAGCATCTCCGTATCTCACCCGCCTGCCAGACAATAAAGCCAAAAACCCTTACTGTATACGCAGGACACTTAAAGAGCCTCTTTAGCCTAAAATACAGGTTGTTAGTTTCGTATAAAAACCTTGTGACAGGTACCAGGACGTCCTCATGGAAGTGTTCACAACATTTCAGCTCGTCATTTGAAGAATAAAGCATAGAAAATGCCTATGGAAATTCCTGTATTGCAACCCGTTCAATAAACGCACCGTCTATACATTGCTTCTCTCGCCGTCTGGCCTGTTGGCGGGATGGGGCTTCTGAGAGAAGCTTGTCGTTGGTAAGGAGGGGAACCGCAGGAGGAGTCTCGTCACGATTAGTGGCTGTGGTATCCTGTTACGCCAGTTTTGTGTATCAAAATGTTAGCTTCTCAATTTAATTTCTAGATGAAGTCTTAAGTTATTTTGGTTTGGTAATTTGGCAGCGTAATTTAAAATGTGTAAAATTGAGCAAGGCGCGAGGACCTACAATCACAATTTTGAGGCTGGAGCGGCCATGCACCAACAGTAGTGTCAAAATTGTTCGGGAGATGCAGGGGCAATGGGAGTGGGGGGCGAGAGGATTTCCCTTCTTCTGCCCCCAAGATATTTATTAGAAATGCTGAATATGTCTGGAGTGGAGGACGGGGGCGTAGACCCCACCCCCTGTTCCAACGCCACTGCTTAGAAGCCTTAAATGGCAATGTACCCCAACAGACATGAGGTATAAGTAAATTGCGACGAAAGTGACCATCTTCGTAAAAAGTTGCGAATGCAGACATTTCTCATTTCAATTTGGGCAACCAAAGACTTGAGCAATCTAGATCCTAAACTGTCGAGCCGGTTATAACAAAGTCAACGGGAATCGGAAATCACTTTGATATAGCCGCCTCTTCGTTATATCTGGACTCCATAAAAGTAACACGCCGGAAAAAAAAAAACACAGGCACGTCGTTTATCGTGCCTGCAAAAAGAGGTTGGGGCTTCCCTGCACGCACTGTCTGCTAGATCGGAAACGCTTCTCGTCAACTGCGAGAAGCTCTGACCGAAAGAAGATCCTCCAAGCTACGTACGGACTGTGTCGACAGCTGCGACGGACGCCGCGGAGGACGCTGGCGGAAGACGGCATTCTTTACATTTATGTGCACTTCGATGAGGATGGTGGCACGCTTTGCCTTTGCCTTCACCTTCCCCGTCGTGGGGCCGGTGGTGCCGACACTCGCCTTTGTTGTGTGGCAATGAGTTGTCGCATCGGTACTTGAGCGAAACTAGACTTTTGTGCATAGAGCGACCATGCCGACCAGCGACGCCAACATGAAACACGAAGCAAAAAACAAACAAAGAGTCGCGCACGGCGCCGAGTCCGCGCTCAAGTTCGTGTTTCGTCAGTGTAGAGAGCCTAAATTTAGGAGAGGGGGCGACTGCAATATCGGGGTCACATGGTTTGTGGGCCGCACTTGCAAAACGGGCTGCAGCCTGCAAGGAGTCCAATGTTTTCATTGTCTGCAAACGTGTCCGCCTCTCCGCCGGTTCAAGAAAACCAAATGCTAGGCGCACTTGCGCCAAGTGGCCAGGAGGCGTCCGCCATTAAATTGCAAATGCTCTCAATGGTTCGGGTTGCTCCCTCTAAATCTAGGCTCTCTCCGTGATCACCGTCGGTACTTGTCACTAGCGCACGCCACGACAGCTTCCCCGCGTGCGATGCGGAAAAGCCACTTCACGGATGAGGAGCAGGGAGCAAACGAAGATGCAGAGGCTGCCGCCGGCAGCCTTTGCAGTGCATCTGTTTTGGTTGGAGCCACTCAACTTCTTTTGCTAAAAACAGACACAAATACACTGAAAAAGTGCAAACGGGAATGAGAAATCGTGATCGCTTCGCTGTAGCCGCCATTTCATTATGAACGGTCGTGACAGCACTAACATTCAGCCACAGTTGTGCAAGAATCTGTCGCTGTGCAAACACAAAATGGAAAATTCCTTACCGAGCGATTGAAGAAATCTTATGTCTTCCGAGTCATCAGCATCGGGATTGTCTAGGCAATGGAGCAGTATGTCCGCAGTGCCATAGCCCTGCACACAAAGGAAACGTCTGCCACATGGCACTACACTGCAGCTGGCTTCGTAAGACTTTCATGCAAGTCCTGTAAAGTTGCATGTAATCTGTTTGTTTTAAAACAGTGTCTAATACCGCTAGACTAGGGTGGATGAAGAATGACAAAGTAGGATCTGTTTGGTGTAGTCAATCTGCCACCCCAGTTTCAAGAGGTCAGTCAATCTGTTGAGCATCGGCATGCTCGAGTTTTACTGCTCAGGACATATTTCACAAATGGTTAGAAGTCATTCCTACTATACATATTTTTGGCAAATTAATGTGCGCTGTGCACGCCGGTTCTTCCCTTTGGGAAATCTGGGCTTCAGCTTCCAAAAAGGAAAAAACATCCGCCACTGGTTGAGATGGTGGCGTGTCGAATAAAGCAGATTTCCTTCTCATTATACATTTTGGTTCTGAAAAATAACGTCAATTCTGCAATTTTTTGCGGAATTGCGGAAAGCTTGGGCCTCTAGCCACTGTTCCCAGACAGCTTCGTCATATTTAGGCTACCGTCATACTGTACTTGATTAACTTCCCAGTGCTCAAAACTTCCATATAGCAAATTACATTTCAGTGTTTGCAAAAATATAAAAAAAACTTAATGTTGATAAATAAATAAAAAAAGTTGTAGCTGAAGACTCAGAATTGTACTCTGCCACCACTCAATATTTCAAAAGCCTAGAAGAACCGCAATCCGTGGCAATTTTGACCAGAAAATAAAGCATTAAATATGCTGTATTTTTCATTTTAGAAAATGAAATAGATGGCAGTTGCTACAGCAAGAGCAGGAAACCCCACTGTGCAAACCATAGTAGCAACTTACCGGGGCATCATCATTTCCAGAGCCTGGCTCCTTCCCAAAAAGATAGTCAATGATGTCCACCTCTGCTACGTACTGCCAAACAAATGAAAAAACACATAAAAGACTAGCAGAAACACCAAGGCACGAAAACACACAGCCCGGCTCTACTTCGCTTCATCTAGTTACATGGTTATGAAAAGTGTTGCATTATAGTAGCCAGGGGACGCATTTGAAGAATACAGTACTCGAAGACACACAATCTCCACAGGCCACCCTAGAGTACTTTCTTTCAATTTGAGAATCTGCCGCCTCCGGAACTACCCCACTGCCCCAACACAACGCTGCGGAAACGTCCTTGGGGTAATGGCTCACTATCCTTCAGAACCTGTTCCTGAGAGAGATAAAAGTTTTGGGGAGATAAGGACAATCACTTTTCAAGGTGCCTAAAGAGTCACTTAAAAAAGTGAAAGCACACAAAAAGCCTCACACAAAAGATGTTTTATAACTGGGGTTCAGTGTTTTTCATAAATTCTGATAAACCCCGATAATTGACTCTTGGGCCACTTTTATTGAAATCGGGCGAAATTGAAAGACCCCAAAATGGAGCTTTCCCTAAACGAGAAAAAGTCAAGCTTCACAGGAAGGAAACATTTTGTCTACAGCTTCATTTTGTGTTAACCCGAAACACGGCCCCCACGGAACTATCTCCAAGGCAGCTTCTTTCTTTAAACAAAAAACACCCAGTGTCTCGTTTTTTTCCCCTCTTGGTACTAGGGCATTCTCCAAGTGTTTGGCTCACGATTCCTGGAGGTTGGACAGCACACGTCCCATTCAACCTAATCCTCAATGGACACCGATTTCTTGCCAGACAGATATCACGTTAATCTGTGGAAAAAGAATAAACTTCAAACCCTACTTATAACTCGAGAGAGAAAGGTCAAGTTAACCCCTTCCCTACCCCTACCTCCGAGCCATCGGGGGCTATATTGCCAAAGCTGGCGATTTGCCAGGCTTCATATATTTCTGTTTTAAAAACTTTGTGTAACGCCGAATTGGAGCGCAGCTCTTGAGGAGGAGGAGGGAAGGGTACTCAGGGGAGAGTATGCACCTCCTCCTTCTCCTCCTCCTCCCCTCATTCTTCAATGTCCTCCGGGGGGGGGGGTCACGTGACCTCGGGGAAGGGGGGGGGGGATCGCACGGTGCATTATGGGAAATGTCCCATAATGCACCGCGCGGTTACGCCGACGGCGACGCCACTCAAACCGAAAACGGCCTACTATTACTACTATTAATAGATGGCGCGCAATGTAGACTTTGTGTAGTGTAGTTAGATCCATTGCCAACAGATGGCAAGAGTCGTTCTGTTCGCTGTGTTTGTTTGAGCTTGTTCTTGTGTGTCTCGTCTTTCCCACTCGATCGCTGTTTGCTTGAAGAAGATGGCAGTTTCAAGCAGTCGGCGTGGCCTTTCCGACGATGAAATCATAGATATCCTCTTTGACAGCGATGATGACGGGATGTCTGGTGACAAGAGCCTTCTGCTGATGACGGGAGCGATTCCGACAGCACTTCTGAGTCAGAATTACGTCAAGATAGCCCTGGTTGTGCGATGCCTAAACGATCGAGAAAGCGGGAATGGACCTGGGCTGATGACAACACTGCCGAAAAAGTTAGTAAAATTCCCTTTTCTGGATCTGCAGGACTCAAGTGGCGAATGAGCGCAATCCTAGATGGCAACTGCTGGCCTCTGGAAACGCTGAATGCGCTCTTTGGAGAAGATGTTTGGGAACTGGTGACGGACTGCACAAATGCCTTTGCAAGGAAGGAGCAGCGGATTGAACCAAACCTTGCACGGTTTCCTACGACACCTGGAGAGATCAAAATCTACATTGCGTCGCGCATCTTGACGAGCCAAGTGAAGAAAAGTTCCATAAACACCTACTGGTCAGAAAGGAGAGAGATCAGCACCCCGTTTCTTCAGGGCGCTTTTGGATGCTATTGAAGTACCTTCATTTGTGCAATGTGGAGGCAACAGGGAACAACCAGAGCCATATATGGGGAGAGTTTGGCCCGTCTATGATCTCACCGCCGTAACGTCCCTCTCCCGAGTGATCCAATCAGCCCGCGGCGCAGAGCGAGAGGCGTGAGTGCATGCACGTGAACTCTCGGGTGCTCCCAGCTGAGCAAAGAGGGCCGAAATTTTCATTCATTCGTCCGGTGAAATGCATGGGATCGATATCCAAATTTCGGTTCTTTACTTTTATTTGGCAGGCTCTGGCAAGAAAATGATACATGTTATTCCTCGGTGGCTTAAAAAGCTAATGAATTAAGTTTCCCCACGCCTGAACGCAAACTTTGATTCAGGCAAAAAGAAATGAGCCCGTAGCAGACGACGCGCAGCCTCAAGAGTGCTCCGCCTCCGACAGCGTTGTGTCAAAATGGCAGTCGTCTCCTCTTTGCTCTCTTCTTTCTCTCTCGCTCCTTCGGTGCTCTCCTCTCTTTCCTTCGCTTTCCTCCTCTCCGGCGCCTCCGTCGCCACTCCCACTGGCCAAGCTCTCCCAATATACGGCTCTGGGACAGACAACAGGCTTTCTAAGCCGCGTCCAATCATCGACCACATGGTGAAAGCATTTGCAAGTGCTTATGGCGATTTTGGGTCATCAATTGTTGGACACTTATTTTGCCGGAAAACCGGCATTAGTGTTTGCATGAACAGTTTCCGGCCGGCGTGCACCGTTCAGGTGGTGGTTCTCCAGCAAGCACCGGAAACTTTGCAGCGCTCTTTAAGCCCGAGCTCCAAACGGCTGGGCGAAAGACTGCATCCGCTGCCGTCATTTCCGAAATGAAAGAGGTGGTAAGTGCGAAAAAACGAGCGAAAAAACGAAACTGATCTGAAGTCACTTCAGCAGCCAATACTCTAGTCAGTCTAAGCCATTAGGACAATACCGCAAGGAAAGTGGAGGACACGGGTGACGGCGGTGACAACCGACAGCCTCTCGCTAGGAGTGTCTTGCGGGCAAGCGGCGAAGTACACTGCCACCACCTGGGCCCGTTTGCTCGAAGCCGGTTAACTTTAACCGCGGTTAAAAGTTAACGGCCTTCCCTACTAGGTACCTACAAGTACCTAGCCAAGTTTGACGAGGGCTGAATGAGCGATAGCTCCGTGTTTTATTATGGGGTGGTAGCTGGTGTCACCTACTGGTTGTAGCGAATGTAAGTGGCTTCCGTGGAAAACGTTCCCGAAAAGGGGGGACTTAAAAACGCGCGCTACCGGGTTTTCGCGACGCTGCACGGCATACATGTCAGGAGACACTTTTTTGTTGCTCGTGGTACAGATATTGGATAAGGTAAAACTAAATTCACCCTTGTTTGGAAAAATTCTAAATGCTTGGCTGTCTGAATTGAAGACAAGCCTCGTTGAAATTTCTTTCCAAGTTCAAAAGAGGACGACGAAGTTCAGTCCTATAGAAACGATAAGGAAGAAGTGAGCAGTGAAAGCCGGGCGGTACACCGGCAGCATGGTTGGCCAGCATGTAAGAACTGTAAATAACACCATCATCAATTGAAAAACCTGTGATTCGGCTCCAGTGAAAATATATCAATTAGTAAATTACCCAAGCATCGAGGAGAACGCTGGAAGTGTAATTCTACAGTCCGCGAGCGCTGGACTTCACCTTATAAAAGATTCGAAGTATGTTGACGAACGCGCGTGCAAAGCAGTTTGTTTTAGGTTTTTTTTTTTGCTTTAGAACAGTTACTACTGCAGACGCTAGCACGTGCAGCGCGAGTAACTACACTCGTGGCATGCACCTCGGTGCTTGGGAAATTTAGCAAAAGGCCTATTGGGACGCTGTCTGCTTTTGTGTGATACCCGGCCGATTAAGTCAAGGCAATCCACTTTCCAAAGACGTTACCATGCCGACAATTATTGCGTTCATTTAGGCTTAGGAATGGCCAGAATCAAAAGATTATCTAAAAAATGCTGGCAATGTCATTGCTCGTGCATGGCGATTTAAGTGAGGTAAGGCAAAGCGAAAGCCTCCTGCACCATTCATTGCTGACTAACGCGCCCGATATTGCAGCTACTACGACATATTCGTTCAAAAGCGAGCGGCGCTCACTCACCAGGGCGCCGCCATGTTTCCCCGCCGTCCTTACCCTGCCGGTCACGTTACCTAAAATTCCCCCTCGTAGGGAAATGCGGTTAAGTTCTAACCGCGGTTAGAGTTAACCAGCTTCGAGCAAACGGGCCGTGCAGTTTCCTGTTCGAAATCCTGAGGGTCACGTGCTGTGCAACCGGCGCGTTTCTGATTGCCAGTGCCGCCGTTTGGTCTCGCTCGGTCTCGCCGGCAATTGACCACCTGAATCTGCCATTTCTCTGCTGATAAAAACCTTGCCATGGACGAGAACTTGATAAAGTTCTGTGGACGCCTGGTGTACGTCCAGTTCAACTTTTCCAAGCTTGCTCGTTTCGAAATCAAATTTTACAAGCTTTGAGGATGTTCCAGAGGCTACTGCCTCAACCTCTCCATCCATTTACACAGGCAAGAAGACAAGTCTTCTTGCCTGCGTGCTGGCCTCGAAGACAAAAATTCAAGGGTTTTCAAGGACTTTCAAGGCCCAGCCAGGATATTTTCAAGGACCATGTTGAGAGCCTTACTTAGACAAAACACAATTCTAAATGCGTTAAAAATGTAATATTTATTGCACGAGACAAGATATTAAGGGGCTTTCCTTTTTGTAAGCTAGATTCAAAGAAGCACATCAACAACACATGTTGCCGTGTCCCACACGTTATACAAAAAAATATACAACAAACAAGCACTCGTCGAATGTTCATGGTAGTTCATATTGCTTTTTCTGGACTTCGAGGCCAATGTTCAGAATTTCCTGTGCCTTGCTTTTGGCAGTCTTCCTGGGGCTGTTGGATTTCATGATCCATGTGAGGTCACTCGTGGCTTCTGCCTTCTCTGTAAAATTGTCTGCTGATGCCGTCAGTTCAGCAACAGCTACTTCCAGTTTCTTCTTCTTTCTCAATCTATCAACTTCTTCATCAATGCAGCGCCTTTTCACCTGCCTTGCATCTTCAAGCTCCCGCTTCTTCTTGGCTTCCAAAAAAGCACAGTAATGGTGCCTTGCAGAAGCCACGGACGTCCCGAGTTCCTTCGTGATTTGTACATTCAACATGCCACCTGTCTTGTTTACAGCGTCACATACAATTCGCTGCGAGATGTAAGAAATGTCTCATATTTTCCACAGCGACCTGCTGATTGACACTGAATCCTTTCCCAACACTCGCTTGTCCGTGACTGAGGACAAACAGAAGCTTAACGACTTCCCACAGTTCACTGTGTGACGAATTGATCTTCAGGAGGTCATAAAAAAAACCTGTCCAAGGTGTCCGAAGTTCTTTCAAACTGTTGCAAGTCGTACCTTCGTTCTTGCAATAGCTCGGCGCATTACGCAAGCACAGTGTCGCTTTGATGATCACTGATCCTTTTTGCCGCAGTCAGAGAGTTGAAAACTTTTTTGATGCCTTCCAGACACTCATCTGGCTTCGAGCACATTTGGCTGGGATCCAGTGAAGTAGGGCCTCTTACTATGGGCAATAGTAGTGGGCTCAAATATCTTCTTTGTTACAGTGACAAGGAATTGCTTACACTGCATCCTAAATGTAAATGCATCTTTTGCACTTACTTTGGAGCTTTTCAAAATCTGTTGGGCCGCATGGCCGATGTCCACTTTCTCAAGTGGGGTGTGGTTGTTTGGATCGCCCATGTCAATCTTGACCATGCGGGTGATGCTTGTTGCCGAGCAGAGAACCGAGCATTTCACCAATTTTGTCACCAGCTTTCTCACCAGACTTTCAAGGTCTTTTGCCAGGAAGAATACCAGTGGCTTGTTGGCTTGGTATTCCACGAGAGAAGGCCAAAGCATCATGGCAACCCCGAGAGCAAAGTTGAGCTTTGCCAGCACTAACGGATCATCGCAGCAGTCAGACGGGCATTCAAAGGAAGCACATTTTGTAAGATTCACTTCTTTCTTTCTTGCGGATTCCATATACTTCTTTAGATCCGGCCAAAGAAGCAAAGCGCGTTCAATAACTGGAACATTCTCGACCCATCGATGCGCAACAAACTTGCATGGGAACAGTGTCTGCTCGGTTACAGTTATAAAGTACTCCCTTCGTGCTGGGGTGTCCTGAAACGATGTGTTTAGGCTTGAGAGCAGGCCATCTAGTAACCACTTCCTGGCTGTGATGCCTGCTTTGTAAGCATTGTGTACTGTGCGCAAGCTACAGCTACCCAGATCTAAACACTGAACCCGATAATTCAGCTGCAGGTGTTCTTGCAGACCTCTGAAAGCCTTCAAGTTGACATTCAGTCCATCCATTGACAGTTGGACGATCTTCTCCAATGGCAGAGGCTCCAGGGCACTCAGCAGTTTCTCTTCAATGTCTTGTGCCTTTGAATGGCCCATAAACACGGACGTGTAATACCGCGTGGCGACCTTGTGTAACGCATCCCAGTACCTTATGTGAACATCCATCTGCTTCTGCTGCAAGTAGTCATTCAGGAACTCGTCGAAGAGGACACATAATAGTTGCACAAATCTACCTCTCGTTGGAGAGAAGATAAGAAAAAAAGACTGAGGCCATGGCACGCGACTTACGAAGACTCTGCTCTCCGCAGGAGAAGGCTCGAGCGACTGCGCTGTCGGGAAACATTCTTCTGAACAAGTCACTTGTCTGTGAACACGACTTGTAGGAATAGTGCGATGCAGTTACTTGTAGTGTCCACAGAATCTCTGCATCAGCCACTAGCTCATGCTTTTTGCACACATTGTCCAAGTCCGACGACTGTGATTGTGTTGGATCCACGAACGTTGGGTTGACGGATGATTCACTTACAGAGAATCCAAGAAGTCCTTGATCGGGCTACTCACTGCCGCCTTCACGTTTGCGTCGTGTTTGGCACTTTTCATGTGACTTTTCAGCGCCGAATCTCCCATAGCAGCGATGTCGAACGTTTTCGAGCAAGGCTTGCATTTAGCCCGATTTGGATTCGGCGTGTCCGGTGCAAGCCAGTGCCTATAACTGTCGTTGCTCAGCCACGAGCGTTGGAACTTGCATTTCCCTGGCATTATTTCTCACTTGCAGTTGCTGCAGTAATTCCGACCGTACACATTACACACCAGTTTACGTTCAAGGTACGCTGGCAAGTTCTGATCTCGTACCGGAAATAACACAAAGGAGTAGATTGGATGTGGATCTGGCTATGCCCTTCGGAACCGAATCTGATTCCAGTGTGGCCAGGCGTTCATAAACGTCTGCTAAATGTCGTCATCAAACTCGAAAATCAAGGACTTTCAAGGATCTGTAAAAAATTCCAGGACTTCCAAGGCCTTGAAAACACTACTCTTAAATTCAAGGGTTTTCAAGGATTTCAAGGACCCGCATGAACCCTGTATGATGCAACCGCTTCACTGCTATGCAGCAAAGCAGTTGTTATTGACCTCCTTGGAGACCTATTTGGTAATGGACAAACCATTTACTTAGACAACTGGTACTCCTCACCATGTCTCCTCCTGGCCATCGAAAACGGTGGTTCCAACACAGTCGGAACAGTCAGAACAAACAGAAAGAATATGCCGAAATATCTGAGAGCACTGAAGCTGGCCAAGGGTGAATGTAAGACTTCATTCCCACATGGCATCATGGCTACTATTCAGT
This sequence comes from Ixodes persulcatus, assembly GCA_013358835.2. Classification (NCBI taxonomy): domain Eukaryota; kingdom Metazoa; phylum Arthropoda; class Arachnida; order Ixodida; family Ixodidae; genus Ixodes; species Ixodes persulcatus. Next base: position 30,447 of record JABSTQ010011074.1, on the reverse strand, counting down.
GGCAGGATCAAAAGCCTGTTACCATGCTTTCGCCATTCCACGGTGCTGCTGACATCACTGACACTGGAAAGAAATGACACAGGGGAAAGGAACCAGTACTGAAGCCTCTAGTCGTGCAAGAGTACAACAGAGTAATGGAAGGTGTCGACCCACAAGACCAACAGCTTGCATCATTTCCGATCATGCGTCGCTACGCAAATGAATATAAGATTTTCTTCTACGTCCTTGGCCTGGCTGTGTACAATGCCTACATTCTTTGTGTGAAGAAAACAGGAGGGAACGCTGAATTAACTGGAAAAAGGACCTCTCCAAAGTAATTATCGAGGAGAGAGCTCTTCACGGATCCCAGAGACGAGGAAAGCAGCCTATCGGACCATCCCCAATGTGCCTTGAGGCCGCAGAGTGGGCACACTTCCCCGTCAGATTCTGCCAAATCCCGTCAAACAAAACCCATTCAGGCAGTGCCAAGTGTGCAAGGCACAAGGTAAGGAAAGTAAAAGTCGATGGGAGTGCGAGAAGTGTGGTGCAGTGCTTTACGTGGCCAAGTGCTTCAAGATCTTTCATACGAGGAAGAATATGTGAGCGCCTAGTGATTTGTAGACTCGAACGATCCACTTGAGCATGTAAATATAAGCAAGAAATATTTTCTTGTTTTCTGCACTGAGTTTTACTGTAAAAGTTTATTACACAAGCAAAACAGTCACGCCTACAGTGGCCCTGTTTTAGTGGAAAATATGTGCAATATGGACAGCCCGGCAGCGTGTGACGCGCGCAGTAGCCAACGGTTTAACAAAGTACATTGAAAAGTATTAGAAACAATCTGACCAATCTCCCTGAACGGCAAGAAAAGTCCAATCATCTTGCCATGTACTATAAGATCAGCAAACGTTAGGCCTTGGTTGACGTCTTTCATAATTCCTCATTTCTGCTGGTTGCAGTCGGAATATAAAAACAACTTTAAACTGCCCACACGCTTTATGCAGATATATAGATCCTCCCCTATGCCCCTTCATTTTGAAAGGGGAATCGACGACCTTTCAGTGCCCAAGAAATTGCTTAGAAATAATATGCTGATTCTGCCTCAAGTTGTTACCCGCGTCAAAAGTCAAATTTGGGGGTTTTACGTGCCAAACCAACGATGGGCATCTGGCACGCCCCAGCGGAGGACTGAGGATTAATTTGGACCACCTGGGGATCTTTTAACGTGCAACCGAAAGCTCAGTTACACGGCGCCTCCTCCGCAATAAGCCTCCGTCGGATTGCGGGCACCTCGGCCGGGACTCGAACCCGCCACATGGGGATTCGTAGGCCAGCGCTCTCGCCTCGGAGCCACCGAGGCGGCTTTGTTACCCGTGTCAATCTGCCAATTAAATGCTGTAGCAGTAGATACAAACCGAAACCCAAGATGAAGTCTGGCGCTAAGTGACCTGAAGGGGTCACTTAAATTCTGTTGAAAGGCAAAAAACGCCTTCCTACGGTGACACTCCATCGGGATTTTGAGAAAACCTTTGTATTGTACATGCCAATTCGGAGCCATGCCTTGGCCCCAGCCTGGCCCACCCAAACAGTCGCTGTTGGATGGATTAGTCTCCTTGGAGTCTCAGTTGGCACGTCCCGTCTGCCAATTTTTCGGGCGGCACCCATTTGACACGGTGTCACCGAGTTGCAGGAGTAATCTTTTATAACCGCGACGGAGCAATAGTATTTTACTACTAATCCGGCAGGGCAGGTTTCCTACGTCCCGTCTCACATTGCAAACTCTCCGTAGAAATGACTTACACTGACGATGTCGTACAGCCACATGATGACTGCCAACGCTTGGGGGAGGCGGGACCCAATCCCCATGAGCATGCTCTTGGACAGGGTGTACGGGTATCCCAGGCGCTTGAGGCACTGGCACGCCGCGTCCTCCACTTTGCCAACTATCGTGAAGTTGGGATCCAAGAACGTCACCAAAAACTGCCACAAAAGAAAAAAAAAAACATCAGCAGAAACAAGCCCTGTAGATGTCATTTAAATCAGACGAGTGGTTCAAACATTCACTTTTTGGGGTAGTGTCCCCCCTTAAAGGGCAACTCCACTCCATTTTTACAATTTTTGGGTTATGATCTGTTTAGTCGAACTCGGCGACCCTAAATCATGAGATAAAATTGACCGCATCTCCACGTGGTGAATGATGTTGATTGGGGCGAAGCTCTGGTGGTGCTTGTCTGCGTAGACGCTGAGCCGCAGCATGCCGAGCCTTTCGTTTGTTTTCATTCATGTCAGAAAGAGAATGTGTGGTATGGAACGTGGTTATATACGCATTTGAGCATTTGACCGCAGCGCCCACTCGTCTATAAACGTTGAGCCAATGCATGCAAAGTTTAACGCGATTAAATACGCATTTGACCGCAGCGCCCTCTCCTGTATAGACGTTGAGCGGCTACATGCAACGTTTTATCCATGACATCCCCAGCTCTTGAGTTACTACCACATCTCGGAGCCCCCTACTCGTCCTGCAGTCATGGCCGAGTGGTTAAGGCGATGGACTAGAAATTCATTGGGGTCTCCCCGCACTGGTTCGAATCCTGTCAAGTGTGCAAACATATTTTTCTTTTCATAATTTTTTTTCATCTTCACTCATCATCATGAGATTCACTCATCATCATCATCATCACCATCATGAGAGCACCGGACGCCGGACGGACGGATGGACGGACATGGCTAGCCCCTAAGGAGCTTCGCCCCTAAAAATCTGCAGCTTTTTGCGACAGTGCGCAAAGAAGTGATGGCGATAGCTGCTATTGCACATAATGACGCCGACTTTCACGCACATCTCTTTATTTACTTGACACGAAACGCAGCCTTGTGGTCACTGAAGAATGTGGGAAAGAGAAAAAGTCGGAAGACACCTAAGCACTTATGAGTTATGAATGCAAAAGCATGAATGTCCGACGATGTGGATGCTAGAGGCGGCGCCATGTTCGTCGTCGGCGAGACGAGCAGAAGCACCGCCGACGATGTGGATGATGGAGGCGACGGTATGTTGGTCAGCGGCGAGACGAGCAGAAGCCTCCGAGCGCGCGCCAACGTGCCCGTTTTCACCGGCGCGGGGCCCGTAGTGGCATGGGGTTGCGGCGGTTAGTTGTATCGGCGCGCTGGCGGCACGGACACACAGCGCCATCTGGCGGCGGTTGCAGAAACTGACGCGTGCAGCGGCCAATAGGAGCCTCATCGCCGCGCGCCAGCCAATGGGACTTTTGGGATCAGGGAAACTAGGTGCCGTTTTCGCGCTTCAAACTGATGACGTCGGCTCGCTCCATGGGACAGTTAATGCTTTCGCATTAACACACTGCACGCGAGTCAGTGTTTCTGCCCTAAGACTAAATCGGGATCGTTACGAGTGCTGCTTTACATCCGACAGTAGACGCAAATCGAGTTCTACGGTGAGCAACGGGTGATGGCGTCCCCTGCCAACCATAAAAAAAAAGTCACCTAGGAAGAACCAAGTGCACGTGATTCGCCTGATGTTAAGGGAGGGTACATGCACAAGCGCACCTGAAACTGAGCTTTTTGTCTGGCTCAACGTCAAAGCCACAAAGCAGCTGAGAAGTCTCTCAACAACAACCATCTGCCAACGTTTATCCAGTCCATCCCAACGTATTATATTTCCCCTCGGCCCCGTAACGGCTTGCTTACAAACTTTGGCCAAGTTTCTGATTGACACGCGCGCAAATTTGTCTGCTTGTTTTGCAGGGGTTGTGGTGACATTGAAATGCCGAGCTCTGATTGGAGGATAGTGGGTAGACCTCAAACCAGCTTGTTTTGAGTCTACCCACTATCCTTCAATCGGAGCCAATCAGAGCTCAGTGTTCTGAAGTCACCACAACCCCTGCAAAAGAAGTACACAAACTTGCACTCTGCACTTGCATAACATGAGCGTGCCATTTCACAACACGGAGTCAACGTTGCTGCTACGGCTTCAGTTTTGTCATAGTGTCTAAAGCAAAATTGTACGAAAAATATTTTGTGTTAAAATTAAACAATGTTACAACATTTTTAGAATTGAGTGGGATTGCACTTTATATTTGATTATGAGTTGACCAATTATGAAATAAAGTTGGAAACTGGAAGCAGAACACGAGAAGCCGAAATTCTTTTACCACGATTCTTGATGTGAAAACAAGTATACAAATATGAAACTAGCCAGAACACAACAAAGACAAAATTATAGGAAACAGCATTAAACGCACATTTGCCGGTTGGGCTGTCTACCATTACCGCATTATTAAAATTCCCAGTTGCATTCATCAAATCACTTTCAGAGGTTCCCATTATTGCTCGCCAACACGGAGATGTCTGAGACACGTTGCCCAACTGCTTGCAGAGTAAGAAGACAATTCTAGTTCCTATCTCAGGCCCCTAGTGGCATGTTCTCAATAACTGAGCATCTTATGTAAGTCGCTGCATGCTTATAAAGCAGAGGTTGGGTACTTCACCTATGCACGTCGAATTACTAAGCGTAAAAACAGGTGGACTTACTTGAAATATCTGTTCGAAATCCTTGGTGGACATCCTCAGCAGTTGCTTCGGAGTACACTGATTGGCGTACCCGTGAATCTGTAGAAACTGCCAAATACAAATATAAAATAAAACTTTTTTTGTGAGATGTAAGCAGGAATCTTTCAGGATGCAAAAGCAAAGAGGAGTTTCTACAGAATCCTTGCTGGTTGCAACACTTGGATGGGCCGCCTGGAGTTCGGCAGTCCAACTTTGATATGGCTGTCCTTCACAATTGAGGCACCTAAAAGACGAAGCTTGCACAGTACATCGTAGTTAGTGGATCCCACAACCTGTCTCAAGCGGCAAATATGCCGAAGTTCAACTAAAGAATGCGGCAAAGCAGCAGGTTTGTGTATCTTGGTACCGCAATGCCCCAGCATTGCATTCGTCAAGATGGTGCAAGGGCTTGCAGCGAGACGTTTGCGAGATGACGCTGCGGGGGTCCACCAGTGATGGCACTAGAGAAAAAGTGCAGGCCTTGTCTTCTAGGTACTGTTGCACCAGACCATTCTAACACTCGCAGAGCTTACCAGGAGTGTTGATGATGCCAAGTTTAGTCTGTGGGCTACCAGCAGAATATAAGCTATGTGAAAATCGTCACTCTGTAGAGAAGCACGCAACTGTTCGTACAAAAACAGCAGAAAAAAAATCGACGGAACAGTAAGCTACTTGATGCTTTTTCTTACCCTTTTCAGTGGATTTCACAAGCAGGATGCCTCCAAAGAAGAGATGACACCGAGAATTTGTACAGCAGTTGTTTGGATAACAACACCGTGTGCCATAGCACCTCAAACCTAGATATCAATGGGAAGCCCGAGTGTCGGAAGGGAACGCCCTGTTCAGTTTTCTCGCCTCCTATAATCTATTGTTAACAAAAAGCGTCTCAAAAGCCAGGAAATGACGCCAGAAAGAAAGGGCTCGCCTGAACTTGGCCCGTCAAAACGCAGTGTACTAGACACTCCCTGTAGAGAGCAAATGTAGGCCTAAAGACCTTTCTGAACTGGGTTAATCTATGGGTGCCCCAATGTGCACCCCGGGAGCATCCCGAATTCTCGATTACAACTTGCCCTAAATAAGTGTTTACCCAATTTAAGCAGTATTTTATTGTTCCTGAGCCATGCAACAAGGTACAACTATAAGCCAAACAGTCCCCAGTGTGTGTAACACTGTCAGCAAAGTCTGTAGGCCTCTGCACTGCCTAAAGGTGCCACAAGAAGCAGGAGCTGCTTGGTAGTCATTGAAAACAGATAGGCATTCCTCAAGATCAAGAAGTTGAACCCCTGGTCTAGGATGCCACTAGAATTTCTAATCACAATTTTCAATTAAAGATGAGGAATTAGTGCCAACAAATCAAAAATCACGACAACCTGTACTAAACCAGATGTACGCTTCACCTGATTAGGGTGAAGAAATCTTTCTTGATGCGAGCAAGAGTCGACCATACCCGTGCTTTCCTTCTCTCAAACTTTGCTCTCAGAACAAAAAGGTATGAATCCTGCCAAATCCGAATAGTGGCTGATTAGGAAAAATAGTTTCCTCCAGGTATGTGCGCTGAAACCCCATTACCCACCGAAACTTCCATGACAGAACTCTGCATTAAAATTCTTACCTCAGAGAGCTTCACTGCACACTCTGCCTGGTAAGTCTTGTCTGCAAGTGGCCTTTCATCTTTTATGCTCTTCTGGGGACCACGACTGAAGCGGCCGATTGAAGCCGCGCTGGCAAAAATATTGTGAAGGCCAAAGTTTGTGTTTAAACAAATATTACATCGCAGTGTTTCTAAAATGGGGTCCGCAAAGGCAGTCTAGGGGTCCGCGAAGCACAGCCTCATCAGTCAAATCCGGCAATAAAAGTTATTTACTCAGATTGAGAAGAAACATTCGAATTTTCGGGTGAGTTTTCTCGTGTATATGTCAATAAGAGAAGTCTACTTCACACTAGCCCTTAGTTATATCCATTCATTAAATCACAATCATAATTAACCTATATCATTCTCTTCCCCTCACTGCGAACAGGGTCCTCCACCATTTCGGCCGATCCACAAGGGGTCCTCGATACATCAATGGTTGAGAACCACTGGTATAGGGTGCTTGAAATACCCAGGCTCAATCTAAGATGGGCCATGAAAATTGGCGCTTGCGTCTAGCAACCTAAACTTTTCGTCAAAGGTGCATTTCACAGGTCGGTTTTATGTTGTAAAATTACAAAGCGTAGCTCCCTTTCTGTAAAATATAGGGCAAAAATCTTGCCAGGGTCAACGGTGGACAGCAACGCAAACAACCAAGTCGTGTGGCGGGGTGCGTTTGATGCACGTATTGATAGATGGCGCTACCCTCTTATCTGCTCACGACGACCGTGGTCTATCAAGATGAACATAATATTTTTATAATGTACCTTTGGTTTAAAAATAAATGCGGACATTAACAGCAAAACTAGAAGTAACAAAAATTTAAAAAAATGCGGCTGGATAACGACAGCGACAACGGCGCTCTTGCTGCCGGATTTCGTCTGCGTGTTTGTTGTGTTTTTAATACGAACGCCTATGTCAGACAGTACGGAAAAGCCTGCTGCTCCATCTCTTGCTCCGTTCGTCTCCTCCTTCCTTTTCCTCGTCTACTAGCAGCCAGGATCAGCTTGTAGACGCAACACAATCCCCCCTCGAAGCAGAGGTCAACAGGGGGAGAACCTGTCTGGAGGTTTCTTATTCCCTGTGGACTTTCGTGGAGCTGGAAGCGGCAGCTGTGTATCTGCTCCAGCTTCTGGATTTGCGTAGCCCACCTGTACTTCGTGTCCTGCTGGAATGCGTGTTCGAGACAACCTCGACGAATTCCAGCATCCTCCTCCTGACGTGACGAAGGTGTTTGGTCCCACCGCTTCATGAATTCTTTCAGGGGGACCAAACGATGGTGCTCCCTTCGGTCGGTGTGTAGGGATCTTTACCCGTAAATAATCCCCTACACCCGCTGTAAATGGTTTGGCTCTCCGTCGATCATCAGTGTATTGCTTGCTGTGCGTCTGGTAATCAGCAATGCGTTGGCGTAGTTGCTGCACCTCGATGTGAATGGGCTCGTCAAAACTTGGGAAGCCCACGATGTCCATACGGGTCCACATTTTACGTCCGTGGATGAGCTCAGCGGGGGAGAGCTTCGTCGCTGCATGTGGTGTGCTTCGGTAGACACCTAGAGACTCCTCAAGGCCTGTACGAATGTTGCCGTGTTCCTGCAGGATAGTTTGGACGTACTGCTTAAGCACTTGATTGAAGCGCTCAACCTGACCATTGGCTTGTGGATGGTATATCGCAGACCGATGGTGGGAAATCCCTCTGGACTTCAGGAACTCCTGGAATATGCGGGATTCAAACTGTGGGCCATGATCAGAAACAATCACCTCCGGATACCCTTCCCGGCTGAAGATTCTAATGTGGAATTCACATACAGCTTCAGCCGTAACTTGGTTACAAAAAGCTACCTCTGGCCACTTACTGAAATAGTCGACTAGGGTGACTGCAAATCTGAATTGCGATGGAAGTTGTAGAAAGGTCCGACAATGTCTATTCCTGGTTGTCTCCATGCCCCTGATGGGAATGGAACTGGTTGTAGGGGTGCCTCCGCCGTCACAGCTGTCTTGTCGTTCGTCTGACAGGTGTGGCAGTCTCTAATGTAGGTGTCGACTTCGATGACCATTCTGGGCCACCAGAAGCGTTGGCGTAGACGCTGCTTCGTCCGCACAATTCCTGGATGTGACTCGTGAGCTAGATCGACAAGTCGACGCCGTAGCGAAGTAGGTGGAACCAACACCTCACCACGTAGTAGTAAGCCATCCACGAAGGAAAGCTCTCCTCGCAACTTGTAGTACGTTGACAGTACTTTATCACGTTGTTCCTCGTGACCCCATCCGGTGCAGATACACTGAATTACTCGAGGCAAATCAGGGTCTTGCATGGTTTCTTTCTTGATTTCTTCTTGATCGATTGTGCATAGATTGCGTACCAGGCAAGTGAATTCTTCCTCGTTGTCACTAAACTCGCTGCGATCCGAAGGATTCGGAGTAGGCAGGCGTGACACTGCGTCTGCTACGACATTCTCGTTTCCTTTCTGGTAATGTACCTCGTAGTCGTACCTGAGGAGTCGCATAGCCCATCTGGCTATCCTCAATGGTTGTCGACCGGTTCCTTGTGTAGAAAGCAAAGTAACGAGAGCCTGATGATCAGTCTTGAGCGTGAAATGGCGCCCGAAGAGAAAAACGTGCCATTTCTCGCAGACCCAAAGGCACGCCAATGCCTTTCTCCCCTGCAGAGTAGTTGCGTTCGGCGCTTGAAAGTGTTCGCGATGCGAACGACACCGTTCGAATTCCTTCCGGATGTACTTGCTGCAGAACCGCGCCTAATCCGTAATTAGATGCATCCGTTGTGACGACGGTGGGCAGCGCCACGTCGAAAATAGTCAGTGGAACGCAGTTCCGTATCAGATCCTTGACAGCAGTGAATACCTCATTTTGTGCCTTTTTCCATTGGAAGGGGACATTCTTCCGCAGGAGCGCGCGCAGAGGCTCCACGATGGTCGCAAAGTTCGGTACGAACTTGAGGTAATATGTGAGCAGGCCGAGTAACGATCGTAGTGATGTTACGTCTGTGGGGGGTGAAGCCTGCATGATAGCCTCAATATTATCTTGGCATGGCTTGAGTCCCTGCAGTGTCAGCTCATGTCCTAGGAATTGAAGCTGCTGGACTGCAAAAAGACATTTCTGCTGGTTTAGTTTCAAGCCTGCATCTTGAAGGCGTGAAAGAACTTGCCTCAGGCGGGCATCATGCTCTTCTTTTGTGTGTCCAAAAATAAGCACATCATCCAGGTAGACGATGGTGCCTGGAGTACCTCGGAGTATGCAGTCCATCATCTTCTGAAAGGCAGGGGCGGCGGATGCCAGCCCGAAACATACTCTGGTGAACCTGAAGAGACCTTCATGCGTCACAAATGCAGTTAGGTCTCTGCTTTCCTCTGCCAGGTCCAACTGGTGATACGCCGACGAGAGGTCTAGCTTGCTGAAGACGCGGGCACCGGAAAGATGATGAAAAAGTTTGTCGGGACACGGTAGAGGGTGGGAATCCAAAACTATTGCCGTGTTTGGCTTGCGTAGGTCTACACAGAGCCGGATCTCCCCATTCTTCTTGCGGGCCACCACGATGGGAGACACCCACTCCGAAGCATTGATGCGCTCGATAACCCCGGAGCGTTCCAGCTTCGCCAGTTCCTCAGAAACTTTCTTGCGCACTGCGAAAGGTAGTCTTCGTAGCTTTTGTTGGAAAGGAGTAACGGAATCTTTCGTCTTTACCTTATGTACAAATCCTTTCGCATGACCTAATCCCTCGGAGAACAGATGGGGGAAGTTTTGTGCGATCTCTGGAAGGTTCCTCGCGGAGACCGTTGCCACCTGTCCACCGTTGGGAGGAGCAAAGTTTAGTTGGATGTCCAATGCACGTAAGGCGTTCAGGCCCATGACAGCCGCGCCTGTTCGTACGACATGGAATGTGCAGGTGCCCCGTCTTTGTGCGAACTGCACGGGTGCGTCGAATTTCCCCAGAACGGGAATGTCTTTTCCGGAGTAGTCCAGAAGTGTTGTATTTGAACATTCCTGCTTGCAAACAGAGGCGAAGTGTCCCTTCTTGTTGCATTTTCTGCAAGCTTCGTTCTTTGCCGGGCACTTAGGGTGGTCCGCCACGTGGTGCGGTGACCCACATCTGTAACAATGCCTATGTCAGACAGTACGGAAAAGCCTGCTGCTCCATCTCGTGCTCCGTTCGTCTCCTCCTTCCTTTTCCTCGTCTACTAGCAGCCAGGATCAGCTTGTAGACACAACAGTGTTGTCTGCTTTTTTTCGCTGGTGGGCTAAACCTTCCAATGCTGCTCCCGATACCATCTATCAATAAGTGCGCCAAATGCGCCCTGCTACTCGACTTTGTCGTCTGTGTTGCCATTCACCCTGGCAAATTCTTTGGCTAAATTTTTTACAGAAAGGGAGCTACACTGTAATTTTGCACGATAAAACTGACCAGTAAAATACACCAATGATGACAAGTTTAGATTTCCATGTGCAGGCACCAAATTTTATGGCTTATTTCGAATCGAGTATGGGTATTTCAGACACCCTTTAGTTTGAAAAGTGCACCAAACTTCTAAAGTGCCCCATTTTTCCATTTAAAGTTTTAAAATAATACTTACACTTTATAATAAAATAACAGATAGTTCTGAAACGTTTGCATCTGGTCCAGTTCGATAGCGCTGTGGAGCTGCTGCGCCGCGGACACGCAGCACCATGGGGTGGCGGTCGCTGAAACTGACGCGCAGCGGCCAATGGGAGCCTTGTCGACGCACGCCAGCCAATGGGACTGAAGCCGAAATCCATCAGCTTTACTTTGCTTCTTTGGGATCGGGGAAACTAGGTGCCGTTGTCTAGGCTTTTCGTGTGGTTTCATAGCCGGGAGTTGGCTTCACTTGGAGAAAGGATTTAGGGTGCCGTTCGGCGTGGTTTCAAAGCTGATGACGTCGGCACGCTCCATGGGACAGTTAATGCTTTTGCATTAAAAACTAAATGTTGTTGGGGGGACACATTCTATAAAATGCATTGATAGACCAACCAAATCGGAGCATATGCTTTAAGCATCAAAAAAGAGGTGTTTAGGGGTCGAACACCATGGAGTAACTTGGAGTATCACCTTCCCTTTCCTTTCGCTGAAAATTCCTCATTGGTAGAGAAGGGGTCACATGTGCCAAATTTGACTACAGCACTTGCGTGGAAGTGGCCATGCAGAGTGCTGGGTTTGGGGCGGGATATATTTTTTTTCACTCTGTCTGTAAAATGTAGGTCTTACACTCAAGTCCAATGAGCAGGAAGCATCGTCAACCTTCGAACATTGTGTGTGCCCCTCAGTCACGTGCAATTGCATCTTAATATCAGTGGTTCTGGACCACTGATGTTTTGCAAACCCCTTGTGGATCGGCGGAGATGATGGAGGACCTCGTTCGTGGTGAGGGGAAGTTAAAGGTATAGGTTAATTATTATAATGATTTAATAAAGTGATATAACTATGGGCTAGTGTGAAGTAGACTTCTCTCATTGACATACATACGAGAAAACTCCCCCGAAAATTAGAATGTTTCTTCTCAACCTGAAAGAAAGCCAACCTTTATTGCGGGGCTTGACTGACGAGGCAGCGCTTTGCAGACCCCTGGAATGCCTTTACGGATCCCAAAGGTTCCGCCGACCCCCATTTGAGAACCACTACTTAATATAATGAAAGTGCCTTTCCAAAGTGGCCATGTACAAGCAGACAACACGACAACCAACGTCTGGGGCACCCAAGATAGTGCCCCAGGTGAGCAATTTTCACAGCACAATTTGGAGGAGAGCATTTCATTTGGGGTGGAAACACAGAAAAAACTACAGATGGCTTGTTCATGCTAACTGTCATTCTCTGCACACTTGATCTTTTTATGTGAAGGCATAATAAAAAAATCTGCCCAAAAACATTTGCAAAAATTAGGAAACCTGCACAGCTTGTCTTTCTTCTTGAGATTCAGCCAACTTGTTAAAAACCAATTCAAAAGTGAACTTGTCGAATTGACAACTGTCTATCTAGGAGGGAAAAGGCAACTTGTCGAAGGGAAATATGTCGAATTGGACGTTCCAGGTGAAGATTTTTTTATGGTTGTAGATTCTTGTTTGCTTTTTTGATCTGTCGGCTTATTTCGTTTGTTCCCTTTGTACCAGTGGTGTAGCTGGAAGGGGGAGGGGGGGGGGGGTGCTTTCCTTTGACTGAATAATGTCAATAAGCAGAGCTGCGAGCTAGAAAGAAACCCCCACCTGTACTGTAAACCAACGACTCTGTGGCATGACAATGCAAGCAAAAGTGGCCCACAAGAAAACATACAGTGGTTTCAGCGCTGTCCTGGCACAAATTAGTAGAGGAACATTTCTGAAAGGGCGAAGTTTCGACGTACCTCCCGATGCTGCCACGGTTCCCACGCAAATTTGAGTGCTTACTTCCTGGGCCCGACGCTAGGGAAGCACCACCGGAGGATCGGAGATCCCCAAAAGACGATGACCGCCTCGGTATGAATGAGCGAGGTGTGAAGGCATTTGCGGAGCTGCTGCGCCTGCCGCGTAAACCAAACCCAGACTTTCGGTTCATCCTGCACTCTCTGCAAAGTAACAGCACGGATACCTTGAAGGAAGAAGTGTCCCCCTGTGGTAAGTGACCGAACACTCAAGGTAAGGCAGAAAGTTGGGAGAGTTGGGTGATCATCTTACAAGGTAAAACAGTGCAAAAAAAATGCAACAAACAAAAAAGGCACAGACACAGCACTTTGTCTGTGCCTTTCCTGCTTCTTGTGCCTCAGTTTTTTGCACCATCTTATTTTGTAAGAACAAGGCAACAATATGATTTCATTCGGGCCCCGGGAGTTACTTGCCACCAGAAAAATATGGGGCCCAATCGAAAAGAACTAACGAATAATCACACTACCTCAACACACACCCTCTACAGAAGGCAGCAGCATTAACATCACACAAAGTGGTAATACAGCAAACGCCAGGTTATGCCGCAACCGAGCAAGTTTCGAATACTGCAGATGACAAGGTGGTATCCCAACTACAAGGCCACAATTTATAGGCCCTGAATGACAAATGAATTGAGGATGACGGAAATTCTATGTACTCGGATAGACGGATCTAACATGGCCTTTATGGTTGTGTTTGCAAGATGCAACCATAAAGGCGGCCTTCTAGAGTTTGATTATGCACGAGTTACATTCGAATGCTAGTGTCTGTTCATTCGCATACAAGAAAACAAGAGAATCAACCAAAAATGCACAGTTCGTGGCCTTAGCATGCTATTAAAACGTCAAGGATGCATTCTATTCAGCCACTTTGTTAATGCTTGCATTCATAGCACCTTTCAGCAATGTGAGAGACCAGAAGAATGCACAATAGAAACGCGACCTAAAATTTTAGAAGTGGATATACACAGCTTGCATGTCACGTCATTCGCGGCCATGCTAGTATTGTGTGAGCCGCGGGCATTCGGTGTGTTAGTTTCACTACACAGAAGTTGCAATTCAAAGAAGCAAAAGTAGAAATAACCATCAGTAGTCAGCAATGGCAACCCTTGCAAGCTGTGAACAGGGTGCGGACGTAAGAACCAAGACATTTGGCACACCTTGGAAAATTCCAATTCCTAACGCACATACCTGAAATTGGGCACACAAACATAGTTTTGCCAAAAGTTTTATGTCTCTTTTTCAGACCTCAATTCTGAGGTAGTGAAATATTAAAAATTAAACAAAATCGGAGGCCGTGCACTTCCTATGCCCTATACCGGATGTTAGACGTCTGCACACTGGTGTGTGAGCTTGTTCCTAGGTGGTCATTGTTAATATATTTCGTTAAAAGTATTAACTAAAGAATTAAGATTAAATTTGGCGCATCCGAACTAGAACAGCAAACTCAGGAACAAGCAGGTAAGCCGAAACTAAGTGAAGCTCAAATACAACAAGTATTGAAAAGCATTGAAAACATAGTATCGGAACAACCAGAAAGAGAATGGACGTATGAGAATCTAATATGAATCTTTAAAAGAGAATTAGAGAAGCATCGAATTAAACAAAGAGGAAAGCGAAAACGAAGACACAAATCAAATACACCTAAGCATTCCTTATGAGTTGTGAATGCGAAAGCATGCAAGCCGCTCGTCCGCTCCCTTTTTCGTCTGCTGCATACTTTTCGTCGCCGGTCAGCACGTGTGCTCCCCTGGGCACGGTGACCTTGGACGCTCCATGTGAATGGCGCGCTGATGGACACGCAGCGCCATGGGGTAAGCGGTCATGGAAACTGACGAGCGCAGCGGCCAATGGGTGCCCCGTCGACGCACGCCAGCCAATGGAACCGAAGGAAACCAGGTGCCGTTTTCGCGCTTCAAACTAATGACGTCAGCTCGCTCCATGGGACAGTTAATGCTTTTGCATTAAAAAGCTAGTGGGATAAGGAGGTCAAAGCAGCCATATCGTGGCGCCAAGATGCATCAAGGGAGCATAGGTGGGCAAAGAAAAACGAAGCCTTGCCAGCTGAAGTAGCATCAAAATGAGAGAACTTCCAAGAGCAGAAAAGGGAAGCATCAGCTTTAATACAGGCCAAAATCGGGAGTGCAGTGGATGATGGCAATAAATAAATAGAAAGGAATGCGGCAAAAAGGCTTTGGGAGCACATCAAAGCGCAGGGGAGAAAGAGAGAGGGTTTCCAACACTTGCTGACCACACAGGAGGGGAGAAGTGTAGAGGAGGAAGAGGCACGGGAATATATTAGGCAGACAATCAAAGAAGCTTTCTCCCAGCTTGAGCAGAGGGGGACAGTGAATTGCACGGTCAGCAGCAATGTAGAGGAGGAACAGAAGTGCGTAACGGAGTCGACTACAAAAGAATGGGACAAGGCAGAAAGTAAGGTTCCAGGAGGTACAGCGAAAGGCGCAGACGACATACCCATGGAACTCATAAAGACACTAGAAAAAACGAGCAAATTGAAGTTACAGCATGTGAATAACCAAGTAATTATGAGAAGAGAGGTACCCAATGATTGAAAACTAAGTAAAATGAGACTAATATTAAAGTCGAAGGAAACAAAGACAACATTAAGTCATTTTGCCCGATAACGGGAACTTCAGTTCCATACAGATTAGCTATGCAGATAGTAAAGCGTAGAAGGAGGGAATGGGCAGAAGATATGCAAATACTGGGTAAACTCCAAAACAGATTCCGAAGAGATAGGAGGTGGAAGATAACTTAATCGTCACCACTCAATGTATAGAAATACCAATGAAGAACCAAACTCCTTTATGATTAGCTTATTTGGGCATCAAGGGAGCGTTCAATAATGTGAGCCAGAAAACAACTCTGGGGTCAGCTGGAGGAGTATAATTTAGATGCAAATTTGGTTAGGTTTCTTCAGCAGGTGTACACAGGCAATAAGGTAGTCATAACATGGCAGGCAGAAACTACACAACCCGCAGCACTAAAAAGTGCACTCGGGCAGGGCTGTCCACTGTCACCTCTGATCTTCATGATATATCTGAGTGAAATGAAAAAGAAATTAGAGCGGAGCAACTTAGGTTTCAATGCAAGTTATATGGCAAAAGGGAGAAATGTAATACAGGTTATACCAGGACTGATGTAAGCGGATGACATAGTACTCATGGCAGACAACCAGGCTACATGACAGGAACAAGCTGGAATATGTGGAGAGGAAGAGAACACCTTGGTCATGAGTTTTAGCAGTGACAAGTCTGGAGTGATGGTGCTTAACGACGAAAAGAGGGAACCCCTGAGGATACCAGACATTGTAATAGACCATGTAGAAAAATACAAATATCTGGGAGTCTGGCTCAATCAGGGAAGGAAATATCTAGAGGAACATGAAGAGAATATAACTAGAATAGGGAAAAGATAGCCATTACGTCCATCCATGTTTGGGCACCAGTCTGGAAATTAAGTATGACTCAGGAATGCCTGACTATCAGACGATCTACACACACACGCAGCAAGATGGCAGCGCCCAAAGGCCGCCGTACTAGCAAAGAAAAAAGGAAGACAGTTTGTTTATCGTGCCTGATGTCGTAACGAAATGTGACGCGAGCACCGCCAGTAGTAACGAACGACATACCGAACTTGACGTTGCAAAAGGGATAACGCGGTGGAAAAACAGGTGATGCCGTGTTAAGTGGTGGTCTATTTAAATATTATTTACAAGAGAAGACTGCAAGAGATTGGTGGTGAGCTATGAGCCCTGCGAGCATGTCACGAGCTTAATAAGGAACAGTGCGTGGGGCGTGGCCTGAGCTGAGGCCACACGTCTTGGCAGGTGCTGAATGAAGACGACAAAGTCCCATCATAACACTTGCCCCTCCTCAATAAAACTAACAAGTTTATCGAAAACACACTGGTTTCTTTGTAACGAGCTTGGGGCGTGTTCTGGGTAGAGGAATCTGAACAGACGAGGAGGATGGTTCAGGAGAACTTTATGATGTCAGTTTAGTATTTGGCATGGCAGAACCCTGTCCACTGATGATCGGTGTAGGTTCTGGAAGTGAAAACGCGCCAGAGATGTTCGCCATTGTGGGTTCCGTCTCTGAAGATGCCTGGCCTGAGGCATATACATCTTTTTTCTTATCGGGATCCGAGTCGAAAACTGGATAACTTGAAATTCGAGACAATGCTAAACTGCATTGCTCCAAATGTTGGGCTAACAGACCTCGTAAGTCGTTGATATGCCTTCTTTGCAGGCACGTATCCAGGGGGGGGGGGGGGGGGGGGCCCGCCCCCCCCATGCCCCCCGAAATCTTCCATTTTGCTGGGACCTCTCCCCCCTCCCCCTCATACAGCATTTTGTCATGGGCGGGCCCCCCCCCCCCGAAACAAAATCCTGGCTACGTGCCTGCTTCTTTGTATTCTTCCATTTGAAGTCGTTACTTCAAATAAATCGGGAACCAACCTGGAGGAGCACCTTAGCTTCTATCCATTTCGGTTGTCCCGCAAATCCCTTAATAAAGACGGCTTGTGAATTGCTGAACTTGGCGTCTTTGCAGCCTTCTCTACCTTCCTTACTTTGCGGATGAATATTGAACAATGGGCAAGGCAGTTGTTGTACGAACATCAACTCTGCTGGTGTTTTCCCAGTTGTTGAGCTTGGTGTTGTATGGTGCTAAAGTTGAGGCTAGGGCGAGTTGGTACATACTTCGGAATTAAAAACAGCGCGAAAAACAGCGCGGTTTTTAATTCCGAAGTTGTATGGTGCTTAAACAAGAACCGTGCCAAGCTCATTTGAAGTCCATCCTCGTCGCCAGTGTTAAGTGGTGGTCTATTTACATATTATTTATAAGAGAAGACTGCAAGAGATTGGTGGTGAGCTATGAGCCCTGCGAATATGTCGCTATACTCCGTTTCACCTTATGTTGCACCGCAGCGAAGGCTAGAAGCGCGAGCCCATAGAGTTGTCAGCTGCCCTTAATGCACGAGAGCTTGTGCCGCCGAGATATGCCCTAGAGCAAGGAACTCGCGCTTGTAGCCTTTCCTGCGGTACATTAAAAGGTGAAATAGAGAATATAGCTTAACCAGGAACAGTACGTGGGGCGTGGCCCGAGCTGAGGCCGCGCGTCTTGGCAGTCGCTGAATGAAGACGACAAAGTCCCATCGTAACACGCCGCTACCGCTTCTTCCTTCTCGCTACCTGACACGCGAATATACCTTATTTTGGAAATGGTCGATTCGAGGTGTTTGGGCAGGAAACGCGCGTGCACGCAGCGACCCCGGAAGTGTATTTTCCATGGGGGGGCTAGCGGTCAAATAAGGGGGGGGGGGAATGAAAAAACGTTAAAATTAAAAAAACATTACCAAGATTTTACTGTTTATAGAAGGTTCATTATCACTATCTATACCGCGAGTCCATACATTCATCCAAAATTCCTGTCACGAAGCAATGAGATGTTGACACAATCTGATTCAATAGTACGGCGGCATCGATCTACGGTGTCGATGTAAAATGCACTGGAAAATCGGGCGCCTGCACGTAGAAAGCTGACATTTTCAGCAAAGGAACTTTCCTTAATATGCATTTAATTTCATATAGATTTTTCGTAATACATTATGTTGTTCATGGTATTGAATCTGAGTTTTTGAGAAACTAAGATTTTCCCAATAACCAATATTGACATGTTTCATACTTCCTAATTTTATTTTTACCATGAATTGCTCCCTAAACGGGTAAATTTACCATACGATAAAGCATTTATGGTTATTTGACAAAAATAACAGGCGACTTTAGTTTTCTAAAGATCCATAAAGAACTTCAAAATTAGGCGCGACCACCATAGGGTGGGTATACACGAATACAACAGCACGCGTCTAGATTTTGGGTATCTCCAATCATGGTGCGAGTTTATACAATCGGTCAATTCTAATTTCGGATTTCTTTTGTGAGGCGAAATAGGACGGAAGCAACAAACATTGTGCATATGTCAAGTCAATAATAATATAAGTCATACCTTGCAATCAGCTTTGTAGATGTGTCAATCCAATCCACTCGTCAATCAAATCGTTCTCTACTGCGTGCGCACAATCTTTCATGAAACACTAAGCTTCTCTTGAAAACTAGGAGAGCAATGTAGCGGCAACATTCCTTTGTCAAACCCACTGAACACGGCAGCGGTGCAAAAGAAGCACTGATCATCGAGGTACAAGCGATCACTGCGTGTAGAATTTCAAACGGCTTTTGCAATCTTTTCTGCGGCACTTCCTAACCATATTGGACACGTTTGCGCTCTTCCATTTCACCACCCCAAATAGAAGAGACCACCCGGAAAGCCCACGACGTGAATATCCACAAATCAAGTGATTACAAGTGCCTGTGATCCTGGCTAAGGGCGGTCTTTCAATTTCAAGAAAACACACAAACTAGCAGAACGGCACAGCCGGTTCGAGCGAATATTCTTTCTCAAGTGATGGGACCCGAGAAGCAGAGCAATGGGTTACAACAAGTGGGAGACGGGAAGCAAGGCCGGTAATTGGGTTGCAAAAAAAGGGAAGGGGAGAGCAAATGGGCCTAAAGTCGAGACCCCGCAAGAGTGCATCTGGGAGGGTGCCCGCCAGTGTGCTTGGCGGAAAAAGACAAAGTTTAGAAGATCGGTTGTCCCGTAAGCCTGCGGGCGTTTCGGGCGACAATCACCAAGAACTGTCCTCCGCGAAAAGCATTTGCTTCCTCTGTCGGGCGAAGAAAAGAGAAACGCTTTAGAGATGCCGCGCTTTGTTACATCTGCGTGCGCTGTGGGCGATGCACTATACACGGCGGGTACGGACACAAACGTCCCCATTATCCCAGTAGGCGAAACCAGCTTGGCGAAGCAGGGTCACCCCAAAATTTTATTTAATTTTTTTCTCTCGAGCTACATACGGTTTTTGCAGCAGTTTTTGCTGTGCCCTTCCCGTATCAGGACTTCGGACTCTCTCATGAGTTGCAAGACGATTTGGCGGTCGTGTTTGCAATATTTTTGCACATAAATCTGAGAAGTAACTGTAACGTTACTCTTTAAAGTTACTTTCAAAAAATAGTACCCCTGTTACACTTACAAGTTATTTTCACTAAGCAGGAACGAGTTACAGTTACAAGTTACTGAAAAAAGTAGGTCGTAACCGGTAACGGGTTACAACCTACTAGTAACTAGTTACTACCCAAGACTGGAAAACCGACAAGGTGTATGTTAGGGTGCCCGCCTGAACATAGCAGGCTGTCTCGCCAAGAACCAAATGGAAGGGGAGAGAACCCAACACAGAAATACAGGCGAGAATGCCGCGATTCTTAGATGTCTTTGACGACCGTGATAGCGGTTCTTCAACACAGACTGCAGTGCAGTCTCTCCCTTGACAACCTGTGTCGCCTCGCCTGGTAAGGCCTCCTCTTGCCTTGGAAGTTGGAATGCTTTATTCCCTCAGCTTGCTACATCTGTAGGCAGTACCTCTTTCAAGAAGGGCTTTCATCTCGCCCAGACCATCTCCCCGCCTCTCCCTTCGACGACCCTCATGGTTGCTCAAACTGCCAAAACAACAACTAGAAAAAAAAAAGCTAGAAGAAATTTTCGAGTTCTTTGGGAAACGTCACGGCTCAAAATATAAGCAAAACGAAGAAGCCGGCATGACTGGGTGGACAAAAACAGTGCGCTGCGTGTTTAGGGTTACCAACCGTCCCGGATTTTGCGGGACTGTCCCGACTTTTCATAAAGCGTCCCGAGTCCCTCATCGTCCCTGTTGGGACAGCTATATGTCCCGGACTTGGTCCAGACGGTCGAGCTAGAAATCTTACATGTGGTCCAACGTACGCCCAAACAATGCCGCAGTGTCTAGCGTTGGCTGCGAGGTTTTAGCCACTTTAGCATGCAAGAGCAATAGCAAGCAGGAAACCGCGGCGGGCGCCTGTTATCATCATCATCATCATCATTTGTATAAACCCCTTTGCCATCTGCTTTCTCCTCCCTCGCGCTACCCCCCCCCCGTCCCGACTTCCTTCAGTTGGTAACCCTATGCGTGTTCCCCGCATGGCCAACCCGCGAGTGCCGTATGAAATGGCCCCAGGACAATGACCAAGCAGGGGAAGAGGGGAGATCTCCCTCACTGTGCTAAACAAGCCGCAGGCGCCGGCTTTTTTTTTTTTTTTCTCCGCATTTTTTTGGAGGTGCCGCGTCTGCGGTTTACTGACACTTTGCTTTACTTCATTATTTTTTTTTCTGGAATTTCGTGTGCGAAGCTTGTGCCGCCATTTGGTGGGTAACCAGCCGTAACAAAAACAGAGCCACGTGCTTCCATACTTGGCTAAGGGCAAGCCACGTACGAATGGGAACACAGAGGGGAGGGCGGAGGGGGGTGGATGGTGCAGGCATTGTTGAGCCAAACGTACGGGGGCTCAGCATACTGCCCAGCACCCCCTGGAAAATGTCAGCGGGTGCTCAAGCCCCCGTTGCCCCCCCGGTTCCGGGGTCCCTGCGTGCACGCCACGAGCGCTGGCACGAGCCACTGTGACAGGCCTGTGAAGTCTCACGGTGGCTGGTGAATCCATGGAACGCGAACATGCGTTTGCACACCCAAACCTCGAAAACCACAACTAAAGAAAAAATGGGGGATTCACCGATTTTACGGCAACGAACGCGGTCCCCCGCTTGAGGCCGTGCTGGCCGTGAGTCGCACGCGCACAAACAAAACCGCTTTACCAAGCTGCTTTGTTCCCCAAGGCCTGCGCTAACTGAATGCTAAAAGTACTATACTAAAAGTAACTAACGGTCTCAACCGTCTCATCTCTCGGCCACTGAACCAAAACTCTATGACAATCAGAGATCAGTAGTCTCAACGGTCTCAACACTCACCGGGATACTGACACCGCTGACGCTGACACGGACACTGACACTGACAACGCTGCTGAGGCTGCTGAAAGCTCCCTACTGAGGTGTTATCTGTATCTGCTGCCCAAAGCTGGCCCAAAGTTTCTTTTCCGATTTTTCCCGCCGCCTCTAACAACTCTCCAGCGTTGTCAGCTGCGGGGCTGCAATACACTGTTCTAAAAAAAGGAAAAGGTGATAAACAAAATTACACTTAAGACTTAACATTTATATTTGAAAATCTTGCCTTTAACAAGCTTGCAATGAAATTCCTAGGAATATTGCAGGTCTTATTGATGTTTCGTCGTGCCTCCTTTCTGAAGCTAACCTGGCAACTCTGAAAAACCGAAAAAACCGCGGTGCTGGAAAACAAAGAGCCTGGAAACCAAACGTTGGTTACAAGAACCAGGAGTGGGCACGTTGCAATATTGATGTAGCCTAGTCATAAAAAGTTTAAACGATATTGTCCCCAGTGTGACCGCAGATCTCTCTGGCGATTGGTGCGCGGGAAATGTCAAGTGCGAGATGGATGGTTGATTTTAGGAGGATTCCTTGCAGGCGCGCTCCGCCCGGTAGGTTTTATCAGATCGAAGGCTAGAAGCGCTAGGAGGAGGCTAGCTACGGTCACGTGATGGGGTCATGTTGGGCTGATAAGTGAGGAGAGTAAGGAGGAAAATGAGAAAGAGGCGAGGCGTCAAGAGAGCATGGCTTGTGGAGGCTGCGCGCAACACCTCCTAGAAGAGAAGGCCGTAGCGCTCTTCTCGTGACGTCGCGAAGGAAGGCCATCGGGGACGGGCGTCGAAGCGAAGGCAACGCGCGTGGATCGACCGTCGTAACGCGCTTTTAGTCACATACGCGTGTCTTATTAGCTAAAATTATATTATATATTATATACATATATAATAAATTGTACAATACTGCGCTTTTAAAACATACATTAAAGGGACCATGAAATGACCTTTTTACTTTTGCCAGATAACTTTTACATTAAACCGTCAATGTTCACTGAATGCCGAACAGGCATCCGTTTTCGTCTCGGTTTATTAACTTCTACACAAAAAACTAATGAAATATCGACTTTTTCTTTCTCTCCAACTGACCGCAAAACAAGCTGCGGCGTAATTTTGACGGTCGTGACTAGGGGTGTCGCGAACCGGCCGAGGTTCGAGTTCGACCAGGTTCGACTTTTTCGAACTTTTAGTGGAAAATTCGACGAACCTTGTATTGAGGTTCGACTCCTGTGCGCATGCGCGACAGGCTGGACAGTTGGCTTCGGATTGGATGGTGATGGCTAAGGGATGAATTAAGGGCAGCGCTCATTGGTTATTTCAGTTAATACAGTGCAAAAAAATTAAGTCATTAACTCATTCAGTGATTAAAATTAGTTTTTTTTCAATTGCAACTGTTTATAAAATAAAATAACCCTTTTCATAAAAAAAAAATTATCCAAACCTAGACATGCTTGTATAAAGGTCTGGCCACACTGTCCACAAAGTCGAACCGGTCGAATCTGGTGAAAATTTCGAAGGTTCGTCGAACCGGTCCGACCCAGTCGAACCCCGAAAGTTCGACAAAAGTTCGCGACACCCCTAGTCGTGACTAGGGGTGTCGCGAACTTTTGTCGAACCGGATTTTTAGGTCGAACTTTCGGGGTTCGACTGGGTCGAACCGGTTCGACGAACCTTCGAACTTTTCACCAGATTCGACCGGTTCGACTTTGTGGACAGTGTGGCCAGACCTTGGTACAAGCATGTCTAGGTTTGGCGAATTTATTTTTATGCAAAGGGTTATTTTATCTTATGAACAGTTGCAATTAAAAGAAACCAATTCTAATCACTGAACAAATTAATAGCTTAATGTTTTTGTACTGTATTAACTGAAATAACCAATCAGCGGTGCCATTAATTCATCCCTTAGCCGTCACCATCCAATCCGAAGCCAACTGACCAGCCTGTCGCGCATGCGCACACGAGTCGAACTTCAATACAAGGTTCGTCGAAATTTTCACTAAACGTTCGAAAAAGTCGAACCTGGTCGAACTCGAACCTCGGCCGGTTCGCGACACCCCTAGTCGTGACCACTCGTACCCTGTTTCCGGAACCGGAAGCTCTCTCGGCAGTAGGAGATGGGAGCGTTAGCGGCGACGAGTTGGCGGTGTGCCGGTAGGTTTTACCTGGTTTTACTGCGCTGATGTCACCGACGTATTTTCGGAATCGGCGCCTCTCATCGCCGCCATAGGCATGGACACATCGCAGCTAAGCGAAATTCAATGAGATATGTTGCGCTACAGCGACAGCATGGGACTAGTCCCATACGCCGGTATGCCTGTTGGGAAGTGCGGCGAGTCTTCCGGTGAAGACTCCAGCCCAACTGTCATTGTTGGTAAAAGGCGGCCCGTGTCAGTCATTTGCAAAGCGACGTATACTCTGTTTCATACTTAGCGTGCAACGCTGTCAAATATACTGGCACGAGCGCCTGGCTTCATCTGTGGTTTTGTTTGCGCGAGAACGCGTGCAAATGATCAACGAGATCAAGCCCCACGCTCGCGCCAGTAGCTTTGACAGCGTTGCACGCTAAGTATGAAACAGAGTATAGATGAAAACAAATTGCCGCGGCGTTTTTCGCGGCCTCGGAGATGCAGGAGCGAGCCGACGTTAAAAAAAAAAAGATACGTTTGAACTACGACAGTCTCAGCAAGAGCCACGTAAATACCTGTTCACACTCGGAGCGGACGCGCGCGTTTGTTGGAAGTGCTGTATTCGCGGTGTTGGTAAGCGCTTCGGGACCGATCTTTTACGATTGCAACTCGATAATGACGTGACACTCGGCAAAGGAAAATTGGACCGGCATTGCACGTAGCTCCCACGAACTGTTATAGCTCGACAGTGACGTGCAGTCGTGTCAGAATAAAAAATGGCATACTAATAACAAAGTGTATATACCGTGTTACGAAGGTAATCCATGCGGCGTTTATTTGAGCTCTATATCACACAAAACAAGATAGAATCGACGAGAGTCCCTTATCGACGACAGTGTTCATCAACACTGCCTCGGAAAACAAGGGGAAGAGATTGACCTCACCTCTTAATCTAAAATTGAGGTCAGCGATCAAACTATAATACGGGAAGTGTCCACAAGGGTCGCCCGGGCATATTCCATTCAGCACGCCAGCCGGTCGTGGGCAGACGGTCTTGGCCAAGTACCGTTGAAGCAACGCTGTTCCGAGTCGGGGTGCCTGCTAGGCCGGCTAGGCCTCTCCGCCAAGTACGCTTGGTCGGAGCCGGTGGATTCGTCGCCGTTGTGACTTTTCTCGGGTGTTTGTGGATCCAGCGTTTTTGTTCGTCCTGGTCTGTCTCAAGTACTTTTTTCTTGCTGCTTGAAGTCGGGACGCGCGAGAAGAACACGTAGAAAAATAAACATTCTTTGGTCGTCGCGAAGTAGTAACTGAGCGACGCTGTCAGCCCGGTCAGTCCTACTACAGTGGCTTAAAGGGGCCCACCAACAGTTTTTTGACTGGTTTGAAGTTCGCGCTGAAACGGAGCTCCATGAAAGCAGGAACACCGAGGGAAAAAAATATTACAGAAATTCGCAATATTTTGTGAGTTATTAGCAAATTAAATATTGCAGAAAACAACTTTAAATAAGCAAAACATTGCGCTTCATGACGTAAAATGAAACAGTTTAGCGATTGGAGCAAAGCGGTTGGCCAATTGGACGC
Organism: Ixodes persulcatus; assembly: GCA_013358835.2. Taxonomy (NCBI): domain Eukaryota; kingdom Metazoa; phylum Arthropoda; class Arachnida; order Ixodida; family Ixodidae; genus Ixodes; species Ixodes persulcatus. The sequence goes on along the minus strand of JABSTQ010011074.1, from coordinate 5,227 downwards.
GAGTTTGGTTGATAGCCCGTCGGCCCGGTCGGCCATTAGGCCTCGCTGCAACCATCGTAGCTTTGGAATCGGGTTGCCATCATCGATGAATTTACCGGGCTTATCGGATTTTGAGCGCCGAATTCTTGAAAAGGAGTGCGGAGCTGGGCGTCGCGCCGTACGAGGACACACCACGCAAGCGCCGCGACGCGTCTCTGCCTCAGTCCGCTTCGACAGCCGCGGAAGGCTCGTCAGGGCTCGTCTCCCGCCGCAACTCCGCCGACTCCGCCACCGGAGCCACCTCGGCGAGTAGGAGGTACTCCGCCGCTGGGAGGCGCGCATGAGCGACGAGCGACGAGGCGTTGTTTTCGTCCTTTTTGAACTTTAATTTGCAACTTTATTAGCTCTATAAAAACGACTTTTATGAGAAATAATGACGGTTAACGTGTGATATACTTTATTCCGCTTCAAAATTTCTGGGACGGCTCTCGCCAATCACGAAACCCAGTGAATGTGACGTATAGTGAAAGGGAGCGCCGTTGTGCGCGCGCATTCGGCACCTCGCGGCGCCACCGTCGGAGGAGGTGTTTCCGAGTTGTCAAATTAAAATATGATGCGCTAATATTTTTAAACTCTTTCGTTGTCCACTGGGTTTCCGGGACCACTAGCGTGGAGAAACCGCAAAAAAAAGTAGACGCTCAAATACTGTTGGAGGGCCCCTTTAAAGGGTGTAGTTACCGCGTAGCCTCCACCATGCATCGGGAACGGCCGCTCCTTGGAAGACGGTGCAGGTGGCGCTTCGATCTGCAGCTCCGTTAGGGTGCCTCGATCGGCCGGCAGATAGAGGCACCCTAACACGCTTCTTAACTAATATAAATACCTCAAAAGCAATTATTTGTTTCCAGTGAACTTCCAAGGACATGATTTGTGTTTGAAGGTGAATAAAAATGTGAAACTAGCAGACGACAGTGTAGTCGACAGCTGCGAATCGGCCGGAGCCAAGCTGGCCAAGCGGCCAAGCCGGAGCCATAGCCGAAACGACGGTGCTGCAAGCGCCAGCGCCACCCGCGGCGGTCTTCCAACGGTGTGCCGCTTCTCCGGTTTCGTTCGTTACACTACCCCCTTTAAGCCACTGTAGTCCTACTGCGCAGGTGCAGTAGTTGCTTCGTTTACCACACGATAGATGGCGCTTGGCTCTCAGCATTGCAGATGGCATTCACTACAGTGAGGCCACGGGTTACAGGGTGGGGGATAGGATGGGCCGCACGGTGACTGCTTTTTTGGGGGGACCGAGGGCCCTGGGGGTACTGAAGTAACTGAAAACCCAACAAAGTCAGGAGAGGTACCCAGGGTTAAAAAGAGGAGAAAACGTAAGAACAGGTATAAACAAACAACACAATCAGACATTGGATATATTAACATGCAAGGTGGTAGAAATAGGTTAAAATGGGAAGAGGTAGAGGAGCAACTAAGAAAGGAGGATTTAGTGGTGTATGGGTTTGTGGAAACACATCTCAGAGACATGGAGCAGCCACCTTGCAACCCTGACTATGTGTGGGAAGAATGCAACAGAACGGAGGGAACGAGGAAGGGAGGTGGAATTGGAGCATTTATTAAGAAGAACATGAACTTTCAAAGGATCAGAAAGGAGTGCGCCGAACACTTGTGGCTGAAAGAAAAGTCGCTGGGGAATCAACACTCCTTGGAGTTGTTTACTTATGGACAGGGAAAGGTGCTAAAGAGGAAAACAGAAAAATGATTGATTGCATATCAAGAGACATTAGTGAGCTAGGGGAAGGCTCTGAAATAATTATTATGGGAGACATGAATGCCCATATCGAGGGTCTGGATGGGTATACGGACTCAACTGGAAGCATATTACTAGAACTGGTGGAAAAGCATGACTTAGTTTTATGTAATACCAGTCAGAAGTGTGACGGGCACATAACGTGGGAAACTGGCAATCTACATTCAACTATAGATTACATACTTATGTCACACAAGATATATGGTAAGTTACAAGTAATGAAAATAGATGAAGAAGGTTCCAAAAGTCTTGGTAGTGATCATAAACGTATTAAGCTGAATTTTGCCAGAGAAGTAAATGCTGAAACTAGACAACATAATTCAAAGCAGACTTTCTGCAGCGACAAAGAGTTGGAAATGGTTGCTGAAAGAATAGAGGAAGCAGTTTCAGGGCAACGGTATACAGATTGGACCTATGAGAGCCTAACTGGGCTTTTTGTTCTGGAACTAGACAAAGTTCAAAGTAAACGAAAGGGGAAGCGAAGACATAGACCAAAAAGCTGGTGGGACAAAGAAGTGAAGCAAGCGATACAAAAACGTCAGGAAGCCTCTAGAGAACACAGACATTCCAAGCGTAGTGGGGAGTCGGAAACGGAAGTAAAAAGAAGATGGGACATTTTATAACATGTCGCCGAGAGGCATCCAGTTTGATCAATGCGAAAATTCAGAGAAAGGGTGAAGAATGGATGGGTAATGTAAGCAAGAAAGATAGAAACGCAGCCAAGAAGTTTTGGGAGCACTTGAACTCACTCGGTGAAACGACGCAAGCTAGACAGAGGTTCATACTCTCGCATCAGGGAGATCAATTAGAGGGAGATGATGCGATACAATATATAGGAGCAGTGATGGAGGAGAAATATCGGGAACGGGTACATGTGGAAGATAGGAGAACCGAAGGCAGTATCAGTCCAGCTTTTGACATCGCGGATTTTGGACAAAGAGAATGGGAAAAGGCGGAACGAAGAGTCCCTAGTGGCACGTCGACAGGCACAGATGGTATCCCAATCAAGCTGGTGAAGAATTTAGGTCCTAAATCTAAGGCAAAACTAAGGGAGGTAGTGAGCACTATGGTAACAAAAGGAAATATTCCAGATGAATGGAGGCTTAGTAGGATGAGTATGATATATAAGGGAAAGGGAGATAAGTCTGACATTAGGAATTATCGTCCCATAACCGTGACACCAGTTATTTACAGGTTGGTAATGCAGATTATAAAGAACAGACTGGAGGAATGGGTAGATTGCGAGGGCATACTGGGCGAGTTGCAGAACGGGTTTCGGAAACAAAGAAGGTTGGAAGACAATATATTTTCTCTAACACAGTGTATAGAAATAGCGCAAAAAGAAAACAGACAGCTCTGGCTGGCATTTCTGGATATCAAGGGTGCCTATGACAATGTGAACCAAAAAACTCTGTGGGACATAGTGGAGAGCTTAAACCCAGATGAAGGACTAACCGCAATATTAAGGAACATTTACAAAGATAATAAGGTGATTATAACATGGGAAGGAAAGGCAACAGGGAAAATAGAGATAGGACGAGGCCTTAGGCAGGGGTGCCCGTTATCGCCTTTGCTGTTTATGTTGTATCTGAGAGGATTGGAGGATAGACTAGAGAAGAGTGGGCTTGGATTTGACCTTTCGTACAGTAAGCTAGGACAAACAATTCAGCAATCCTTACCGGGACTGATATATGCGGATGATATCGTACTAATGGCTAACAACAGGATAGATTTGCAAGAATTAATGAGCATCTGTGGTAGGGAAGGAGAGGAATTAGGTTTAGAATTCAGTAGTGAAAAATCAGCAGTCATGATTTTTAACAATGATGATGTTGAGAGACTGAAGATACAGAATATTACAGTTGAGAGAGCTAGTAAATACAAGTATCTAGGAGTATGGGTATGTGGTGCTGCAGAATATCTCAGTGAGCATGAAAAGTATATAATAGGTAAGGGCAACAGAAATGCGGCTGTAATGAAAAATAGAGCACTTTGGAATTACAACAGGTATGAGGTGGTGAGAGAGATTTGGAAAGGGGTCATGGTGCCTGGCTTGACTTTTGGAAACGCAGTGCTATGCATGAAATCCGAAGTGCATGCAAGACTAGAAATAAAACAGCGTGGAGTAGGTAGGCTGGCTTTGGGGGCACATTGCAAAACACCAAACCAGGGAGTACAAGGAGACATGGGATGGGCGTCATTTGAGGGCAGGGAAGCTGTGAGCAAGATAGAATTTGAGGATCGGTTGAGGCAAATGGGTGGGGAGCAATGGGCACGAAAGATTTTCAGCTATTTATACATGAGGAGTATAGACACAAAATGGAGACAGCGCACTAGGAAATTAAGAGGAAAGTTTTTAGGCTATAGTGGGGTTACGGAAGAGCAGGTCTCAGTTAAGAAGAAAGTTAAGGCCACAGAAAGAGATCGGTGGCTAGAGGGAATGCAGACAAAGAAGGCTCTGGAAGGCTATAGATTAAACAAAACAGTTATTGCCAAAGAAAGCATTTATGACAATTCTAGGGGAAGCTCATTGTTGTTTGAGGCAAGGACAGGTGTTTTGCGAACCAGAACATACAGAGCGAAGTACCAGGAAATGGACACAGTGTGCGCTGCTTGTGGAGAGGAGGACGAGACGGCTGAGCACTTGATACTCTACTGTAAAGGGCTTCACCCTATGCATACCGAAGACAACATAGATTTTATAAGGTCATTGGGTTTTAGAGACAGCGAAGGAAAAGTGGATTTCAAGACAGTAGAGATTACCAAGCAAAGATTAAGTGAATGGTGGCAGAAAGCGAGAGAAAACTAGGCATTTTCTTATTAATTGATGGCAAGGGGGATTTATAGCCTCACTTTCTTTTCAGTACGGAGTGAATATAGTTTTCACATTTAAATATTCTAAGCTTAAAGGGTAAGACAAAATGGCTAGGTGGCGTAAGCTACCGCCCGATCCAAAGGGCTCAGCCGTATTCATCCATCCATCCATCCATCCTATCAAATTTGGCAATTAATTATGCTACAAAATGTGGATCTGAATATTATTTAACAAAACTTTTAGGAAACACTCGCCGGCTATCTATTGTTTACGATCGCGTTGCTGGTGTGGTAGGCTCCCAATAGGCGACTTGGATTCGGCTGACGTGCTGCGTTTCCGCAGATGCATCGCAGTGAAAAGGCAGAGAGCTTTCGAAGGAAAGAAGGCGCAAAAGAGTCCAGTTTTCTTTTAAAAGTTCCATAGCGAAGAATTTTTTTTGACTGCCTATTTTTGTGCTTTTGTGTTTCTTTTCACACCTTTTACGACGATCGGTGGATGAAATTCGATTTCAGAATCGTTTCATGGTCCCTTTAATGTCGGATAAACGCTCACGAACACCCCGCGCCGCTCGACAAGAAACGTTTTTTTCACGTCGATGCCCAGAAATTTTTCTCACGTAGCTGCGC